>JBBGZY010001300.1:2052500-3252500 GCA_037952925.1 Lithobates clamitans
CCTGAGCCATAATTGGCCAAAGCCACCCTGGCTTTGGCCAATTACAGCTCTCTCTACTGACGGCGCTGTGATTGGCCAAGCATGCGGGTCATAGTGCATACTTGACCAATCATCAGCCAGCAATGCACTGTGATGCCGCAGTGAATTATGGGCCGTGACGCGCCACACGAATTTGGCACGAACGGCCCATATCGTTCGCAATTCGACGAACGGTCAGACAGAACATGGGTTTGACTCGAACACGAAGCTCATCCCTACTAACAATAAGTTACAAAGCCATCCACAACTCTGCCCCCAGCTACATCACTAGCCTAGTCTTAAAATACAAACCTAATCGCCCTCTCTGTTCCTCCCAAGACCTCCTGCTCTCTAGCTCCCTCATCACCTCCTCCCATATCCGGTTCCGGTACTTCTCCCAAGCCTCGCCCATCCTCTGGAATTCGCTACCCCAATCTGTCAGACTGTCTCCAAATTTATCCACTTTTAGGCGATCCCTGAAAACTTTTCTCTTCAGAGAAGCAAATCCTGCCTCCATCTAACAACTGCACTATTTTCTCCATTAGCTCATCCCCCACAGCTATTACCCTTTTGTATAACTTGACCCTCCCTCCTAGATTGTAAGCTCTAACGAGCAGGGCCCTCTGATTCCTCCTGTATTGAATTGTATTGTACTTGTACTGTCTGCCCTAATGTTGTAAAGCGCTGCGTAAACTGTTGGCGCTATATAAATCCTGTATTATTATAATAATAATAATAATAATAATAATAATAATAATAATAATGATATGACTGTTTGATCTGAAGCGGCTATTGTATAAACCTACCAGTGGTAAGTACCGTATTTATCGGCATATAACACGCACTTTTTTCCCCTGAAAATCAGGGGAAAATCGTGGGTGCGTGTTATAGGCCGATCCCCCCCCAATTGTGTGTGATCGGAGCGATCGCGGCAAATGCCGCGATCGCCGCCGACATACACAGCCATGTGGAAATTCAAATACGGCGCCGAGACTGCAGGGTCTCGGCGGAGCGGAGCTACACATAGCCGAGAGTCCTCGGGTTTTCTCGGCGCCGCTTACAGTCCCGCCCATAGGGCGGAACTGGGCGGGACTGTAAGAGGCGCCAAGGAAACCCGAGGACTCTCGGCTATGTGTATCAGCGCTCCGCCGAGTCACTGCAGTCTCGGCGCCATATTTAAATTTACACAGGGCTGTGTATGACGGCAGGGATCGCGGCGATCCCACAAAGCTGCACGGGGGGGGGGGGCAAGGCTGCACGGGGGCAAGGCTGCACGGGGGCAAAGCTGCACGGGGGACAAGGCTGCACTGGGGCAAGGCTGCATGGGGGCAAAGCTGCATGGGGGCAAAGCTGCACTGGGGCAAGGCTGCACTGGAGAAAAGCTGCACTGACATTGCTGCACTAACAAGGCTGCACTGGGGCAAGGCTGCACTGGAGAAAAGCTGCACTGACATGGCTGCACTGACAAGGCTGCACTGGGGCAAGGCTGCACTGGAGAAAAGCTGCACTGACATGGCTGCACTGACATTGCTGCACTGACAAGGCTGCACTGGGGCAAAGCTGCACTGACAAGGCTGCAATGGACACTGGGGCAAGGCTGCACTGACACTGACAAGGCTGCAGATGGACACCGATAACGCTGCATTGATGGGCATTTTAATGTAAGTTTTTCTTCCTTAAACTTTACTCCTAAAAGTTTTTTCCCTAAAATTCCCTCCTTAACTTGGGTGCGTGTTATACGCCGGCGCGTGTTATACGCCGATAAATACGGTATTCTTAAAAACATTTAAAGACACAACATAAAGCAGCCCTAAAAAAAAAAACACACAATATCAAATTACAAGTGTGCATTGATGAATGATAAAATAAAATGAAAAGGTGCAATTAAGATATTTAAGTCCAAACATGCCGCAGTCCTGCACTGTGTAACAGCACCATTATAAGTGGGATCAGTACGAACAGGGTTCAATTCCACCACTAGGAAGGAAAGCTGTCACCAACACCTCCACGAGTGAAAAAAAGGCTGCCCCTCTAGACTTAACTGGTTCGAAAGCATACACAAAATTCTTTGATCGGACGATCTCTCCCCGAGTTAGACTGCAGCCAGGAGGGTGGATCACATGCTGATAAGCTCATCAAGAGAGAAAGAAATACAACTCCATGGCGTAATCTCGTTTAAAAGTTTTCTTGTATTCAAACTTTCCTCCTTTTAAGAACCGCACTTACAAACAATTAAAATATACACGCATATAGTGTATCCAGCCAGTGTACCAATAGGAATCCTGCAGGTGTCTCCTACCACACACTTCATCGCTCTCTGGCGCTGCTGGTATCCCTGATTAGCATGCTGACATCAGTGTTGGTCGCCGTATGGCCATTCGATGACCGACACTTGACCCATGTGGAGGGCATGTGGCCTGGTATGGTTCAGGAGGACGAGGGAGCGCCCCCCCCCCATCCTGACCTCCAGGCTGCATGCTCGGATAAGAATCCGGTATGGATTTTGGGGGGGGGCCACACCAATTTTTTTTTTTATTTTGGCATGGAGTTCCCCTTAATACCCACACCAGACCCAAAGGGCCTGGTATGGACTGGGGGGGACCGTACATAGTTTTTTTCCTTGATTTTTAATCTATATTCCTGGGAGCCGGCAATACATTACAGCCGCAAGCAAGTTTAAATGATATTTTTTCCTTTAGAAATGTCATTATTGCTGCGGCACTGTTCTACACATCGCACAGGTGGACCACTTTACAGGCAGACTAAGGGGTCCCCACAGGCACAATATTAAAAGGAATATTTCATTTTTATTGTTTCACTTTAAGCATTATTAAAATCACTGCTCCTAAAAAAAAACTATTGTTTTAAAAACCCCTGGGGCAGTACCCGGGCCCCATACACTTTTGATGGCAATAACTTGCATATAAGCCTTTAAAATCAGCACTTTTGATTTTTCATGTTTGTGTCCCATAGACTTTAATAGGGTTCGCATGTTTGCTAGAACTTTTTGCCTGTTCACGGTGTTCTGGTGCAAACCGAACGGGGGAGGTGTTCAGCCCATCCCTGCTGCTGACTTACCAAGAATGACATTTCTCAGGGCCCCAGAGCTAAAAGTAAGCAAAGGGGCAGGTTCTCCAAGGTGATATCATTGACCACTGGCCATGGAAATCATGCTATCCCCACCCCTTTTTTTTTGCATTGCCAGGGGGTTTTTGGACAGTAAATGAATGGAGTCCAGTGACGTCACTCATTGCTAAGGGTGTGGCAGGTGTCTGGACCAGCCGATTTCTTAGTAACCTTTGACAGGAATGAAGTTGTCATATATAGTACTGGTAAAAATGCTGCTACTGTGAATGATGTTCAGATTCCACCAAATGAGCAAAAAGTCCAGCGTTTGAACGAACAGACCAAGTCTTGAGCTCATCCCCAGTCATGATTTCTCAAATGACATTAACAAATTAAGCCCATGAATCTCTAGAGTAGTGGGGAAATGGCAGGGGAGCAAAGTTGAGAAAGAGCAGCTTGGGAGGACAGAAGTCAACTGAACGTGCTGTGTTGCCAGGCACAAACCAAGTACAGGTTCACTTTAAAAAAAAAATATGAACAATACATCATAATTGAGCTTTAATTGACAAGGTTATATTTAAGGAAATCTAATATTGGTACATTACAATTATTAAAAAAAAGGGAATACAGAGAATTAGATGCAAATTTTGCACTGGGGTCACAATCTATAACAATGCCTCTGGACACACGAGGAAGGTAACAATTTATAGCTCAGAATAGAACCCTTCAACAGTTAGGCAGACAGAATGACACATTTCTGAGATGTTGGATGATTACCATAAATTTCCATATTTATATTTTCCCTAGCAGTCCCCAGAGAAAGAAAATATTCACCATGTATTTTCAGGTGCTATCTAAGATGCTTAGCAAGTATTTGATTTATTTATCTTGCTTACTTGTAAGTGTCATCAAAGCCTAATGACTGAGCAGAGTTACATTTCTTTCTATTTTTCAAAAGAAAAAAAAATTCATATAAATATATATTTCCAGGCCAGAAGCATCAAAGCTATAAATTGCAAATGTAATTTTACTGTATGGTCCAGTGTGAAGAGTTCAATAACCTATAGAAAGCAATCCAACTCAGTTCTTCCCTGATCTGAATTCTGTAGTCCAGGAATTGAATCTGAATGACTAATGTGCATCACAGCACTACATCCTTGCTTATACTATTTTATTGAATAGGTCTATTTTGAGAAGGATTTAATTGGCTCATAAAGCTGCAGTCAAACAATATAGGGGCCGATTAACACCAACCACTGCTGTGCGGTGATGGTGTGATGTGCCAGGACAACTGCACTGCCTATGCGCCAGCATCTGCGCATCACAATGTTCCTTTTTTTTTTAACAAACTTTATTGATTGTCACACAGCATTGGCTGGAGCATGGTGCGAGGCAGTGGAACGCCTTGTACTGCACTGCGTTGGAAAAATGTACAGCCTGCCGTATTTTTTTCAACGCACACTGCCTACATGTCACCACAATGTGGTGGTATGAATTGGGCACGTGGGAGACAAGGCATTTTACCTTGTTGTGTGGTGGAACTGTGCTGAAATAGCTGCCCAATGTAGTCCCATTGCACCTGGTGTGAATGAACCCTAAGGCCCCTTTCACATTTGTGCTACTCCAAAGTCGCAAGATTTTGCCCCGATTTTACGGCCGTGATTTTGACAACACAGTCATACGGCTGTGGATCCGACTTTGCCCCATGACTTGAAGTACGACTTCAATGAGCAGGGACGCGACTTTGATTACCAAATAATTAGGGGGAACTCCACGCCAATTTAAAAAAAAAAAAAAAAAACGGCATGGGTTCCCCCTTCATGGGTATACCGGTCCCTTCGGTCTGATATGGATTTTAAGAGGACCCCCCCCACACCGTGCCAATATGAATGGTAGTCATTCAAAATCATGGAGAATGACTTGTCATGTGATTTTGCAGTCCAAAATCGTGGGACAAGTCATATAAGTGTGAAAGGGGTCTCAGACAAAGTTTCTTCATTTTCTTAAGATTCAAGGAACTTTACATGTGATTGTCACTACAAAAATTGATCGCTTATAGGCGTGATGCATTTTAAAGGTATGGAAAAATTATTGAGATAATCAGTAAAAAATAACGTATTAAAAATGATTCGGATATAATTGGGCTGATTTACTGAAGGAGTTAAGAATCTTCACGCAATAAATTCAATCATTCAAAAAATAAGAATAAAAAAAATGGCACATAATATACGGTAGCAGCTATTGGCTAACATAATATGCCAGGATTCCCATTTAATATAGAGAGTATATTAAAAATGCCACAAGGTTCTAAAAATATATTTTCCATAGGAAACCATGTTAAATGAGCTGCAGTGCAAATCTGCTAAATGCAAAAAGCACTAAAAATGCATAGGTGTGAATCAAGCCTAAAACTTGGAAGCTGATTGGTTTCTATGCAAAAGTGAGCCTGATTTTACACTCTGCAGCTTTAGTAAATACCGTATTTATTGGCGTATAACACGCGCCGGCGTATACTACGCACCCTAAGTTTAGGAGGGAATTTTAAGGAAAAAAACTTTTAGGAGGAAAGTTTAAGGAAAAAAAACTTACATTTAAATGCCCATCAATGCAGCCTCATCAGTGTCCATCTGCAGCCTTGTCAGTGTCCATCTGTAGTGTTGTCCCTGATTGCAGCCTTGTCCCCCATTGCAGCCTTGTCCCCATTGCAGCCTTGTCCCCCATTGCAGCCTTGTCCCCCATTGCAGCCTTGTCCCCCATTGCAGCCTTGTCCCCCATTGCAGCCTTGTTAGTGTCCATCTGTAGTCTTGTACCCGATTGCAGCCTTGTCAGTATCCCTCTGTAGCCTGTGTCGTTTGCATCTTTGAAAATGGGGCCGCCGTTCTCGGCCGCTTTCGGCCATTCTCGGCGGCTCTCGGCTGCTTTCGGCCATTCTTGGCGGCTCTCGGCCGCTCTCGGACGCACTCGGCTTTCGGCGGCTCCCGTGGGACTGCGAGAGGCGCCGAGAATGGCCGAAAGCCGTTGAGAATGGCCGAGAGCCGCCGAGAATTGCCGAAAGCGGCCGAGAATGGCCGAAGGCAGGCGAGAGCGGCCGAGAATGGCCGAAAGCGGGCGAGAACGGCGGCGCCATTTTCAAAGCCGCCGAGAAAAGCCAAAAGCCGCTGGGAGCGGCCGAAGAGCTCACAATCGGCGGGGGATCGGCGTATAACACGCACCCACGATTTCCCCCTGATTTTCAGGGGAAAAAAGTGCGTGTTATATGCCGATAAATACGGTAAATCCCAATTTTTTTTTAGCTTTGGATAGAGTGGATAGGGCTTTGAACACCTCTTAGGTATTTATTGCTATCTGTACCGGCATTGGGGAGATTCACTCTCTCTTTTTTCAAATTTTGGTTTATCACCAGAACAGGAACAGAGGAGAAAACTTCCAATGGGGACACTAGTTCTGGTGACCCTGGTGACAACAAAGGATTCCCTCATTTTGGACGGATTTCCACTCACTTCCTGTTTTTTCTATTTGACAAGAAGTGTATGGAAATCTCCACAATGGGACACAGAGAGAAAAAAAAAACAGGTAGGGGATTATAACCCTCCTTTATTCTATCCAAAATGAAAAGAAAAGTTTTCCTTTTAGTTCTGCTTTAAAGTTCACCTCTGTGGGTGATGAGCTGTTAGTGCCCACGCAGCCAGTGTAGTAGTGTGGGGATTTGAAATCTTGCTCATCTCCTATCTTTCTGCAGTGCTTCCAGGTCAGATAAGGGCAATTCTGATTGGTCAGCGCCAGCACAGAGCATCAATCTGATCTGTCACAGAAGCAGAAAGAAGAGGGAGAAGAGGGACATTACAAATCCCTAGACTGCTGCACTGGCTGTGTGGGCACTGACAGCTCTGCATCCACAGAGGTAAGTACAGTGGGGACCAAGGGGGATGGAGAGGTTGTATGGTGTTACCCTGTTTCCCCCAAAATAAGACCTAGCGTGATTGTCGGTGATGGATGCAATATAAGCCCTACCCCCCAAATAAGCCCTAGTTAAAGTCCTTGTAGGTCTTATTTTCAGGGTAGGGCTTATTTTCGGGGAAACAGGGTAGGGCTTATTTGGGGGGTAGGGCTTAAATTGCAGCCATCACTGACAATCACGTTAGGTCTTATTTTCAGGGAAACAGGGTAGTTCACAGTTTCATTTTTTCTCAAAAGAAGAACCAAACCTTTAACTCATTAGCTTACTATTCTCTTTCCAGTATCTTTGGGCTGATTTACTAGAAGAGTTAAGAATCTCCAAACAATAGAAGATGTGAATATTTACGTCAGTTATTTACTCAGATAAAATAAGACAACAGCAATTTGCTTTCTACATGACTGAGTGACTGATGTAAATATTCACACTATTAATTGGTTGAAGATTTTCATTTCTATTAGTAAATTAGCCTCATTAACTTGGGGGGGGGGGGGGGCTGGGCTGTGGTTAATTATTATGCCAGGAAAAACTTACAAAACTATAGTTATTGTTGAAGATAATTTTATCAGATTTTGGATGACATATTAAAGCATATTCTAGTACACCAGCAAATGCATAATGCATTGAAAATGAAATTGTAGTCTCACAGGATGCGCACACACATGTGTCCACAGGCTGTGCATACCATACCAAGAATAAAATTGTATTAGGGGCACCCTGCTGTCATTAAAGGATATTTTAGGAGATCTTGATTTGTAAAAAGTCTTAGGCTTCATTCACACTAGCAAGTTTTTTGATGCATTTTGCATTTTGCAGAAATGCATGGGAATTTTTTAACATGGGTTCCTATGGAACATGTTCACATCAATGCCTTTTTGTACCTTTGCGTTTTTAGAAAGGGTCAGGGACTTTTTTTCATGCAAAATGCAGCGTTTTGCATGTAATAGAATTCAATGGACCAGCATCAAAAACGCAAGTGCAGCGTTTTTCCAGCGTTTTTGATGCGTTTTGCGCGTTTTTTTTTTTAGACTGTATACAGTCTAAGAAAAAAAAACTGTAAAAAAAAAAAACGCAAAACGTGGCAAAAACGCCACAAAAACGCTGCTCAAAAACGTGGCAAGCATCACAAAAAAAACTCCAGAAACGCTCAAAAGCAACATGCATAGATGTGAATCGAGTCTTAGATATCCCTAATCGTGGAAGGGCCATTTTACATGCATGTATATATATACTCATTTAATCACACAATGTAAATGCACAATAACAATGTATACCTGCTTTTGTTAATTTGCTTTAGCAAACCAATTATAAAGAGTCACTTTGTCATCTGTTTTAATACTGATTGAATGATATCATGATTGCATTCACTTCTGTCCTGGTTAATGGCATTTTTGGCTATTAAAAATAAACACATAGAAAGACAAATATTGAGTTTTCACAAGATCAGTGTAAATATACCTATCATTATATATACAGCTCAGAATCTTTTTCTGCTGATGAAGTTTTAATCATTAACTAGCACTGCAAATGTTATAGTGAGATCATTGTGGTAAACATTAAACTTGTGGTAAATATACCCATATATGCTGTTTGATTTGTCAAGAAGCAAGCATGCAATGGTCTTCAAACATCCTGAGTAAACAGGTAGCATACTTGCTTACTAACCGCTTTGATTTGTTTAAAGGGCTTTTGTCTAAAAGCAGTGCATGTCTTAAAACGGAGTCTCCACAAATACTAGATGTAGAACAGAAACATCCAACTCCCATGGAGGTCCCTGCCTCAATTGCAGCCAGCACAATATACCCAGTGCTTCCAGGTATGGTGGTGTATGTGAGCGCCTATCATAAACCACTGTCACACTGTCAAAAAAGGAAGTGACATCACCACTTCCTTTAGGAACTGACACCTGATACGTTGGTGGCAGCTGCAAAAGGAAGTAGTGGTGGGGGGTCACTGGAAAAGTATCACTAAGGCTCCATTCACACTTATGCAACTTGTCATACAACTTTGGACATCAAAGTTGCATGACAAGTCGCTCCCCATGTTCTCCAATTATACCCATTCATATATGCACGACTTAAAGTCGCAGCAACTTCAAAGTAGTTCTTGCACTACTTGGGTCCGAATGTCATGCTTCAGGGCCATAGACTTCAATGTTAACCCTCAGATGTTGCATGAAAGTTGTACCTGTATGTTATACAATGTAACTTGTGTGCAACAGTTGTCCATTATCACCCATCCAAAGTTGCGCCAAAGTTGCACCAAAGAAGAAAATATTACAGCGCACACATGCAAAAAAGACATTTACCTCAAGCAAGGCTAGTTTAAAACACCTAAACATTTGTAAAAAACATCATCAAAAAATATGGGGATTTGGTCACACCATATTGCTATATGGTGCTAAGCCCACTTACTGCGACAAAGTACCCCATAATCAGTGGGTCCTACACTATCCATGGAGTGGGAGAACCTGCATCTCTGAACCATGAGAGCATTACACTCTTCTAAATGGGAGAATCATAAGGTCTCCACCCATGACACAAGTGGACACTAATTAAAGGTACTTATGTTATGTAATGAGGTGCTCCGCAGCCAAAGGGATTTGGTCAGAATCCATACAATATACAAACAAGATATTTGGGGGGCACACTCTAAAAAATGCATTAAAGTTGCACCAAAGTTGCACTCGAAAGTCAAAGCAACTTTGAATTTGTATAAGTTTGAGTCTGGATAGGCAAAGTGGCAGTGTCACTTTAAAGTGTCATATTTTGCTTGACAAACAACTTCCCAAAAAGTAAACACTATCATTTATATTAACCACTTGTCAACTGGCCCATAGTAAAAATTTGTCATTACTTTGACGTTCAATACCGGTGTTATGGCAGTAGCTAGCTGCCATAACCCCAGTATCATTTTTTACTATGGCTGGCTCTCTTTAATATAAAAGCGATCCCGCAGGCGGATTCGCCACGGGATCACTTTTAGAAGCGGTGGGAGGGAAGCCGCCGTTCCCAGGCTTACCTGACCCATTGGTAAAACCTGGGAGCAATCCAATGCGGCCATTTCCGGCAAGTGAGAAAACCAAAAAAGGAGAGTGTGCCCCAGAGGGATAATATGGACAGTGTATCTCCGGGAAACCAAGTGGCTGGTGCAGAGAATCAGATATACAATTTTGTTAAAATTAATAACAACGATTTTTATTGGTTACAAAGTGTACAAAACATTCTATAATATAAAAGCAAAACAAAAAAAAGGTAGAAAAGACAGTAATCAAGCACCTTAGCACCTTAGCAGTTTGATTATGTTTGATTAATGTCTTTTCTACCTTTTTTTTGTTTTGCTTTTATATTATAGAATGTTTTGTACACTTTGTAACCAATAAAAATCGTTGTTATTAATTTTAACAAAATTGTATATCTGATTCTCTGCACCAGCCACTTGGTTTCCCGGTGATACACTGTCCATATTATCCCTCTGGGGCACACCCTCCTTTTTTGGTTTTCTTCCTTACATGGGATGTGACAGTGATCCCCGGGAAAGCTCAAACATTGGCTACTTTTCTTATTGTTGATTCCATTTCCGGCAAGTGAGGCCAAGATGGAGGGCTGGAGCGACATCTGACGTAACTTCCAGGTTCCCGGGCCAAAACAAATAATTGTTTTATTTTTTTTAATTAAAAATGCAAAAAAAAATGTTTTTCTTCTTTTGCTTTTCAAGGTAAATGAGAGATCCGGGGTCTTTTTGACCCCAGATCTCTCAATAAAAAGGACCTGTCATCCTTATTTCTATTACAAGGGATTTTTACATTGCTTGTAAAAGGAATAAAAGTGATCAAAATAAACAAATAAATAAAGGGACAGTGTAAAAAAAAAAAAGTTAAATAAATAAAATATTTTTTTTAAAGCGCCCTATCCCTTCGCGCTCGCGCGCAGAAGAGTACGCATATCTAAGTCGTGCCCATATATGTAAGCGGTTTTCAAACCACACAAGGGGTATCGCCGCGATCGCTAGAGTGAGTAAAATAATTCTAGTGCAAGACCACCTCTGTAGCTCTAAACAGTTAACCTGTAAATTTTTAAAGCGCTGCCTATGGAGATTTTTAAGTACCGTAGTTTTTCGCCATTCTATGAGCATGTGCAATTTTAAAGCATGACATGCTAGGTATCTATTTACTCTGTGTAACATCATCTTTCACATTATACAAACAAATTGGGGTAACTATTGTGGTTTTTAATTTAATAAAGTGTATTTTTTCCAAAAATATTGCGTTTGAAAGACCTCTGCGCAAATACTGTGTGACATAAAATATTGCAATGATTGCCATTTTATTCTCTAGGGTCTCTGCTAAAAAAAAATCATATAATGTTTGGAGGTTCTGAGCAATGTTCTAGCAAAAAATACAAATTTAAACTAATTTAAAGGCCTGGTCTCAAATGTATCACCACATACCAAAATAAATGAGCTTCATGTAAAAGAAAAAGGTTAATACTTACCTGTCTCAATGTCAATGCTTCAAATCTTTGCAGACTTGATCCAACGGAGTTTGCTTGGGAAAGGAGCATGGCTGTCAGACCATACACAGTGAAGTTGCAATTGCAAGTTCCACGGTGATGCCATCATGCTTGCCGCTGCGGTCCACGAGCGCCTCAGCCCTCTGTTTTCAGATCCAGGACATTCTCCGGCCAGCTTTCTTGTTTGAGTAAAGCTGCAGCAGTGATCAGTGGTGTCCCTAAAACATGTAGTGACCTTCCCGCCGGTGGTTTTTCGTAAATGTGCCATTGTTCTCTGTTTTACATGTGAGTTGTTTACACTTATGCCGCGTACACACGAGCGGACTTTACGGCAGACTTTGCCCGGCAGGTGGGATTTCGTCGGACAATTCGATCGTGTGTGGGCTCCAGCTGACTTTGTTTTCTCAAAAGTTGGACGGACTTAGATTTGAAACATGTTTCAAATCTATCCGACGGACTCGAGTCCGGTCGAAAAGTCCGCTCGTCTGTATGCTAGTTCGACAGACAAAAAGTCACGCTAGGGCAGCTATTGGCTACTGGCTAGGAACTTCCTTATTTTAGTCCGGTCGTACATCATCACTTACGAATTTGACGGACTTTGGTTGATTGTGTGTAGGCAAGTCCGTTCATTCAGAAAGTCCGTCGTAAAGTCCGTCGAAAAGTACGCCGGGCAAAGTCTGCCGTAAAGTCCGCTCGTGTGTACGTGGCATTAGAGCCGCTTCTTTTCTTTTCTCTTTTTTTAAAATACTATGCAAGTTTTTAACAAGAAACCAGAAAGATATATATTATGACAATGTTTTGTCCTGGTTTGGTAGTCCTGGATCAGAGCCTGGAGCTTCAAGGTTTCAAAGTGTCTTAGGCGGTACAGAATCTTCAATCTTATGTCTGGACTTTGCAAAAGACTTTCAGCCTTTGTGAGTGCACAGGTGTGCAGGGTCGTTATAAGCCAGGTTTGAGAGTAGCTCAGAACAGTGGGAGTTGCAGTTGATGCTGTTTGGAGACAGAGCCCTGTAAGCAGAGCTAGAAGTTCCTGCTGGAGACTGCATTCCTTGTGAGGGGGATTCTTTTCCCAAGGACTGGGAAAGTCGGGACAACTACGTGGGTCTGGGAGACTGAAAAAGCTGAGGCAGATAGCAGATCCAGGGGGCTGGAAGGAATCTGGAAGTTACTAGTCAGAGTAAGCATGAGAAACTGGAAAACTCTGTCAGGAGGTAAGGGGTGGGCCCATACACAAGGTGGTGCAACCAAGGCTGAGAGAGCCTGAATAGCCAGTGGTCTGGGAGACCAAAGAGAGCAGAGGTGCTGCTATCTATCTATCGCAGAATCTCTGACCTCTTCCAGTCTAATGGGGTACTTCAAGGCCAAAAGATAACTGACATCCTTCAATAAGTGGTGGGTTGTGAGGCATAGTGGGTTTATTTCTTTGACAGTCTTTTTTTATAGTTTGTAGAGGAAAGAGGGTTAGGGCCAGGACACTCTTAAGTAGTTGCAATTTTTAATGGCAGACTCCAAGACTTCAAAGGAGAACAGTTCCCAACTGAAAGTAACAGTTCTCTCAAGTGTACTACAATTTCTCCTTCTAGTTCTTCAGCCCCTTGAGCTCCTGGTCTCTCACTGGACCCTCTAATTCACTAACTCTGAATCCCGTGAGCTCCTCAAGGCTTTTGCGGTGGTATCCACGTCACCCACGCTTGCCTGCAGGGTCCCTAGCTTGTCACTTCGGATACCTTCAAGCTTCACCCCTGCTGACCGGCTCGGTCCCTAGATTGACACACAAAGCTGCTCTGCAAGCATCACCTCCGTTGGTTGGGTCCCTGACTTGATTACCACCTGAAGTTTCCTGATTCTCCACTGTGCCCATTCGGTGAGAATACTGCTCCGGGACTTGATTCAGTTACTCACTGTGGTCCCTGGTAAAGGGGATTGGTCCCTTGGAGGCAACAGCTTCCCTTCTACCTCCGACCACTGACAGGTTCTCCGGCCGACAGGACCGTCACATTTGGTTGGATTGCAAGCCGCAGTCCCAACCCTGCGCTGCCCTCTTACTTCTGGATAGGTCCTCACACAGCCTGGCCTGATGCCCCTGGGATAGGCCCCATCTCTGGCCCAGCAGGCCAAGGGATTCAACAAAATCCCTGCCCATTGGCTGAGATACCCCATATACCCATAACCTGACCTTGAGTTGTCCTTCTCAATCTAATACCTCCAAGTGCCCGGCCACCTGGTGGTAAAAGAGGAAAGTACAACCAGGCCAAACTTAAGGAGAAGTCAATGGATCCTTAGTAATTAACTACAGTAGCTACTCCTGACATGGAATTTGGTGAGGAGTTCCCTGACTAAACCCCAGGGAGCTACGTATCTATCTATCTATCTATCTATCTATCTATCTATCTATCTATCTATCTATCTATCTATCTATCTATCTATCTATCTATCTATCTATCTATAATGGTGAATTTTTGATTTACAGTATGTACATATTATATGTTAAAAAATTAGATTGCTTTTTTCCTGCTGAGGAAGCAGACAACAAAACGTGTTGAAAGAATACAGCCACCAATCTTTTGGGTCATTCATGTTTAAAGTGGACTATGAAAATAAGTACCAAATTATACACTGGTATAGAATATGGTTGAAATGTGTAGGTACCCTATAGAATATTTATAGGTGGCAGAGAAGCAAACAAATTGTTTATCCCTGCATTTGTAATGATGCATGTACTAAAAAAGTTGTTCTTTTGTTGGCTGTTCATGAAACAAACACTTGTAATAAAGAATCATTGTTTTATTTTATCGGATAGTCTTTTTAGCAGCACCATTAAAGTCCCATTCCCTGTACATTAGACACTTAGGCTTGGTTGACACTAGTGCAAATCGCAATAGCAGGAGATTGTGTCAAGAGAAAAGGGATCCGCTGATCCAGGTGTATGCAATACCTCTATTGGAACCAAGTAGGAGTGCTAGCCCCGGCCCGCCTCCGTGAAAACTTGAGAAAAATAAGAAATGGCTGCACATCCAAAGGTTCCGAAACAAAATGCCTTTAATTGAAAATGACCAGGAGACACCAAGGACACCAGGTATTAGTCACATAGACGCGTTTCACACATCTGACCTTTGCTTAATCATTACAAAGACTATACATACATAAATATATACACCAATATATATAACACACATCCTAATAAGAAAAAATCAACATAAATACATGTATATACAATAAACATATAAATGAATGGAGTGAAATGTATATGTTGTTTTTACTACTAAATGGTGCATGAATAATAGAAATATAGGGGCGCACTATGTTTGTTCTCCCATATTGAATTTAGACACCATGTCTCTCATTAAAGTGCATGTATTGATGAAAATATTCAAACACCAAAAAGTGGAAGAACGCATAAAAACAAAAGAAAACAAAACAAAATAGAATAAGAGAGGGAGGGAGAGACAGACCCTTAATGTGAAAAGACTGCCATGAAAATGTGGGCACAATAAAAAGTGCCCAAATATAAGCAAAAACTATATGATAAAAAGAAAATATACAAAAAATGTATGTGAGTGAATGTGTGTAATATAAAATTACATGTAAAAATGTAACAATAAATAAAATGAAAAGATAAAGTGAATAAAAAAATATTAAATTCATATTAAAATTCTATACTTGTCTCAAACCAACAAGTCAACATAAACATGGAAACACAAGCTGGTATCTCGAAACACTTATCAATGTGTCCACTGTGGCATGCCACATATGATGTAAACATTCTCCAATATGAGCAGCCTAAATGGACACACAAAGACGTCTAAACTTGTAACCTTTCTAAAATCAAGAAAGGCACATGTGAATCACATGTACCTAAAACAAAATGAAAGGGTGGAATGTATGCGTAAAAATGTCCATTCGCAAATGGAAAGAAAAAAATAAAGACAGCAACGTCTTATGCCCAGTACACACGGTCCGACATTGATCGGACATTCCGACAACAAAATCCACACACGGTCGGACATTGATCGGACATTCCGACAACAAAATCCATGGATTTTTTTCGACAGATGTTGGCTCAAACTTGTTTTGCATACACACAGTCACACAAAGTTGTCAAAATTTCCGATCGCCAAGAACGCGGTCACGTACACCACGTATGACAAGACTATAAAAGGGCAGTTCAGTACTAAGCACGGCACCCTTTGGGCTCCTTTTGCTAATCTCGTGTTAGTAAAAGTTTGGTGAGAGACGATTCGCGCTTTTTCAGACTCGTGGTTTTCAGATCATATTTCTGCTGTTCAGTTTGTGCTTGTGGGTTTGTATCTGTTCTTCAGTGCGTGCAGCGAGTTACCATTGACTTGTCATTGTGTTCTTGTTCATTCGTTACTGATTTTCAGGTCGCTCTTCACAGACCTTGCTGTTCTTCAGTGCGTTCTGTCACTTCGTTCTGAGCAGTCGACCGTTTTCTAGCCATGTTGCGTATACGTACTCATCATAGAGTTCGTGCTGTGCGGGAGCTTGGTGTTGGGGTCCTTACTTTGACATAAGCCCAGTCCATGAACAGGGCGAGGAGGAGTTCATGGACCAAGAATAGGTTGCTCCAGCGTGACCAGTTCTGTCACATGCCTTTGCTCCGTGAGATCTATGAGAATAATCCTGACGATTTCAGGAACTTTCTCCGGATGACAGACCCCGTATTTCACTGTTTGTTGGCTTTGCTGACCCCTTATATCAGCAGGCAGGATACCTGCATGAGGCAAGCCATCACTCCGGAGCAGAGGCTAGTCGCCACCCTGCAGTACTTGGCGATGGGGAGAAGCCTGCAGGACTTAAGTTCTCGACAGCCATCTTCCCGCAGGCGCTGGGGATCATTATCCCAGAGACCTGTTCTGCCATCATCCAGGTCCTGCAGAAGGACTATATTAAGGTAAGATTTTTATCCTTTAACATCACATTTTATTGTATTTAATGTTTGATATTATATTGTATTTCTTTCCTCATTCCCTAATTACCATGATTGTAATATGCTGTGAATGTCCCCTTTGTCCCCATGCATGCTGGATTTTTATGTACTGTATTTATTGGCGAATAACACTCACTTTTTCACCCTGAAAACCAGTTGCAAATAGTGCGTGTTATACGCCGATACTTCAATTTTAGCTGCCTCGGAGGGGACAGGGAGGGGGGCGGGATGAGCACCGTCAAATTACATACAGTCAGAATCTCCTGTTTACTTGGCGGCCTCTGTAATAGGAAGTCCCGTCTCCTAGTTCGGGATTGGACCAGTGTTCTGTCTATCATAGGAGATTCTCACTGTATGTAATCTGACGGCGCTCATTCCGCCCCCACCCTGTCCCCTCTAGGCTGCAGATTGGCATCAATCAGGCTGCACTGATGGCAATGTTGAGGCTGCTGCATTGAAGACAGTGATGAGGCTGCTGCATTGATGGCAATGCTGAGGCTGCTGCATTGATGGCAATGGTGAGGCTGCATTGATGTGGACTGATGAGGCTGCATTGATGGCAATGGTGAGGCTGCATTGATGTGGACTGATGAGGCTGCATTGATGGCACTTGTGAGGCTGCAGATGGGCATTGATCGGGCTGCATTGATGGCAACGGTGAGGCTGCAGATGGGCACTGATCCTTATTTTGCTTCAAAGTTCCTTATTTAAAATTTAATTTTTTTCCTGAAACTTCCCTCTTAAAATGAATGTGCGTGTTATACGCCTGTGCGTGTTATGTGCTGATAAATACGGTATTTTTTTTTTGTCCATCATACATATTTTCCTTCACTTACCTCCCCAGCATGCTCTCCTGGGCCTATATTCACCTCGTGTAGTCACTTAATGTAGTGATCGGGTATATAAATAATATATACTGGGTGATATGATGTAGAGTGGGTATCACTACACTTAACAATGTATTTTGTCAGCTCCATAGTAGTGCTTTACCCTAAATACCCCCTAAAATGTTGAAAATTGTGATGTGTGCTATAAATTCAGGCAGAATGCCTGAGGCTTTTTTTGTTGGGTCCCAAAATCATTTGGAACCCGCCCTCCCCCCAACTGCTAACTCAGCTGATACCAATCCTCTATCTGCTGACTTTGCCAAACCCATACACACTATACCCACCTCTTTTGTGGTCAGATTTATGGATGAATTCCCCAAAGCATGTAGTGCAAGGGCCTGCCTGAATACTTTCAAATGGTATTGTTTAAAGTTTTTGTATCCTATTATTATCTTAATAGGTAATAGCAGAATGTAAAAATGTGCTAAAATGTGTACAGTGTGTATTTATCTCTTTGTATTATGACACTTCTTACCTGTCCAGTGGGCTGCCAATAGTGTAAAGTAAGGAGGGGCTGGCCAAATTAATACACATTATTTAGGCATTCATCTCTCAATGAAGTGGAGAGAGTTACCTGTCCAAAACATCTCCCCCCATACATTTTTTTAAATGGCCCATGAGAGAGGGGGGGGGAATCTGATAGGTGGACCTTATACCTTTGTCTTTAAATACTCCCTAAAATAAATGTTATACCGACGTTGGCCAAGAATGTTTGTGTCTAATCTGCTTTCCATGTTTATGTGCAAAATGATTAATTCTTTTTTTCTTGTTTGACTCCACAGTTTCCTTCCAACCCACAGGAATGGCAGACTGTGGCCTCCCACTTTGCCCAGCGGTGTGACTTTCCTAACTGTGGAGGGGCAATTGATGGAAAACACGTCCACATCGTCCCACCACCCAACTTGGGGTCATACTATTACAACTACAAGAGGTTCAATAGTATTGTGATGTTGGCGGTGGTGTCAGCTACTTACGAGTTCCTGTATGTGGACGTGTGGAAGAATGGCCGGATGTCAGATGGTGGAGTCATCGCCCACACGGAGTTCTACAGGCATCTCCAGAATGGCAGCCTGGACTTGTTACCTCCAGAAGACAATGCGGAAGGACTCCCATTCGTCTTCGTTGCGGATGAAGCGTTTGCGCTGGGGGACCATCTTATGCGGCCATTCCCTATGAGGACCCTGACCCCGGACCAGAGTGTTTTTAATTACCGGCTGGCCAGAGCCAGAAGAGTGGTGGATAACACGTTTTGAATAATGGCCAGCCGGTTCCGCCTATTTCTTACACCGATACACATGGCAGAGTATAAACTCAATCACATCATCCTGGCTTGCTTTGTTCTCCACAACTTTTTAAGGAGAAATTCTGTGAACTATGCTGGCTCAGTTGGGCCTGAAGCCAGAATTATCAATCTCAATAAACCAACCCTGACGGCGCTTGAAGCTGGCCGTCCTGGCTTACCCCCTCCCAGAGTGCCCGCGAGGTCCGTCTAAGATACATGGAATACTTTGCGGGTAGGGGGGCCATCAATATGCCAGACAATGTCTGAGACATTTTTTAAATAAAATAATATTTTAAACTGAACAAATATTTGGTTTGATTTACTGCTGGTCTTTCTTTTAGCTGACCCTGACTGAAATTTTGGGAGTCCTGAAAATGGCGTGATTGTTTCAAATTAGAAAGCACTGTTGGGTGTTATTTACTAAAGGAAAATACACTTTGCACTACAAGTGCACTTCATACTGCACAGAAACTGGACTTGTAGTGCAAAGTGGATTTGCCTTTAGTAAATAACACCCATTATTCACTGAAAGCACCAATTTTACAACACAAAAATGCTTTTGAGCATTGAAAGAAGAAGCCACACAATGTTGAATCTCAATCTTTTTAATAAAAGCACAATCACATGTGCATTTATAAAAGGTTTTTAAAACAAACCAACATGTTTGTTGTATAACAATTTTTTAGGTGACATTAAAAGTAGAAATGTCCTTTTAAGGTGAAGCAGGCATGTTTAAAACGCACAAGAAATACACAAATCTGGGACTTACAAAGTTCAGCTTTTGTAGAAATTGAAGGCAATATCAGACATGAGTATTTATACTGTTGTTTGATATTGCGTTCAGATGGGGTGAAGCCACCCCTTGAAAAGCCAAATTTTGAAGATGCACACAAATTGCCGAATGTCAACATGTGCTACCTGCCATCATGGCGGATCAAGGGATGTGTTTTGTGGGTGCAACCCCTTCCTCTCAGCTACTTTATTATTGAGGAAGGGGTTGCACCCACAAAACGCATACATTGATCTCCAGTGATGGCAGATAGCACATGTTGACACACTGTGGGCATCTTTAAAATTTGGCTTTTCAAGAATATGTCAAAAAATGTTTAAAACATTTTCTGGAAAAAACAGCAGAAAAAATTAGGGATTTCGAGGGGTTTTAAACTCTCCCTAAAACATCAATGATGTTCTTCATTTTGTTTTTAACATCATTGATGTTTTGCTTGATGTTTTCCAAGTCCCTATTACACCCCATGATCTCCCCGATCAGGATCTGGGCACTTTCACTGCTGAAATGACCTTCATCCACAACATCACGATCACCTAAAAATATAGAAAAAAAAACACACCATGTATTATAAATATGCAGGCATCCATCTCTTACCTGAGTCTGTGGTCGCAGACACTCACCTGTTGTGGTGACAATTTCCACCACATCTCCCTTCTCCTCCTCTGCTTAGCTTTGAGGGATTTCCACATCTTCAAGAGGTGGGGGGTCTGTTGTCTCCTCTAATGAGTGGTGTCCTCCGAGTCTTTTCTCCCCTATGTAAAAAAAAAATAGGTATACTTAGCACACAGATATTTGATGGCAGAAACAGGAATATGAAACATTGCTTGGAAGTGGGGTACAATTGTCTGTTTTGGCAGAGTTCCAAGATGAAGAAATATTTTTGTCCTTTGTCAAGCTTGAATACTTACCTGTTTTGTACAAGCTTCACAGATGAAGACACCCCTATATTATACACTGGAGCACCTGTGTGGGCCCCCTAATAAAAAGGGTGTTCTGGTGTCCCACACTAGTGCTCCAGCGTCCAGATGTGTAAACAGCTGCTGAGTGTCCTCTCCTTACACAGAATCTAGTTTGCAGTTCATTCTAGTTACAAACCCATCTAGACACCAAAATTATTTTAAGAGAAGTAGGCCAGAAAAAATGTATTGAACTGCATCTGGACAAAACATGGTGTTTTATTGGCCGAACGAACAATGTTTCCTACGAACGAATAATGTGTCCATGAACATGAAAGTTGCCATTTTAAACTGTACAACAGTAAAGAAAAGCACATGGAGCATCACGAACGTAATAAAAATAATTAAACAATTTAAAACATTGCAGCGTGACGAAAGTGCTATAAAGTGCTATTCCGAACGATAATTTTACCAGACCGAGCAGTTCCGTCTCGGAATTTATTCTGAGCATGCGTGGCACTTTGTGCGTCGGAATTGTCGCGATCGGATTTTGTTGTCGGAAAATTTTATAGCCTGCTCTCAAACTTTGTGTGTCGGAAAATCCGATGGAAAAAGTCCGATGGAGCCCACACGCGGTCGAAATTTCCGACAACAAGCTCTGATCGCACATTTTACGTTGGAAAATCCGACCATGTATACAGGGCATTAGAGGTGGTAAATCTATGGGGAACATGCCAAAACATATGTATACCCCAGAGCGAACCCTCCATAGAGTGCTACATCCATAAAGGGAGTAAGAGAAAAATAAAATATAAGTGCACATATAGTGCATGTATTCTGGAAAGTGGAAAAGAGGAGGGTAAAAGAGGGGGCGATGATGGGGGAAGCATTACCAGGTCTGTTCATATAAATGACTTATGCCCTGTACACACGGTCGGACATTGATCGGACATTCCGACAACAAAATCCATGGATTTTTTCCGACGGCTCAAACTTGTCTTGCATACACACGGACACACAAAGTTGTCGGAATTTCCGATCGCCAAGAACGCGGTCACGTACACCATGTACAACAAGACTATAAAAGGGCAGTTCAGTACTAAGGGCAGCACACAAAGTTGTCGGAAAATCTGACCGTTCTAAACGCAGTGACGTAAAACACATACGTCAGGACTATAAACGGGGCAGTAGCCAATAGCTTTCGTCTCTTAATTTATTTTGAGCATGCGTGGCACTTTGTGCGTCGGATTTGTGTACACACGATCGGAATTTCTGACAACGGATTGTTGTCGGAAGATTTTATAGCAAGCTCGCAAACTTTGTGTGTCGGAAATTCCTGTGGAAAATGTGTGATGGAGCCTACACACGATCAGAATTTCCGACAACAAGGTCCTATCACACATTTTCAATCAGAAAATCCTATCGTGTGTACAGGGCATAACATCCCATTCAAAATTTAAACTTCGGGGTATCCGAATCTGTAAATGAAAGATCCAGAATACTTTCCTCCGACATAAAGTCCGAAAAACATCATCCCCTCTTTTGGGGGCCCTGACTCTCTCTATCACCTGTATTTTCATTGCTGTTGTATCCCCATTGTGTTAGGCATTAAAATGCCTAGCCACATTGGTGGACAGATTTTTCTCCACACTGTGGATGTGTTCCTGGAAGCGGTCACGGAGGCGTCTTGTTCTTCCAACATATTGTGCTTTGCAAATAGCACATGTAATTAAATATACCAAATAACTGTTATTGCAATTAAAGAAAGAGTGAATATCAAAAACCTTCTGACTCACAGAAGAACAAAACGTATCACCACAGTGAACATGCCTACAACAAGAGCATCCATTAGAGCCACATCTGTAGTTTCCTTTACAAAAAAGCCAAGTGACTGTGCATCCAATTCGCATTGCTGGAGATTGTGACCAGCTCTCAATGGAGGCGGTTCACACATCTCCGCAGCAGCTCCGGTGCAAATTGCACAGGAGCCTCTGTGCATATTTTATTCAGTTTCAGATCCAAAATCAGTCAAAAATTTGGGCTGAAATCGGACCTGAAACAGTGAATGGAAATGCACCTGACTCCTGCTGCCAATGCATTCTCCAGTGTGAACTCAGCCTTAAAGTAGAACTAAAGGCACATTCTTTTTATTTTTTTTTTCATTTTGGACATAGTAAGGAAGGGTTATAACCCCTGTCATGTTTTATTTCTATCTGTAGAAAAGAAAAGACCTCTATCTGTGCCACATCCCAAAATAGAAAGCTAGAAAAACAAATGCAAGAGCTTTTCCTGCAAGTGACGGACTTTACTGGCAGACACACGAGACCAAAAACTGTATTTATAAAAGTATCAAATATTTATTCGTATAATTGTTAAAAAAGGAGCGCTTGGAAAATAGCGTCCACAAAACAAGTGAAATTTAAAACAGTATGTAAGACATGACTTTTCTGTACATCACCTCCCCACTCAAACAACAGTGTACAGTATCTCACAAAAGTGAGTACACCCCTCACATTTTTGTAAATATTTTATTATATCTTTTCATGTGACAACACTGAAGAAATGACACTTTGCTACAATGTAAGCATGGTGGTGGGAGTGTCATGGTCTGGAGCTGCATGAGTGCTGTCGACACTGGGGAGCTACAGCTCATTGAGGGAACTATGAATGCCAACATGTACTGTGACATACTGAAGTAGAGCATAATCCCCTCCCTTCAGAGACTGGGCCACAGGGCAGTGGGCAGTAGTCCAACATGATAATGACCCCAAACACACCTCCAAGATGACCACTGCCTTAAATAAACTGAGGGTAAAGGTGATGGACAGGTCAAGCATGTCTCCAGACCTAAACCCTATTGAGCATCTGTGGGGCATACTGAAATGGAAGGTGGAGGAGCGCAAGATCTCTAACATCCACCAGCTCCGTGATGTCGTCCTGGAGGAGTGGAAGAGTACTCCAGTGGCAACCTGTGAAGCTCTGGTGAACTCAATGCCCAAGTGGGATAAAGGCAGTGCTGGAAAAAAATGGTGGTCACACAAAATATTGACACTTTGGGCCCAATTTGGACATTTTCACTTAGGGGTGTACTCACTTTTGTAAGCGGTTTAGACGTTAATGGCTGTGTGTTGAGTTATTTTGAGGGGACAGCAAATTTACACTGTTATACAAGCTGTACACTCACTACTTTACATTGTAGCAAAGTGTCATTTCTTCAGTGTTGTCACATAAAAAGATCTAATAAAATATTTACAAAAATGTGAGGGGTGTACTCACTTTTGTGAGATACTGTAATTGATAGCATATTGATTTTTGATGTTAAAAGTCAAACAAAGAGTAACAAAACCCATGGCCTCAGTTTCTTGCTGTTTATAATCCAGTCTAGTATTCCCTTATCACAGTATAAGGAGTGATTTATTTTATATGCTAAAGAGGGAACAAATGCATGCAGTAGAGCCCTTTCTGTCTTCCAGGAAATATCATTTCCATAGATTACACAGCTACAAACAGGACTAAATGCTCTTTCTTTTGAATAAATCAGGAAGTACTGGACTTATTAATAGTTCTTAAAGCTGAACACCAGGAAGAAACAATGTTTAATTTAGAAATTTGCTTTGTAAATAGAAAATGTACCCAAATAAAGTGTATGCATGTAGTAGAGCATTTTCTGTCCTCCCAGGAAATATTATTTCCATAGATTACACAGCTACAGACAGGACTAAGTGCACTTTCTTCTGAATAAATGAGGAAGTACTGGACTAATAGTTCCTAAAACTGAACACCAGGAAGAAACAATTTTTATACATTTGCTTTGTTACAAACACACAGAGCTCTGTACACAGATTAGCGATCTGGCTGTTCCTTCTCCCTGCAAAGCAAGGAGAAAAGACATCCAGATCTGTTAGTAAAAGTAGCACATATTACACATATTACACTTGTTAGGCACAAAGTTAACCCCTTAATTGCTCTTTGATGTTAACCCATTCCCAGCCAGTGTCATTAATACAGTGTGTAGTATTATATCTAATCACAGTATTAGTGTCACTATTGAAGTCATTGTCAGTCAGTCAGTAAGTGTACCTCCCAACGAGAGTCTGTTAGCACCAGATTTCCCGCCACACTATCACAGCCTCACAATAGGTCACTGATCACTACCATTACCAATATGGTGTCATAGCTGCGTAAATTCCAGTATACAGTGGGGAAAATAATTCTTTTGTCCCCTGCAGATTTCGTAAATTTGCCCACTTACAAAGAAATGAAGGGTCTATAATTTTTATCATAGGTGTATTTTAAATGATAGAGGCAGAATATCAACCAAAAATCCAGAAAAAACACATGATACAAATGTTATAAATTGAGTTGCAGTTTAGTGAGTAAAATAAGTATTTGATCCCCCACCAACCAACAATAATTCTGATCAAGTTATAAAACGCTGCGCTATCAAAATGATAAATATAAATATATAATTAATAAAGTGGTATTATGCTCTCTCGTGACATGTATAAAATGTCCAAAATACTATACATTAATGTGCAATAAACTTCAATAAATAAATGAATTAATAAGAGTGCTTCAATAAGCCTGTGAAAAATATATATAAATATTCCAAAATATTTGTGCAATATTCAAACAAATACTAAATAAATATTTCAAGAAAAAAATCATCCATGCGATTCAGTGTTGCATCCATGCAATGCAGTGCTGTATCTCTGTAATTCAGTGATAGTGCAATTTTCACACAATATTAGATAAAAAATTCCATAGAAATATCATCCATGCGATTCAGTGCTACATCCATGTAATTGAGTGTTGCATCTGTGCGATTCTGTGCTGTGTAGCTTAGTGCTATGATCAAATTAACAGTCCATAAACATTCCAAAATCCATCCATGTGTTTCAGTGAACACAAACTAAAGTTCTGTGTGCTCATATAAGTGCTCCCCCCCAAGGTGATAGCCCCTCACATTCGGGCGTGTGACCTTGCGATTAAGCTTAGTCAAAATGCGCCTTAGAACCTCTATGGGTTCGGTATTGTATGCTGGATCCTGGATAGGTTACACTTGTGCCTCTGTTCCTCACAGCAGTCCAGTTTATACCTCGGTATATCAATATAAAAAGAACTTCATGGTGCAGTATGTATTACCTTTATTTCAAATCACAATAAAAACCCACAGTGGGTACTCACAATGTCAAGGCGCTTACAGTGCGCCACTCTAAAACAGCGGTAACGATTGGATGATGGCGGCGGTAATGGGGTGGCATACTAATCGTTCCCAACAGGTGGTGTGTCTAGCGTTCCGTCCTGTCCCCTTCCCCTACACATGTCGATACAAGGGGTATTTCGTATCGTCATCAGGGGGTGATTTAATTGGACGATGAAACCTGTCAGTTAATATATCCCATCTGCGGCCATTTTGTTGTGGCCTGGAGACACTCTAGTGCCCAACTCATGTAATGCTATGGAAGAAACGTCTATATACAGAAATAGACGGATACAAATGGTGAAGGATAATAGCTATGGATTCCCCATTTTGCCTGTTACCTATAATGAAAAACATTTAACGCTGACAGTGCGGCGTTAAACTACTCAGGATGAACGTGGGAAGATCAGACTGGCACCCCATACTTAAACCGGCTAACATGAGACATAGATCTATATAAGTATACAATATATCAATACAATTAGAAGTGAATATATTAAAAATATTAAAAATAGATAAATAAAAGATAAATACATAACATAGTTATCAAGAATATTGGTGTATGTGTATAAAATTACATAGTCATACCTAAATATATATGCACTTAAAACCACATCTAGGAACATAAAAAAAAAATATATTACTAGCAAACCCTTACTTAAAATGTATTTTATATTTAAACTCTCATACGGCAAAAACCACCAAAACCGATGAGATAGTAATATCATATTTAATATTATCGGGGTATGCTCATACTCGAAAGGATTTAATTAATAAGGGGCGGTGTATACCCATTACTCACATCATTCATTTATGTATAGTCCTATTAATGTGACATTGTGTTAGGATATATCTAAAATTAAACTACTGTGTGTACTCAATGATTACCGTATATACTCGAGTATAGGTCGATTCGAGTATAAGTCGAGGCCCTAATTTACCACAAAAAAAATGGGAAAATGATTGACCCGAGTATAAGAGGAGGGTGAGAAATGCAGCATCTACTGTAAGTGGAAAAAGAGGGTCAACAAAGCCCATCTGTAGCTGTATACCTCCCTGTGTCCTGTGTATATGTGCATGTGTCATGTGTCCTGTGTATATGTGCATGAGTCATGTGTATATGTGCATGTGTCATGTGTATATGTGCATGTGTCATGTGTCCTGTGTATATGTCATGTGTCCTGTGTATATATGCCATGTGTCCTGTGTATATGTCATGTGTCATGTGTCCTGTGTATATGTCATGTGTCCTGTGTATATGTGCATGTGTCATGTGTCCTGTGTATATGTGCATGTGTCCTGCGTATATGTCATGTGTCCTGTGTATATGTGTCATGTATCCTGTGTATATGTGCATGTGTCCTTTGTATATGTGCATGTGTCCTGTGTATGTATGTACACAGGACACAGGACCATGCATTGCATGGATGCAACACTGAATCGCATGGATGATTTTTTTCTTGAAATATTTATTTAATATTTGTTTGAATTTTGCACAAATATTTTGGAATATTTATATATATTTTTCACAGGCTTATTGAAGCACTCATTTAAGTTTCAATTCATTTAAGTTTATTGCACATGAATGTATAGTATTTTGGACATTTTATACATATCACGAGAGAGCACAATACCACTTTATTAATTATATATTTATATTTATCATTTTGATAGCGCAGCGTTTTATAACTTGATTTGATTATCTTGCATGGTATATGAGACATGCGTAACGTTAGCAGCTGATCATTTGTAAGATACACTACTTTGAACACTGCCATTGCAGGCAATAGTATGTGACTTGTCAAATCGCATGACAAATTGCTCCAATTTGAACGGGGGCTAAGGGATAAGAAAAGAGAGAATCGGTGAGGAGGTTGGGGTGGTAAAAGTATGTGCTATTGAAGAGCAAAGTGATGGAGTGCAGAGAATGTGCTAGGCTGCATGGTGGGGACAGGACAATTACAAGAACTAAAAGGAAACTGGGATGGAAAGGGTGTAAGATCTGTGTGTGGAATGCTGAGCTGAGACAGGAGGCTACATGATATGTGTAGTGGAGATTTATGGAGGGGACAGCAGATAAGAGAAGGAGAAGGGGAAAAAATTAACAAGGCAGAGGAGTGATCACCCAGGAAAGGTAGAAAGGGGTGTAGACGGGGTGGAGCGGCGATAGTAAGAGTAAAGAGTACCGGACCATAGTAAGAGTAACAGGGAAGAAGGTGAAGTGACCCTGGAAGGAAAGCAAGTTGAGGGCGGGATAGTGGCTTGCTGGAGGAGAGAGTGATTATTAGCAGCAGTAATTAGCAGAGATAAGGCAGAGTTGGATGAGCAGAGGAGTCTGGTAATCAGTAGATATGTGGTGAATACACAGCCACTTCTGTCAGTGAGGCAGGAGCAGCTACCAAAGCCCCGAGTGCTTAAGACACTGCCATGGGCAGTCGCCCCTTCCACCCACCCCTTGTACCGGCCCTGGTCTGGAGGTCCTCCCTACATACTGCTGGCCACATTCGCATTCTAACATGTACACAATGCCTGCATTACAGCATGTTATCAGCTCTTTGATTTGATAGCATTTGGTAGTGGCAGAGGCAACAAACTCTTTTCATTTTTTAATATTACCCCTAGCCTGCTTGCATGCAGGGCAACGGCCACATGTGTGAAAACCTGTTAGAAAGTGGAAAAGACTGTTCTCAAAATGAACTGGGGGGGTCAATGACTCCTGGGGCTAGGGAGTTTGTTGCCTCTGCCACTAACAAATGCTATCAAATCAAAGAGCTGATAACATGCTGTATGGCAGGAGTTGTGTACATGTTAGAATGCGAATGTGGCCTGCAGTATGTAGGGAGGACCTCCAGACCCTTGCATGTAAGGATTGGATATATTGGATTGCTATATATTGACCTTGAGTGTTCAGCTGCTTACGTTAGTATTGTTCTTTGGTTTTGCGCTGACTGAACCCATATTTTTTTACCTTGATTAATACTCATACAGCGCATACAGTAAAGGATAGTGGGTCACTCACACTCCACCTCCTCCATTCACCAATGTTATATTTTTACAGAATACAAGGTATTCTATGATTGGAGGAGGGGAAATCACCAGTTCCTCTATTCAATCTGGGACAGACATCATAGAGGTGACTGATTTTTAAATCGGAGCTCCAGTCGTGTTTGTGTATAATAAGAATCAGCAGCTACAAAAACTGTCCCAGGATCCACCGATGTGGCCGCTCGAACCCTCAATTCTCTCCATTATCCTCTTCCTGGTGTTACATCTGTGACCTGGCTGTGACAGCTTGCGGTTTCACAGCCGGTTGCGCCCTGTGCATGCGCGAGTCACGCTGCACCTCCTGAATGGTTGGGCAAACTTTTGGGACCTGTGGCGTGTCCCAGAAGATTGTAGATAGGGAGGGGAAGAGGAGAACTCCTGCTCGGGTCCCCTTGGCAATCCAAGCGGAAATGGGAGCGGGTACCTGTCAAAAAACAAAGAAAATTACATGCCAAATGGGGCATAAGTAAGGGAGAGGAGCAATGTGATATATATATTGTGTTTGATAGAAAAGTTGTTATGGTAAAAGGTTGCAAAATACACTCACTAGAATATGTAAAATAGATAAAAAGCACCGGAGACAATTTATAAAGAGGTGAAATAAAAATGTTTTCTCTTCTTTCATGTTTTACTTTTTTAAAATATCTCCTATTATGCCTATTTAAAAACAGCTGAAAAAAAAACATTGTTGATAAAACACATGTTTTATCCTGTATGCATAGATCCTCCCCTCCTGCACTGTCTATCTGCGGAAGGCTAGCTAACACAGACAGATTAGCCGACCTGCACATGCTCAGTTGTGTCTTTAAACTGGAGGGAAAAGTTTCTTGTTCTCTGCAATAGTCAGGTCACATGATATTGACATCACACATGTGGGTGTGTATACAGGCTGCAGTGAAAATCTCCTACCTCCTGAACTCTCAGCACCGAAGAAACTGTACAGGTTATGATGTAACCGTGGTATACAGATCATCCAAAAAGGTAACTAGTGGCAGTTTTTTAATGTAAAAAGAAGATTTATATGCTGTGGGCACTGTGTGTGTGTGTGTGGGGGGGGGGGGGCAGATGAACTATTTTCATGTTACTGGGTTTAGTAACACTTTAAGGCCTCATGCACACTGGGTGTTTAGCCCTGGCACATGAGACTCTGGAGTTTAGGTGTGGGTGGATGGTACAGGCACAATACAAAGCCCCACTGCCAACAGCCTGTCAATGTCCACTCTGTCATAGACAGACATAACATACGCTTGGCCAAAATAGTTTATTTAAAATGGAGTAATGGTGTTTTGATAGACAACTTGTATACTATATACTATAATTGCAGCCACTCCTTTGTACTCTGGTACTACAAAATGTACTTTTTAAAATCAGTGGCCTCCAAAATATGTTGGAATTTGTCGATGCTATTGCAGCTATTTCATGTTTTTATACCAATAAGGAGCCTCAGGAGATTTGTATATATATAGATATATATGCACCTTGATCTGCATGTTGGTTTTCACAATATCTACAACTCAAAGTGATAATCGACAGTTTCAAGTCACCATGAAATGTATTTCACATATCCAGTGATGGACAGGATATGTTTGCCTCCAGGGGACAATGAAAGTTTCAGGACTCCAAAAAAAAAAAAGCCACCAGCTGCAACCTGTATTAGAAGATGAGGATTACAGTATCTCACAAAAGTGAGTACACCCCTCACATTTTTGTAAATATTTTATTATATCTTTTCATGTGACAACACTGAATAAATTACACTTTGCTATAATGTAAAGTAGTGAGTGTACAGCTTGTATAACAGTGTAAATTTGCTGTCCCCTCAAAAAAACTCAACACAGCCATTAATGTCTAAACCGCTGGCAACAATAGTGAGTATGTGAAAATGTCCAAATTGGGCCCAAAGTGTGTGGCCACCATTATTTTCCAGCACTGCCTTAACCCTCTTGGGCATGGGAATCACCAGAGCTTCACAGGTTGCCACTAGAGTCCTCTTACACTTCTCCATGATGACATCACGAATCTGGTGGATGTTAAAGACCTTGCGCTCCTCCACATTCCATTTAAGGATGCCCCACAGATGCTCAATAGGGTTTAGGTCTGGAGACATGCTTGACTAGTCCATCATCTTTACCCTCAGCTTCTTTAGCAAGGCAGTTGTCGTATTGGAGGTGTGTTTGAGGTCGTTATTATGTTGGAATACTGCCCTGCGGCCCAGTCTCCAAAAGGAAGGGGATCATGCTCTGCTTCAGTATGTCACAGTACATGTTGGCATTCATGGTCCCCTTAATGAACTGTAGCTCCCCAGTGCATGCTGCCCCAGACTATGACACTCTCACCTCCATGCTTGACTGTAGCCAAGACACACTTGTCTTTGTACTCCTCTCCTGGTTGCCACCACACACACTTGACACCATCTGAACCAAATAAGTATATTTTGGTCTCATCAGACCACAGGACGTGGTTCCAGTAATTCATGTCCTTAGTCTGCTTGTCTTCAGCAAACTGTTTGTGGGCTTTCTTGTGCATCATCTTTAGAAGAGGCTTCCTTCTGGGACAACAGCCGTGCAGAACACGACCATTTGGTCGACCATGGAGAGGCCTGTTCTGAGTGGAACCTGTCCTGTCAAAACACTGTATAGTCTTGGCCACCATGCTGCAGCTCAGTTTCAGGGTCTTGGCAATCTTCTTATAGTCTAGGCCATCTTTATGTAGAGCAACAATTCTTTTTTTTTAGATCCCCAGAGAGTTCTTTGCCTTGAGGTGCCATGTTAAACTTCCAGTGACCAGTATGAGAGAGTGAGAGCGATAAAACCAAATTTAACACACCAGCTACCTATTCACACCTGAGACCTTATAACACCAATGAGTCACAAGACACAGGAGGGGAAATGGCTAATTGGGCCCAATGTGGAAATTTTCACTTAGGAGTGTACTCACTTTTGTTGCCAGCGGTTTAGAGATTAATGGCTGTGTGTTGAGTTATTTTGAGGGGATAGCACATTTACACTGTTATACAAGCTGTACACTCACTACTTTACATTATAACAAAGTGTCATTTCTTCAGTGTTGTCACATGAAAAGGTATTATAAAATATTTACAAAAATGTGAGGGGTGTACTCACTTTTGTGAGATACTGTAAGTACCTATAATAAGTTTACCTCTCTGGTACTTGCCAAAAATATCACTTTTTGGTGGACTGACACCTTAAAATGGTGAAAAAATATATAATGTTGTTACACAAGCTATGTGTAATGTGATGTTTTTAATCCTACATTTATATTTCAAACTGTAGCCAGCTATGATTTTCTAAAGCTGACAAAAAAAAATTATTACATTTTCCCTTGCAACCATGGCAACAATACTCGTGAGTTCCCAGAATTTTCGCCCTCTTAGAACTCTGCACACAGGTTACAGGCAAACCAAGGAGAATTTGGCACCAAGAATTCATCTTTGGTGAATAACTTACCAAGTACTGCAAAGCAAGGAATTCTAGTGGGGTATACATCTTTTATAATAATGTTTGGCAAAATGCCAGTTATGCCATCCTATTGGTGGATTCCACATACAAATATATAAAGAGTGGAACCAGGCAGTTCAGATGGAAGACTAGCACTGGCTGTCACTGTAATTAGCAATAAAAAAACTTAATAGGCAATATGATACATCAGCTAATATTCTTTAAGTTACAAAAAATTGAATCTTTGAAGTGGAGCATCTGCAGTTTATGAAGATAGCATAGCATTTATGTTGGTTCCAAAAATCAGTCTTTAAATGATTAGGTGAGAAAGTCCTTTTTGTAGCAATTCTAAATATCTAAACTGTGGCTCATCTCTAAATTATGTGTTTGGAATTGCCACAGCAAATCTTGCATATGATCATCATTCTAAATATCAATGTTTAAATTACAAGATAATGTACACTGAATGACCTTTGAAAACACATCAACCTATATTTCGCAATTCTACAGTTCAATCAATTGTAAAACAATACTGACTAGGTATAAATAATGTATAACTAAATTGCTTTGAATAAGAATACATTGTTACAATAAATATAAAAAAAATCACTACAGTACAGTTAAAAAGCAGTACAGTACAGTTACAGTGGATATAAAAAGTCTACACACCCCTGTTAAAATTTTAGGTTCCTGTGATGTAAAAAATCAGACAAAAATATATGATTTCAGAACTTTTTCCAGCTTTAATGTGATCTATAAATTGTACAACTCAGTTGAACAACAAACTGAAATCTTTTAAGTGGAGAGAAGTAAAAATAAAAAACTAAAATAATATGGTTGCATAAGTGTGCACACCCTTAACCACTTGCCGACCAGCCACCGTCATTATACTGCGGCAGGTTGGCTCTGTTGCGCGAATCGCCGTAGCTGTATGTCAGTTCGTGTAGTAGATACAGTGGGCACGCACCCGGAGTGTGACGACGCAGCTGATGCGCGTGACCGGCGGCTACAGAGAGCCAGAATAGGGATCTGTCAATGTAAACAAACAGATCCCCGTTCTGACATGGGAGTGGAGAGAGATTGTCTGTTCCTAGTGATCAGGAACAGCGATCTCTCTCCTCCTCCAGTCAGTCTCTTCCCCCCACAGTTAGAAACACCTCCCAGGGAACACATTTAACCCCTTGATCACCACTAGCGTTAACCCCTTCCATGCCAGTGTCATTTATGCAGTAATCCAGTGCATTTTTATAGCGTCAAAAGTGTCCAATCTGTCCGCCACAATGTCGCAATCCCACTAAAAATTGCTGATCACCACCATTACTAGTAAAAAAACAAATAATAATAATAAAAATGCCATATTTCTATCTCCTATTTTGTGGACACTATAACTTTTGCGCAAACCAATCAATATACGCTTATTGCAATTTTTTTTTACCAAAAATATGTAGAAGACTACATATTGGCCTAAACTGAGAAAATACATTTTTTTTATATATTTTTTGGGGATATTTATTAAAGCAAAAAGTAAAAAATATTGGGGGTTTTTTTCAAAATTTTTGCTCTTTTTTTGTTTATAGCGCAAAAAATAAAAACCGCAGAGGTGATCAAATGCCACAAAAAGTAAGCTCTATTTGTGGGAAAAAAGGACATAAATTGTTTGGGTACAACATCGCACGACCGTGCAAATGTCAGTGCCGAAAATGGCCTGGTCATTAAGGGAGTAAATCCTTCTGATCCTTAAGTGGTTTTAAACTAATACTTTGTTGAAGTACCTTTTTGGTTTTATTACAGCACTCAGTCTTTTTGGGTATGAGTCTATCAGCATGGCACATCGTGACCTGGCAATATTTGCCCACGCTTCTTTGCAAAAACACTCCAAATCTGTTAGATTGCGAGGGCATCTCCTGTGCATAGCCCTCTTCAGATCACCCCACAGATTTTCAATCGGATTTAGGTCTGGGTTCTGGCTGGGCCATTCCAAAACTTTAATCTTCTTCTGGTGAAGCCATGACTAAGGGATGTGCAGATTACTGAGTCTGTTGTTTCCTACAAAGCTAGCAACCCCTGTTCCTTAACCACTTGATATCCGCGCTATAGCTGAATGACGGATACAGCGCGGACCTGAATTCCCGGGAGGCCGTCATATGACGGCCTCCCCTGTGCACGCGCCCCGCGAGCACTGAGACTCAGGTGATCACCGATCCAAGTAAGGGGCCAGTCCCGGCCCCTTACTATGTGATCAGCTGTCAGCCAATGACAGCTGATCACATGATCAAAACAAAAGCTCTGTGATCGTTTTTTTTTCTCCTCGCGCTGACAGTACGAGGAGAAAAAAAAGCCGATCACCAGCTCACCAGCAAGGGACATCGGTCCCGAAGAGGAGGAGGCAATAATGCCTCAATTGTGCCACAAGTACCCCCTGCCAGTGCCACCTCACACATTGCCACCTGACAGTGCCCACAGTGCCCACCAGTGCCACGTATCAATGCCCATGAGTGCCACCTATCAATGCCTACAAGTGCCACCTATCAATGCCCACAAGTGCAACCTATCAATGCCCAACAGTGGTGCCAATCAGTGCCACCTAGCAGTGTTGCCTATCAATGTACCATATCAGTGCCCATTATTGCCACCAATCAGTGCCCATCACTGCCACCCATCAGTGCCCATCACTGCCACCTATCAGTGCCCATCAGTGCCGCCTCATCAGCGTACATCAATGAAGGAGAAAAATGACCCTTTTTAAAATTTTATAACAAAATATAAAAAAAAAATTTAAATTCGATCTTTTCAAATTTTTTTAACAAAAAATAAAAACCGCAGAGGTGATCAAATACCACCAAAAGAAAGCTCTATTTGTGGGGAAAAATGATAAAAATTTGGGTACAGTGTTGTATGATTGCGCAATTGTCATTCAAAGTGCGTCAGTGCTGAAAGCTGAAAATTGGTCTGGATAGGAGGGGGGTTTAAGTGCCCTGTAAGCAAGCGGTTAAACCCAATGATTGACCAGACGACACATTCCTTTTTGGAGTCGAATGGCCATAGCAGCCTTTTTATTACAACAAAATGAAATACAAAAAACTCTCAACATACAACGTAATGCATATAATACATTTTTATGTAACCATTACACCAAATAAAAACTCAGTTTAAACCTACCCGATCTAGAGGTCTTTGAAGGGCAATTTTTCTCGACCAACTAGTTGTATCTGTACACCCCAAAAAGGCCTCACACCGTGTATTACGCTAGCTCAGGGACAATTACCAGTTACTTCCTTCCAGATACAACCAACTACAAACCATTGTTACCATTGTATTGTTAGTAAGGGAAGGGACACCCATACTTCCAGATGGGCCCAACCTCCTAAACCTCCATTATTTACTCCAGCACCGCTGTCAAAGATCACATAGACCTCCCGCTGCTGCTACGACTCTCTAGAAAAGAAAATCAACAAATTTCTAACGTTAATAGGCAAGGGAAACCATACCCCCTGTAATGCCTGCCCCACCAGGTGTGAACCATCCTACATTGTGCGGACCAAGAGAAATACAAAGGTGACCCCCGAAAAGATACAAACCAAAAAAGGGGAGGGTGGGTGGGAAAAACCTTCCTTCCTCTGTGGCAAACAAGCTCTGACTGACCACTGGTGAAAAGAACGCCCCTCTACCTCCCTCAACAACACCCCCACACTCAGGGCCCACCAATCCTGGTAAGTGCCATAATACCTCCCCCTACCCCCAGCTCTTTCTCCGCCTCACTGCCCACCCCAGTCATGCTGGCCCTCCTCCCAGTTGCACTTTCTGCTCCGGGCCATTACTTTCCTTTGTTGATTTGGATGTATGCTTTGGGTCGTTGTCATGTTGAAAGAGGAAGTTCCTCTTCATGTTCAGCTTTCTAGCAGAAGCCTGAAGGTTTTGTGCCAATATTGACTGGTATTTAAAACTGTTCATAATTCCCTCTACCTCGACTAAGGCCCCCATTCCAGCTGAAGGAAAACAGCCCCAAAGCATGATGCTGCCACCACAATGCTTCACTGTGGGTATGGTGTTCTTTTGATGATGTGCATTGTTTAGCAGGGCTTGGATGTTTTTCTTCGGAAGAAAAGGCTTCCGTCTTGCCACTCTACCCCATAGCCCAGACAAATAAAGAATATGGGAGATTGTTGTCACATGTACCACACAGCCAGTACTTGCCAGATATTCATGCAGCTCCTTTAATGTTGCTGTAGGCCTATTGGCAGCCTCTCTGACCAGTTTTCTTTTCATCAATTTTGGATGAATGTCCAGTTCTTGGTAATGTCACTGTTGTGAAATATTTTCTCCATTTGATAATGACTGCCTTCACTGTGTTCCATCTAATGCCTTGAAAATTCTTTTGTACCCTTCTCCTGACTGATACATTTTAACAAAGAGATCCCTCTGATGCTTTGGAAGCTCTCTGTGGACCATGGCTTTTGCTGTAGGATACGACTAAGAAAATGTCAGTAAAGACCTACTAGAACAGCTGAACTTTATTTGGGGTTAATCAGAGGCACTTTAAATGATAGGTGTGTACTGACTCCTATTTAACATGAGTTTGAATGTGATTGCTTAATTCTGAACACGGCTACATCCCCAGTTATAAGAGGGTGTGCACACTTATGCAACCACATTATTTTAGTTTTTTAGTTTTACTTCCCCCCTAAAAGATTTCAGTTTGTTTTTCATCTGAGTTGTACAATTTATAGGTCACATTAAAGGTGAAAAAATGTTTGAAATTATTTATTTTTGTCTCGTTTACATCACAGAAACCTGACATTTTAACAGGGGTGTGTAGACTTTTTATATCCACTGTAAAATCAGTACAGTACAGTTACAATCAGTACAGTTAAAAAGCAAAATGCAAGGTCAAGAAACAAGTTAAGCTATCGGTGAACTGCTAAAGCCAGCCAGGAAACATAAAATGCTTCAAGGTAATTCCCAGGGAAACCTCTAAATATACATTTGAATTGTATACATAAAAGATTTGTAACTGTATTTAGTTCTGAAATTCAGATACAACTGCCCGGCAACATGGCAAGGCCCCGGTCGCTCTGCAAACGACGTGTTCCTGGTCCAGTCTATGATACACTAAAGGTGCTACAGATGCAGTCATCTCTGTCCCCAGAGAGCCCCTTCCTTACATCAGTGTCCCCAGAGAGCCCCTTCCTTACATCAGGGTCCCCAGGGAGCCTCCCCTGACATCAGGGTCCCCAGAGGGCCCCCCCTTACATCAGGGTCCCCAGAGGGCCCCCCCTTACATTAGGGTCTCCAGAGAGCCCTCCTTACATCAGGGTCCCAGAGAGCCCCTTCCTTACATCAGGGTCCCCAGAGAGCCCTTTCCTTACATCAGGGTCCCCAGAGAGCCCTCCTTACATCAGGGTCCCCAGAGGGCCCCTCCTTACATCAGGGTCCCCAGAGAGCCTTCCTTACATCAGGGTCCTCAGAGGGCCCCTCCTTACATCAGGGTCCCCAGAGAGCCCCCCTTATATCAGGGTCCCCAGGGGCAAGGCCCCGAGTCGCTCTGCAAACGACGTGTTCCTGGTCCAGTCTATGATACACTAAAGGTGCTACAGATGCAGTCATCTCTGTACTTACATAAGCATTTTCCTAGGCAGTACATTTTGATATGTAATGTACTATGTAAGCTGAAATCAAAACTGATTCAGTCAGAGGTGTAACTAGAATCTTCAGGGCCCGGCTGCAAGAAACCATGAAGGGCCTCCACCAGGGGCGTTGCTAGGTCTACAAAAGATCTCGGGCTGGAGCCCATAGCAGCGAAGTAAAGAAAGTCATACACTTCGGCTGGTATACACATGTATACATGTATACACATGTATATAATATACATATGTGTGTGTGTGTGTGTTTGTGTGTATATAAAATATCATTACATAGTGTGAATCCCCCTTACATCAGGGTCCCCAGAGAGCCCCCCTAACATCAGGATCCTCAGAGAGCCTCCCTACTTACATTAGAATCCCCAGAGAGCCCCCCCTTTCATCTGGGTCCCCAGAGAGCCCCCCCACCTTACATCAGGGTTCTCAGAGAGCCCCTCCTAACATCAGGGTTCCCAGAGAGCTCCCCCTTACATTAGGGTCCCCAGAGAGCCTGCGTTTGCATCAGGGTCCCCAGAGAGCCCCCCTCTTACATCAGGGTCCCCAGAGAGCCCCTTCCTTACATCAGGATCCCCAGAGAGCCCCTCTTTACATCAAGGTCCCCAGAGAGCCCCCCTTACATCAGGGTCCCCAGAGAGCCTGCCCTTACATCAGGGTTCCCAGAAGCCCCCCTCATACATCGGGGTCCCAGAGAGCCCCCCTCTTACATCAGGGTCCCCAGAGAGCCCCTTCCTTACATCAGCGTCCCCAGAGAGTCTGCCCTTACATCATGATCCCCAGAGAGCTCCCCCTTACATCAGGGTCCCCAGAGAGCCCCTTCCTTACATCAGAGTCCCCAGAGAGCCCACCTTACTTCAGGGTTCCCAGAGAGCCCCCCTTACATCAGGGTCCCCAGAGAGCCTCCTTTTACATCAGGGTCCCCAGAGGGCCTACCCTTTTACATCAGGGTCCCCAGAGAGCCCCTTCCTTACATCAGTGTCCCCAGAGAGCCCCTTCCTTACATCAGGGTCCCCAGGGAGCCTCCCCTGACATCAGGGTCCCCAGAGGGCCCCCCCTTACATCAGGGTCCCCAGAGGGCCCCCCCTTACATTAGGGTCTCCAGAGAGCCCTCCTTACATCAGGGTCCCAGAGAGCCCCTTCCTTACATCAGGGTCCCCAGAGAGCCCTTTCCTTACATCAGGGTCCCCAGAGAGCCCTCCTTACATCAGGGTCCCCAGAGGGCCCCTCCTTACATCAGGGTCCCCAGAGAGCCTTCCTTACATCAGGGTCCTCAGAGGGCCCCTCCTTACATCAGGGTCCCCAGAGAGCCCCCCTTATATCAGGGTCCCCAGAGGGCCCCCCTTACTTCGGGGTCCCCAGAGAGCCCCCCTTATATCGGGGTCTCCAGACAGTCACACCCCCTCTTCCAGAGGTTCCCCTGTACCTGGCTGGTCTCCGCTGTGCACCTTGGATCTCCAGCACATCTCTGTACCCCCCATCTGGGGGGAGGTGGGATAGCAGCGATCTGCAGCTCTATGGTGTCCACGGGCGGCGGGATCTCCCTGGGGCTTGTTGTTCTATCTCCGACTGTATCCACTGGAGGGGCCTCTGACCCAGGCATGTAATATCAAGAGTGTAGAAGCAGAGCGACTCACTGAAGAGTGAAGCCGATACATGCCCGGGTCAGAGGCCCCTCCTCTCTCCACTGTATACATTCAGAGAGAGAACTACAAGCCCCAGGAAGATCCCACGGCTCGCGGGCACCAAAGAGCTGCCAATCGCCGCCTCCCACCTCCCCCCACTGCATGTTAAATGGACAGCCAGGGGTGCAGGGGAGATGCCGGGTCCTGGCCCCCCCCCCCACCCACCCACAGCAGCAGAACGACAGGGCCCAGTCGCAGTGTGACTGCAGCAACCCTTACACTGGATTCAGTTTATTTTTGCTAGTTCTATTTATTTCTTTTTTTTCGTCCTTGGTACTTTCAGCTCATTTTGGGACAAACAAGATTTAGAGCAATAAAGAGGGGCTTTTTATTTAAAATAATATTATGATTTTGTTATGCTGCTGACATGTTTGATTCATGAGAAGTTAGTATTTTATTAATAAATCTGCTTTCCTAGGTGACTAGCATCTTAATTCGTGCACCTTCCACTTTGTCTTCTGAGAAAACGATAAAGCCCCATTCACACCTTAGCGTTTTGTAGCTTGAAGCTTGAAGCTCCAAAACACTGGAGGAGGAAAAATTATTTATTCTCTATGGAGCTGGTCCACATCTCCACTCCAAGTTGCCTGAAGCCAAAGCCTAAAGCTCAAAAAAGTTCTGGAGCTTTTCTTGTAGCTCAAATTGGGCAGATTTGCATAATTTTATTCCCATAAAAAAATATGCAATATTACACATACAAAATAATAGTTAAACCCCTAACCTTAAACAAAAATATTAAATAATAATTATTATTATTTATTTATTAGTATATTATTATTTAAATAAAATAATAAATAAACAGTTAAACCCAAACAAAAATATTATTATTATTATTATTATTATTATTATTAATAATAATAATAATAAAAATAATAATTATGTATGTATTTATTTTTGTGTTAGGGTGTTTTAGTTATGTATTATTATTTTATTATTATTATTTTATGTTTGCTAAGGTTAGGAGTTAATTATTTATTACTTTACATTCTTACTCTTTTTTTGCATTCATTTATTTATTATTTATTTATGATTATTTTTATTTATCTGTGTATTTATTTTACATTTATTTATTAATTTATTAGTAGTAGTAGTAGTAGTAGTAGTAGTAGTAGTAGTAGTAGTAGTAGCATTAACACCCTAACCCTAAGAAAAAATAAATACATAAATTATAAATAACCCTAACCCCTAATTCTAACCCCAACCTCAATCCTATCCCTAATCCTAACACTAACCTAACCTTAACTTTAACCCCTAACAAAAAATGTAAAATAACAAATGACTAATAATAATAAAAAATAAAATAAAAGATGAGAAATAGCAGATTAACAAGCTCCATACATAAAGCTCAGTACATGCAAAAACCTTTAAACTGAGACCAGCATCTTGTACCTTTTTTAGAAGCAGCAGCAGCCTAGGACCTAGGACTTGGCAGCAGGACCACCCTGGACAGGCAGGCTTCCATTAGAACACTTCCAGACCTTGCACACTGGCACATGCAAAGTCCTGAACAGCAGAGCATATACACCCTCCCTAGACTAAAGCCCAGGGGAAAGAGAGCTTTACAATGTCAGCCCCAAATATATATATATATATATCCTCCCACAGCATGCACCACAGACAAACAAACCTCCTAAAGGTTGGCCTAGGAGAACAAATATTCATAACCCAATATTACTGTGGCCTGTCACTATATTGTCATGGGTAACAGAGACGCCTACTGGCAGCAACTACATTTAGAGGAAGAACAAATGAGTACAGACTACAAACCAGCTTGGGCTGTTTACCAACTAGCATACTAAATTTAGATAACCACCCCTGCTTAAGGCATGATGGCTACAATAGCAAAAAGAATTTGGTGCAGCACATTAGATGGGATTGTGAGCACCCCTCAATATGTTCAAGCACATGTTTACGATGGTCTCAGAACTCCAGAATACCAGTAATAGCTTTGCTTTTTGATCAAACAACACATTATTCATTATGATACATATATACAGTATCTGCTATTGAGAAGAAAAAATAAAAATTGGTATACATTGCTATCATTGCAAATCATCAGAATATTGTGTCCTCTTGGTTAAACAATATTAATAGCAAAAAAACAATATAAAATGTATTCGTTTTGTATAGAGAACAGAGAGACATTCATTGCAGGCATGCCCTAGGTGGGGACAGCATAACAGCCAGATTTCCAGGTGTTTTAATACTACTCTATTATGTGAGTCCTAATTAGACAAAAGAGATACAAAGAGTTGCTTTTCAGAGGTGTTTAATAGGCAGCGAGGAGGCAATATAAGGCTGCCTGCTTTAGCCCCCTAAATGGTGCCTTACTGCACCACAACCTTGTGCATTGTGCGCAGTTGCAGCATTGCCCCATTTGCTTGAATGGGTCATGTTCAAGTACATGATGGGGGGATGATTTTTAAATATGTACATCCCCTATCCACTGCCTTTGCAGCTTAAGGCAGGGCAGTAAAATAGTGGCTCAACTGTGTGTTTTTACTGCCCCACCCACCCAACAAGTGTAAATGAGTCCTTACAGGGATTGGAAAAAACATATTACACTGGCAGAAATGCCTAGAATGATTAACTTTTCTTCATGTGGCCAAAACCTTTTTTCCAAAAGGAAAAAATATATATTTCTGTAATCTAAACTTCTCATGTAAAACTACACCGTCCACAGAGTGACAACACTGTTGGATTTTACAACAGAAGCAGCAGCATTTTCACATTGTTACAGGAAGTGGAAAAATAATGGATCTACTGGCAGGATCAACAGCAATAAAATTACATTATGGGGGGACTCAGAAAAAGCTCCACTTCTGGTATCCACCTTGAAACATGGTGGTGGCAGAATCATGTTATGAGGATGCTTTTCTTCACCAGGAACAGAGAAGATGGTCAGAGTTAATGGGAAGATAGATGGAGCCAAATACAGGGCAATCTTAGAAGAAAATTTGTTAGAGTCTGCAAATGACTTGGAAATGGGGCAGAGGTTCACCTTCCAGCAGGACAACAACCCTAAATATATGGCCAGAGCTACAATGGAATGGTTTAGATCAAAGCATATTCATGTGCTAGAATGGCCCAGTCAATCCAATTGAGAATCTGTGGATTTGGAAATTGCTGTTTACAGATGCTCTCCATTCATTCTGGCAGAGCTTAAGCTATTTTGCAAAGTATGGGCAAAAATGTCACTCTCTAGATGTGCAAAGCTGGTAGAGACATCCCCAAAAAGACTTGCAGTTGTAATTGCAGTGAAAGGTGGTTCTACAAGCATTGACTCAGGGGGCTGAATACAAATGCACGCCGCACTTTACAGATATTTATTTGTAAAAAATGTGGAAAACCATAAATCATTTTCCTTCCACTTCACAATTATGTGCCACTTTGTGTTGTCTATCACATAAAATCCCAATAAAATACATTTACGTTTTTGGTTGTAACATGACAAAATGTGGAAAATTTCGAGGGGTGTGAATACTTTTTCAAGACACTGTAGTGTCCAGGAGGGCATCTAAGTCTGCAAATTTATAAGTAAACATGTTAATCTAGGTGCCAAACATTCTTGGTAGCAGGAGTAAAACTCAATGAGGATACCATCAGGCCCGCAGGCCTTACCTGATTGCACGTGCCCTAGGGCAGTCTGAACCTCCTCCAGCATGATATCTTTATCAAACCAGTCCCTCTCTTTGTCCTCTAAAACAGGAAATTCAATATGGTCTAAAAAAGGTATGTTGCAGGCATGTTGTAATGCAATTTCTCCTTTTGGCCACAGGATGGAGACTGGAGACAGGATGGAGAGAGATGCTGACTTGTCCTTCCAAAAAAACTGAGAGAGACAGAGAACACTGGAAAAAAGGGGAGTTTCAGGAAGTGCTGACGGGATGGGATTGAGGGAAATACTGAGGTAAAAGAGAGAGAGAGTGCTGCTGACAGGAGACAAAGGAGAGGAGATTGCTTAAAAGAGAGGGAGATACCAAGTCTCAAAAAGTCATTTGCTGGGACACAGTAACACTTAACAGTGAGGAGAGGAGGAGTGTGTAAGGGGAAGGAACTGAGGTGCCAGAGTGAGGAGAGAGACACACACTGACACCAGGGACTGTGTACACCAACAGAGGAGGAGGGATATCCTGAAGCCCAGGAAAAGGAGTCTGTGAGAAGAATAAGGAGCACGGTCTGAGGTGAGAGAGAGGGAGAGTGAGAGTGTGGTGAGGTGACAGGTGTGAGGAAACTGAGACTGAGGAGACTGAGAGAGAGAGACTCTGGCAGCATCAGAGGGGGAGAAAGCTACGTTTTTCCGGAGACTGTCAGGAGAGTGTTGCCTGGAGATGGAGGAGTGAGGACGCCTGAGGGGAGCCAGGAACAAAGACAGCCACGTGGTCCACTACTATTTAGTCCAGGGACCCTACTTAGCAGCTCAGCACCACTCAGCTCAGTAGAGACGACCCACGCCTTTCAGGGATCGAGATACCCATCCAGGTATCAGGTCGGCTGCTGCCTGTTCACCTTGCGAGTTTCGCTACCAGTCATCTCGATCGGCTATCAGCAAGAGATCCATTGCCTTACAACATTGCTAGGAGCATCAGGAGCCTGAACCAGCACCTATCATTGTGTCACAGAGGACTGGTGCACCAATTTCCCTTTTTAGGCCCCGTTCACACCTATGCAAATTAGATGCGGCTTAGATCGCATCCAATTCGCAGGACATTTTAAAATACCTTCATTTGAATGCATCTGGTTCACATATGTGCGTTGCATTCGCACTGCGCATTGCCCAAAAAAGTGTGCGTTTTCTGAGCATTGCAGTGCGAATTACAAGCACATTATCTTCTATGGGAACGCATCTGATTCGCAGATGCATTCTGTTGTGAACAGGCATTCTCTCCTTCTCCTCACTACATCTCCCCTCTCTCCCTGCTCAGCTGATCCGCAGATAGAACGGAGAGGCACTGCTGAACAGCTGCTTTTTCTCTTTACAGAGAAAATTTAGCTGGAATTCACAACAGACTGGTGTGAACCTGGCCTTAGTGTCACAGGTTTTTTTGTATGGAAATGCCACCTCTAGTAGTTTGCCCTTCTAAATCTCTACCGGAACATTCTAGAGGATTACTGCTCCATACAAGCTTGTTTAAACCTTCTGTTAAAACAAGGGCCCCACCATTTGCTAGCAGAAGACACTAGTATTCTTCACCTCAGGACCTGTACTTGTGTAACCCTTTTCTTTTCGTTGTGTTTGCCTCCCAAAGGTGTGTGCAGCCCAGAAGGAGCCTATAATGCTCCATCTATATGCCCTTAACACAGGCGCTGAGAGGGAGGAGAAGTTGACAAGTCTTCTCTCCTCCCTCTCAGCGCCTGTGTTATGGGCATATAGATTACTGCCTTTTCTATACTTACAGTTGCTAAGCGTTGAAGTTTATCTTTTTTAATACATTAATTCTTTGCAGCAAGGTTTAAACATGTAAATTTTCTATATGCTTTAAACCATGATAATATATTCAGCTCATTTATCACTACCAATTGTGTCTATCTGTTTCTGATATTAATCCACATCCAGGATATTGGTACATTCTTCTCTTGCATTCTTGAAAGTGTTTGCAGAAATTTTATAACTAACCAAGTGTGCCAGAGGGGCTGAGGCCATTCTTGGAGTTGAGGTGAAGAACAGAGAACCCAAAAATCACCTTCGGGGTAGTGCTACAGGTATCTGGGGCAGAAGTCTCGTAGGTCACTTTAGAGGAATAAAGGGACTCATAGAATTGAAGAAAACGCTGTTAATAGAGTCAGACGTCACTAACAACTCCCCCTCAGGGGCCCTAATTCTTCTTATGTGGGTAGCATATTTGAAAGCATCCCAGACTACCAAGGTATTAGCCGAATCAGCAGTAGAAAGCCAGTAGTTACATAATGCCTCTGGGAGTTCTTCCTGGATCTTGTGGTCCATAATCCAGAACCTGGACAACCTCCACATCCCCGTGCCAACACGGATGGTTGGAGAGTAATAAGGAGCGGAGCATGATCCGAGATTCCCCTTAAGAGTATGTCCAAAATCAATGCACAAGAATATTCTATGAGTGGCTGAGTGACAGGCAAATTCTCTGTCAGACGGGTGAAAGTGCCGCCATATGTCTGACAGAGCAAATGCACACGCCCATTAAGAAAGAGCAGAGGTCCACACGGAGGGGGAGAGAAGCCTGTTCCGGCCTGGGGACGGAACCAAATTAAAGTCACCTGCAATCAACACATTATAGACCCCATATGAGGACGACCCAAAGCATAACATGGGTAAGTAAAGCCACATCAGCTGGCAACGGCAAATGTGGGTCTCCTGATGTATACAGATATTAGGGGAGAATCTCCTGAGAAAGGTGAAAACCAAGGATCATTTTATAGCAGAATTTAGGGCATGGACGCTCTATGAAATGACATTGACTTTAGCCATGGAAAAGGGGGAAAAATATAAAAGGAAGGAGAAGGGTCCGACATGGCAAATGCTCAGAGGGGAAGCGCATGTTTTGTTCACTTAGATTTTATTGAATACTATTAATCAATGTGGGTGTAATATATATATGGGTATATGTAGAGTATTATTTGCACACTGTACTTTGGATTTAATACGCATGGCATTTGATGCATTTCTTTGGCACATTGTTTTTTGCTAGGTTGTTTTCAATGTAATTGATTAATTATGTGAGCAATATATTTTTTATGCATATAGAGCTCACTTATTATTAAGCACATTGCACTTTGGATGCAGCATTTAGTAGCACAATTTTTATGCATATAGAGTTCATTTATTATTCAGCACATTGCATTTTGGATGTGGCATTTAGTAGCATATTTTTTTCTGGATATACGGAATTATTTTTGGATCTGAATCGCATGTACATAGCACCTTTGCATATGATACCGATAGGGCGAACGCATTTATTGATACATACCTAAGCGCAGCGCATTTTTCTTTATTTATATCTATCGCACGGCCATGAAAACGTGATCTGCGTTTGCAGCTGGGTATTTATTTACATAGTTGGTTTGTTGTCCAGTAAGGCATTGGATTATTGTGGCTCGCAAGGTTTTCTCTATATTTCAGCCCATCTGAGTACCCGAGTATGTGAGTACCTGTCACAGTCCATCTGAGAACCCAAGTACCTGTCACAGTCCATCTGAGTACCTGAGTACCTGAGTACCTGTCACAGCCCCTCTGAGTACCCGAGTACCTGAGTACCTGTCACAGTATATCTGAGTACCTGTCACAGTTCATCAGAGTACCCGAGTACCTGTCACAGCCCATATGAGTACCTGAGTACCTGTCACAGTTCATCTGAGTACCCGAGAACCCGAGTACCTGTCACAGTCCATCTGAGTACCTGAGTACCTGTCACGGTCCATATGAGTACCCGAGTACCTGACACAGTTCATCTGAGTACCCGAATACCTGTCACTGTCCATCCGAGTACCTGAGTACCTGTCACAGTCCATCTGCGTACTGAAGTACTTGTCACAGTTCATCTGAGTACATGAGTACCTGAGCACCTGTCACAACCCATCTAAGTATCTGTCACAGTTCATCTGAGTACCTGTCACAGCCCATCTGAGTACCTGTCACAGCCCATATGAGTACCTGTCACTGCCCATCTAAGTATCTGTCACTACCCATCAGAGTACCCGAGTGCCAGTCACCAGCCCATCTGAGTACCCGAGTACCTGAGTACCTGTCACAGTCCATCTGAGAACCCGAGTACCTGTCACAGTCCATCTGAGTACCTGAGTACCTGTCACAGCCCCTCTGAGTACCCGAGTACCTGAGTACCTGTCACAGTATATCTGAGTACCTGTCACAGTTCATCAGAGTACCCGAGTACCTGTCACAGCCCATATGAATACCTGAGTACCTGTCACAGTTTATCTGAGTACCCGAGGACCTGAGTGCCTGTCACAGTCCATCCGAGTACCCGAGTACCTGTCACAGCCCATCTGAGTACCCGAGTACCTGTCACAGCCCATCTGAGTACCTGAGTACCTGTCACAGTTCATCTGAGTACCCGAGTACCTGTCACAGTTCATCTGAGTACCCGAATACCTGTCACAGTCCATCCGAGTACCTGAGTACCTGTCACAGTCCATCTGTGTACTGGAGTACCTGCCACAGTTCATCTGAGTACATGAGTACCTGAGCACCTGTCACAACCCATCTGCGTATCTGTCACAGTTCATCTAAATACCTGTCACAGCCCATCTGAGTACCTGTCACTGCCCATCTAAGTACCTGTCACTACCCATCAGAGTACCCAAGTACCAGTCACCAGCCCATCAGAGTTCCCGAGTACCTGTCACCAGGCCATCAGAGTACCTGAGTACCTGTCACCAGGCCATCAGAGTTCCTGAGTGCCTGTCACCAGGCCATCAGAGTACCTGAGTCTCTATCTCCATCCCATCAGAGTACCCGAGTACCTGTCACCAGCCCATCAGAGTACCCGAGTACCTGTCACCAGCCCATCAGAGTAACCGAGTACCTGTCACCAGCCCATCAGAGTAACCGAGTACCTGTCACCAGCTCTTCAGAGTAACCGAGTACCTATCTGCAGCCCATGCCTCATAGAATATACGTTGGGGTATTTGCTTTCCAAAATGGGGTCATTTTGTGGGTAATTCCACTGTCCTGGTGCTCAAGGACCTTCAAAAGTGTGATAGGTAGGAATGAAATGAGATGTGTAATTTATGTTCCTAGAAGGCCTGAAGGTACTACTTCAATGTTGGACCTCTGTATGTGGCCAGGCTGTGTAAAAGTCTCACATATGTGATATGGCCATACTCAGGAGTAGCAGAATGTATTTTGGGGTGTAATATTTGCTATATACATGCTATGTGTTAGAAATATCTTATAAATTGACATTTTCAATTGAAGATTTTCATTTTCTTTCCACGTTCCATTACTTTCCATTTTCTGAAGAGTTGTGTAAACAAATTAAGCGTTGAAAAGACTCATAATGCCTCATAGAATGTACATTGGGGTGCTTTTTTTCCAAAATGGTGTCATTTTGTGGGTAATTCCATTGCCCTGGTGCTCCAGGGCCTTTAAAAGTGTAAAAGGTCACTAGGAAATTAGAGGTGTAATTTATGCTCCAAGAACTCCTGACGGTGCTCCCTGCTTGTTGGACCCCTATATGTGGCCAGGCTGTGTAAAAGTCTCACACATGTGGTATTGCCATACTCAGGAGGAGTAGCAGAATGTGTTTTGGGGTGTCACTTTTGCTATATACATGCTTTGAGTTAGAAATATCTTATAAACTGACCACTTTGTGTAAAAAAAAATTAGTTTCAATCTTCTTTCCACATCCGAAGACTTGTGGAAAAAAATGAACTCTTCAAAAGACTCATTACGCCTCAAAGAATAGACGTTGGGGTGTTTACTTTCCAAAATGGGGTCATTTTGTGGGTAATTCCATAGTCCTGGTGCTCCAGGGCCTTCACAAATGTAATAGGTCGTTAGGAAATTAGATGTGTAATTTATGCTCCTAGAACCCCTGATGGTGCTCCCTGCATGTTGGACCTCTCTGTGTGGCCAGGCTGTGTAAAAGTCACACACATGTGGTATCACCATACTCAGGAGGAGTAGCAGAATGTATTTTGGGGTGTAATTGGAAGTATGCATATGCTGTGTGTGAAAAATAACTTGTTATTATGACAATTTTGTGGGAAAAAAATCTTAATTTTCCCAAGAATTGTGGGAAAAAATTACAACTTTAAAAAACTCACCATGCCTCTTACTAAATACCTTTTATTTTCTACTTTTCAAAAAGGGGTCATTTGGGGGGTATTTGTACTCTCCTGACATTTCAGGGCCTCAAGAAATGAGAGGTCGTCAGTGCATCAGGTGTGATCAATTTTCAACAATTTACACCACAGCTTGTAGACTCTATAACTTTCACAGAGACCAAATAATATCCACTAACTGGGGTTATTTTTACCAAAGAGATGTAGCAGTATAAATTTTGGCCCAAATTTATGAACAAAAATGAATTATTTGCAAAATGTTATCATAGAAACAAAAAAAATTGTTTTTGTATGTAAAAAAAATGGCAAAAATTTTGTTTGGGTACAGTGTTGCATGACTGAGCAATTGGCATTCAAAGTGTGAGAGCGCTGAAAGCTAAAAATTGGTCTGGACAGGAAGGGTATATAAATGTCCTGTATTGAAGTGGTTAAATGCCACAAAAAAGCTCTATTTGTGTGAAAAATAATTATAAAAAATGTTATATGGATCCAGTGTTGCATGACCGTGCAATTGTCATTCAAAGTATGACAGTGCTCAAAGTTAAAAATTTACCTGTTTGGGAAGGGGGTAAAAGTGGTTGAAGTTTTTTTTTTTTTTTGCTGCTGTGATCCAACTTCCTGTTAGAGGGTTACGTTCAGTCTCCGTGGTCCCACTGTATGGGAATGTAGCCACCTTCTTTTGCTTGCTTTTGAGATGGATTAGGAACTGTGTACTATGGGATTTGTAGTGTGCAGAGACCAGTGCACAGGACTTCAACTGACATGCACTGCTCATTCCAAACAGCAGACAGTGGGGGGGGGGGGGGGGGGGTTGAGAGCTCACAGAGGGCGTTACAAGGAAGTATAAGGCCTTGCCTGATTGCATACAAATTGAAATTGTTTAGGTTTGACCTCACATTATATGGTTTTGGTAAATTTAAAGGAAAATTGTTAAAGAAAATTGTATGTATGACCATCCTAAGTTTACAATGGCAATAAAGGTGTTTAAGGATGTTAAAAACGCCCCTCAAACGCCTATGCAAATGATACAATGGGCAGCACACAGTGCTGTTTACATTACCAAAACATGAAGTGTTAACGTCGCTTCGCTTCAAAACTGAAGCCAAGTTGGGGCGCGTTTGAAGCCTTTCAATGCCTCCCATTCAAGTCTATGGTAATGCTTCACAAATGCGGTACGTTTGCAGGGCAATTTGTTTATTTCCTGTAAGCTCACTTTCCATTTAAAAATAGGCATTTGTGGAGTTTTAACATGCCTTAACGCTCATGAAATGCTTCAAAACTGTGCATAGGACATTTGGGAAGCATTTTTAACTTGTCATTAATGCTTGTAAAATGTCAGTCTAACGCTCATACTAAAGCTTATTAACGCCAGTCTAACGCCCATACTAACGCTATAGGAGCGTTAGTTAAGCGTTAGAAATTTAGTCAAGTGTGAACAAGCCCTTAAAAACAGTTTCATATACATAAATTATCTATAATTATCTATATCTTATCTGATCTATATAGATAGATTCATATTTAAAATAGTCGTTCTTCAGTCTTAACAAAAAATTTTAAGTCAGCAGCTACAAATACTGTATTAAAGGAATAGATGGCTGTACACCGAGGTAGTCATGAATTCCTCTATTGTAAAATCCGTAACATGAATAACACCAAAGGACAGGCAAACAGGTACAGGTAGACGCGTTTCACACAGCGACGCTGCGCTTATTCATTAAGGTAATGAATAAGCGTAGCGTCGCTGTGTGAAACGCGTCTCCCTGTACCTGTTTGCCTGTCCTTTGGTGTTATTCATGTTACGGATTTTACAATAGAGAGATTCATGACTACCTTGGTGTGCAGCCATCCATTCCTTTTTTCATATTGAACGGGTGGCAAGCCGAGGCTAGCACACCTGGGAGGAGTCCATTCCCCAGCCTACCTGGTTCCATCACTCACCTGGACCAGCATTTTCTTTTCCTATTGCTTACAAATACTGTAGCTCCTGACTTTTAAAAAAAGGACACCTGTCCAAGTATCCAGCCTGTCCTTATTCAGGTCAGTTCTTTGCTGGTCAGCACCAGCATGTTTACTGAGGGAAGATGGCTGTGACTCTTTGCGACTTCCCACTGCCCATGCTTGAGTTGCGTTGCACAACATGAATGGACCTACAGCCTTCTGTGACCTGTGACATGTCCCAGAAGCACGTGAGCAGGGAGGGGAAAGAACTCCCACTTTGACCACCTAGGCGGTTGGAGCAAAAGTGGGAGCAGGTACCTGTTAAAACTAGATACCCCCCCCCACCCCCCACCAAAAGAAAAAAAACCTCCAAAAGTGGGAGAGGGGGGAGAGAAGGTGTTAAAGCAGAACTTCCCTTTTAGGGTGAAGTGTGAATTATTTTTGGAAAATAAGAATATTATTTAGTATCACTTTAAGGGGTTGATGTTCATGCTGAGTTACCCAGTCAGTGTTTTTTCTGTTCCTTTCTGCATAGGAAAAATGTAAGGCAAAAATGTTGAGACCTTTGTTAATGAGTTCCTATGTGACCTTATCTGCAGTTTTGTGAATAGCCTTTATTATGTACATTGGGTTTTAAGGACAAGGACAGCACATAATTGTAAAGGGCCTAAAAGCAGTAAAACGATATCATTAATCAATCATCACATGCCATTAGAGCTACTTACGTTATCAATAGGCTATTTATCTTTAAAATAGCAGGTTTAGGAAAACTGTTCTGTATTGTCTCAGAGTCTAGTCTAACAACTGCTTGTAGACAATTAATCAAAACGGCACACCTTGCAAAAGCACAGTTCAGCTCCAGACAAGTAGAAAATGTGATTACAAGTATGTAAAATTGAAACTCGGTGCTGTTCTTCCTTCAAACATAACATTTATTGTGATTTAAGGGTAGATTTAGACATGTGTCTAAATCTCCCTTTCCTCTGAAGCCTGATCAATGTTTGAATTGCACTTCAGAGGCTACTGGCAGTCAGTGAGGAAGCGATGCAACACCTCCTCATCGTCTGTTTTAATCCCATTTTTGCTGACAAACGTGCCAGGACTGTGTGCATTGCAAACCCGATTGCTGCCCACCAATTGTTAAATGTTAGGTAAACTTTGCCAGGGGTGCAATGCATTGTGGCAACAGAATGTAAACATACCTGTTCGCTGCCTATTGCAGCTTAAGGGGGCGACATTTGACGGGTGGCAGAATTGCGGCTTAACCGCACATTTTTGCTGCCCTCCACCAACTGCAAGTCTAAACTAAGCCTAAAGAGAATCTTTACAGTATTATAGCTTTCTTTTGGGGGGGTGGGGGTGTGACAAATGGCCCTCCCCAAACAGAATATTGAGCTATACCTGTAAGTAAATAAGAGAACCAGAACCTTTGCTAAGGCAGGCCATTGATTAAGGTTGAAGGAAAGAAAATTGCTTGATTACTCCATGAACGCAGTCATTGCTGATGGGGGAATCCCTCCTGCTGTGCTACTGTGTTCTACCAGCAGGGGGCATGAGGAGCCTTCCCCATCTGCAGAATACAATGATCACTGCTGGTGGTTATAACCAGTGGCAGTGCAAAGGTGAAGGAAAAAAAAAACAACAGGCTGTACTGTAATGGACGCATCTGCATGAGAAGTCAGTGAATATAGCTTAGTGTAGCAGCACCTATAGCAGTTTCCATTCCAATAGGCCTAACAAGCCTCACCTACTGGTACGTGGCTGCTCCAGGAATGCCATATCCACTGGCCAGGAGGTATAGGAAGCAAAACACAGGGTGAACAAAACAGTTCCTGTGGTTCCAGGAGTGCAGTTTTCTGCACAGGATGGCTATTACCTCGCAGAAACATAGGCAGTGGCATGTGCGGATGGGTCAGTTCAGATGGCAAGCAGAGACATGGTCAATACACAGGCAAAGGATCAGTCCAGACAGTTGGCAGCAATGTGGTCAATAAACAGGCCAGGTTCAATGCAGGTGGCAGGCAAAGGGAACACTGCACTGGTGTGGCAGTGATAAGGAACGCTGTTGCTGGCTGCACTGACACTGTATTGATGGCATGGTGATCAGGAACACTTGCTGACTGCACTGCTGTTTATGACAGTGGCACTGGTGTTGTGGCTATAAGAGACACTGTGGCTGACTTCACTGGTCTGGCAACACTGTGACTAGTATGGTGGTGATTGCGGACACTGACTGGCTGATCACACTGTCTTTGTTTGGGGCCTTGTACCTGCATCTTCCCAGATGTCACACTGGGAGCAGCGGCAGCATCACAATAGACATTGCTGGGACTGCCTGTACAGGGATGCATGGAACACCTGTGCTTCCCCATGTGGGTAAACATGGCTCTTGCATGGGGTACGCATTGATTTCCTCAGATGTGCTCCAATGCATGCACCTTCAGACCTTAGAGCAGCCCCAGTTCATACACCTATGGACCCTTAGATCAGCCCCACTTCATACACCATTACACCTCAGATCAGCCCCGGTTCATGTACATTCAGATATCAGATTAGCCCTAACGCAAGAACATTCAGACCTCAGATGCCCCCCAATGCATACATCTTTGGACCTTAGATCAGACACAAACCGTACACTTTAAAACCTTAGATCCGCCCAAGTTCATGCACCTTCACACCTCAGATCAGTCCAAATGTATACATCTTGAGACTCTAATTCATGTACTTTTAGACATCATATCAGCCCCAACGCAGGTACCTTCAGACCTCAGATCCCCTCATGCATACATCTTTGGACCTCAGATTGGAGGCAAACCCTGCACTTTAAGGCCTTAGATCAGCCCCAATTTATGCACTTTTAGACCTCAGTTTTGTCTCAAATTATACACTCTTAGACCCCGTACAAACGGTCGGACATTGATCGGATATTCCGACAACAAAATCCTAGGATTTTTTCCGACGGATGTTGGCTCAAACTTGTCTTGCATACACACGGTCACACAAAGTTGTCGGAAAATTCAATCAATCTGAACGTAGTGAAGTAAAACACGTACGTCGGGACTATAAACGGGGCAGTAGCCAATAGCTTTCACTTTGTGCATCGGATTTGTGTACACACGATCGGAATTTTGTTGTCGGAAAATTTTATAGCCTGCTCTCAAACTTTGTGCGTCGGAAAATCCGATAGAAAATGTGTGATGGAGCCCACACACGGTCGGAATTTTAGACAACAAGGTCCTATCACACATTTTCCATCGGAAAATCTGACCGTGTTTACAGGGCATTAGACTTCAGTTTTCTCTCAAATTATGCACTCTTAGACCTCAGATCAGCACCAAACCATACACCTTCAGACTTCAGATCAGCCCTAATTCATGCACCTCGACACTACATATTAGCCTGCATACACCATGACACTACACATTAGCCATAATGCTTGCACCTTAACACTACACATTTGCCCCAATTTCTGCACCTTCAGACCTCAGATCAGCTCTAATTTCAGCACATTCATACCCTAGGTCAACCCAAGTTCATGCACCTTCAGACCTCAAATGAGCACTAATGCATAAATCTTCCCTTCATACCTTAGATTAGCCCCAATACATGCACCCTGTAACCTAAATGAACGAAACAATGATTTGACTAAAGCTGGTTTTAACCACTTGCCTACTGGGCACTTTTACCCCCTTCCTGGGCCAATTTTCAGCTTTCAGCGCTGTCACACTTTGAATGACAATTGCGCGGTCATGCAGCACCGTACCCATATGAAATTTTTAGTATTTTTTTCACACAAATAAATTGTTATTTGGTAGTATTTAATCACCACTGGGTTTTTCATTTTTTTTTTTTTTTGCTAAATAAAAAAAAAAAGACCAGAAAAGTTAGAAAAAAAAATTTTCTTAGTTTTTGTTATAAAATTTTGCAAACAGGTAATTTTTCTCCTTCACTGATGTTCACTAATAAGGCTGAACTAATGGGCACCGATGGACAGCACTGATGGGCTGCACTGATGGGCACTGATAGGCTGCACTGATGGGCACTGATGAGGTGGCACTGGTGGGCACTGATGAAGAGGCACTGATGGGGCTGCACTGGTATGCGGTACTGGTGGGCACTGATATGCGGCACTGATAGGTGGCACTGATGGGCACTAATAGGCAGCACTGAAGGGCATGGATAGGCGGCACTAATGGGCACTGATAGGCACTGATAGGCGCCACTACAGGCATAGAGTGGAAATCTTCCAATGGAGACAATAGTTCTGGTGACCGCCAGGGATTCCTCATTTTAGAGCAATTTTTTCACACTTCCAATTTTGGCTATGGGGCAGGAAGTGCAGGAAAATCTCAGATAACAGATGGAATAAAAAACTGATGAGATAATAATCCCTTACTTTATTCAAAGTGAAAGAATGTTTTGCCTTTAGTTCTACTTCAATGCAACCAGACCAACCAAAGACCAAAATACTTATTTTGAGTGACTGTATAGTCACATGCTCTACAGTAGCAAGCAAAGCAGATAACCAGCAATCCTGTCACCTCACTCCCAGTGACTGGTCCACAGAGTAACCACCACCTTGGCCATGTAGCAATCTAGCCTCCTCTGGACAGCTTTCTGCTTATTAGACGTCTGTACTGTGTCTCCTCTAACTTTAGTCCCCCTGTTTTAAGTCATGTTCTTTTGATACACCATGCAGGCACCCCTTTTAGAGACTTCAGATCAGGCAGTAAGATGAATAAATAAAGAGCTTTTACTGAAGTAGCTGCAGGTAACAAGTAACAGATCTCAAATACATCATCCACACAGTTTCCTACACAAAGCTCTCTAGTGCCCCATAAATTGACTGTACACTAGGCAGATGGAAAAGTCTATGAAGCAATCCATTCAAGACAAGAGTACATTTAGGCAGTAAATCCACAAGAAATAAGCAATCCCCCAAAGTCCATGATCTGGTAATAATCCTCTAAAGGCAGTAAGTCCACGACCGACAGCTAAAAGTCTATGAAGGTCTAAAGGCTAGAAGTTGGTGTGAGCTCCCATAGGCTGATGATCTTCAAACATGCCTGTTCTTGTAATATGGCCAACTTTATTCTATGTAGATTTCTGGTCACACGATGGGTTGTAGTGGTATCCATGCAGAAATGTTTATTGTTCTACCTACTTTTAGAAGTTCAGTAATATAGCCACAAGCCACTTGCCCTGATCAGGATGTTGGGTTTTCTAGATGTAGATGCTACCTGGGAGCAGCGGCAGATTAATAAACAGCGAGAACATTTTCCACACATTTGTAATATTGGATTCTATTTTCTTTTATCTATTTATTTATTTATGCTTGACACTGAAAACAAGATACAGGTGACGTGTTTGTTGCATCCTACTCTTCATCCCACAGATTCAATGGGGGTTCAAGGAAAAACTGTCAGTGAATTGAACCGAGGCAGATTCACTCACCCCTAATAGTTACTTACCTGAAAGTAGCTGCAGAGGCCCTGTTCCACAGGCTCTGCTGACTTACGTCACTCCACAACTACAAAGCCACCATCGGGTAGGATGTCACTCCATCCACTACTGACTGGCAATTGTTCTTGGCACTACCTATGCCCTCTGTCTTTTTACTACTGTTTTTCTACAGTTTGTTTGGTAGAGAGAGCACAAATTATGTCATAATCAATTGTCAATCAAAATGATTCTGTCATACATGTCGAGGCAAAGGAGTAGGGAATACAAGAAGATGAGTGTTTCACTTCCAGGCTGCATACTGCATAGCAATCTTGCCACCTTGAAAGTACGAGTAAATTTTGCCACCTTGAAAGTACGAGTAAACTTGTAGCATCCCATCGTGGGGATGTGGGGGTTTTAAAAAGCTAACAAATATCCAAAAGGGCAAAAAAGCTAGCAAATATCCAAAAGAGTAAAAAAGCTAGCAAATATCCATCCTTGCAAAATAGGGTGCATTTTTTAGCATTCACTCATCTTCAACATTCCGTCTAACATTGTACAAAGGGCTTTGCATAGCTGTTCACCATGAACATTTTTTTATCAAATTATGTGTATAATTCACTTTAACAATTTTACAATGTTATTTTTATTTTTTATTTTATTTTTTAATGCCTACTTTTTAAAGTTCATATAAATGCTATATAGGAAAAATACAATACAGAAATACATATTTAGGCTTATTCATTTATTGAGTATTCCTCCAGAGAAGATGTGCTCCCCACAGCAGATGTTGTAAAATGGCATAAGCCCAATAAAGCACGTAGGAAATCAAGTTCTCTAGCAGCCAAAATGTAATATTCTTCATTTGAATCCTGCATTTGGCCTAGATAACCCTTGTAAGGGTTTTACTACATATATTCTCTCCTCTTGCTTCATGCCATCTGGACAGTGCTAATGTGTGTGGATTTTCAGAAGTTCTTTTTTAGAACAACTACAAAGAGTGCATTGCTATGGGTCAAAGGTTATTTTTAATTTTTATGTGTTTGCTTTTTGTTTTATTGTAAAAAGTAAATACGTTTTACTTTCCGTCTGTCCATCCATCCATCCATCTCTCTCTCTTTAACTATTAAAAAAAATCCTCTTTTCTGGGCATTGCCCAAATAAAATGCCCCTTCCTACCCTTCACCACTTTGTACCTATTATAATTACGTTTTTGTGATATAAAGTGGTTAATCTATCTACAATTACTGAAAACTGATGATACTGTATCTGCAAATGGGAGCAAAGAAAAATGGAGCACAGAAAGGATATTTTGCTCAGAGCAACCATGTGCGTTTCTTTTTTATATTTCAGATGAAAACTGATTGGTTCCGTGCCTAACAGCTCCCCTTTGGCTCCAGTTAGGATAAATCAGTTCCATTTTCTTAAATGAGAAACTAAGTACCCTTTTCATCCATTTCCAGAATAAATACTAATGCTATGTATTCATTCTTTCCATTATATTATCTGAGAACCAACATGTAATAAACCTGTAAACCCTAACCTATTCAGAAGTAATACACCTTTGCATTTTTTTATTTATTAATGTTATCCATTACAAACACATAGAAATATGGATTTATATTCATTGGAACAGGGTGTAACATAATGTCCCTTAGAAAAGGACATCCTGCCCTGGGCCATTGGAAATGAAATAGCTTCCTGGCTGTCTAAACAAAGAAAAGAGGATTTTTTTTTTATATAACAAAAGGGCTTTATTATGTTATTTTTATCAGATGCCTGCAAGGTAATAGTGTCTCTTATATTCTGGGCTGCCAAAACATATACTCCACAGATGAATTAGCTTAAGGTCAGTTCTTTAATTTTTGACGTGTATAAGATAAAACCTAAAGTAAAAAAACAAATCAAGGTTAAGTCTGCTTCTTAAAATGGTACTGGGGAGTAGCAATAAAAGAAAAATGATTTCCATTCCATTCTCATATACAGTATATTTATAATGAGAATAAGCTGCTCAATGCAGATAAGCCCATATTGAGAAAATTAAGGAGGCCTCCATTGTTACCATTGCTGATCTCTCCTTTGAAAATGTTTTGAGTAACCAACCTGGTGCAAGTCTGGGAATACAGTACAGTTTAATACAGAGCTTTGATCCCACAAGGTCAATGCACATTTCTGGTAACTGACAAAAAGTACTGAACATCTTTGCAGAGTTTGCTGAGTGCGAGGGTCTGCCTCCTGAAGTCATATGATCACCCCTAATCTTATAATAGGGAACATTTCTAGAAAATTGCATAAACAATTAAGAGGGGCATACACAGATCTTACGCAATGTCCTCAGTTGACAAGAAAAAGGTATTTGAGCTTTTGGCAGGTATAATTAATGCTTGCGTGGCAATTAAATATGTTTCCTAACAAAAGTGGAGTTGGCTATTATGGCATTGAGCAAATTTACTCAATGTCAATAAATAAGTGTGTAAACCCTTAACACTAGAATAAAATATTTAGCAACCTTAATAATTTCAATAATTTCACCACTTGATGATAACAATAAAAAATATGCGTGCTTTCCCTTCAAACATATCCTAGTAAGCCATTAAAATCCTTTGTTGATGTTGTGAGCTGCAAGTTCTAATGGTTCTTCTGCAGTTGTTATGTCTACTTATTCTTTTCTTTTCAAATATAATTTTTATTGAACTCCAGTAAATGACGGAACCCAATCATTACAGCAATAACATAAAATAATTGAGACTGTAATCACATATCTCAAATTATAGTCAACATGTATACAAGGGACATAGTCACAGTAAACGTCAGTAAGCATCAATAGAGAATTTACAGCTGGCTTGCTCATTAGTACCCTTATCACAGTGGTGACTAATGCGTCATTACACAGAGATAATATGGCCGCCCGAACTCCATTTCCTCTTTTCTTAAATAGTAACAGAGAAAGAGGAGAAGAAAAGGGGTAGAGTATCAGGAAACAGAATAAGGGGGGGGGGGGGGGTGACAAGGAGATGTTGGGAGAGAGGACGATGGCCCAGGGCAACAGTAATAAGTAGCTACCCATATCTTTTAAGCTACCTATGTGCCAAAGAGGGCCTTTCCCTTGTCAGAGATAGTAAAAACGTTCCAGAGACTTCAGGTCTTTGTGTATTTCTCCCGTTTATATGTTGCGCTGTGAGAATTAGATCTTCCATTCTTTTTATATCCACCACTTTCCGCAGCCAATCCGTGGTGGTCAGTGGGAAGTGATGTCTACTTATAGTAAATCTATGGTAACAGTTAAAGTCAAAGTTCACCTTTTATTTTTTTTCTAAATTTCAGCTTCCCTTCTGTACCAATATAACATTAAAGTGTTGCTAAATCCACAACAGTAAAATCAGTCTGTATATGCAGCATAGCATGCTTGTTATACTCACTGTGGAACTTAAGTGGGTAATTCTCTGCATTGTGTAAAAAGGCTGTTTTATCCTGTATGCATAGACCCCCCCCCCTCCTGCAGTTCTATCTGGGGAAGGCCAGCTAACACAGGCAGAGTAGCTGACCTGCACATGCTCAGTTGTGTCTTTTATGCTGGAGAGAACATTTACTTTACTTGTTCTCAGAGTTAGCCAGGTCACATGATATTGACATCACACATTTAGGCGTGTATACAGCCTGTAGTGAAAATCTCCTCCTACCTGAACTCTCAGCACTCAGAAACTGTGCAGTTTATCATGTAACTGTGGTATACAGATCATCCAAAAAGGTATATAGTGGCAGTATTTTAATGTAAAAAGATTTATAAGTGGTGGGTACTGTGGGGGGGGGGCAGTATTACTGGGTTTAGTAACACTTTAATGTAACTCTGTTGCAGAAAAGAAAAAAACTTTCTGTATATTTTAGCTCCCCATTTCTGCTATAGAAAACTTCTCCATTACTTCCATTTCTGTCCTTTGTGACAGGAAAACTATAAGTAGATTGTACTGCACTTCAACAACTGACCTCATTAACACACATTCTGCACTTCCCCCCCTCCTGAAGATTGCTCTTGCCCACCTCTGTAGTTACATGCAGTCAGGCTAGGTTCACACTTCTATGATCAGATTTTGATCCTTTCAGTGTGAATGTGATGCAACTTTGATGCTACTTGGATGTGGTTTGCTTATTCTATGAGGCTAGAATCATGCTGGAATAGGTTCCTGTGCTACTGTGAATAGGCACCATTGAAAACAATGGGATTACTATTGCCATTTGGTTCTGTTTAACTCAAGGTACATCAAAAATTGCATTAGGATGAACCAGACCACAATGTCAGTGAGCACCATTCTCCCTCAATACGTAGCCAGTGTTTTCCTCTGCTGATAAATCGATTTGTACCTTACGTTCTTCCTATATAGATTGTTCATTTGGCAGAGTGTGCAGGAGCTGAACGATCACATGACAGCCTATGTGGAGCAGAGCTGTAGTATTGAAAACAGGAGAAGTGTGTACTTGAAGTCTTAAAGCTCACCATACACTATACAATCTGATTGTACAGTCTGTTTTAGATCTATCATCAGCTATGTAGTGCAGTGCCTGCACTACACCTAAAACGAACTAGTCCGCTTTCAGTGCCATTATTTAACAGCACCCCAAAAGCAGAAGCAAATACACATTTGACAAACACAGCAAAATGTACAGTAAAAGGTAAATGCGCAGTAGAAAAACAACACACCAAAATGACTCCTGAACTACTACTTTGCCACATTTGTTAAGCAAACAAACGAGCCAAAAAATTCACTTCCACTACATTAAATATGAATTGGGTCCTAAAGTAAAATTGGTGTGTTTACACAGAACAATGACAGCTGAGTGTCTCCACCCACTCCCTCCTATGTAGTAGGAAAGAGGGTGGAAATAAAAAAGGTGTGTCAGGGAAAAATTCAGAGAAGACCTGGCAAACATGCCAATGTCCAGTATGGGTGTGCTAATTTATGCATTGGCACGCAGCACGCAGTGGCAAATCTGTGTGCGTGATGGCGCATAGGTGCACGCAAAGCACGATAATTGCCAGTGCCTGCTGGCCTTTATAAGGACAGCAGTTCAACTCATAAATTGCTGGATTATCATCAGCCTTTATATCCTATGTTCCTATGCCTTGTGCTTCTGCTTGATTACCTGCTACCGACCCGGCTTATCCTTGACTTGTTCTGGCTTCTCTCCTGGCTCTGACCCCGGCTTGCTGCACGGACCTGTTCCTGCCTTTGTTCCTGATTGACATCCTGTGTCTGACCGTGGCTTGATCCTGTTCACGCTTCTGCCTCTGCTCCGATTGATATCCCGTGTTTGACCCCCTGCCCTGGCTTTTGACTTTGCTTCCTGCTCTACTCATCTGTCAAGATCTGCCAGCTCTTCCAGAGAATCATCTGTTGTGGCTACTTCTCTTCTCTCGGGTGTCCTCTCATCTGAAACCATCAGACAGCTTCATCTTCAGGCAACCTGCGCTTCTTTGGGCACAGCACCCTCTGTCACCACCTTCAGGGGTGCTCTGCACTCAGTCGCAAGGGGAGCCCTCTGGTCACATCTGCCTCTAGTCAGGTACGTGACAGTGTGGTACAGTAATGAAGAAGGTATGGTCCAGAGTGGTAAAACACGCCCTATTCTGTGATGCGGTAAGGCATTTCGTGATGGGATATGAAGTATCCTAGATGGTCACATGATGCTACAGGAAGTCAGGACTTAGAATGCATTTTTTTTAAATGTGGACAGAGAGGGTACAGACTGCTGCCTTAAGGTAAGTAAAAGATAAACACATTGGGATGGCTTGGACAGAAAAAAACATTAAAAATGGTTCCTATTTATTGTAAAAAAGTGAAATTTTGCCTGAAAAAGGTGAGCTTAGCCTTTAAGAGTTTTTGCAAATAGTAACTCATTGCTGATTTAAAAGTACAATTATTACTTTTCATCCGGAAGATGTAAAGCGCTACGTAAACTGCTGGCGCTATATAAATACTGTATAATAATAATAATAATAATGTCCAGAACCACCTACCAGTGTTACAGTTTCAGCCTTTAGGTCCCTCTGTGCCGATTCCCTGAACTTCCAGGAAATCACATTAATCTGATCCCCCTTACTTGGGACTACATGCCAATTGCAGGCTGCTTTCAATCATCCGCCAGAGGTGTGTCTATTGGTCTCAGTCTGCCTGTGCCAGTCTGAGCCGACGACATGACATTGTCCTGGGAGCACATACAAAAAGGTGGCTCCAACGGGGCTACATGGACCCTGCAATCTAGAAAATGTATCCTGCATGAAGAGTTTTTTTTTTTTTTTCTATTGTAAGCCTAGCGCCAAATCTTTGGGGTTGGTTTACTATAGAGTAATTCATGTTCACTTTGCAAGTGAATTTTCATTTAGCTTAGTGAATCAGATATAGCAATAAATTCACTTTGCAAAGAATAAATAATATTATACAATGTGCTGCACTCTCAAAACAATCATAAGAGCAATCTATAAAAAACAATTGCTTAAATCATAAATATATACAAGTTCACTAAACCTGTGAGTCGGTAATAAAACCAACTAGAAAAGTGATATAAACAGTTTTTATACATCTTCAAAACATACAGTAAATAGAAATATATATGTGCATCCACCGTTCCCCATGTGCTTCTTTAAGAAAAGATCTGTAGCACTCCTCTCCAACACCCTGGTGAGTGAATCTGCTCATCACAGATTTAACCTCTGAGCAAATAGAAGGTCCTTGCAAACAATACCTAATTATGTTCAAGGAAATTTTCAAGAAAACAGTTTTTATTTTGCTTGGATATTATTGAATGATTAGAGTGAGCACAGCTTCATCTCATTTATTAAGCTAAGTGAAAATTCACTTTGCTAGGTAAACAATCTAAACTCTTTTATTAATTCAGCCCCAATGTGTTTTGGTTAGGCAAATAGTGTATACGTGACAGTATATAAACATTTGACCTCTCTAGTAAGAAGGAAGAAAATATTTTGCTTGGTCCCAATCCATTATTAATGAAATACTACATTTTGGCATGGACTTAATGTTTTGAAGACACAGGAACCACAAGGACAGCTATATGTTGCCAAGAGCCTGGAGGAAGATAGATCATAACAATATCCTTTTAACCCATCTTGTTTCTGAAGTTCTCCCAGTATGCTAAATTGGTATTGATTATGTTTTGTTATGCGTTTGGAATGAAGGTAGCAACCAGACTATAATACATTTTAGATAGATAGATCTTATAACCAATTATAACTCAGGGTTCACCTGTCCAAATTGTTCTGATCTGAGATGAGCTAAGGCATGTACGGATCCTAGTTTGAACCCACGTGCCTGTTAATTATAAATGGCCAAGGCTTTTCCCACCCACAGTCGCATATACGCCCCTTGTATACATGCAGCTGCGGGTTTGGGAATGTCCCAGCTGCAGAAGATTGGCCCAGTACAGTGACAGCTTCCTGGCGGGCTCATTTGTGTGGGTTCGGACCAGTTCCAAGCATGCCCAAGCTCACCCCTATTTTTGATGCCATCCAGCACAAATAGGAATGCCCATTTATTCTTAAATATCCAAGGCCTGAAGATACAGTAATGTCACGTACACACGAGCGGAATTTCCGACAGAAAGAGTCCGATGGGAGCTTTTCATCATATATTCCGACCGTGTGTATGCCCCATCTGACTTGTTCTGTCGAAAATTCAGACGAACTTTATAGAGAACATGTTCTTTATTTTTCCAATGGAACAAACGCTCGTCTGTATGCTGTTCCGACGCACCAAAAACGATGCATGTTCTGAAGCAAGTACGAGACGGAAGCTATTGCCTATTGAACTTCCGTTTTCTAGTCCCGTCGTACGTGTTTTAAGTCACCGCATTCTGGACGGTCGGAATTTGGTGTGACTGTGTGTATGCATGACAGCTTGAGCGGAATTCCATCGGAATAACCTTCAGAGTTTTTTCTGACAGCAAAACCGGTCGTGTATACAAGGCATTAGAGGCAGGACACAAACATACTGGTAAAAGAGGCCAAAGACCTGTTGAGCATGCAGGCACAACCCAAACATCCTTGAGAATTTCTATCAGCTTAAGAACCCCTAAAGGGAGGGAATTTGAAAAAGAGAAAGCCAAAAATATGGGGAACAAGAAAAAGCCTCACCCACATTTTGCCTTTCAAACAATGCAGATGCATGCTATGAATACTACCTCTGAAACAAAAAACAACATTTTTGCAGGAAGACTTGTAGCAAAGAAAAAAGAAAAACAGTTTATCCTAAAATAAAGACTATCAACATAAAAGAACAATACACCCCCCAAATAAATGAAAACCTTAACATACTGCTCCCCTGAAACAAAACAGAGAGAAACGAACGATAATAGTATGCCAAACTAGTGCCGAATCCAGTATTGAGAACAGAAAGAAAAAGTCCCCTAAAGTGGACTTTAAGGCACGGTATGGTTGAAGGAGTATACAAAGTATTTATAATACAAGAAATTATTTATTGATAATTGAACATAATCACAAAAAATGTACATATATAGGTATGAAACGATGTAATGTTTAAACAATTTCTGATATTGTCACCATATTTGTAAACACATATGAAGTCCTCTTTGCACCCACATAGTACTTGATAGTAAGAAGAATTTCAACAACACAATAATGTAACGTTTAAAAACACGAGAAAAATATATAGCAGTTATATATAGCAATTCCAGCTGTGTCTGTAGATTCGCTATTTCAAAGCATATGGGCATCAAAAATAGTCCCAAAAGGACTGAATGCTGTACAAAAAATGCCCAGGGAAAGGGGCTAAAAGCTCCTCTCACAGCAAAAGAGTGGCCAAGGGGATATACTGGGGCCCAGGAGGAAAACCCTGTAATGAAGAACAATTTGAAATATAACTCCAAACGGGAAATAAAGATGTACTAAAATAGGCATTTATTTATATAGACAGTTCCTCAATCTGATTAATGTGGTGTACCTGAATGTGGTGTACCTGAATATGGCCAAAGCACACAGCCAAAGCAGGGGAAGCCGCAGCAAATGAAGGAAGCAGCAGTAGCTGCAGAATATATAACAATGATATATTATTTCAGGGTATCAAACAAGTAATCTATATTACTCCAATTGTCCTGCAATTTGCAAAATGTTTTGGGTAATTTTGAGAAATACAAAGAATTTTATACATTAATTGATACTGCCTATCTTAATAATATAATTACTAAAAGTACATGGAGTTTTATTAGAAATAATTTTCCAAAAGTCCCTACTTTGTATGTACTCCCCAAAATTCACAAAGATGCAATAAACCCGTCGGGCAGACCCATCAATTCAGGGATGGGTTCAATCAGCGAGAATGCGAGTAAATTAGTAGATGAATTCCTGAGACCCCACATTATATCACTACCATCCTATGTAAAAGACACTGTTCATCTCTTACAAATCATTAACGAGTTACATATCCCTGACTATACCATATTGGTTACAATAGATGTTGAAACATTTTATAGTTCCATCCCGCATGAAAAGGGTTTGGCAGCCATCAGCCACATTCTAAAAGAGGCTGGAAATATAGATCCAAGTAATAACGTATTCATTCTGTCACTGCTGGAGTATATTCTTGGACACAATGTCTTTACTTTCAATGGCTCCCACTACCCCCAGGTTGCGATGGGGACTTGCTGTGCCCCATCATATGCCAACCTGTATCTGGGGGAGTGGGAGAAAATGTTCCTGGCAGACGAGACTCTAGCAATCTATACTGACCACATCCTCGGATGGTATCGATATATTGACAGTATTTTGATCGTCTGGGATGGATCATTGGATAAGCTCCAGCAGTGCCTACTTAGAATGAATAGACACTACTTTAACCTAAGTTTTGCCATGTCTTGCGACAAAGAATATTTTACATTTTTGGATGTGGAAATCTACAAAGGAGAGGATGGCACTCTCTGTAGTAAATTATATAGAAAGCCCACAGCTGGCAATACGATACTCCACGCTTCAAGTTTTCATCCAAAAGCCCTAATTGATTCAATTCCATATAGCCAGTATCTGAGGATAAGACGCAACTGTTCAGATGACAGCACCTACAAAAAAGAAGCAGCTAAACTGCGTGATAGGCTCTTACTAAGAGACTACTCACACGCCTGTTTAAAAAGATCATACACACAAGCTTCTATGAAATTGAGAAAAGATTTAGTCTATGCACATGAACCAAAAAACGACACAAATCCGTTAAGGATTATCACGAAGTACAGCAAAAAACAACATAAAGTTAAAACAATCGTTGATACTGAGATATGTTTGCACTAGATCCATCACTGGGACAATTTGTACCTGCTACACCTCTTTTTACATTCAGAAGAGCTACTTCCATTAGGGATAGAATCGTTAACAGTGAATTTAAAAACTAACTAACTAAAACCCACTGTAAATACAAGGGTGCCTTTATGTGTGGAACATGCAACTATTGTAGATGTAGGTGGAGTCAAAAAAATCCCACTCTTCCAAATGGAAAAACTTTTTACCCAAAACATTTCGCAAATTGCAGGACAATCGGAGTAATATACATGCTGCAATGTGGTTGCGGCTGTTTCTACGTTGGAAAAAACAAACTAGAATTTTGGAGGAGGGCATACAAGCATATTAGAAGTATGCAGGTGTGCAATCCTGATCTTCCTTTAGGACGCCATGTTCAACTAGTACATGGTGGAAAATTCCCAAATGTTACATTTTTAATATTGGATCAGATACACCCTAGCTCCAGAGGAGGGAATTGGAACAAGACCCTCCTCCAAATGGAGCTATGGTGGATCCATCAGCTCAAGGCTACACAGCCCCCAGGTTTAAATGAAGCTATATGCTTTAAACCATTCCTCGAGGGTTTCTCCTCGGGTGGAATGGAAAAATAAACATAACCTCTGACTGCAGAGAAAGAGAGAGATGCCTGATCTAAAATTTAATCCATTCGGTCCGTAAAATATCCATATTTGGGATGTCACCTTCGTCTCCTCCTTTTTTCATATATATATATATATATATATATATATATACATACAGTGGAGACATATGTCCTAAGTATTCAGACCCTTTGCTGTGATACACATATATTTAACTCAGGTGCTGTCCGTTTTTTCTGATCATCCTTGAGATGGTTCTACACCTTCATTTGAATCCAGCTGTGTTTGATTATACTGATTGGACTTGATTAGGAAAGCCACACACCTGTCTATATAAGACCTTACAGCTCACAGTGCATGTCAGAGCAAATGCTGTGTGTACATTAATAAGGAAAAAAAATGAACTTAAATGATTTTAGCAAATGGCTGCAATATAACAAAGAGTGAAACATTTAAGGGGGTCTGAATACTTTCCGTCCCCACTGTATATATCTTTCTTTTCCCTTTTTCTTCTCCTTCCATCTTTGGATACTCTTTGTTATATATGTTATATTTTGGATTTCTAATCTATACCAACATTACCTGCTTGTTTAAATATATACGTATGTTTTTTCATCTATACATAATTGTGTTGTCTGTTGAGGATCTTTTTAATGCTATAATGGCAATATGCACATGTACAGGTTTTATACTATTTGAATACAATACTCAATTATGCTAACATCCAATGTATGTCTTTTATATATTTTTTTCTCTTTTCCCCTGTTCTGCAGTTTGGCCATTGAGATTGCCCGGCACTCTAAGCCGCCCAAACACGGACGTTTCTCCATTCTCGTCCATCCCCCATCTTGCCACTCAGGGAGACATGCGCAGTCCGCTGGTGAGGCTTCCTGTGTCAGTGGACTGGATGCGCGTGACCTCATTCCGACGTGCAGGCACTTTGTGCGTGCGCGTTGGGGACGGAGCTGCGTGCATTTGGGGCCTCCCTGGATCACCCTGTGTCCTCCGCTCTCCGTCACCTGTTCGCAATTAGTTGCGCAAGTTGATTGGAGAGGGAGGGACATTTAAACATCACCAGCGCACCTCACATCCACCAGTACCTTGCTGGATGTTGGGCTGTGCTGCTGGCTTGTCAAAAGAACTCTATGCTCAAGGTAAAATACACCTCTAGAGAAGCTCTGTTTTGTCATTATTGTTTACCACTTTTAAGTGTAACCTCCCTCTTTTTAAGCCTATATGTAATACAATACATCGTGGTAATGGCTAACCAATGAATTACCTATAATACAAGTCATATATGCACTCTATATATTTGCATAGGGCTCTGATCTAATTTTGGATTACTATACACATCCAATTAACATCTCTGGCCACCTTTAAAGTATTACTTATTTTGTAATATATATACTACACTTACCAGACTACTGTATTTTAATTATGAGCCATTTTTAGATGTGTAAATTTATACCATCTCCTCTAAATATCCGATCATACATTTTTCTAATATTAGATTACATGTTTGATACCCTCAAATAATAGATCATTGTTATATATTCTGCAGCTGCTGTCGCTTCTTTCATTTGCTGCGGCTTCCCCTGCTTTGGCTGTGTGCATTGGCCATAATCAGGTACACCACATTAATCAGATTGAGGAATTATCTATATAAATAAATGCCTATTTTAGTACATCTTTACTTCCCGTTTGGGGTTATATTTCAAATTGTTCTTCATTACAGGGTTTTCCGCCTGGGCCCCAGTATATCCCTTTGGCCACTCTTTTGCTGTGGAATGTGAGAGGAGCTTTTAGCCCCTTTCCCTGGGGATTTTTTGTACAACATTCAGTTCTTTTGAGACTGTTTTTGATGCCCATATGCTTTGAAATAGCGAATCTACAGACACAGCTCTTACTGCTTTATTATTATTATTATTATACAGGATTTATATAGCGCCAGCAGTTTACGTAGCGCTTTACAACTTGAGGGTAGACAGTACAAATACAATACACTTTAATACAGTAGGAATCAGAGGGCCCTGCTCCTTAGAGCTTACAATCTTATGCCCTGTACACACGGTCAGATTTTCCAATGGAGAATGTGCGATCGGAGCTTGTTGTCGGAAATTCCGACCGTGTGTGGGGTCCATCTGACTTTTTCCTTCGGAATTTCCGGCACACAAAGTTTGAGAACAGGCTATAAAATTTTCCGACAACAAAATCTGTTTGCGTCAATTCCGACCGTGTGTGGACAATTCCGATGCACAAATTGCCATGCAGGCTCAGAATAAATTCCGAGATGGAACTGCTCGGTCTGGTAAAATTAGCATTCGTAATGGATATAGAACTTTCGTCACGCTGCAATGTTTTAAATTATTTAATGCAGCGCATTCTCTTCTTCTTTATAATGCTAGAAGAATGAAGTTGTTTTGCTGCTCATAGTCACACAGAGTTCTCACAAACTTCTTTCTTTATTATTTATCGAGATTTCATGAATATAATATTTTTATTTGTCACATCTCCCGAAAAGAATTACATTTTTTGATGTTTTTAGATTTTGTTTTTTTTGTTTTTATTTTTTGAAATCCTGATCTCCTGTTATTTTTTGTATATTTTTTTTAACTCCAGAATAGTTTGGTGTGTGTTTTGTGTGTCAAGTTACCACAACACGATTATTATCTTGTATTATTTAATCTCAAGGAGGTTGCTTGGTGTTGGTGTCTCTTGTTAATTTCACATTGTATTTTTGAAATGTACCTGCCTACTCACAAACAAACTGTCCTTTTTGAAGGAAAACACACATAGGCGAGTATAATAAAACAAAGCAAAAATTTATTAAGGGGTCATAACCAAAGAAAGAGGGAGGCAACGCTTGAGAAACAGCAGAAATTGGCGAAGCCTTTGGCCCCCAGAGCAGACATCAATTATTTTACTGCAAAATTGGTGGCCTGAGGAGTCCATATATAAGGGAGTACAATCTGGTCCAGAAGTCCAAGAGATCATGAACAGCAGCAGATGACATGTATGTCCCCAGGCTGTGGTCATACAAGAACCTGCATCTTTTGTCAGACCAGACTGAACCCAGGGCCATCACTTTCTTGTCGACCTTACACGCTTCCTTCCAGGCTGTGTCTGTGGTGTTGGAGGTGTGGCAGGAGGAGGAGGATGATGCAACTCACACAGGTGGGTATTGGGTGTGATTTCGCCCCTCACCCCCTTAGTTAATGTTTTATAAAGGATGTCCTCACACATGAGGCGTTGGCCCTCCTGCATGTCCTGCAGGTTTGTGGCAGCCATGCAGGCAAAGGCCTCTTCACAAGTGGGGGTGGCTCTGAGGGACGCAGAAGACTCCTGAATCAGCCTGAGCACTGACTCCTCCATGTTACTCCCCTTTCTTGGTCTTTTGTTTGGAAGGCGGAGGGGAGGGACCTGGGATTCTGTGAGGCTCCTACTGGGCCCGGCCTCCTCCTTGCTGACACTTACCCCCGCCTCCTCCTGGCTGCCACTTACCCAGGACACCTCCTGGCTGCCACTAACCCCTGCCTCCTCCTGTGTGCCACATTCCACAGCCTCCTCCTGGCTGAGGTCTTCCTGTGTATGAAAAAGGGACATAGTTTTAGTTTTTTCTTCATCAATCACACACAATTTTCATCTCATGACTGTTGCAAATTGAATGTTAACAAATATAAAAGACTATCATTCTGAGCCCAGCATTTTTCATTCTTGTCCCACTTATTTTTGCCCACTACTGTCTATTGAAATGAAAAACACTTTATTAAATCAGCAATTAGTGATCAACAATAACATCTATTAAACATCATTTATTTTTTTACCAGAAATCTGTAGAACAATGCTATACCTGACTCAAGCTGGGCTCCTCCACTTCTTCCTGGCTGGAAGTCCCAGGTTGGACATCAGAAGCCTCAGCTGGGGTGGAAGGAAGAGTGGAAGGAAGGGTTGAGAGGGATTCCCTGACTTCAGTCTGGTCTGACAGAAATCGCAGTCTCTCATCGTACCACAGCCTGGGGACATAAATGTCATCTGCTGCAGCTCCTGATCTCTGGGAATCCTGGACCTTCTTGCGCTCCCTAAGATAAGTGCTCCTCAGGCCACCAATTTTGGCTTTTAAATGGGGGATGGTTGCTGTGGGGACCACCGGCTTAACCAACTCCAGCAGTTTCTGCAGTGCTAGGTATTGGATAGAAAAATCTGGATGCCGCACACCGGATGAAGTAGAAAACTTGTCTTTATTGTAGAAATGGGACAATCAAAAGTACAAGACAATCATGCAAGATGTACAGGATCAGCTGACGCGTTTCAGTGCTTACTCATAGCTAGTTTCTGCAGTGCTGCCTGCCTCTTTTATTTATGATTATAATGCGGGTGTTTGACCTGCCACAGACAGGGCAGCTCCCTGTATTTATCTATGAACAGGGGGAGGAAGTTGTGGTCATTGAAGCCATCCATTTTATCTGCAATACACAAGACAAACACAAATGTCAGGTTAAGTCTCCTAATCTTGTCCCAATATAGGCCTCAATCTATAAGCAGTATAGGCCCAAGTTTAAATGTTACCTTTGTTATCACGATCACAGATCGTACGTACGACGCATGCGTGTTACGCTTTATATACACTGCGCATGCGTGAAACTCCGCCCGCCCCTGACGTTCTTTCTAGTCTATTCCCCGCCCCTTCTTGTTCGCCGCAGTGGGGACACACATGGCGGAGACAGAGCAGGTGCGTGATAATAGCAGCAACGAGGAGGAGGAGGAAAGCCAGGAGCCAGAAAAGTCACGATCCCGGAGGAGATTTAAGGCCTCAAATATGGCATTTGTTGAGATGATGGAGATGGTGGACATATTGAAGAGGGCCGACTATGACGGGAAGTATGGACCTTACCCCAACCCCAATGTCAGAAAGGCCAAGATCATGGCGAAAGTTGTGAAGAGTCTGCACAGGAATTTTGGGGTACGGCGATCCAAGGATCAACTGAGGAAGCGGTGGTCGGACCTCAAATTAAGGGAGCACGATCTGTTAAGGGAGCACGATCTGTATAGAAGGACCAGGAGAGTGCTGCAAAAAAAGTAAGTAATTGTCCTGTGTTCCTATTCTTTATTTTTCTTACGTTTGTGCTGCTCCATGTGCTTTTCTTTACTGTTGTACAGTTTAAAATGGCAACTTTCATGTTCATGGACACATTATTAGTTCGTAGGAAACATTGTTTTGTCCAGATGCAGTTCAATACATTTTTTCTGGCCTACTTCTCTTTAAATAAGTTTGTTGTCTAGATGGGTTAGTAACTAGAATGAAATGCAAACTAGATTCTGTGTAAGGAGAGGACACTCAGCAGCTGTTTACACATCTGGATGCTGGAGCACTAGTGTGGGGCACCAGAACACCCTTTTTACTAGGGGGCCCACACAGGTGCTCCAGTGTATACTATAGCCAAACACAAGCACCCCCTGTCGGAGTGCAAAACCTCTAACGGGACTTTTTAGCGGGGTCACCTCTAGTAAAGTAGAAAATAGTAAGAAATTTTTAAATTTTTGTGTAAAAGTATTAAAGTTTATTCATTGAACATTTCTTAAAAAACATTACCATGGCCTAACCGTATATACAATAAAAATGGATTTTCATTTTTATTGTATATACGGTTAGGCCATGGTAATGTTTTTTAAGAAATGTTCAATGAATAAACTTTAATACTTTTACACAAAAATTTAAAAATTTCTTACTATTTTCTACTTTACTAGAGGTGACCCCGCTAAAAAGTCCCGTTAGAGGTTTTGCACTCCGACAGGGGGTGCTTGTGTTTGGCTAGAAATTGGGATGGGGGTCCACCCCTAGATACTTACAGCGCCTACTGGGATGACACCTCCCTTCTTTTCAGTGTATACTATAGGGGTGTCTCCATCTGTGAAGCTTGTACAAAACAGATAAGTATTCAAGCTTGACAAAGGACAAAAATATTTCTTTATCTTGCAACTCTGCCAAAACAGACAATTGTACCCCACTTCCAAGCAATGTTTCATATTCCTATTTCTGCCATCTAATATCTGTGTGCTAAGTATACCTATTTTTTTTAACATAGGGGAGAAAAGACTCGGAGGACATCACTCATCAAAGGAGACCACGGACCCCCTACCTCAGGAAGAAGGGAAAATCCCCCAAACCCAACCAGAGGAGGAGGAGGGAGACGTTGTAGAAATTGTCACCACAACAGGTGAGTGTTTGTGACCACAGCCTCAGGTAAGAGATGGATGCCTGCATATATATAATACATGGTGTAGTTTTTTTTATATTTTAGGTGATCGTGATGTTGTGGAAGAGGAATGTCACTTCACCAGTGAAAGTGCCCAGATCCTCATCGGGGAGATAATGGGGTGTAATAGGGATTTAGAAAACATCAAGCAAAACATCAATGATGTTCCAAACAAAATGAAGAACATCATTGATGTTTTAGGGAGAATTTAAAACACCCAGAAATACCTAACTTTTTGCAGCTTTATGACAATTTTTTGACATATTATAGAAAAGCCAAATTTTGAAGATGCACACAGTGTGTCAACATGTGCTAGCAGATAGAGGATTGGTATCAGCTGAGTTAGCAATTGAGGGGGAGGGAGGGTTCCAAATGATTTCGGGACCCAAAAAAAAAAAGCCTCTGGCACTCTGCCTGAATTTAAAGCACAAATAACATTTTTACACATTTTAGGGGGTGTTTAGGGTAAAGCACTACTATGGAGCTGACAAAATACATTGTTAAGTGACTAGGCGAGGTGGATATAGGCCCAGGAGAGCATGCTGGGGAGGTAAGTGAAGGCAAATATGTATAAAGGACAAAAAAAATGTCAAATAAAACCAGCATGCATGAGGACAAAGGGGACATTCACAGCATATTACAATCATGGTAATTAGGGAATAAGGAAAGAAATACATTACATTAGCAAACATTAAATACAATAAAATGTGATGTTAAAGGATAAAAATCTTACCTTAATATAGTCCTTCTGCAGGACATGGATGATGGCAGAACAGGTCTCTGGGATAATGATCCCCAGAGCCTGGGGGAGATGCCTGTCGAGAAATTGAGGTTCTGCAGGTTTCTACCTGTCGCCAAGTACCGCAACGTGGCGACGAGCCTCTGCTTGTGATGGTTTGTCTCATGCAGGTATCCTGCCTACTGATATAAGGGGTCAGCAAAGCCAACAAATGGTGAAATAGGGGTCCGTCATCCGGAGAAAGTTCCTCAAATCGTCAGGATTATTCTCACGGATCTCACGGAGCAAAGGCATGTGACAGAATTGGTCACGCTGGAGCAACCAATTCTTGGTCCATGAACTCCTCCCCGCCCTGTTCATAGACTGGACTTGTGTCAAAGTAAGAACTCCAACACTAAGCCTCCGCACAGCACGAACTCTACGAGGAGTACGTATACGCAACATGGCTAGAAAACGGTCGGCTGGTCAGAACAAAGTAACAGAACGCACTGAAGAACAGCAAGGCCTGTGAAGAGCGACCTGAAATTCAGTAACGAACGGACAAGAATACAATGACAAATCAATGGGAACTCGCTGCATGCACTGAAGACCAGATACAAACCCACAAGCACAAACTGAACAGCAGAAATACGATCTAAAAACCACGTGTGAAAAAGAGTGAATCGTCTCTCACCAAACTTTTACTAACACAAGATTAGCAAAAGGAGTCCAAAGGGTGCCACGCTTGGTATTGAACTGCCCTTTTATAGTCTCGTCGTACGTGGTGTACGTCACCGCGTTCTTGACGTTCGGAAATTCTGTCAACTTTGCGTGACCATGTGTATGCAAGACAAGTTTGAGCCAACATGGATTTTGTTGTCGGAATGTCCGATCAATGTCCGACCGTGTGTACAGGGCATAAGAGGGAAGCTATATATTTTTCTCGTGTTTTTAAACGTTACATGATGGAATGTTGAAATTCTTCTTGCTATCAAGTACTATGTGGGTGCAAAGAGGACTTCATATGTGTTTACAAATATGGTGACAATATCAGAAATTGTTTAAACATTCCATCGTTTCATACCTATATATGTACATTTTTTTGTGATTATGTTCAATTATCAATAAATCATTTCTTGTATTATAAATACCGGTACTTTGTATACTCCTTCAACCATACTTCTATGTGCCTTAAAAGTCCACTTTAGGGGATTTTTTCTTTCTGCTCTCAATACTGGATGAGGCACTAGTTTGGCATACTATTACCGTTCGTTTCTCTCTGTTTTGTTTCAGGGCAGCAGTGTGTTAAGGTTTTAATTTGGGGGGTATATTGTTCTTTTATGTTGATAGAGTCTTTATTTTTGGATAAACTGTTTTTCTTTTTTCTTTGCTACAAGTCTTCCTGCAAAAATGTTGGCTTTTGTTTCAGGGGTAGTATTCATAGCATGCATTGTTTGAAAGGCAAAATGTGGGTGAGACTTTTTCTTGTTCACCATATTTTTGGCTTTCCCTTTTCCAAATTCCCTCCCCTTATATTTTTCTCATGTTTTCAAACGTTACATGATGGAATGTTGAAATACTTCTTGCTATCAAGTACTATGTGGGTGCAAAGTGGACTTCATATGTGTTTACAAATATGGTGACAATATCAGAAATTTTTTAAACATTCCATCGTTTCATAAGTAAAAGATATGAGAATAAAGACGGCGCTGCCATATCTTTTACTTATTCAACAATTGGACCCCTTGGGGTACCAATTAGGGATAGGCAGCAGCTCTCACACTGTCCTAAGCGCGGACCTATCTACTTATATTCCATCGTTTCATACCTATATATGTAAATTTTTAGTGATTATGTTTAATTATCAATAAATATTTTTTTGTATTATAAATACTTTGTATACTCCTTCAACTTCAATCACTTCTATGTGCCTTAAAAGTCCACTTTAGGGGATTTTTTCTTTCTGTCCCTTGAAACAAATGCCCATTTTATCAAAGGGAATTGTTTGCTATGGATGGGACAGCAGCTAAAGTGATCCCTGATTTAAATCATCCACAAAATAAAATTAAATATTTCTACAGTCATTAATCTAAAGACAAATAAGCCTACAATGTGAAGCACAAAAAAGAAAAGGGGTTAACTCCTGGCAGCTATAAGCTTGCAATTAAAATGAAAGTGTAGTTTCTTAATTGGCCATTATCTATCCCAGTGCAGCTTGTCAGCTTTTCCTATCCTTTCCCTATAGCAGCATTTACAATGAGGGAGGGGTGGCTTATTCAAAACCCCCTTATAAGTCCTTCTATGTCTGCTGGCCATATTTCAAAGGCCATGCATTGCATTATGATTTAGAAAAAAATAATCCTTGCCTGGGACTGAAAATCTGGGAAGCGTAGGTTTTGCCTCAAATTTACAGTAGGGTGAACTCAAATCTCATCACTACCTGTGGGGAGTGACACCTTAAAGCGGGGGTCCACCTATCTATCGTTTTTTTTTTTTTTTGAGTTCATTCACAAACTTTTCTTCTCAGCATTACATACTCACATATTGTGTGTAATATGTCCGCCTGTGTCAGATTTCGTCGGAAAGAATAACTTATATTATTCACTGCAGGCAGTTTCCATCTTCATTGTGGGCATTTGAAGCCCACAAGCATTTATTTCCTGGATGTGGTGAATGCTGTGCTCCCAGCATTCACCGCTCGTTCCCGCACATGCTCAGTGGCATCCTGGGAAGCCTGAGACTAGCTCCCAGGAGTCTGAGAGAGGCTAGAAACACGCCTACTCCCACGGGAGGAGAACCAGAAAGTGCAAAGAAGAATAGAAAAATAAAAGGTAATTACGGCGATTTAAATTTTTTTATACGGAATGTCAGCATCTAGGCAAGGAAGAGAATACATACAGATATTGTTCAAAATTTGGGTGGAACCCCGCTTTAAGAGCAAGTGAATAGTCTCCTAGATCAGCAGATCCTGTTGCTGTCAATTTGTAGTCAGTGGCAAAATCTCTATGTAAATTAAAGTGCCACAGCTAAAAGGTCCAGATACAACTTAATTCCAAAAAACATTTAGGGGGACAATCAAAAGAGTTGCCAATGTGTTTTGGGGGTCCAAAACCACCCCTTCATTGGGGTTAAAGTTTAAAAACAATCTTCTATAAAAGAACTAGAAGTGAACTGGATTTTAATGGTAGTAGAGAGGGAGAATGGGTAATGGCACTAATAACATACAATATGTCTAAAATAATGTTGTCATTATTTTACACAATATAAAAAGCACCTGTTGCTATCAATATAGTTACAAAAATCAGTGTATAAAGTCTGCTGAGAAGTTCAACGCATTTCGTGGATCGTCCGCTTCATTAGGACCAGTAGAATTAAGCACATTGAAATTGATAAATCAAGAAATTTAAAAACAGATCTATACAAAAACAAAATTTTTAATATTATTTTTTCCAGTGCGATTATACACCCAGGTTTCAACAGCTGGTTATGCTGGCCATAGACTGTTTGAATCTAGGCCGGTTTAGCAGGAGCCGGCCGAGATTCGAACCGTGTATGGGCAGGCTGAATGTACCCAAGTTGATTGATCGATCAACTTGGATCAACCAGCCTGACGGATTTTACATGTGATTACTGCTATCGTGAGTCTGCATGTCCCTCACTACCGCCGGGAGAACACAATGGCTCGTCAGGGGGGATTCCCCTGTCAACACTGTCTGTGTTGTTGGGGGAATCAAGCAAATTTCTCTTTGCTCGCTCTGTCTACGGCCAGTCTTGGGCAGCAAGATCTTTAGTGTGTCATAGGCTTTCCTGCTCTACCTTCCCTACAGCAGCCTAGAGAGGGATCAACTTCCTTGGCCTTTATTTTCTAGTGCAAGATAAAGACATTTTTCAGCATGTCAAATGATTTCTCTATTAAAATCTATGGATGTTTCATGCTTAGAAAGAGCAGTAACATCATCAGTCTGTAGCATTCTTACTCCACGCTGTGAAATGTTTCTCATGGTTAAATTATGAATTACATTTTTACTAAATGAATGTTCTTAATACCTAATTATGAAAATGTTGTAATATAATTCTGTCTTCTCATCATTGGGCAAGGCTCAGCATTGAGTTGTAATGTAATTATTCAGCAGATAATTGGAGGAGCTCTTCAAAGGATTAACCTCTTTATTACAGAGTTTTGGATAATTGAGTTCCATTTACAAGCCACTACTTTGTCCATACTTTAGACAAGCCAGCAGTCAAGCAGACATAATTAGATGGGCACACCACCACCTAAAATATTTATATTTACATTAACGGAACCAGTGGCTTCTAACTCTTGGTTTTAACAAAAACATTTTGTGCAATCTTCACGGCTTGGCAAAATGTCAAGAAGCGATGAACCCTTTCTATCCTGTAATCTGAATTATATTGCATTTTATGTTAATAGTTAGTATTTAGTTATTTAGGTATTAGTATGTGCTTTTTTCACAGATTTCTTTCAAAAGTAAAAGTGGTATTAGACCCAAAACCAAAAATGTAATAATCTGCAGTCATTAGATGTGTTGGCTGTATTAGTGTAGCATCCTCCTAGTTAGTGTAGGTTGCTAGGTTATTTAGTTTAGCTCCTCTGTAATTAGTGGAGCGGGGGTTGATTGTTTTATCCTGCTCAGTGTTAAAGTGCTGCTGGTCTGATTGGTTTACCCTGTATTCTAGAAGATTCTATTTACAGTAGTAGGAAAAATAGAAAGAAATATTTATGGGAAACCAGCCAATCCCTGGAGGGGTGTGTCCAGATGGTGGTTGGAGAGCCCCCAAAGCAAAACACCAGAGCAGGAGGTCTTTGGATCCTGGGTGAGCCCTGCTGTGGGAGTCCCCTGTGTGAGGGACTTTGCAACTCTGAACAGTCTGCTGAGATGCAGCTATGTGATCATTGAGGTGCCAACCATGACTTTGGCTGGGGGGGGGGGGGGGGTATTCCCTAAAGTCTGTGGTTTCCTGTTCCTTTGGTCTTGAGAAGCAATCTGGAGGATACCAGGTGAAGGTTGGATGGAAGAAGGTCCAGTGGTTGTGGTATCGTGAGTCTGCATCTCCCTCACTTATAAGCACTCAATGGATGTTGGAAGGTCGTACCTGATGATCCTGAGGCCTGTGTGTACTGACCTGTGTTCTATGCCCCAGAGACTGTATGCAGTTCTTAGCTCTATGCAGAAGCAAGCTTCAGTGTTTCCCCTAGCAAGAAGAGACCTTATGGGAGTCCTCTGCCAGAATAGAAGAAAGAGTTCTCAGTTCCTTCAGTTCCCTTGGGGTATTTCATTCCATACCTATCCAAGTTACATCAGTAATAAAAATACAAAAGATACCCCTAGATTGTTTTATTGAGCTAGTGAGAAGGAAGAAAATGCCATGTGCTTGGCTATGTGTGCTCTAATAATGGGGATAGGGGACCAACTAATACCAGTGGCTCCTGTGGGGGTATTGCTCCATTTGTTTTCTTTTTTAGGCTTTTTTCCCTCTGTTTCACCTGGTGATCTGGCCAGTAACACACCTTCTGTATTAAACAGACGTCAGGCTGGATGAACGAGCACAGGGGGCAGATTTAGACAGCAGCATTGTCAGTCTGTGTAGAGGGGAATGTTAGAAGTACTAGCAGATTTAAATACACTAATAAATTAAAGCTGAACCCCAGATAATACTTTATAATCAGTTACAGTTGCAACATTTTTTTTTTCTTTTGGGATAAAGTTTGGGATAAAGTTTTTACATAGATAAACAAAAGCCGATCATTTTAAACACCCCTGCCAGTTTTAAATGGTCTGTCTCATCCCTGTGACTGCAAGAGATCTTTTCTGTTGAAAAATTACAGCCTTACTGGCTGGATCACCAGATGAAAATAGGAGAAAGTATGCCTAAAAAAGAAAACAAATTCAGCCATCACCTTCAAGAATTGGTTGCTTTTGGGTTTATTACTACTTTAATATTTGTGAAATTTTGTTTCCACTATGGTAAATTAAAATCTAATGCCGCGTACACACAGTCAGAATTTCCGACAGAAGAAGTCCAATGGGATCTTTTGGTCGGATATTCCGACCGTATGTATGCCCCATCGGACTTGTTCTGTTGGAATTTCTGACGGACTTAGATATAGAACATGTTCTAAATTTTTCCATCGAAAATGCCGACGGAGGTTATCCCGAGGGCAAGTCCGACCGTGTGTACGCGGCATAAGAGTATCACAAGGGCAAGCTTGAAAGGGAGCTTTTGCACTTTATAAACTTGAGTGAAAACCTTCTGGTTTGCATCCTTCAAACTGAACTGCAATCTGTGACATTAGCCTGACAAATGAGCTGCTATGGCCGCCGGCGGTATCACGGGAGCGCGCCCGCAAGCACTCAACACCATGCGAGGGAGCTTGCATTAAAATGTGTTGAGTCCTTGCGGGGGGGGGGAGCCGAGACAGCTGCCGAGGGACCCCAGAAGACCAGGTTCAGGGCCACTCTGTGCAAAACTGCACAGTGGAGGTAAGTATAACATGTTTGTTATTTAAAAAAAAAAAAAATTAACTTTAGTGATCCTTTAAGTGGTTAAACTGACCTCATCTACAGACCGAAGTTCTTACTATTGATCTGAAAGAACTGAGAGATACATTACATATATTGTTTTCTCTATCTGTCTGTGCTGAGGAATGTCTTTTTTTGACAGCTCTGGCTCTGCACTGTTTACACAGACTTGGGGAAATGCCAGTTAAGATCGAGAGGGGGGTTGAATCGAGATCTTTTTTCAATGATTACTCATGCAGCTCTATTATACTCGTGCAGTACATGCCTGTGTATGTGGGGGTGGGGGGGCTCAATTTTTTTTGTTTTTTTTTTTACTTTTCATGTGTTTTTTTTTACTTATTATTTTATTGCTATCACATAGGGGACCAATAGCCCCCTATGTGATAGCAAATACGTGACAGGTCCTCTTGGGGGGGGGGCAGCGTGTACAAGGAGAGGACAGGTGAAAAGAAGTATAGCGGTATACACAGTGAGGGAGCAGTCTGTACAGACAGGCTCCCTCGCTTGCTAAAACTGACTGTCACTGTCAGCTTTTAAATGTAATTGTCCGCTCTTTTTTTTCTATACTTCAAAGCGCCGAGAAGGAGCTCTCATTCGGGCCCGCCACTAAATTAAATAAAGGGGCAAGGTTGCCGGGTGATGTCACAGGGTGACCTCGCCCCTTTGTTTAATTTAGTGGCGGGCCCAAATAGAAAAAAAAGAGCGGACAATTACATTTAAAAGCTGACAGTGACAGTCAGAGTCGGCAAGTGAGGGAGCCTGTCTGTACAGACTGCTCCCTCACTGTGTATACTGCTCTTCTCCTCTCCTGCCCCTGTTCACGGAAGCGGATGAAAACGGATGTAAATGGATGATCATCCATTTACATCTGTTATTTCTATAGGAATGCATTGATGTCCGTTTTTTATCCATCAACGGATAGATGAAAAACGGACAAATGGTCCGTATGTGTGAAAGGGGCCTTACTGTTGCAAAATATTTCACTATATATATATAGTATTTCACTATATAAGCTCAGTTTACTCATAAAAATAAGTGTGAAATGCAAGACTTTGGTGGGTGTAACAAGATGTCCACTTGCCGCCTTCTGATTGTAGGCTTACTGCAGACGAGTGCGGGTGTACCAAGATGGCCACGATGGAACGTCACTTCTGTTGCATATTCTGATGGGTAGCTATAATCTAATAGAACACCAGCATAGAAGACTTGAAGTCTGCACTTAGGGTTGCCACCTCATCCCTTTAAAACCGAACACATATTAAAGGAGAAGTCCAGCCAAATCTTGTTTGCCTGAACTTCTCCTATGGATCACAGGTCTGCAATTCGTTTTGCACTCCTGTGATCTGTTTTCAACAGAGAGCGGGCTGAAGTCCGCTCTCTGCTGACCTCACCAATGTCAGTCCAGGCACCACGTCATCCCGTCCAGAGTCTGTATCTGCCAGGTGCCTGGACTGACACCCATCTCAGCCTCTCAGCGAGCCGCTGAGAGCCTGGGATGGCCGCTCCCCACCCCTCCACAGCCCATCGCTCCAATGAGCGAGGAGGGAGAAGAGAGCTGTGACCGACAGTCTACAGCTCTCTGCTTACGGAGCTCTGAAAAGGAAGTGATCAGCAGTGTTTGATCGCTCGGTTCTCAGTGTAGAAGCGCCGGGAGACAGACGTAGCATCGGACCCATGCTGCATCCACCTAGGTTAGTATGAACAGGGGGGGGGATCCTTTTCTTCTCTTTTAATTACCGTATATACTCGAGTATAAGTCGTTCCGAGTATAAGTCGAGGCCCTAATTTACTACAAAAAAAATGGGAAAAACTTATTGACCCGAGTATAAGACGAGGGTGAGAAATGCACAGCTACTGTAAGTGGAAAAGAGGGTCAACAATGCCCATTTGCAGCATCACTGTGCCCATTTGCATGCCTCACTGTGCCCATTTGCAGCCATAGGTCCCCTGAACTTCAAACTCAGTAGTTAAGGGTCCCTAGATGCCCCCTAGCTGCAGCCAAAATTTGGGGTCTCTGAACCCAAAGGGTCCTGAAATGACATTGCTGCAGATGGACACAGTTGACCGAATTTGGGGCCCCGTATCTCGGGGCCACTTAGTGCTAGGAACCCCAAATTTGGTGTGCAAACCCAGTGGAACTAGCACCATACAATTTCCAAAGCTGGGGTTTCTAGCACCAAGTGACCCCAAGATACAGGGCCCTAAAAATCAGTTATATGGATATGTTATGGTACCAGTTCCACTGGGTTTGCACACCAAATTTGGGGTTCCTAGCACCAAGTGGCCCTGAGATATGGGACCCCAAAGTCGGTTCAGAAAATGTCAAGCACTTTTCTTCAGCAGAGAATGACATTTTCCGAACCGATTTTGGGGCCCCGTATCTCGGGGCCACTTAGTGCTAGGAACTTCATCTTTGGATATGTTGTGAAACCAGTTCCACTGGGTTTGCACACCAAATTTGGGCTTCCTAGCACCAAGTGGCCCTGAGATACGGGGCCCCAAAGTCGGTTCGGAAAATGACATTTTTTGCCGCAGAAAAGTGCTTGACTCAAGTATAAGTCGAGGGGGGCACTTTCAGCACAAAAAAATGTGCTGAAAAATTCGACTTATACTCGAGTATATACGGTACACAGGTTCTGAGGCCAATTTAATGCACATAAGGCGCTAAGTGAGTTATTTACCATCTTAATCAGCCACAGAACCTGTGTAATTAATATGTGTTCGCTTTTAAAGGCATGAGGTGGCAACCCTATTTGCACTGTGTTGAGAGAGCATTTTGACAGGGAAGGACAGGATTTTCTGGATCGCACCATTACATGTAATGAAACCTGGACACATTATTTCGCTTCAGAATCGAAACTAGCATCAAAACAGTGGAAGAATGTGGACTCAACACCACTAAAAAAATGAAGGTAAAGTGATGGCAAGTGTTTCCTGGGACAAACGTGGCATTATTCATGTGGATTCTCTACCCCGTGGCACCACCGGCTTGCTCCCACTGATCACACACACAGCATAAGCCGAGCGGCGGGTACCTCTGACTTGATGTTTGCTGCCAACCGCTGATCATTGAGCAGAGAGGCAGAACCGTGGTCAGATTGCTGTTCTGACAGGAGGGAAGACATGAAATTTGTGTCCCTGCATAGCAGGGAATAAATTTCATCTCTTGAACTAGTAAAAGCGCCTCCCACGGTGTACTAAAACACTGGTTAGGCACACAGTTAACCCTTTGATCGCTACTGATTTTAACGCCTTCCCAGCCTGTGTCACTACCCTGTTTCCCCCAAAATAAGACCTAGCGTGATTGTCGGTGATGGCTGCAATATAAGCCCTAGCCCCCAAATAAGCCCTACCCTGTTTCCCCGAAAATAAGCCCTACCATGAAAATAAGACCTACAAGGACTTTAACTAGGGCTTATTTGGGGGGTAGGGCTTATATTGCAGCCATCACCGACAATCACGCTAGGCCTTATTTTCGGGGAAACAGGGTAGTACAGTGACAGTGCATATTTGTTAGCACTGATCACTGTATTAGTGTCACTGGTTCCCACAAAGTGGAAAAAGGGTCAGTTAGTGTCAGAACGTCCGCGGCAATATCCCAGTCCCGTTATAAGTCGTTAAACGCCGCCATTACTAGTAAAAAAATAAATAAAAATATGCCATAGTTTGTAGACGCTATAACGTTTGTGCAAACCAATCAATATACGCTTATTGGGATTTTTTTTTTTTTATCAAAAATATGTTGCAGAATACATATCAGCCAAAATGTATGAAGAAATTAGATTTTCTTCTATTTTTTTATTGGATATGTTTTATAGCAGAAAGTAAAAAATATTTTTTTTTTTTTTCAAAATTGTCAGTCTTTTTTTGTTTATAGCGCAAAAAGTTAAAATCACAGAGGTGATCGAATAATACCAAAAGAAAGTTCTATTTGTGGGAAAAAGGACATCAATTTTATTTGGGTACAGAGTCACACGACCGCCAGTAAGGCCCCTTTCACACTGGGGCGGTAGGGGGCGTCGGCGGTAAAACAGCGCTATTATTAGCGCTGTTTTACCGCGGTATTCGGCAGCTAGCGGTGCGGTTTTAACCCCCCGCTGGCAGCCGAAAAAGGGTTAAAACCCTTTGTATAGTGCGGCTAAAGCCGCGGTATTACCGCGGTATAGCCGCGCTGTCCCATTGATTTCAATGGGCAGGAGCGGTTTAGGAGCGGTGAATACACCGCTCCTTCACCGCTCCAAAGATGCGGCTTGCAAGAGATTTTTTCTTCTCCTGCCAGCGCACCGCTTCAGTGTGAAAGCCCCCGGCTTTCACACTGAACAAACAGCGGAGGCTGTTTAGGGGCGGTTTGCAGGTGCTATTTTTAGCGCAATAACGCCTGCAAACCGCCCCAGTGTGAAAGGGGTCTTACGCAGTGCAGTATCGCAAAAAAATGGCCTGGTCATGAAGGGAGGTTAATCTTCCAGAGATCAAGTGGTTAGACACTGGGATAAGCGTATAAATGTAGCAGGGGAGCATGTCAAATAATAAACGCAGTTTCCACTTGAAATTTGTTCTTTTATTATATGAACTTAAAAATCCCGGTTTGACTTGAACGCCCCTCGTAAAAATGCCAGAGCTAGCAGAACATATCAGGTGACAAGCTGCTTGTTTTGACTGCTTTAAGGCAACGACCTAATTACACATCAGGGAATAAAGTCTACTGTGTCAGCGCTTCAGATAAGGTGCACAGAGGCTCTTGTGTTTACAAACTGGGTTGCATGAGGCGTGTTTTTGGGGTTGGGATTAAGGCAGAGAAGGCGTGTCCTATGCAGAGTAAAAAGCTGCACAGGTGAGAAGCTTGGTAAGCCAGGTATACTAGCAACAATCTACAAGCGACTGCTGTGAAATCTTACCTCAGGTATGGCTTATTCCTGAGATTTTATGTGCAAATGTTGTCTGTGTTCATGAGATCTCCTTTTCATTCCACCTGACCTAGGAAAGTTTATGTAAAACTAATAATGACAGTATGTCCTGCCAAGCACAAGTTGGACGTTTAGTTCCGCAGTAGCTGTACTGGTACAGTAAAATTGTGAGCTTTATTTTTTCAGCAGTTAACTGTTAATATTACGGCTGTTACAAAATGCAGTAAAAGTGAAACAGATTGTAATAGTTGATTGTGTTACAGTTAAGCAATATTGTAATCCTTATGTCGCGTACACACGATCGGACATTCCAACAACGCAATCCTGGGATTTTTTTCCCGACGGATATCGGCTCAAACTTGTCTTGCATACACACGGTCGCACAAATGTTGTTGAAAATTCCGAACGTCAAGAACGCGGTGACGTACAACACGTACGACGAGCCGAGAAAAATGAAGTTCAATAGCCAGTGCGGCTTGATTGCGAGCATGCGTGGCACTTTGTGCGTCGGAATTTCCGACAACAGATTTTGTTGTCGGAAAATTTGAGAACCAGCTCTCACATTTTTGTTGTCGGAAATTCCGACAAAAAATGTCCGATGAAGCCTACACACGGTCGGAATTTCCGACAACAAGCTCCCATCGAACATTTGTTGTCGGAAATTCCGATCATGTGTACGCAGCATTGTAATGTGAAATTTGTGAAATTTGTATAAAACTATTGTCTTTTTAGAATTAAATAATACCACTACTGAAAAGAATCACGTAACCCTATAAAATGATCACATGCCTGATGAAAGGGTCCTGCGTTGCACTTTTACTGCTGCGATGTGATTGCTAAACAGTTGGACATCTTCCTAAATATAAAAAAGCAGCACATGTGCTCAATCGTATACCACCCTTTAGGGGTCGGGAACTGGTGCACTGGATCGGGGTGCCTCCACCCTCACTTCTAAAACAATCCAATGATAGAATGGAGTCGGCTACTCTATGTCATCCATAAAAGTAAATCTTTAATGGCTATATAATGGAGTACAGCAATTTGCTGTACTCCATTATGCCTTTCATGACTAAGCTTATTTTTGACATTTGGTGTTTACAAGTTAAAATCCGTATTTTTTGCTAGAAAATTACTTAGAGCCCCCAAACATTATATATTATATTTTTAGCAGAGAATCTAGAGAATAAAATGGTGATTGTTGCAATATTTTTTATCACATGGTATTTGTGCATCTGTGTTTTTAAACGCAACTTTTTGGGAAAAGGCACACTTTTATGAATTAAAAAAAAAACAAACAGTAAAGTTAGCCCAATTTTTTTGTATAATGTAAAAGATGATGTTACGCCGTGTAAATAGATACTAAACATGTCACGCTTTATAATTGCATGCACTCGTGGAATGGCGACGGACTACGGTACCTAAAAATCTCCATAGGCGACGCTTTAATTTTTGTTTTATGGTTACCAGGTTAGAGTAACAGAGGAGGTCTAATGCTAGAACTATTGCTCTCGCTCTGACGATCGCAGCGATGCCTCACATGTGTGATTTGAACACCATTTACATATGCGGGCGCAAATTCCGTATGAGTTTTCTTAGCTGCGCGAACTCGCGGGGACGGGGGCGCTTGAAAAAATTTTTTTTCTTATTTATTATATTTATTTTTATATTTATAAATTGTGTTTTAAAAAAAAAAAAATTTTGATCACTTTTATTGCTGTCACAAGGAATGTAAACATCCCATAGCTTCATTAATGCCAGAAAGTACAGCTATTGCTGTACTGCCAGCGCTGTAGGCACTAGATCACAATTTCTTATACAGGGATGCAATCCTAATATTTACCCTCCCTTTCTTCTCCCTTTGTCCATTCACAGAATGCCTTGAACAGGGGTCATTGGAGGTAACTACTACACACCACATGTTACAAAAACCTTTTCCCTTTAACATCAGTGATATGCCACATGTCAGTCTGCAAGCTTGGCTATCTGATGATGAACTAATTCAAATAGTTCTTCTCTTTACAAGAAAATTCTACTTCATCATCATCATCTTTATAGCCTCGTTACTCCCCAGGATACAACTAATGCTTGCTTGTTCCTGGGCCATTTACCCCCCTCCAAATACACTCATAAACAAACACACACTGCATTAGTGACAGAAGGTTTTCTGACGTAAAGGTGACTGGAGGTTGGTGATGAATCTGATCAATACTATAGAAGGTGACACTTATCCTTTATCAGTTGTCACAGCTTTTGCCCATAAAAGTGTAGCACCCTCCTAGATAGGTGCTAGGGATTAAATGGTTAGTATTAATGTGTGTAGTCAGTGTGGCTGTAATGTTTGTTTGGTTAAAGCATAGTTGCTCACTGTACTCAGTGATTAATTAGTTAGGTCTGCTCAGTTTGCTCAGCTGCTTCCAGTCTGGTCTAATAGCTCCCTCTGCATCTAGAGAACTTGAGAAGTTTCTGGATGATAGGTGTGGAGCTATGCAGATGGTAGCATGAATATTGATACAGCCCTTGCCTATCTCAGATAGGCAGGCTCTGATGGCATGCTGAGAGACTATATATATTATGTGAGCACACTGAGCTCTTTTCCCAGAGTGGATTGGTCCAGCCTGGAGGGCACGTGGTCTTCCCAGGCACTGCTGTTATATCTGCTGTCGTGAGGCCTCAGGTGGGCAACTGAGGACCTGGATGCTAAGACCTTGGTGCTAAAGAAAGCTGACTAAGGGTAGGCTGTCCGCAGAAGATCTAGTCTGGTATCACCAGAGTAAGGTGTCACGTGGAAGAAGGCAACCAGATGTTCCTTGGGCCTTGTGTAAGTACAGACTCTTTGAAGGATCTTGGGGACCTTTGTGCTTTTGCCAACCCTCTGGTGCTAGGAAAAGTCAGCTGTAGGTCTATTTAAAGGAGATGACGACTGGTGTACAGGAGAGATTTGTCCATATCTTTTTCTTATTTAAGGGACTCTTGTGGCTCTAACTACTACTCTGAAGCTGAAGTCTACTATTTGTTTCAAGCCCCGGACTTCACTATAGCTTGCTCAGAAAGAATACCAAAGTCCTTAACATGCCTTAACATGCCTATACTTACCTGCTCTGTGCAATGGTTTTGCACAGAGCAGCCCCGATCCTCCTCGTCTGGGGTCCCTCGCTGGCACTCCAGGCCCCTCCTCTACATCAGGTGCCCCCCAGGGAAAGGGGATTTTATTGACAGCAGCGGGAGCCAATCGCTCCCACTGCTATTGATCTGTCCAATGAGGAGAGAGACAGCAAAAGTAGCTGCTAGTGGGGGGGGGGGGGGTCTGGGGGGCAGCTGCAGCACAGAAGGTGGAAAACCTTAAGGCTTTAGAACCACTTTATTTTTGTATATAGTTCTTGTTTTTGGAGTATCCCAGCAGCCTGAGGGGAAGACCTGGACAGTAATCCTGCAGCTCCCATGGGACATTTTTCTGCTTTGTTGATGTAGTACACAATGTACTATTTCTTTTTCTCATAGAGAATGTTAGTATTTCCAGGATGGAATTCCACACTGTGACATTATCATAACTCATCTTATGAAAGGGAATACTGTTCTGTCTTTACAAGTTAAGAAAAGTTTTAGTAATGTAAAATATGCTGAAGGGGCTCAACTCTCTTTGCTTGGAATTTCCATTTTACTAAATTGAATAATTGAGCCAAGCAAAATGTGAATGTGAGTTTGCACAAGTGCATGGCAGATATATTACTCTAATATTGTCACTTGCCATACTGCCCACTTGAAGAGGTCTGAGGGAGAACCATGGAAATTAATTAAGGTTAATGTAAACAATTGCATGTACATTTCCATTTTTTTGGAGTCACTCCACAATCTTCTCTGGGTAAAGTACATGGATGTGTAGGGATTTGAACAAACTGTAGCAGCAGATTCCTATCTTTTGTTGCTGTGAAGCTATACCTGTTTGTTTCACCAGACTGATTCTGAATGTGGGTGACTGGTTTATTATAGCCACCTGGGGCATTTTCAGATTTTTAATAATGAAAGTTACAGTATCTGCATCCCTTTATAAGTAATTTGACTTGTATTTTACTGCAAACATGAGAAAATTTGTGAGCCAATCACACAAGCAAGAAATGACATTTGTAGGTACAGAACACCTCTAGGTTACCATATTGTATTGATTTATACAGGAAATTACAGCAGCTGCAGAACTAAAAGGAAAGATCATTTTTAATAATATTAAATTACAATATTGTTTGTCACAATTGTATAGAGGTTATTGTTTTTATTTGCTATATTTTTTTTCTTTCAAAGTAGATTTACCATTTAATATATAATTTTGGATGTAAAAAAGCATGTTTACCCATCACATCTGTCCTATAAAGCTTCTGGTAACAGCAGCTACAAATACTGTAGTTGCTGACTTTTAAAAATAAGGTACCGCTACTTTGACTTCCAAAGGAGTCACCACCAGTTCCCCGGTGTGTATGCGCGAGATAGCATGGCACTGCAGGACTGGTCCTGCAGCCTCCTGGGATATGTGACAGGGGGCATGGGCAGGGGTAGTGCCTAAGTGCACGCCATTCTCACCTAGGCAAGAATCGAGGAAATGGCATCAGGAACCGGTCAAAAAAGGTAACTGTTCGCCATAAAAATAAAATTTCAGAAGTGTTAGCGACAGGGGTGGGGAGTTGAATAAGCAGCACTTTTACTTTTAGGTGAAGGTCAGCTTTACAGTGCTTACAGTTTATGCCAAGTTAACCACTTCAGCCCCGAAAGATTTGGCTGCTCAATGACCAGACCATTTCTTGCGATACAACACTGCGTCGCTTTAACTGCAATTGCGCGGTTGCACGACGTTGTACCCAAACAAAATTGATGTCCTTTTTTCCCCACAAATAGAGCTTTCTTTTGGTGGTATTTGATCATCTTTGCAGTTTTTATTTTTTGTGCTATAAACAAAAAAAGAGCGACAATTTTGAAAAAAAAAACACAATATTTTGTACTTTTTGCTATAATAAATATCCCCAATTTCTTTTTAAATAAGCTAATTTTTTCCTCAGTTTAGGCCAATATGTATTGTTCTACATATTTTTGGTAATAAAAATCGCAATAAGCTTATATTGATTGGTTTGCGCAAAAGTTATAGTGTCTACAAAACAGGGGAAAGATTTATGGCATTTTTATTATTATTTTTTTTTTTACTAGTAATGACGGTGATCAGCGATTTTTATCGGGTCTCCGACATTATCGCGGACAGATCGGACACTTTTGACACATTTTTGGGAAATTGGCCTTTATACAGCGATCAGTGCTATAAAAATGCACTGATTACTGTGTAAATTTCACTGCCACGGAAGGGGTTAACACTAGGGGGCGATCAAGGGGTTAACTGTGTTCCCTAGGTGTGTTCTAACTGTGGGGGGAGGGGACTGACTGGGTGAAGAGACCGATCTTAGTATGAACAACAGATCGCTCTCCTCACCCCTGACAGCACGGAGATCTGTCTGTTTACATTGACAGATCTCCGTTCTGTCTCTGTGTGGAGCGATCACGGGTACCTGGTGGTCATCGCGACCGCCAGCACTCTCATCGGCTCCGGTGTGGCGCCGCGGTCGCACAAGCGCGCCTCTGGTGGCACGCACGCACCCCCTAGTGGTCAAAAGGCGAACTGATGTACAGTTACTTCGGTTCGCCCATGGGAGCCCACCTGCCACAGTACAACTGCGGCGGCTGGTCGGGAAGGGGTTAAAGTGCAAAAAAATTTGATTAAATCTCTAAAATGCATGCACATTCCCACATTTTAGCCCTTTAAACATGCTGCAAGTACAGGAAAATAACTATTGGTGTGCCAGAAATATGGAATGCACTTGCATTACTCTGACATGATAAAGTTGCTCACTCTAATTTCTTAAACATCTGGTGCCTACTTAGAGAGGACCTTCAGATTTTGTTGTAGGCACAGTTCGGATACTCAACCAAAATAAAACCATAAAAATGTATGCCTATCTATTATAATGCATGTGCTTCCATTGTGGAGGCTCTCAAAATTTAGAGTTAGGACTGCAGATAATATTGGGGTACCTTGACAGAGCTCTGTAGCTTATACATGTATTTGCAAATGTGTGCAAACTAAACCCCTTTTTTAACACATATTGTTAGACAGGATAATTTGAGTGGTTGCAGACTGGTCAATAAGTTGAGCTTAGAAATTTCTTTGATTTTGTTTTGCATGCATTACCCTTCCATGTGCTCCTTGCTGCTAAAGCCAGATATAGGTAAGGGCAGTGGTCATTTGTTTGTACAGTTCGGATACTCACCCAGCCACTGGGTCCAAAGTTTTTCTAGGGACATCTTTCTGTAAACAGACACAGGGTCCTGCACCGCCATCTTACTTGTGACGTCATCGAGAAGCCCACCGGCTCGTCTGGCTTCAGCCAGCGGCACCTCGCGATGACACGCCGCTAGGCCCACCTCTCCCTACTTACTGTGTGAATGACTAAAGGCCTCCTGAGATATGTGATGTGCATATCCTAGGAGGCCAAGTGAGCACTATGCACATCATTCATCCAAACGAAAGACGTTCATTGAGCAATGAAACCACATGGTTTGTCAAAAAAGAAAGGTAAATGAAAAAAAATATACTGCCTGATTCATGTAGAGGAGGGGTGGAGAGGGGGAACTTGATATAGAGCAGGGGTACTGAATTAAAATTCACGGGGGTCCGGTCAGTAAAGTTTTCTTCCAGCGGAGGTCCGAGTGTCATATTGACTCAGATCCTTCACATCACAGCCTCTTGTGCACAACACAATTGTTTTCTATTGCCCTTGTTGATACCTGTGTTTTTCTAGGGCAGAAAAACATAGATCTCTGCACAAGTGTGAACAAAGCCTTACATTAGTGCCCTCAGTCCCCCCTTCACAGCACATCTCTCCCTTTTACATCACAGTCCCCCATCAGAGACCGACCCATCAGGGACCTGCCAACCCTTTACAGAGCGTTCCATAACAGCGTGTCCCTTTAAAGACCCCCCATCACAGACCCCCCCCCCACAAACACAGATCCCCCTCCATCACAGATCCCCCAATCACAGATCCTCTCTATCACAGATCCCACTCCATCACAGATCCCACTCCATCACAGATCCCACTCCATTACACACCCCGCTCCAACACAGACCCCGCTCCAACACAGACCCCGCTCCAACACAGACCCCGCTCCAACACAGACCCCGCTCCAACACAGACCCCACTCCAACACAGACCCCCCATTACAGACCCCACTCTATTACAGACCCCCCTTTACAGACCCCACTCCATTACAGACCCCGTTCCAACACAGACCCCGCTCCAACACAGACCCCACTCCAACACAGACCCCCCATTACAGACCCCACTCCATTACAGACCCCACTCTATTACAGACCCCCCCTTTACAGACCCCACTCCATTACAGAGCCCACTCCATTACAGACTCCCCCATCACAGACGCCCCTCCAACACAGACCCCACTCCAACACAGACCCCACTCCAACACAGACCCCACTCCAACACAGACCCCCCCATTACAGACCCCACTCCATTACAGACACCCCATCACAGACCCCACTCCAACACAGACCCTACTCCAACACAGACCCCCCCATTACAGACCCCACTCCATTACAGAGCCAACTCCATTACAGACCCCCCATCACAGACCCCACTCCATCACAGACCCCCCCATTACAGACTCACTCCATCACAGACCCCCCGATTACAGACTCCCTCCATCACAGTCCTCCCTCGATATTACAGAGTCAGATTGTCCCTTTCATTAACGCAGCATTCCCCCTTCCTCCCCCTCCCCACACTGCCCTACCTTAGTCACCGGGAAGCACGCATGGCAGGTCCAGACAAAGGGCGGGACTTTTCAAGTTAAAGGCGGGTGATTGGTTGCTGGGACCACTCCACTGTCTAGCAACCACTCACCTGCTTTGTAACTTGAAAATTCCCGCCCTTTGTCCGGACCTGCAGCGCTTCCAGGCTTGTGTTAATAAGGTAGGGCAGTGTGGGGAGGGGGAGGAAAGGGGAGTGATGCGATGATGTAAAGGAGAGACCTGCCGCACCTCCCATGTAATCAACAATTTTAACGGCAGCGGCGGGAAGGCAAGCCAGCTGATTGGAGAGAACACTCAGGCAACTATTTGGTAAGGCTGCGAGCCGCATAGGGCTGCTACTGTGTCCGGATTCAGCCCGCAGTCCGCCATTTAGTGATGCCTGATATAGAGGGTGAAGGTCTGCTTTAGTTTCTTTCTCAATCTTAATTCTATTAGAAAATTATTATACAAATAGACAAATATGCATACATTAATGGCATAATCATACCATCAGTCAATTTACAAATACATTATACAAGCTTACATAACAAAAAAGGCAACAACAAAACAAAACACAAAACAAAACAAAAAAAAAAAAGAAAAGAAAAAAAGAAATGGGGGGAAATTATGGCAACACATAAATATCATGTTTTGAAAGATTATTATGTCTTATTTAGATTCTGCTCAGATTCCCATAAATCATTCTAATTTCCTAATGACTCCTTATAAGTCCTCCAGGGGGCCCATCCTGATGGCATTTTTCATATGTATCCAATTTGTGTGCCAGGAGGGTCTCCATCCCCTCAATGTAATCCATTTCCATTATCCATTCCTTCCCTGATGGCGATTGTATTGATCGCCAATGTTTCGGGATAACCAATCTTGCCGCTGTTAACCAGTGTCTAAGTAGACCCTTTTTAATATTTTTATAGTAGCCTGGGAGAATGGATAGTAGAGTAATTTGTGGTGTATTGGGGACTAGCTCTTCTGTAACTGTAGTGTGCAACTGTACGATCCTGTCCCAAAAATTATGGATTGGGGGCATTCCCACCAAATGTGTATCAACGAACCCTTGGCAGAATGACACCGCCAACATATGTCAGATGCATCTGGGTATATACGCTGCAGGGATGCTGGACATCGATACCAACGAGAAACAAGCTTATAGCTTGTTTCTTGGGCTTTAGTTGTCGGTGACAAGCAATGTGTGAGAATAAATGATTTCTCCCACTCTTCTGCTCCAATTTGGACAATAAGATCGTATGCCCTCCGCTTTGGCTTCTGATGGATTACAATGAACACATACCTCGCCCCATCTCCTCCCACTCCTCATCTCCATAACCCCTCCTTGTGCACAGACAGAGAGCACAGAAAGTTATCAGCTCAATAAATGTTTCTAAAATCAACAGGTAGTATTAACTTATTGAACTGATAACAAAATTATTTCAATGGTGTATTTAGCAGAAGAAGAAAAGTTCAATGGTAAGGTTTACATACAATTTATGGTGATTGTAGGTTTCATGACCCAGACAAGAGTGATTCATTCTGAGTCATATTTAAACTTATTATCATAAACACTTTTAACAGCACAGCACAAATCCCTGCAATTAAGGGAATCCCTTGGGGACTCCCACGTCACCAGAACTAGTGTCCCCATTGGGAGATTTCCCCTCTATTACTTTCAATGATAATGGTAAACAGGAAAAACAGAGAGGGTGAATCTCCTTAACCACCTCCCTACCGCGCATAGTCATATGACGGCGGCAGGAACCCTTTGTCCCTCCAGGCCGCCGTCATATGACGTCTTTTATTTTCTGAGCCTCTAAGGGGCGTGTGCCCCGGCCGCGTCACTAGGCACCTGATGCGCGTGCCCGTGATGTTCGCCGGGTACCCGCGATTGCCCGTGAACACAGCAGGACCGTGGATCTGTGTCAGAGGAGAGGAGACCGATGGTGTGTTCCCAGTACAGAAGAACACCAATCGCTCTCCTCCCCTTGTGAGTCCCCTCCCTCTACAGTTAGAATCACTCCCTAGGACAGTTAACCCCTTCCTCGCCCCCTAGTGTTAACCCCTTCCCTGCCAGTCACATTTACACGGTAATCAGTGCATTTTTTATAGCACTGATCACTGTATAAATGTGACTGGTCCCAAAATAGTGTCAAAAGTGTCCGCCGCAATATCGCAGTCACGATAAAAATCGCAGATCGCCTCCATTACTAGTAAAAAAAAAAAATAAAAAAATAAAAATGCCATAAATTTATCCCCTATATTGTAGACGCTATAACTTTTGCGCAAACCAATTAATATACGCTTATTGCGATTTTTTTATACCAAAAATATGTAGAAGAATACATATCGGCCTAAACTGAGGAAAAAATCTGTTTTTGTTTTTTTAATGGGAATTAAAAAAAAAATATTGTGTTTTTTTTCAAAATTGTCGCTCTTTTTTTGTTTTATAAAAAATAAAAAGTGCAGAGGTGATCAAATACCACCAAAAGAAAGCTCTTTATGTGGGGGAAAAAAAATATCAAAATTTCATATGGGTACAGTGTTGCATGACCGCGCAATTTTCATTCAAAGTGTAACAGCGCTGAAAGCTGAAAATTGGTCTGGGCAGGAAGGGGGTGAAAATGCCCAGTATTGAAGTGGTTAATGAGGGGCACAGACAGCCGTAAAAACCTGACAGGTGCTCAAATCCCTCTCCACTCTATCCAAAACTAAAAACAAAGTATTGCCTTTAGTTGTACTTTAAATATCTTCACAGAAGTGGATAGATCTATAATTCTGGAAAATATAATAACGTTTAACCCCCCATATTACACAGTGCACAATTAATAAAACTTTCTACAAATGTCTGAGTGCCCAAAGAGGAGATGTCCTTGCTTTAATGGGTAGCTCCACTTTTTTAGGAAAAAATATAAATAATAATCTAGCATATATAATTGCTACACAAAACATTTTGTAGTCGAATGTTATTAAAAAATAGCATTCGTTTTCAATCTGCACCTCTGTAATTTTCTGTAAACTTCAATGCACTATAGCAACCTATATAATTTCCTGTTTGTGTGATTAGCTCACTGGTTTTCTCGTAAGTGTGCCCTAAGATCCACGTCAGATTTTAGGCATCCTCTGGTATAGAGAGATACTCCCGGAGGGTTAATCACTCCTAAAAGAATGAAGATCCTGAAACTTTCTTAATTAGAACACTGAAAGTGCATTAGCTGATTGATCACGAAAAAGTAACTCTCATTCAGATTTACTCTCCACATCAACATAAGCAAACAAACAGCTTTTTCTTCAGAGCAGAAACAGGTAGTAATCGGCAACAAAGTTTGTTAAAATTCTTGCCATGTACATTGACCTCCCAGAGGGGATTGTTTATTTCCTCAACAAAAATGGAGTTACTTCTTTAACCACCGAGCAGACTGCTCACCCGCATTTTACTGTGAGGGGCAGCCTGTACCAGCACAATCACGTACCTGTACATTGGCAGTGTCTTCTGATTTTAGGGTGTGCGCGCTTCCCCCCCTCCATTCTTTGTAGCCGACTCCAATTTTGTCAGCAGCTTTCAGCCAATGATTCATGGCTGAAACCTGCTGATTGGCAATGTCCAATCACAGCCCAGAGCCCTGTGTTGACAACAGGGGCGTCGCTAGGGGGTGGCTTTTGGGGCTATAGCCCCGAATCTAGGGGCAATAGCCCCGAGTCTCTGCAGGGGTCCCCAAAGGAGAGGGGAAACTCTCCGGGGACCCTGATGCAAGGGAGAGGCTCTCTGGGGACCCTGATTTTAAGGCAGAGGCTCTCTAAGGACCCAGATTTAGGGGGAGGCTCTCTGGGAACCCTGATGTAAATGGGGGCCCCTCTGGGTACCCTGATGAAAGGGGAGGCTCTCTGAGGACTCTGATGTAAGGAGGAGGCTCTCTGGGGACCCTGATGTAAGGGGGGCTCTCTGGGAACCCTGATGTAAATGGGGGGCCCTCTGGGTACCCTGATGAAAGGGGGAGGCTCTCTGAGGACTCTGATGTAAGGAGGAGGCTCTCTGGGGACCCTGATGTAAGGGGGGACTCTCTGGGGACCCTGATGTAAGGGGGTTCTTTGGGGACCCTGATGTAAGTGGGGGGCTCTCTGTGGATGTATATACACACACACACATATTACTGTATATACATGTGTATGCCCGCCCAAGCGTATGACTTTCTTTACTACGCTGCTATGGGCTCTAGCCCCAGATCTTTTGTAGACCTAGCAACACCCCTGATTGACAAACTCTAAAATTTTAAATTTTTTAATTGGAATTCCCACTGAAAGTTAGCAGGTCGCTTCTTGGTATGTGTCTTTACAGCTATGGAAGAACTTCTTTACCTCCATAGCTGTAAATCTGCAATGTGAGATTAAGGCACTGCTGTTTCTAACTGCTAGTGTTATTAGGATATTGGGTGGTGTCACTACTGTGCTCGTGTTGGAGGCAGTGACATCCTAAACCAAAGCTTTTGCCTTTTACCATGATAGCCGCCTCCAGACAGGGACAAAGTGCAAAACAAGGCATGGGAAGTCAGCAGTCTGGGAACGATCAGCTGCAGGGAGATCACAGACAATGCTAGTGTCTTCGGAGTGGATTTCCTAGGCAAAGGCAAATAGACTGGGCACTTTTTGCAAAGTTTAGTAAGCAGAATGAGCAGAAACTCATCCAATCATGTGCAAGCAAAAATGCTGTTTTTTTTTAATTTTCCTTGCTTGTGATTGGGTAGTCTTTGCAAAGTGAATGTTTACCTCATTTACTAAGCTCTGGTGCAACTTCACTTGCAGAGTGCAGAGTCTATTTGCCTTTAGTAAATCAACCCCTTCATCTCGGAAGTCATAGGTAACTTTATATTAGTGGGATCTCTCTCTCTTTAGGACAATATTAGCTGTAAGTATAAAAATCTAGGAAATATTGAATACCTTCAACAGCTGCAGTGAGTGCAATTGAGTTTTTACAGTACCTGCACTTCTGGTTTGCTGATTATTGTAAAAATAAAGCCAACATTTCTTTGTGTCAGCAACTTTCTGTAAAAACAAGAGAGTTCCCTGGGGGAGGGGTGTATCATCCGCCTGTCCACCTTTTAGCCTCTGTGTGTTTTCTTCTCCAGTTCAAATATTTTAAACTGAAAAAATGGGAATATCAGTAGTAAAATAATTAACTTGGTTCATACTGCTTTAATGCCAAAATACAATAAATATATATAATACGCTATATATAACTGCATAAATATACAATGCCGCCATCATTTCTTTTGCATTGTATAATGATAAATAGGCTAGATTTACATTTCAGGTTTGGGGTGGAAAAATATGTGCTTGAGCCATATTTTTACCACTCTCTTCTCACTGTCTGTCAAATGACTGCAAATCGATTTACTCATCTGTAAATTGTTATTTTAAATGCATTCATCCTGCTAGGGATCACAAAGGTAACAGGCAGCACCAACTTCCCTTCATCAGGCCCCAAACTCAAAGTCAAAACTTCTATTAGAGGAATTCATATTTTTTGGTGATATCCAGACCAAATTTAGCCGTAAGTGTAGGCATCAGTTATAGAGGTCGACCGATATGGGTTTTTCTCTGGCCGATGCCGATGCCGATATTTAGAAATCGCGGTGGCCGATGGCCGATATGTGATGCCGATTTTTTTGGGCCGATATATTTGGCCAATTTTTTTTTTTTTCCTTTCTTTTTTCCCTTCATCTCATAAAATCTAACAGTTATACCCCTTTCACACTGGGGCGTTTTTCAGGCGCTTTTGGGCTAAAAATAGCGCCTGTAAAGTGCCTGTAAAACGGCTCCCCTGCAGTCTCAGTGTGATATCCTGAGTGCTTTCACACTGAGGCGATGCGCTGGTAGGATGTAAAAAAAAGTCCTGCAAACGGCATCTTTGGAGCGGTGTATACCGCTGCTCCACCACTCCTGCCCATTGAAATGAATGCGCACCGCTGCCGAAGCGCCTGCAAAGCGTTTTGGCAGCGGCGCTTCAGGGGCGCATTTAACCCCTTCCTCGGCCGCTAGCTGGGTTATAAGCGCCCCGCTAGCCTCAGCCCATGGCATAGCTTTCTTTATATCACATGATGTATGCAAGATATTTAAATAATTGATATATTCTACACTAAGCAAAATTATAAACGCAACACTTTTGTGTTTACCCCTATTTGTCATGAGCTGAACTCAAGATCTACGACTTTTTCTATGTACACAAAAGGCCTATTTCTCCAAAATATTGTTCACAAATCTGTCTAAATCTGTGTTAGTGAGCACTTCTCCTTTGCCAAGATAATCCATCCACCTCACAGGTGTGGCATATCAAGATGCTGATTAGACAGCATGATTATTGCACAGGTGTGCCTTAGGCTGGCCACAATAAAAGGCCACTCTACAGTAAAATGTTCAGTTTTATCACACAGCACAATGCCACAGATGTCGCAAGTTTTGAGGGAGCGTTCAATTGGCATGCTGACTGCAGGAATGTCCACCAGAGCTGTTGCCCTTGAATTGAATGTTCAGTTCTCTACCACAAGCCGCCTCCAAAGGTGTTTCAGAGAATTTACCAGTACATCCAACCAGATTCGCAAACCGCAGACCACATGTAACCACACCAGTCCAGGACCTCCACAACCAGCATCTTCATCTCCAAGATCGTCTGAGACCAGCCACCCCGGACAACTGCTGCAACAATCGGTTTGCATAACCAAAGAATTTCTGAACAAACTGTCAGAAACAGTCTCAGGAAAGCTCATCTTCATGCTCATCGTCCTCATCGGGGTCTCGACCTGACTGCAGTTCATCGTCGTAACCGACATGAATGGGCAAATGCTCACATTTGATGGTGTGTGGCACTTTGGAGAGGTGTTCTCTTCACGAATTGAATTGTGGTTTTCACTGTACAGGGCAGATGGCAGGCAGCAAGTATGGCGTTGTGTGGGTGAGTGGTTTGCTGATGTCAACGTTGTGGATCGAGTGGCCCATGGTGCCGGTGGGGTTATGGTATGGGCAGGCACATGCTATGGACAACAAACACAGGTGCATTTTATTGATGCCATTTTGACTGCACAGAGATACTGTGACAAGATCCTGAGGCCCATTGTTGTGCCATTCATCTACGACCACCACCTCATGTTGCAGCATGATAATGCACGGCCCCAGGTTGCATGGATCTGTACACAATTCCTGGAAGCTGAAAACATCCCAGTTCTTGCATGGCCAGCATACTCACCGGACATGGCACCAATTGAGCATGTTTGGGGTGCTCTGGATCGGCGTATACAACAGCGTGTTCCAGTTGCTGCCAATAATCAGCAACTTCGCATTCCACAGGCCACAATCAACAACCTGATCAACTCTATGAGAAGGAGATGTGCTGCACTGCGTGAGGCAAATGATGGTCACACCAGATACTGACTGGTTGTCGGAACCCCCCCCCCAACCCCTAATACAGTAAAACTGCACATTTTAGAGTGGGCTTTTATTGTGGCCAGCCTAAGGCACACCTGTGCAATAATCATGCTGTCTAATCAGCATTTTGATATGCCACACCTGTGAGATGGATGGATTATCTCGGCAAAGGAGAAGTGCTCACTAACACAGATTTAGACAGATTTGTGAACAATATTGGAGAGAAATAGGCTTTTTGTGTACATAGAAAAAGTCATAGATCTTGGAGTTCAGCTCATGATAATTAGGGGCAAACACAAAAGTGTTGCGTTTATAATTTTGCTCAGTGTATATACACTATATTGTCAAAAGTATTGAGACGCCTGCCTTTACACATACATGAACTTTAATGGCATCCCAGTCTTAGTCCATAGGGTTCAATATTGAGTTAGCCCACCCTTTGCAGCTATAACAGCTTCAACTCTTCTAGGAAGGCTGTCCATAAGGTTTAGCAGTGTGTTTATGGGAATGTTTGACCATTCTTCCATAAGTGCATTTGTGAGGTCAGGCACTGATGTGGACGAGATGGCCTGGCTTGCAGTCTCCGCTCTAATTCATCTCAAAGATGTTCTATCGGGTTGAAGTCAGGACTCTGTGCAGGCCAGTCAAGTTCCTCCACCCCAGACTCGCTTATCCATGTCTTTATGGACTTTGCTTTGTGCACTGGTCCAAATCATTTGGTGAAGGGGGGATTATGGTGTGGGGTTGTTTTTCATGGGTTGGGCTTTGCTCCTTAGTTCCAGTAAAGGGAAATCTTAAGGCCTCAGGATACCAAGACATTTTGGCCAAATCCACACTCCCAACTTTGTGGGAACAGTTTGGGGATGGCCCCTTCCTGTTTCAACATGACTATGCAGCAGTGCACAAAGCAAGGTCCATAAAGACATGGATGAGCGAGTTTGGGGTGAAGGAACTAGACTGGCCTGCACAGGACCTTGACCTCAATTTGATAGAACACTTTTGGAATGAATTAGAGCGGAGACTGCGAGCCAGGCCTTCTCGCCCACATCAGTGCCTGACCTCACAAATGTGCTTCTGGAAGAATGTTCAAACATTCCCATAGACACACTCCTAAACCTTGTGGACAGCCATCTCAGAAGAGTTGAAGTTGTTCTAACTGCAAAGGGTGGACCAACTCAATATTGAACCCTACGAAGTAAGACTGGGATGCCATTAAAGTTCATGTAAAGGCAGGCGTCCCAATACTTTTGAGAGTAAATAAATATAAGGGAGGGAATGGCAATTGCTCTGTACTATTATTAAATTATTCATACATCAGGGCTGATGTATGAGACTAATTGGTCTTATGACCTACACTTTCAGTCAAGGTGGCCTGTTCTAACACACACAGACATATATTAGGATTTTTGCAATAGTCAAATATGTCATTGTCATAGGCATGCGCACAGGGTGTGCCGGGTGTGCCTGGGCACATCCTAATCACCCTGTGCGGCTTCCTTCCTCTCCCAATGAATGCTGCAGGGTACCATTTCAGATTGGAGAGCAGGGAAGGGGCCAGTAACTATATCAGTTACCGACCCCTTCTTTTTCTAAATAAACAGAATGAGTGATCAATCACTCACTGTGTTCATTCATAACTGAAGCATAGTAAACTCTGTTTACTATGCTTCATTGTGTGAATGACCAGGAAGCCGCTCAGCACGGAGCACTTTTCATTCATTCACTGTCCGGTGCAGCTAAACCTACAGAGAAAGGGACTGGGGAATCTCTGTCCTCAGTCTCTTTCTCTGTCTCAAAAGTGAGAGGGCTTGAGCTTTGTAGTGCACACCCTAATGCAATAGGCTGCGCACACCTATGGTCATTGTAATGTTCCTCTAAGACAACCCAAGTGTTTTCTTAATGGAGCTCTCTCCTCAGCAAGTTTGAAATGCCAGGCAGTGTTCTATATGTATGTGCCATAACCTTATTTTCTGCACCCTGAGCAAAATCCTTTAACAACAAAGCAATGTCATATACAATGCATTTGACTGCACTAGAAAAACATAAGCCAATATATGACATGGGCTTCCTACTAGCTGTAAATAGAACAACAGTTTATGCATCAGCCCTACTTCTTCCACATAAGAGTCTTTCGGAGCAGAGGGGTTGGTTTTTGGTCCAAAGCAAGTTTTAGTCTTGGAATTGAAGGTACGGTTAGTGTGAGGGTTGGAGTTACAAGAAAGGTTGGAATCACATTGAGGGTTAATATGAGGGTTGGGACTATGAGGAGGGGGGGGTAGGGTTGAAGTTATAGGGAGGGTAAGTGTTAGGGTTGGGGCTATGAGGAGGGTGAGGGGTAGGGTTGAAGTTATAGGGAGAGTAAGTGTTAGGGTTGGCCTCACAGTGAGGTTTAAAGGGAGGCTTGATGTTAGGGTGAAGGTTGGAATTCAATGAAGGGTTAATTGGAGTGTTGGAGTTGCCAGGAGGATTAGTGTGAGGGTTAGGGTTTCAGGAAGATATGGAATTATGAGGAGGGTTGGGATCAGGAGTGATAAGGTTGCAGAACTCTTTTTGGTTTACAATGTTTTTTTGTTTGTACTGCATATTGCTTTCTCATGATTTTTGATAAAGGAATTAAAATGAAATCTAAGACTGCACGGATGTCTAGGAAATATCCACATATTACATCAGGTCTAAGACTTTTACAGATTCTCTTACACCTTTGTTTCTAGCATTACTTCATGTGAATCATGTGAAAACATAAATCCGGTTCACATTCTGTTTGTGTTTATATTGTAGCTACCAAGAACTACGAGGAAAAAGACTCCCTGAGAATACTTCATTAAAGTTTACCCTGCAGGAATTCTTCAACATGGCTATTGTTTCTTTCTCAGTTGTGGTAAGAGAACATTTCTCATGATATATTTATGCCTGTTAACGATGTGTTTGCCGAGGCCACCAACAGTGACCGTGGCCTGTAGTATTTTGATAATTGTAAGGTATCATCTTGCACCTTGGTAGAGGCCCATAAATAGTTTGTTAGAATGTTGCTAAAGGTTTTCATTTAAACAGGTCAAAGCATAGCTAGTGGTAGTAAGTCATATTTCGTTGGACTTGTTCTATAGTATTGAAGACACTCTTCCATGGAGATTCCTCACCTCACATGTGTGTTGGTAACATACACCATTATTTAAAGCCAAACAGGTAAGTCAGTCAGCTTCCAATACATCTGTGAAGGTTTTCATAAATGTAGGTTAAAGGAGAAGTATAGTCAAAGCTATTTTGGCTGTACTTCTCCTATGGATCACGGGAGCGCAGTTCGTTCTGCACTTCTGCGATCTGTTTTTAGATGACAGTGAGCTGAAGCCCGCTGTTGCCTGAAGTTACAGAGCCAGTCCAGGCTCTGAAAAGATCCTGACCATATGGTCAGGATCCACCCAGAAGCCTGAACTGACAGCTGGCTCAGCTTATCAGCGATCCGTTGAGAGCCTGAGCCAGCCCTTCCCATCCCCTCCACAGCCCAGCGCTCCAGTGAGTGCTGGAGGGGCAAAGCAGGGAGCCGGAGACTGACAGTCCACAGCTCTCTGCTCACAGAATTCTGAGAACTGAGTGATCAGAAGTCTTTGATTGCTCAGTTCTTCATGCAGAGCCGGTGGGGAACAGATGCAGCATCGGATCAATGCTGCATCTACCTAGGTGAGTAGAATTGTGTTTTTTCTAAATCCCATACTTCTCTTTTAAGGTATAGCTACTAGTAATCAGTCAGATTAAACTTTATCTGTGCTCCAATGTTGAATATGTTTTTTTTCTTTTTTTGGATTTTGCAAATACAAACAACCAAACAACACAAATATTCTTGGATGTAAAAAGTATAAGAGAACATCATAGGTAAAAATACACACAGAGCAAGAAAACATAATGGCAGGGGGAATCAAAGGGGGGGGGGGGGAGTCTGTGGCCTAGTGAGGAATCTGGAGAAGGATAAACATGCTTCAGTACCACTATAATATGCCCTGGCAGTTTAGCCAGAACTGTGAATGCGGGCTAGGGGACCTGTTGCAGACTGACTTGGCCAATAGTCTAACAAAACAACTTTCCACAGTATTCTCCTGTAGGAAAAGCCTATCTGGTCAGCCGGAATAATCGAGCCAGAAAAAGAAGCCCTCCTGACTCCACTATAAATGGGTGTATTAGATTAAAACTGTTCTCCTTCAAGTTATGGTTAAGGAGGAGAATGAGGGGATGGGTTGTAGAAGAGAAAGATGGGATGGATTGAAGAGGAACTTTCCTTTTTCAATCTGCACTGCTGTTATTTTCTGCAAAATGCAATGCAATATGGCAACTTGGAGGTGTTCTGTACACAGATGGTGCTTGTGTTATTGGCATACTGATTTTCCCAGAAGTCTGCAAGTCGGATATTGGGCATCCCCTGCAACAAAAGTGTTATTTGCAATATTACGTATATTAATGGTAATGCAATATATGGATCAGTTCTTCCATATCAGCTTTTCTATCTAATCTTTGAAACCATTCCGTTAAGGAAGGAGGGTGTTAAGACAGCCAATGGAGTGGTATGCACATTCAGGCTGCATTAACCACATGCATAGCCAGGGATTTAACATACTGTTTCTGGGGAAGGGGGGCATGATATAAGAGAAACTTGGTTGGTGAATAGTTAATGGCGTAACCATAAAATGTTGGAACAGTAAGGTCCAGTAGTTTCAATAAACTGCTTTTTATTTACTTGCAATGTGCCTTTGAACTTGCTAGAAAATTTGACTACTTCAGGAAAAGTCAATTTCCCAGGACAGTCCCCTCCCTTCATGAATGTTTTCCTGTCCTTTTCTGAAAGTGTGTAATTACTTTATGAGCTGGCTAAGATCGTTTGCTTCTTCCTTCACCTATCTACATAACCTTTAATATAGCTGTTGGGAAATACTATAGGGTGTCACCTTAGTGAAAGCTGGGAGTCTGCTGGGACCAGGGGCGGACTGACCATTGACCCCCTCAGGCACTGCCCGAGGGCCCAGGGCCACTAGGGGGCCCCATCAGGGTTGCCAGCCTCAGTAAAACCAGGGACAGTATGTATAAATCTGTATTTTTTTTTACATCTGTCTGTGTATACTGTGTGTACATGTATGTGTATACTGTGTGATTGTATACTGTGTGTGTGTATACTGTGTGGCCCCATAATCTCTGATTGCCTGGGGGCCCCATAATCTCCTATTGCCCGGGGGCCCCATGAGTTATCAGTCCGCCCCTGGCTGGGACTGCTGACATCCAAGAAGGCAGTACCCAGCAGCAATCTCAAGGACTTTGGATGGCTATATAAGGGAGGTTTTACAAGTATACCACACATAAAATATGTTAAATGCACAAATAATATTATGGGAAGATTGCTATTGAAATTAATGATCTGGTAAAAGGGTCTTTTTTAAAGGTACACATTATGGAGTTGACATGGCAAGGCTTATTTGCTGAAGACGTAGAGTATTTTCATTTTTCGAAGTGAATTTTCACTTAACTTGAATGAATGAGATCTAAATAAAGTGAAAGTTCATACTAAATCATGCGCTTCAAGGAAATTTAAGAAAAAGCAATGTTTGCTTGCATGTGATTGGATGATTTAAGGCAGCACATCTTTATCTCATATGCTAAACTATGTGGGTTTTTTCGTTAATAAGGGATTTTTTTTTTATTGCAAAGTTAAATTTTACATAGCTTAGTAAATGAGGTTAAAGTAGTTCTGTCTTAAAACTTCCAATTATGTGCAATCACTGATTGTTTAATTTCCCTTGCACATAATTGGATATCCTTTGCAAAATAAATTTTTACTTTGTTTCATCTAATTCGAGAAAAATGGAAAATAATTTTACAAAGTGAAAATTCACTTTAAAAGGTAATTAAAGGCAAAACGTTTTTCCTTTTGGAAAAAGTAAGGGAGGGTTATAACCCCTCTCAGGTTTGTCCCATTGGAGAGATTTCTTTTCACTTCCTGTCCATAGCCAATACAGAAGTAAGAAGAAATCCCTCCAAAATATGGGAATCCCTGGTTGTCACCAGAACTAGTGTTCCCATTGGAAGATTTCCCCTATAAATGTTCTGGAGCCAACCCCAAATTTAGTATTTTCTTTCAATGATAATGATAAACATGTCACCTGTAGAGAATGAATATCCCTAATGAGGGAACATAAGGCAATAAAAACTGATGGCCATTCTAATTCTTCTTCACTCTGTCCAGAACGAAAAAAAAGTTAGTTATATTTTAAAATGCTCTACTCTTAAATCAGGATCACTAATTCTGACTTAACCACTTGCCGACCAGCCGCTGTCATTATACTGTGGCATAGGCATTATAGGTGGCATGATCCCGCAAATTGACGTAAGTGTACTACGGCACGGAACTCGCTTTTGTGGGTGCGGGGGGGCTCCCATTGGCCAGCCAATCAGCGGGTCCGGCCACCTGCAATCGTTCCCCGCAGTGACAGAACGGGAATCTGCCTGTGTAAACAAGGCAGATCTCCGTTCTAACAGGGAAGATCACACAGATCCTGTCTTTCTGCTAAGAGGGATCTGTGTGTTTTCCTAGTCACACAGTCCCCCATACAGTTAAACACCTGCAGGGAACACATTTAACCCCTCAATCACCCCTGATGTTAACCCCTTCCCTGCCAGTGTCATTAGTACAAAACCGTGAATATTTTTAGCACTGATTACTGTAATAATGTCACTGGTTCCCAAAAAAGCGTAAAAAAAGTCAGTTAGGTGTCCGATCTGTCCCCCGCAATGTCGCAGTCACGCTAAAAATCACTGATCGCCACCGTTACTAGTAAAAAATAAATAAATAATAAAAATGCCATAACTCTATCCCCTATTTTATAGACATGATAACTTTTGCGCAAACGAATCAATATACGCTTATTGGGATTTTTTTAACCAAAAATATGTAGCAGAATACATATTGGCCTAAACTGATGAATAAATTGGTTTTTGTAAATTTTTTTTTTTTTGGAAATGTTTTATAGAAGAAAGTAAAACAATTTTGTTTGTCGCTCTTTTTTTGTTTATAGTGCAAAAAATAAAAAGCACAGAGGTGATCAAATACCACCAAAAGGAAGCTCTATTTGTGGGGGAAAAAAAGTACATAAATTTTGTTTGGATACAGCATCGCACGACCGCGCAATAGTCAGTTAAAGCGATGCAGTGCCGTATCACAAAAAAATGGCCTGGTCAGGAAGTGGTTAAATTCTTCCAAGAGTTAAAGTGGTTAATTACCTAGTGGGTCACTGACCTGGAGAGAGCATGCAGCCAACAAAATCTTAAATCCGTACTTCTATCCTGCATACTCATCACGGGTCAGTGAAGTGGCCACAAACGCACTGTGGAGGATTTACTAAAACTGGGGCATACAGAATCTGGTGCAGCTGTGCATAGTAACCAATCAGCTTCTTATTTCAGTTTATTTAATTAAGCTTTGACAATAAAATCTGAAACCTGATTGGTTACTATGTACAACTGCACCAGCTACTGTGTGCACCAGTTTTAGTAAACCTCTCCCATTTTGTATTAGCACAGTGCAAATTTCAAGAAGCATAATATTTCATGACTCAAGCTAAAATCTTGTAGTAAATAATCTCACTGCTCCTGTTTTGTTTTTCCCAACTGTGTGCAATACCTACACTATATCTCTCTCTCATAGTATTCTGTGCTTTTTTTCCAATATAAACTACCAATATTACTAAAAGAGATACAAATGGCAGTTTTGTATCAGTTGCAGCATTCTTCTTCAGCTGTGTTTTATAAAAAAAAAAGGTAGGACACATCCTTCTATCACCCTTAGGCATAATTCTTAGAAAACTGGGCAAGGATTGTCAGGAAAGACTTGTAATATTTCTGTCTACGCACATGCTAAATGATATAGCTTAAACAGCTTCCGCATAATGATAATAGCAGAGAAAATTGTAAGCCTGGGATAAAAATCCATTTGCTCTTATTTCCTCCAGCAAATCAATCTTTTCTGTGTTTGCAATGGCTGACTGTTCTAAGAAATTCAAAATTTCACAAATGTTAAAAAGCTAATTTTTTATGATAATCCATCAAATTAAAAGGTACCTCCACTTTACCAGACAAGGGTTAGGGAGGAGAAACTGGTGCATAAATTCCACAGCATTTCATTTGTTATATTATCTGAACCTTGAAGTCCCCAGTGTGGTCATCTTCCAGGTTCTGCAACCTGCTCCTGTGTGACCCCAGTGCTATCTATTAGACCAGTGTTACTTAACCTTTTTTTTTTCACTAAGGCACCCTTTAAAATTATAGGCAACCTTAAAGCGGGGGTCCTCCTATCTATCGTTTTTTTTTTTTGGAGTTCATTCACAAACTTTTCTTCTCATGATTATCTTCTCACATGTTCTGTGTAATAAGTCCGCCTGTGTCCGATTTCGTTGTAAATAATAACTTATAAAATTCACTGAAGGCGGTTTCCATCTTCATTGTGGGCATTTGAAGCCCACAAGCATGTATTTCCTGGATGCAGTGAATGCTGTGCTCCCAGCATTCACCGACATGTTGTGATGACGCTGTTGCACAATGCATGCTGGGAAGCCGGAGACTAGCTCCCAGGGGACTGTGGGAGGTCTGGGAGAGGCTAGAAACATGCCTACTCCCATGGGAGGAAAACCAGGAAGTGCTAAGAAGATTAGAAAAAAAAAGGTAATTACGGCGATTTAAATTTTTTTACACAGCATGTCAGCATCTAGGCAAGAAAGAGAATGCATAGAGATAATGTTCAAAATTTGGGTGGAACCCCGCTTTAAAGCACCCTTTAAAAATTATGGACAGTCTTGAGGCACCCCATTCTAAAATGTAAAACTTATTCTAATAGGTTTACATATCGCAACAACATCCAGACAGGCAGGTCACCTAACATTAGAGGTGATTTATTCTTCCAAAAGCAAATAAACTTTGGCAAACTGATACTGACTAGTATTCCGATGTTTCTTTTTACCACTCAGTTAATGTGACCCCAATGCTGATGGAGAGGGGTAGGGGGGGGGTCAAATAAGGATGCTATGTGGGCGACTGACATCCTCCTTATCAGCTGATGCCATTGGTCATTAGGACACCTGCAGCTAGAAGGTTGTAATATTGCACAATGAAAATCTGTGGCTTTGTGTAACTAAAAGACAGGCTTCATTCATGCGATGATGGATTAGAAAGCACAACATACAGTGCCAAGCCATAGACTGTTAATCAATTTATCCAATCTACTTTTTAAATAGGACTTCAGATGCTGCTGTCAGCTACACAAGCTGAATTCAGGCAGCTGCTGGTGGCCAGGGTTAAATGCTAGGTCCAGACATTCCAACACTAGTTTCAAAAGCTAAATTGATCCATTTCCAAGCTTATGAAGATCAGAAGATAAGATCATCCCGGGATAGAACGAAACTGCAGTTTATCTGCCATGTACTTTCATGGGAAATCCCAGTTACACCCACTGATATTATATGGAATTTCTGCACCCATTTAAAGGAGGGCAGAGCCACTCTCTTTAGAAACAGATTACTGCAATAATGATCTATTTAAGGCTGATGACAATGAGAAACAGATCACTGTTATGACTGATCTGTTTTTGCAGGAGAGGCTTGAATCAGCTACCCTCCTTCAGCAAAAAAAGTTTTTAAAAATGTAAACCACAAATAAAAATACTCAGTCCTTCCTTTTACCAAAAGAGCATAGTGCATGTCTCATTTTGGATGAGATTCGTGCTTATAGGGTACGCATGAAACACTTCTGCATGTATGTGCAAAGGCCATTCAGAATACTTACTGACTTACAGCTCAGAAAATAATGCAATCACCCTAGTTTTTCTCTGCACAAACATGTATCAGTTTTATCAAATGTTCAAAGATTCATATACAAATATTCTTTCCCATGGGCATGGTAAAAGAGAGGTATGGTCTCCCAAACTAAAAGGGGAACCTTTGATTTTAAGCAGTACAAAAGTACCACACAAGGGGTGGATTCACACGATTGGGTTGCAGTAACACATTAAAACATGTGCGTTAACATGCAACTGCAATGTATTGTAATGTGGGGGAAAGTGTAAATTGTGGTGCATTGCCATTCATTTTGAATGACACCCCAAGTCACATATATTTTTATAACTTTTTCAATTTATTACAGGCATTTACAGTGCACATACACATCAGTCTATACCCTTAAGGGGCTTACAATCTATAGTTCCTTCCTACATCCCATGCATACATACACATATAGAGCCAATTTAGACAGGACACAATTCTCCTACCAACATGTCTTTGGAGTGTGGGAGGAAACTGCAGTATCTAGGGGAAATCCATACAACTACAGGGAAGAGATGCAAACTCAATACAGGTAGCGTCCTGGTCAAAATTCAAACTGAGGACCTTACAGTAAAAATTCCACCTGCACTATAGCACATTACAGTACACACATGTAAATAATTTTTGCATTGTAGTATTGGTGTATTCAAAAATTGTGCGGGTGGGGGTTTTTTGTGTGTATTTTGTGCATAAAATGAATGGGTTGCCTTAAAGCAACCTGCCACAAGAAATAAAAATGTGTTCATGAACACACATAAATATATGAATGGCTCCTATGTAAACACACATACAGTATTAAGTATGCCTCCGAAGTGTACTCAGAACCACTAAACATCAACATTTTATTTCAAATGTTTTGGGTCATGCTAGTTACATGCAGCACTCACCTCGGAAGTGGCCACTCCAAATGACCCAAGTCTCCCTTACCTGTTCAGGGGCTCCAAGACCCAGACACTAGCTGCAAGCACACCAACAAACACAGGCTTAGTCTAGGAGATATCTTTTTGTAGATTTATTGCAGTGCTTAAACAGGAGAGAGGGATGAGTGTGCAAGATACTCAAAATGCCAGCAGGTACAGGAGGACAGATTGTCAAGCACTATTTCTTTAGCAGCAGCCTTTTGCTGGATGTAGAGACTCTGTATGAGCAATCCCAGTTCTTACAGCAACTTTTGGCATTCAAACCCCAAAGAACGAGCACATTTGGAGTCCCAGGCAAAGGTCCTACTCACTATATCCAAGGACAACTTTCCCCAACCAGCTTCCATGAGACAATCTTCAGTGATAATGGGGTTCTTCTCAGGCCCAGTTTCCTCAGGCAGTGCCCTCCAGCAAATAGCTTTCAGACCAATTTCTTCCAGGCCCTCAGCCATACACATACTGAGGCCTAGCAACAATACACATAATGCCTCCCAAGGACAGCAGCCCTCGGGAAAATCCTGACTGAACAAGCCTTCCCAAACATTTATCATCTCCCCTGCCACCTTCTGCTATCCACCGCCCCGGGATTAGCTAATATCAGATACATTTTCATAACTCAGTGGCTGACTCTCCTACTATATTTCTGGAAGTTTCTCCCAGAGACAGGCAGGAGCAACCACCAGACAAACAAATGGATAGTGGCGCAGTCAGAATAGTATCTAAATAAAACAAGAGTCCATTAAAATAGTCCTTTGAGCTTCCAGCTCTGTATAAAGGGTATGTCAGGGTCAGCCATGTAAGGGAAGTAGAAGTGATCTCCAAACATGTGGAAAGAAGAGAGAAAAAAGGTGCCTCTGAGTGTAGACTGTAAGCATTTAATATAGATCAAAGAACAATAAAAACTCACATTGAGGTAAGGGTAAACAGGCACATGTTGTCCAGTGTTGGACGCTGCATCGGTCCGGGTTGTTTGCTGTTTCTGCAACTCGTGTGACCATTTGTGGGGGCTGTCCTAGTCTGCAGGATACTGCTACAATGGAGTGGAGCCGAAAACGTTAGAGCTGGATTGTAGGGAGCTGGGCTGTAGTGTTGGCCGCGATGGCATCACTGGCTTGCTCGCAATGCGTTTTGGAGCATGTACACAGAATGTATACAGTGAGTGCTCCTTTGCCAAGGATCAACCACCAGACCTTGGGATAGACTTGACCAGACCTGAAAAATAAATTGCTGCTCAACCGAGTACAGCAAAGCTAAAAACTAAATTAAACCTGCTTAGGGAAGGGTGCTACATACATATAAATAGTGCTTGGGAAAAATAATAAGATTTTCTGTACATGGGGCAGCTCTATTAGCTTATTAAGCATACAGGTTCTGCATCCTGCTTTGCAGCGCTACACAATGGGTATACTGTACTGTCACTTCTCACAATAAAAGTGTATGCATTAGACAACTTACTGCAAAACCATAATCACTCTGTGTAGCTGACAGTTTAATGGTTGAGAAGCAGTGAAACACTAAAAAAGTAGCCAATCTATTGTCCCTATAATCTATAAACCACTGTATATTGAGAATGTATACAAAAATATTAAAGTCATATCAACAGCTTTATTTGTTCACTGAAAATACACTCATTTACTTAAAAACAAGCAGAAATGTAATAGCATGGTAGAGAAACCCTAAACATAATAATTATGCAGATTAGTGAATCTTGAATTGTTACATGCATTGTTAGAAACCAATTAGCATAATTTTATTTGCATACACGTCCAATGTAAATGTATACTTGTCCTTCCATAGAGAACTATAGTTGCTATTCACAGCATAACATCACATGATTTTTACATCGGTGCAGCAACAATCCTGCACAACTTATAAAATAATCATGTTTAATTAGGTATGATAGCTTTGCCATGCCAGGTATGAGTAACTCCATTTGAAGTAAGTCTATAGTTCATGCAATCCCCTCTAGCTACTTTGAGATTGAGTCATTAAAACTGAAGAAGACAAAATTAGAACACATTATGGGCTATGGGTAACAACTCCACTCTTGTTCTCATTTTTTTTTTTTTAGTTTTAATTGCAAGTCAGCATTGACAACCACTTCACCACTGTAATGTCCATATGGATTATTATTTTTAGATGGATATAGAGGCACTTTCAGTATTAAGGTTCGTCACACTTGGGGTAAATGGAAGACGTTTATTGAAGTTTACAGTTTCACAGATAACAGGTAAATCCAATGTGTTTCAGGGAGATACCTTTCCCTTCATCAGGGCTAATGTGCAGAAACAGAACAATAACTCACAAGGTTATGTGGAATATACATCAGTAGGAAGTAAAGAAAAATGAAAATAAAATTAATAATATTTGCATTTATTATTCAAATAATAATAATATTATTATTATTTTCATTTTTGCTTTACACAAGCTGATGAATTAAGTTAAAACACTAGTTGCATTTAAAAAAACATGTTTACTAAATTTGTAATGAATGTATACCTGCATTACCTACATTTATTTAATCCTAGAGTTTGGCTTTAACCACTTCCCGCCCAGCCTATAACAGATTGAGGTCCGGGAAGTGGTTCTGGTATCCTGACTGGGCGTCATATGATGTCCAGCAGCATAACATGTCGGCTTGCGCCCGTGGGGGCGCGCAGAGCTGGGATCGCGAGTGCAGCGTGTCAGTCTGACACTCCGCATCTCTGATCGTGATAAGAAGCCTCTAACAGAGCCAATTAGTGCCCAGCATTAACACCTGTCAGTACCTGCCCAATCAGTGCTGCCCATCAGTGCCATCTATTAGTGTCCATCAATGCCACCTGTCAGTACCAATCAGTGCTGCCTGTCAGTGCCCATTAATGCCGCCTGTCAGTGCCCATCAGTGCTGCCTGTCAGTGCCCATCAGTGCTGCATATCAGTGCCACCTATCGGTGCCCATCAGTGCTGCATATCAGTGCCGCTTATAAGTGCTCATCAGTTCTACATATCAGTGCCTCCTCATCAGTGCCCATCAGTGCCACCTTATCAGTGCCAACTCATCAGTGCCCATCGGTGCTGCCTCATCAGTGCCCATCAGTGCCGACTCATCAATGCCCGTCAGTGATGGAGAAAACAAAAATTTTTAACAGAAACAAGGAAAAACTTTTTTTTTTTTTAAATGTTGGTCTTTTTTAGTTTGTTTAGCAAAAAATAAAAACTGCAGAGGTGATCAAATACCACCAAAAGAAATCTCTTGTGGGAAGAAAATTATAAACATTTAGTTTGGGTACATTGTTGTATGACCGCGCAATTGTCATTCGAAGTGCAACAGCACTGAAAGCTCAAAATTGTCCTGGGCAGGAAGAGTCGAAAGTGCCTGGTATTGAAGTGGTTAAATTCAAAGTGCATGGCAAGAGAAGCACAACGGAATAGCAGGTGGTTAACTATGCCATCCAAGCCAAGATTCCAAATCAAGCATAAGATAATTGGCCAGGGAATATTTGGAACAAGGTTGCATGACTTAAGTCTTTGAGGACCAATACTTGACCTATATTTTCAATCTCAAAGGATTAGCGTAATGAAAAGCAAGTATATTTTTTATCTGTGACCTGTGTAAAATCCTGGCCTACTAATGTTTAGATAGCTGTCATCTTCCACTTCTGCTTGAAATACATCAGACAGACAAATCTCTTTTTGTGGTTTTGTAAATCAGTGGAGCAAAATCATTAGTGCACAAGAAAAAATTAAGGGGCCTTCACGGGTTGTTTTCAATCACTTTAAATCTGCAGCTTTCATTAAAATAATATCAGGTGATCTTACCATGAAGGTCCCTGTTTAGGCATAGAGTGACAGCATTCTGTCCTTGACATCCACTTGTGCTTCTGCATTGTCATATAGACTTCTGATGGAGACTTCAAATGACCATTTTAAAGAAGACGTCTATCTTTGTTTTGTATTCATGTGTTCTGTTCCCAGGACACAAAGTATATGTAGTATTTTGTCTTTATTTCCTAGGTGCTGTCTAATGCCTGGTATACACTATCATTTTTCTTTTTTCGTTCAGCCCACTGAAACTAAGGAGCTCACTGTACTAATTATCTGATGTTAGTACAGGGATCTCTCCCGCTGAGCTATTGTGTTCTGACATGGGGACTGCGGGTTGGCTGGCTTCTGTCGGGCAGGCTGGTGTACACACAGGTTTGTTGAACTGGCTGGTATTCGGCCTGTGTGTCCCAGGTTTAAGGTTAGCACCGAGGTTGGACAGGGCACCCCTCCTCCCTTCATGGCTGTCCAACAACACAAATAGTAAGGAAACTGTTGCTTTGAAAAATGTCATCTTTCTCCACTTCCAAGCTTTGCCTGCCTGCTTTGAAAATTTTAGCTAACACACCTACTTCCCTGTATTCCTCATATGGAGCTTGGAGACAGAGAAACGTGTCAAAACAGCCACCTCTTTGCTTACTGTGTAGTAAAACCACTGTGGGGGAGGGGGACAGCCTGTTCGACATCCCATCTAGCTCCTAAAAGAGGGTTTGGTCCTTGAAATATGTTGACCACTTGCCGACCATGCTATAGCTGAATGACGGCTACAGCGCAGCCGGCAGGTTCTGGTAGGCCGTCATATGACCTGTGATCGCGCCCACTCTAGCACGTGGGCAGCGCACTCTCTGTCCTTGGGACACTGCCGATCACAGATTGAGGTAAGGAGCCAATTAGTGTCTCTTAAGCACGTCATCAGCTGTGTTCAGTCACAGCTGATCACAATGTAAACAGAAGCCGGTTATCAACATTCCTTTCCTCACTTTGACAGCGTGAGGAAGGGAGAAGAGAGCTGATAACCAGCTTCTGTAAAAGGGACATGTACACTGATAATCAGGGCAATGATTATCAGTGTCCTGATTATCAGTGAAGTCCCAACAGTGCCCACCAGTACTGCCAATCTGTGCCCATTGGTGCTGCCAATCAGTGCCCATCAATGCCTCCCCATCAGTCACCCTTCAGTCCTGCCTACCAGTGCCCTTCAGTGCTGCCTATCAGTGCCACTTATCAGTGCCCATCAGTGCTGTCTATTAGTGCCCATTTGTGCCACCTAATAGTGCCCATCAGTGCTGCCTATCAGTGCCACCTATCAGTGCCGCTTTTCAGTGCCACCTACTAATGCAAAATTTTATAACAAACTATTAAAAAGATTTTTTTTTTTTCAAAATGTTCGGTCTTTTTTCATTTATTTAGCAGAAAATAAAAAAACCTAGTGGTGAATAAATACCACTAAAATAAAGCTCTATTTGTGTGAAAAAAATGATACAAATTTCATGAGTACAGCATTGCATGATCGAGCAATTGTCAATCAAAGTGAGACAGCGCTAAAAGCTGATAATTGGCCTGGGCAAGAAGGGGGTAAAAGTGGCCAGTAGGCAAGTGTTTAACCACTTAAGCCCCGGACCATTTGGCTGGCCAAAGACCAGAGCACTGACAATTGTGCAGTTGTGCGACGTGGCTCCCAAACAAAATTGACGTCCTTTTTTCTCCACAAATAGAGCTTTCTTTTGGTGGTATTTGATGACCTCTGCAGTTTTTTTTTTTTTTTTTACTTAATATTTTTTACTTTTTGCTATAATAAATATCCCCAAAAAATATATCAAAAACATTTTTTTCCTCAGTTTAGGCCGATACGTATTCTTCTACATATTTTTGGTAAAAAAAATCACAATAAGCGTTTATTGATTGGTTTGCACAAAAGTTATAGCGTCTACAAAATAGTGGATAGTTTTGTGGCATTTTTATTAATATTTTTTTTTTTTTTACTAGTAATGGCAGCGATCAGCAATTTTTATCGTGACTGTGACATTATGGCAGACAGATCGGACTTTTGGCCCTATTTTGGGACCATTCACATCTATGCAGCGATCAGTGCGATTAAAAATGCATTGATTACTGTGTAAATGTGACTGGCAATGAAGGGGTTAACCACTAGGGGGCAGTGAAGGGGTTAAGTGTGTCCTAGGGAGTGATTCTAACTGGGGGGGGCTGGGCTATGTGTAACACGACACTGATCACCGCTCCCAATTACAGGGAGCGATGATCAGTGTCAGTGTCACTAGGCAGAACAGGGAAATGCTTGTTTACATCAGTATTTCCCCGTTCTTCCTCTCCGTGAGACGATCGCAGGTATCCCCTCGGACACTGAGTCCACCGGAGCCGCGATCACACTTACGGAGCTCGCGCCCGCAAACCACTTCCTAAAGGGCAACGTACAGGTACGTTAATATGCCTGTACGTGCCATCTGCCGACGTATATCGGCGTGAGCCGGTCAGCAAGCGGTTAAACTATGGATCATTCTGGGTTTGAACTGGGCAATTGGTTATCTATATTGGATGAAGTTAGAGTACCTTTGCTTGGCTGGATGCCAGGTTTGATATGCTCTGCTTTTAAGCATCTTTTTGAGTAATGACATCTATCTATTAACCACTTCAATACCAGGCACTTCCCCCCTTCCTGCCCAGGACAATTTACAGCTTTCAGTGCTGTCGTATTTTGAATGACAATTGCGCAGTCATGCAACATTGTACCCAAACTAAATTTTTATCATTTTCTTCCCACAAACAGAGCTTTCTTTTGGTGGTATTTGATCACTTCTGGGGTTTTTATTTTTTGCTAAACAAACTAAAAAATACCAAATTTTTTGAAAAAAAAAGTTTTTCTTTGTTTCTGTTTTCTCCTTCACTGACGGGCACTGATGAGGCTGCACTAATGGGCACTGATGAGGCAGCACTGATGGGTAATGATGAGGTGGCACTGATAAGGTGGCACTGATGAGGAGACACTAATATGTAGAATTGATGGGCACTGATATGCAGCACTGATGGGCACCGATAGGCTACACTGATATGCAGCACTGATGGGCACTGATAGGCGACACTGATAGGTGGCACTGATGGGCACTAATAGGTGGAACTGATAGGCGGCACTGATAGGTGGGTCTGATGGGTAGGGATGGGCGAACTTTCATTGTTCGATTGTTCGGCGAACATCTTAACAAACGGTCATTCGACCATTTGTGCAGCCCCCCGAACCGACCACAATGCATTGCGGCGCTGAACAGTGCATTGCAAGCCCGGATTGGCTGAAGCAGTGAAAACTTCAGCCAATCAGGCCACAGAGCACTGTCAGAGTCATGATTGGACACTGTCATCATGACTTTATCCAATCATGGCTCATTTCCGCCCCACATTATAAAAGTAATCTTTCAATGGCAGCCATTTTCAGTGTGATTTCGGCGTGGAGAGAGATAGAACAGGGCTCTGTTCAGTGCTATTAGTTAGTGTGCTATACTGTGCTATTTTGCTTCAATGTAGAATATTAGTTTAGTGTCAGTCTAGGGATAGTGTGAGTGTAGTGAGGAGGACCATCATTCAGCTTTGCATAGTGTACAGCTAGAGTAGGGACAGCTCATATAGTTTCACTGTAGTGTAGTGAGACCTTGTCATTCATACATACATTAGTGGAGTGTGTCTGTGTAGTGTGAGTACTCAAATTAAAGTGCACCAAACACCACTTTACATTGATTAAAGTGTATCTACATACAGATTTCCACTTCTTCTTTACATTTGCTTATAAGCACCACCCAATCCCTCCCAATAATGTCTGGGAGGACAACAAGGAGAGGCAGACGTTCCGTTGGCACTGTAAGGGGGCCAGCAACAAATATGTCCACAGGCAATTGTGGACGTGGTGGTCAGTCCTTAGACAGGGCATCATTTCCTCTGTTTAGTGAGTTTTCCCGTGCTATCCAGCCACAGCATGCAGAGGAAGTGGTGGACTGGCTTACTAAACCTTCCTCATCCTCCTCATCCCCTGTCACCCAAGCAGAGACAAGTGTGCAGTCCCCTGCAGTTGCCAGAGTGGATAAACCTGCCTCCTTGTCCACATCTATTCCTGCCATAGCCCCAACATCAGCCATGGATGATTCAGCTAAGTTATTTGACCACAGCATCAGCCACTTGCTCCTTGATGATGCCCAGTCATTACTGGATTCAGATGTTGGTTCTGAGGTTGAGGATGATAGGAACATGAGCCTAGAGAGAGGGGAGAACACTGGTAGACAAATTGGCATTCATGTTCCCCCAGCCCCAGCGTATTGCTAAGTTGTCTCCAGTGGTAATGATGATGATGAAGATGGAGGAAATGGAGATGATGATGATGAGGTCACTGATGCGACTTGGGTACCAGATAGAGCAGAGGACGAAACTGAAGGTGAGGTGGCACAACCCCAAGTAGGCCGACATCAAGAAAGAGTAGAGAGCAGCCACACTATTCCATCACATTCTGCAGTTATCTCCCGGCCCACTCCCCAAAGCTCAGCGGTCTGGGCCTTTTTCATCACATCTGCAGCAGATCACACTGTTGCTATCTGCAAACTGTGCCTGTGGCAAAAACACCAGCCATTTGGGTACCACATGCTTAACAAGGCATTTAACGTCCAACCACTCAGCCTGTTGGCAGGAGCACCTAAAAACCACACAAAATGGGCACAAATCTGTCCCTCCTCCTCCGCAGTGGAAAAGTGTAGCACCAAGTACGGTGGGAAGGTGCCACCGACACCTAAAGACCAATTTTTCTGCACCTGTTTGACAGGTGCATATCATTGCAATTTTTTACAGCAAGGCCAATTCTTGTTTTTTTCAAGATTACCTCTACAGGGTTACGGTGGGAAGGCGCCACCGACACCCAAAGACCAATTTTTACGCATCCGTCACTTCTATCCAAAGCCAAAGTGACACCAGAATATTTTCAAAAAATCTCTAATCTTGTTTCCAGTGCACTACATTGTGGCCTCATCACACACACTGGCTCCCCAGCTGTTGCTGAGCAAAATAAAGGCAGCTTGCAGGGAAAATGTCATTTTTTTTGTCTTTATAAATGCAATTATTGCTGCAGCAGATTCTAGACATCGTACAGATCTGCCACTTTACAGGTAGACTAAGGGGACCCCCCAGGCACTATATTGGAAGGAGTTTTTCATTTTTATGCTTTCACTTTAAAAATGAAAAAAATCACTTGCATATAAGCCTTCAAAATGGCCACTTTTGATTGACTTTAATGGGGTTCGAAAGTTCTGGTGCAAACCGAACAGGGGTCCGTTCGGTCCATCCCTACCCCCTGATGGGCACTGATATATGGCACTGGATAGGCAGCACCGATGAGGAGCTACTCACAGGCATAACTGATTGGCATCTGAAGAGCACTGACAGGCATTACTGATGGGGCACTGATTGGCAAATTTATGGGCACTGATTGGCACTGACAGACATTACTGCTGGGGCACAGACTGGCAGCTGATGGGCACTGATTGGCAGCTGATGGGCACCTCTCATGGGGGCTACGCTGATAATCAATGTGCTAATTATCAGCACAGGCCCCCCACTGACAGGGAGAGCCGCCGATCAGCTCTCCCTGTCAGGGCGAACAGAGGAAAGCCGTTTACCGGCACTTTCTGGTTCACGCTGCGATTAGTCCGTCAAAGGCTCCTTACCACGATCGGAGATGCAGTGTATTAGAGTGACACACAGCACCACCGATCGCCACGCTGCACGCTCCCATGGGCGCTTGCCAGCATGTTATTCTGAAAGACGTCATATGAAGTCAGGATAACAGAACCACCACTTCCCGCCCGGCCTAGAGATAGGCCGGGCAGGAAAGGGTTAATAAAGTTTTAGTTAAAGACTTTGCACCAAGCTCGTGTTTTCTCTTTTTGTTTAATACCTTCTATACTCAATACAAAAACAAAAAAAAAACTATTTGCCTAGAGATACACTTAACACTAATCATTTGCATGGCCTTATTCTGGAGATAAAAAGCCCGGCTATGCTGACTGAACTTTACAGCCATAAATCATGAGGGTATTAGACAGACCATAGATGGACAAATAAGAAGATTAAAAGGTCTGCCCTTCCTTGAAAACAATTGTACTCGCACAGAAAATCACTTTAACTAGACCAATTCCACAAGAAATTGCTGTGCTTTATCCCATACGCAGCTTGATTATTGTTAGCGATGCTCAAATCTTTGTCCTGCTAGAAAAACTGGGTTACGTATGGCACGGCCAAGTCTGTTTAATTCCACTATCTAGGGCTTTGTGTATTCCTGCAAATTTTCTTTCTTCTAACTGCACCAGTTTGTTTGCAACTTACAGAATTCCAAAAGCATAGTTCAACATTTCTGTCATATCAGAGCCTGATATCTGAAAAGTGAGCTGGGGTCAAGTTTCCTGTGGGCTGTAGCAACTAATCAGCATTTCTCAATTATTCTAATGTATTATAAGTACAATATTTTAGGAACAGACATGGGAACAAAATAAGTCATACTTCCAATACCTAGCTACGTTGTGTTTTAATGGAGATGCCTCTATACTGGTAAATTGTATTGATTCTAACGCTGGGCATACATAGTTACATAATTACTTAGTTGGTATGCTTGAATAATGACACCAGTCCATCCAGTTCAACCTGCGTGTACATACATGTTACAATTTTCAGTCGATCAAACTTTCAATTCCATTTTTCGGCTCAAAAAGGAATTGAAAAATAGATAGAATGGTGGTTTCAATTGACTGCATGCATGCATGATTAAAATTGCATGGATCAAACCCAGCAAGAAATAATCAAATTGCTTTAGACTATGTTTCTGTAGGGAGGGTTCTGTCTTCGACCTTTCAATACAGTGTATTGAAGCTGCCAAGTTTCAACTTCGGAATCAACCAAGTTCTGGTAGTCTCTCAGTCACTTATGGGTGATGGATTGCTTGGTTTCTGGAGTTTATTTGCAATTGTAAGTGTGAATCCCATTGGATGGAAAGTGGTTGAAACTAACTAAATTTGCCTCTGTCGCTAAAATTAAAACTAAACAAAAGAGTTCCTTGCAATTAAGAAACTGGATACTCACCACTCTTGCTACCTGCACTCTAATTGCTGCAGTAATAAGCAGTAGCAAGGAGTTGTAAGGAGAAATTCTGAAGCCGACACTTCCTGGAGTGTCAGATTTTTGGTTCACCTAATTTCTCAGTTGACCAATACTCTAGTTCTTACGTCACTCCTGTGTTTTATAGTGACATAGGGGACAGCAGAAGAAACCATTGAGTGCAGCAGGGGTCAAGGAATCTGACACTTCAAGAAGTGTCAGTTTCTAAAGTTTCTTCAGTGGATGATTTCTTCTTACTGCAAAAATCCGTGGCACCGAAAAAGGGAAGTTCCACTTTAAGGCCTCCCCCCCTCCTCTTCCCTAAATGCCACTTTTTTTGTGTGGGGGAGCAGATACCTTGTTTTATCCACCCAGGTAAACTGCGTGGAAGTTCCCCCCTCCCCTCCCCGCAGTCATCTGGGACATATCACAGGTCCATTAAAACTTTGGGACTAGTCACAGCTCACAGTGCGGCTCGCACATGTGCAATGGGCACCCGGCTGTGAAGCCACAAGCTGTCACAGCCGGGTGCCCAGAATTGAGATGCTGGTGTTGGGGACAGAAGACCAGGAAAAGGGACAGCTCGGGTGAGCACATCGCTGAATCCTGGCAGTATGATTAAGTCAGATTTTTGAATCTCAAAGCGGTACATTGTTTTGCATAGAAATTTGCCGTTTTATATTGTAGGCCTGTAATTCTTGGTAATAACACACCTAAATCTGTCCAAACAAGAGTCTAGTAGACATCCCGGGTATATTAAAATTTGAAACACGAAATCATACATTATAATATGATAAATAACTATAAATAATTATTTGAAACACGAAATCATACATTATAATATGATAAATAACTATAAATAATTATAAAAAATAATAATATAATAAAAATAAAATGAATTTCCCCACAAATCACTATGCTCAATTCTGCAAGTGTTCTAATTTACTATCGCTCTTTTCTAGCTGGTCTAACTTTTGATGTAAAGGAACACTTTTTGGTTGCTATGGACAATCTCAAGTTTCCAGGCAGAAAGAACAGTATATATATAATATAAAACTGCATGCAGGGCACTGGACAAAGCACTAGGGACAAAAGGGAGGTGAAATGATTTGATACAGTAATGTAATCTGTAAGATTACATTGTACTGTATGTGTTATGTTTTTTGTACTTTTTGAATTTGCCGCCGGGCTCCGTCCCCATGCGTGGTGAGGCTTGCAGGGAATGGAGCTCAGAATACAGAGCATCGGGCGGATGATCCGGTGGAGGACACAGCGGAGGAACATCGCAAGATCCTGGTGACAAGGTAAGTACGCTGTACAAGGATTCTGCAATGCAATCCCGAGTGTGGCTCAGGGTTACCGCTAATGATACTGAAATGTAACTCATAGCCACACTCGGGAATATCGCCAGGGAGGTTAAGCAGCTACAGTTTTTAATAAACACATAAATGACTGGAGCTCCTCTTTAACTTGTTCCTTGCTTGGAAGCTTTATAGTTTTAGCAGCAGAGTCACTTAGGGTTGTCATAGAAGGGTACATAACTCCTGAACAATAACTTAAATATAGGTATTTAGTTAGATATATAGTTGAAAAGGGGTTGGTTTACTAAAGACAAATAGGTTGTTCAGTTTTAAAGGGAAGTTGCACTTTGCTAGGGAATTTGCCCCAGAACTTAAAGTTTTACTAAACCCAGCACCCTGCATTCACTGTATCAGGTCTCCCACAGTACACAGAATATGTAAATGCAATTATTTTAGTAAAAATAAACTGCTAAATGCCTTTTCTAATCAGCAGTTAGAGCAGTCTTGTGACTTCTATCGGTGTCTGATTAAAAAGTTGTAGGAGGAGTTTTAATTTTTTCCTGACTGTCCTTTGAGGCTGCAGGACCCCTGACCCCTCTGTCTGGACAGTGCTGATTGGCCCTGTGCTGATCACATGCACTCTCCCAAGAAAAAAAAAACTAGCAATACACACCAAACTTAGCATGTGCAGCTAAATTTGCTTTTAGTAAATCCCAAGATCTACTTGAGTAACTACTGGCAACTCTGACTGCCAGAGGTCCTCATTATCTCCCTCCAGGACAGCAGAAACAACTCCATTATCCTAACCAATCTTTTAAAATCAGGAACATTATATTGCTGTGGCCATCTTTTACCAACTTTATACTGGTGATCCAACACATTTGAAATGTTGTTATACAGATCTCCTATTTAGTAATGACATGATGCACACAGTAATATACCTGATCAAGGGGTATTAAAGAGGAACTACAGTCTGCTCACATAATCTGTAATGAAAACATCTTTGCCATTCTGAAGCTTCCCTCCAACCACTTTGCATATTATTTTATATACTGTGATTCTGTACTTGCCAAATATGCTGCAGAAATCTCCCTCCACTGAGTCTGGCTGCAGCCATTTTAACTGTGGGCAGCTGAAGGTGCTGCCTGTACATTTCCTGGATTTACGCAGACACACAAAGGCACACCTCCAGCTCTGCAGCTCTCATTGGCCCTCTTATGACTCATTCCCCCTCCCTTCCTGGCAAACTCTCACAAGAGTGAGAAAGAGCTGTGTGATGTCATAAGCCTAGACTTTTTACAGACAAAAAACAGGAAGTGGGCTGTATAAGGTATTTAATGGAAAAAAAAATATTTTACTATCCAAAGTTAAAACAAGGGCAGAGGATTTAATAGATGGAAAGTTGAAAAAATGACTGAAGTTCCGCTTTAATTTCTAGGTCAAATGTATTAACCTATTTTTCCTAAAGTCTACAATGTTTATTTATGTTTAGTAATCTTTCTGCTGATCAGACAATTAGAGACAGTTTCGAGTGCAGTAATGCTTTGTTGATTTTCAGTTGCTGATATGTTAAGCAGATCTGAGGACTGATAAGGGTCATTATTCCAACCTGGAGCTCCTTGGCAGCCTCATAGCATCATGCTGAGCTCACAAATTGTAAACATTCCTGTAGTCCAGAATATATATTCATTTATTACTGTAACAACAGAATGTATAGGAAAGGAGTAAACTGTTATTATGCAATGACTTACGCCGGGAACACTTGTGCGGGGCAATATCCACAATTTTTTATTTTCTTCTCTTCAGCCATACCTCTTCCAAGGTTCTTGCATCACTTCCCTTCCTTCAAGATGCTCTGCCTATTATTCTCATGTCAGATTGTATTTATTAAAAATATTTTTTTTTTTCGTACAAATTAAAGTGGTTGTAAAGCCTTAGGTTTTTCACCTTAATGCATTCTATGTATCCGGTAGATACAAACTTATAGGTTACGCACTTAAGAGTTTCTAAGAACGTCTGTGCCTGGAGTGCCACTTTAACAAAGTGTACCTTGACTCACAGTAATGCATTGCATTGATGCTGCCTACACATAATGTGAAGGAGGCCTGGAGAAATGGAACTATGCAAAAATTACCATTCAGCTTTAAGGTAAATGGGGCACCTACTATAGAACCTCTTTGGGCTTCAACAGGAGGATGCTTCTTGCAAACAATTAAATTACAACAGAGAATCTAATGCCGGTTTTGTTTAGCAACACTGAAACATTTATTGTAGCTTTCAATTTGATTTTCTAAGAGAGTATATACAGGGCTGGACTGGGACAAAAATTTGGCCCTGGACTTCCTCATGACCGGCCCACTTTAAGTTTGAGTGTCCCCAACAGCGTCCCCCTTACATCAGAGTGTCCCCAACAGCGCCCCCCTTACATCAGAGTGTCCCCAACAGTGCCCCCCTTACATCAGAGTGTCCCCAACAGCGTCCCCCTTACATCAGAGTGTCCCCAACAGCGTCCCCCTTACATCAGAGTGTCCCCAACAGCGTCCCCCTTACATCAGAGTGTCCCCAACAGTACCCCCCTTACATCAGAGTGTCCCCAACAGTACCCCCCTTACATAAGAGTGTCCCCAACAGTGCCCCCCTTACATCACAGTGTCCCCAACAGCGCCCCCCTTACATCAGAGTGTCCCCAACAGTGCCCCCCTTACATCAGAGTGTCCCGAACAGCGCCCCCCTTACATCAGAGTGTCCCCAACAGCGCCCCCCTTACATCAGAGTGTCCCCAACAGCGCCCCCCTTACATCAGAGTGTCCCCAACAGCGCCCCCCTTACATCAGAGTGTCCCCAACAGCGCCCCCCTTACATCCGAGTGTCCCTAGAAGAATCCCCCTTACATCAGAGAGTCCCAATCAGCAGCCCACTTCACATCAGAGTCCCCACCAGCAGCCCACTTCACATCAGTGTGTCCCCATCAGAAGCCCTTCACATCAGAGAGCCCCCATCAGCAGCCCCCTTCACATCAGTGTGTCCTCCCTCTCCTTCCCCTCCCACATGTACTCGCAGTTTTGAAGGCAGCTTCTCGTTCCTCTCTCCAGTCATGTGATAACAAGTGATAAGGGGAGAGAGGAAGGAAAGTCTGCCGTTGGTCTATCTCCCCCTGTAGGCTGGAGGGAGCAGAAAGCCTAATGCTCTCTCCAGCATATGACGGAAGCTGCTCCTCCTGACAGGATTGAAATTGCGATCACTCACTGTCAGAGAGGAGCAGCTCCAGGACTTCACCTGACTGGCCCACTGAGCCATCGGCCCACCGGGAATCTCCCGGTAGACCCGATGGCAAGTACATGCCTGAATATAGAGTAACAGTGGCATTCTAACTAGATTCTTCCACACCTTGAATATACTTCTAAGAGCAGAGCATCTTTAAAACTAAATAAAGGGCTGACCAAGAAATATCTTAAGATATCAGCAAAATGGTTTGAATTTAAGAAAACTAAGTTATATTATGAAATAATTTCAGACTCTAATAGTAAGTCAGAAATAGATTTATTAATCAATATTGATTAACCTTATTGTTTCTGTACCCTCCCGAAAGTTTTATATCTATATTTGTCGTAGGCCCCCCTCAACTCCCTCTTTCTTTTTCTTCCCTTGGGAATTTTTCTTTTGTTTTTTCTTCTATGTTTCTTTTTATATTGTTCCCGCCTTCCTCCTTCTACCTTGCTATCGGAGGGGAGAGGACGGGAACTAATAAGATAAATTGCATTGTGCATTGTATGTGTTTGGAATTTCCTGAAATGCTAAAAAAATAATAATAAAAAAAAAAATCTTTAAAACGGAACCAATTTTTTCCATTAAAAATAAATAAATAATGAACATAAAAAGTAGCCCCCAGAGCTTTATGCCGCCATAATGTACAAGTAAGCACAGCATACTAGCACATTATGGGAGATTTACCTTCCAATAGATCCCCTCTACTGCTGCAGTGTCAGCGCTCTCAGCTGTCACAGGTGCTTCCACCTTGCCTCGTCATACTTCCGGGTTCAGACTCTTCGTTGGCCGGACCGCAATGACTTTACTTCCATGCATCACAGTACAGAACAGGGCTGTAAATGTACGCTGAGCTGCACATGCCTGGTTCGGTGTACATAAACAATGACAAGGAGGGTTTATGACAGGAGAGACCAACAGAGTTGATTCTGGCATAAAAATCTTACCTGTCTGCGTTTTGTTTTTTTTCTTTAGTTTAATTCAGATTTAAGTTAAACTAGGGGCCTCCTCAATTCAAATATACAATTCAAATATTGAATTGTATGGTAACTGTAATGTCTCCTTCTTTTTTGTAAAGTGCTGTGCAAACTGTTCACACTATATAAATCCTGTATTATAATAATAACGAATTTAGTGGTTCTGTGCTTTAACCCATGCATGTGATTATCTATTGATTGCTTTCATCCTTGTTTTTTTTTTTTTGTTTTTTCCACAATATTTTATTGGTAAAGAAAAGTAGGTTTACAATGCTCTTGAACAGAGTGTCGGAAGCACCATTATCAATTACAATGAATATTATAACAGTTGTTTTCGGAACAAATAAGCATAAATTGCTGCAATGAAAATCAAGTCTAAGTTGACAAAGTGAATATTAATTAAGACATAAGGTTTGGTTATGTTAAGTCTTCTAAAGTTCAATGCTTACTACAATAAGAATTCTTCTGTCTAGTGCTAATTTTGATTTGGGTGTCATCCTTGTAAGTATTGTAAATAAAATATAATAGAAGAAAGTCACAAGACCCTTACAAAGTCTGAACATCATAAAAGGAGTGTGACTAGCCTCTAGAGGGAGCTAATGCATAGGCATATTGACAAATATTAAAGCCCAAATTCGGGCACAATAACCTTACTAACCTTACCAAGGTAAAGTGTATTTCCACCTTTGCAGTCAAATTTGAGAAACCCTCCACTATATGTTTGTTAGTGTTTCCCACTCACACAGTATGCTTAAAATTATTTTTTTGAATATTTCTTACCTTTCTATTTGTGAAGCAGGTTTATACATAGGACTCTATAGGAAGCGTCTATTGACATATGGTAATATACAATTAGGGGATAACTTCCTTCTAATGCTTTTATGCCATGGGCACGGAGAAACTCTATAACTTCTAGCTTGCAGTTACAAAATAATTTCAAAAATATTTAGAAGATGAACATACAAGTACCTTTAGATTTAGGTACAGAAGAGGCCAGCTATCAAACATGAATGGCAGAATAATATAATAGCCACTCTGAATGTAAACCTTCCTTTTCACATTTGTACATATCCAACAATATAATGAAGATGGTATGAAGCAGAATTATCTGGTGTAACTAACACTTTGTAGTGCAAACCAGATTTTCAAAAGAATAAAAATTGTACTACTACTTTATTTTGTAAACAAGCATATTTTGTAAACTGCAATAAAATGTTAAAAGGGAAGAGAAAGAGAAAATATTCTGAAAAACAAAGTGTAAATAAACATCCCCAAAATAAAAAAAAAAAGTAATACAGTAAAACCTTGGATTGCGAGCATAATTCGTTCCGGAAACATGCTTGTAATCCAAATCACTTGTATATCAAAACAAATTTCCCCATAAGAAATTATTGAAACTCAGATGATTCGTTCTACAGCAATTTATTCATAAGTCCTTCAGTTTATAGTCCATATAAAAATATTATAGCCATGTGATAGGTTGTGTAAACATAAAATGTCCATCCACAAATGGAAGCCTCCACAAGGGGATTAGAAGCAAAATCCAGCAGGAGCTACAGAGTATAAAAGAGAAGAGAGGTGCCTCTAAGTGTAGCAATTTGGTTACATTTAATGAAGGTACAACATTTAGCAACTAACATGGTTAATGATTAAAAGATTCACATCTAAGTATGCAAGCACCTGGGGTAAAGCTGTCCACATAGACCATCCTCCGCACTGCTGGCTCTCACCACTGTCAGTCTGCAATCATGAACGGGAAGACTACCCTGCAGTAGAGCGTTCTGAAAGCGAGGCTTGAAGCGCTCATGAAGCGCAGCATGGAAGGGATGACGTCGATGGTGGTGTGGAGGATGGTCCATGTGGACAGCTTTACCCCAGGTGCCTGCATACTTAGATGTGTACCTTCATTAAATGTAACCATATTGCTACACTTAGAGGCGCCTCTCTTCTCTTTTATACTCGATTGTGACATGACGCTACTTGTATATCAAGACATCGCTTGTATATCGAGTCAAAATTTATTTACAAATTGTGCTTGTCTTGCAAAACGCTCCCAAACCAAGTTACTCTCAAACTAAGGTTTTACTGTACACAGTAAATATTTTCTGGTCCATCCACACCAGCAGCTTCGTTGGTGTGATGACAGTGGTGCTGATGGGCTGTAAACAGCACTGTTTTTTTGTGCTAACTTTATTGAAATATCACTAACATTTCATTTAACCTCCCTGGCGGTTTTCCCGAGTGTGGCTCGGGGTTAAAATTCAGGGCCATTAGCGGTAACCCCGAGCCACACTCGGGATCCTGCGATGTCCCCCCCGCTGTGTCTGCGGGCTCCGTCCTCCTCCGAAGCCTCTCCTGTGTAAAATCATAACACATACAGTACTGTAATCTTACAGATTACAGTACTGTATGAAATGATTTCACATCCCTTTTGTCCCCAGTGCTTTGGCCCAGTGCCCTGCATGTAGTTTTATGTTATATATACTGTTCTTTCTGCCTGGAAACTGGAGATTGTCCATAGCAACCAAAAAGAACACTTGCAGAATTGAGCGATAGTGAATCGTGGGGAAATGTATTTTATTTTTATTTATTTATTTTTTTAATTATTTATTTTTATTTATTATATTATAATTTATGTTTTTGTGTTTCAAACTTTATCATACCCGGGATATCTACTAGACTCTTGTTTGGACAGATTTAAGTGTGTTATTGTTAAGAATTACAAACCTACAATAAAAAAAGCCAAATTTCCATGCAAAATAATTGTACCGCTTTCAGCACCTAAAACCCGAAATAATCATACCGCCAGGGAGGTTAAGGACAAGTCTACCTTTTGCAAAAAAAAAAAATGCACATATATTTCCAGCAATAAAATGTACATTTATTATTATATTATCGTCAGTGGATCACAAGTAGAATGCCAGGTGCCCGTCTCAGATCTACGTCAGTACCTAGATACAACTTTCAGTTGGAGGGCTGGAGGAATTGGCAATGGACTACAAGTGCGGTAATCACCACACTCATGTTGCATTGAGAACTACAAGTCCATCTGCCACAGTGGAAGACAGGACTTGTAGTTTATTTATTCAAAGGTATCTGTGAATGACGCGGCTGTGTGGGTGGAACTATGCACAGGTGCACTGATTTCAAACCGGGCAGCTGCTGCGGGGGGAGAAGAACACCCACACACTGTCGGGGGGGGGAGTTTGGGGTGGGGGGGTCTGCTTGCTACCTTGTTATATGTTACACCTGAATGTAACATGTAACATGGTCTTAAAAGGTGGAGTAAGCCTTTAAGTTTTTTTGGCTGCAGCACAGTGCAATGTGGTGGATTGCGTTGCACTGCACTGCCCTGAAAAAGGTACTGTGTACCGTACTTTTTTTTCATCGCATACCACCGCAGCATTGTGAACTTTCCTGATAGGGAACAAGGCTTTTTGCCTTATCTTGCATTGGTATGCACTGGTGTTAATGATTCCTAAAGTCATTATTTCAAACAGTCATCGGTCTTATCTATCTTTATAATAACCTGTAATAAATTCATTAGAAAAAGTTTTCAAATAAGTAATACTCCCTTTCTTTTCTGAGGCCACTGGGCAAGGGCTGTGAGAGATCAACATCAGCAAGATAGGGGCAGGACTGGATGTCATACAGTCATGCAGAAGAGGACAACCTTGTCCTACAAGGTGACAACTATGTATTATTGGGAGAGGTTGGGAGAGGTTGCCAAACTGAAAAGGCAGCATGCAGCGTTGTCACTCTGAAACAAGAAGCAGCCCTTGGCTTCAGAATCTAGCAATAGCAAAAGGCATGTATGTCATTAAAGCAGGAGTGGAAATAGAAAGCAATTTACTCCTAAAAGGTAAAGCTGCCCAGAGAGTAATCATTTTATTTGATAGGCCACCAGGTCAAATGAAAAAAAAAAATCCCTTATGCACACAAGCGAGGTGGATGAAGTAATCCTCCTCCCTGTGCCATTGTGTTCTGACGGCGGGACTTCTAATTGGCCACAACCGTTGATGGACAAAACTTTTAAAACATTCCCACCCAACGGGCCATGAATGGATCAAAATTCATCCGGTCCCTGCTGAACCAGTCAAATTTGATCCATGTATGGGCAGCTTAAAGAGGAAGTAAACCCTTGCTAACATTTTCTTCTTCTCCATCCCCTGCAAAGTAAAGACTATGGGGGTTATTTAAAAAAGGCAAATCCACTGTGCACTTCCAAGTGCACTGCACTTGGAAGTGCAGTCACTGTAGATCTGAGGGGGACATGCAAGCAAAAAAAAAACAGCATTTTTGCTTGCACATGATTGGATGATAAAATCAGCAGAGATTCCCCTCATTTCAGATCTTCCCCTCAGATCTACAGCGACTGCACTTTCAAGTGCATTTGCAGTACAGAATGGATTTGCCTTTTGTAAATCAACCCCATAATGTGCTACTATGCATCACATACTAGCACATTATCCGCATGGAAGAAAACCACCAGGCCTTCAGGAAAAAACTAAAGACCTTCCTCTTCTAACAAGCTGACAACAGAGATTGTTATCTTAGCGCCTTGAGGCGATTCAGTTCGCATTTGCTGCGCTTTACAAATCATTCATTCATTCATTCATTCACTTACCTGCAAATGAAGCCTGCGCCGTCCCCGCTGCAGGCCACATCCATGTTCGCCCCTCTTCCTTATGGGGCCGCGGACGTCAGTCACAAGCATGAGCGCGGGAGCCGCCAGTCACGGTACTCGCTAATGAAGAAACGGCATGGGTGCCCGTTTCTTCAGAGCACATGCCCCGAGCGCATGCCCCAATGACAGCATCGGCGCAGTATACTGTAAATATCTCCTAAACGGCGCACGTTTAGGAGATATTTGCAGTACCTATAGGTAAGCCTTATTCTAGGCTTACCTATAGGTACAAAGTGTAAAGGGAGGTTTACAACCTTTTTAATTTGCTTTCTATTTGCTTGAGTTTTAAATAAAAAATAAAACATTTTTACCAGCTGAGTGCTGTAAACTCTACTGATTGCTGCTTACTCCAGATGGTGCATGTTATATCTGATACACCATACATAGACTGAATTTTATGCATTATCATACCTGCCAGCTATGGGGCTGATTTACTAAAGGCAAAAAGACTGTGCACTTTGTAAAGTGTAGTTACACTCTGCAAGTGCAGTTGCTCCAGAGCTTAGTAAATGAGCAGAAGCTCTGCTGACTTTAATCATCTAATCATGTGCAAGCAAAAAATGCTGTTTTTTTTTTTTTTTTTTAATTTCCTTGCATGTGATTGGGTATTCTTTGCAAAGTGAAGCTTAACCTCATTTACTAAGCTCTGGAGCAACTACACTTGCCGAGTGCACAGTCTATATGCCTTTATTAAATCAACCCCAATGAACCAACTCTGCATAGAAGTTCAGAAACTGCTTCTGTCCATAAACCCTTAAATACTTATCCGAAGTCTTTTATAACATGTCTTCCTTAGTTAAATGTTTTAAACCAAGTACAATGGAAAAATTGTAATTCAGCTTTTTCTATACTTCACTCATCTGACAATATTAACTGATAACTTCTTTGATCTTTTCACACAGTTCTGCCATGTTAAGACGTTCTAGACAGACCTAATCTCTTTATTCTGTCTATTGCAGCAATGGCTTTTTATATTGAAAAGATGCCTGATTAGTCATTGCATACTTATCCTTGTATGCCCTATTTGGCATATATTTGGTCTGTGTACACATTTGTCTATGTGTCTTGGTGCTATTCATAGTGAAGAGTCTGCAGATTGAAAGCAATTTGCCCCATGAAATTCCTTTAACGTAGATTATAAAAATGTTGACACTTCTTGTAAAAAATCTTTTTGATATGTCTAATGAATAATTTTGTACCTTCTTTTGTTTGAATATTTGAAATGGATCCTACATGGAAAAAAATGAAAAAAACTATCATCTATATTGTCTACCCCAACCCACTTCTTCTTGCTACTTTTAACATGGCAATATATGATGCCAAACTGATAAGACAACTAAAAAGATGGCTATGCACTAGTGGAATTCTGTTTTGTTTTTAGGGCATTCATTCAATTTTCTAATAGTTAGTGGGGTCAACGCGACAATTGAATTGTTTGCAGCAAAAAAGGAGGCAGCTCCGTTTTTTTTCAATTTTTTGATTATATATTCTATCTTAAAAAAAATAAATAAACAGGAGGGTGCAAAGGCCTACTGCATTAAAAAACAACACTTTTTATTAAAATTCCAAACACCAAAAACATACAAAAATTCTCATATAAGTATGTTATGAATAATCACACCAGACGAAGGTCCAATAGTGGGGCAATGTCACCAAGTCCAAGCCCTCACTTCGATGGCAGGCTTACAGTTTTCAGGAGATGCACTCCCTTTTAACTCTGAAGAAGGGGGTCTAAATATACTACTTCATGCTGCCATTACCAGTTTGAATTTAGGCCAATTTCTGTGGAATAGACTGAAATACCAGCCATGGGTAGCCATTGGGTCAACAAAAGTCTAATTTTCACTTGACTTTTGTAGAAATGAAAATTAGTGGCCGAATAGTGATTGAATCCAATCAGATGCAGTCACTGCTCTATATTGTGAAACATTTCAGAATAATCACAAACACAGATCCCAAGCTCCCTCGTAAACAAAGAAAACATAGTAAGATTTTTCAGTTTTGGAGTTATCAGAAAAAAGCATGGTAAATGGTAAGCAAAAATTGTTAAATATTTTTTAAGTTATGCTATGTGAATGAGAAGATTATAAAAGTAGGTGTTACCCCAATTTGGTTGAAAATGTGGAAATATTCTTTACTATTGACATAGATTGCTTGAAATTTGGCTGATTCCTGCTGAACTGGCCAACTTTCAAGGCATGGGTGGCCATTGACTCAAGAAAGGTCAATTTTTCAAACAACTTTTGGCCAGCCATACACAGAGCAAATTTTTTTTTCTTGCAACCACGGGTCATTGTCTTCTTCCAAGAGGGTTGGGTGGGGGAAGCCATCCCCGCTGGGAGAAGACAGTAATTATCGCTAGCAGCTGCTATAGAATCACAAAGGAATCTGGCAGGCTGGTTGTACCCAAGTTGATCAATCAGCCTGCCCATTAACGATTTGAACCGTGTGTGGTCGGCCTTTGTTGAATAACATGCGTAGAAAATTGTCGGCCCAAAAGTGACTTTATCTCCATTCCCTGTTCAGCACGGATCATGGAATCTATTGTATTTCCCTTCTTCAGCCCAATGGCTGAGTAAAAGAAATCTGTTGGTTTATGACCATTTTTATTCACTGTAAAAATTTAGGCCCTGTATTACAAGACTGAATAAAAGACAGATTGTTAAAGTTATCTGATAAATCAAATCGTGTTACCATTGCATAAATGGAAGTAATACTGAATCCTCAAATGCTATGCAGCAGTATGTAGCACTCCAATGACAAATACATTTCCATACTCACCTTTACAATGGAGAGACGTGCAGTGTTTCACATCATCTGACCTTTCAGAGTAATTGGAATGTTTGTCCCTCTCACACTACTTTCAGCAAAAAGAATTCAATAGATTCTTACTGTTTCTTGTCACAGGCATGTGAGATGTGCCAATCCAGTACCATAAAAATGAAGCATTATTGTAGGTGAATTGCAGTGACCTGTGAGTGTTTTCACCAAGAAAGCTACTCAAAAACTAGTTGTCCCTGCTGCACCTATTTACAGTCATAGCACATCTTGTTTATGAAACATCCTAGAAAAAGATGTATGTATAGTATAAACTAATGACAAAAAAGTAACCCGGGGTCAAGGTCCTATTCACACAATTGAGGCCCATGATAAGGCCCATGCCTTAAAGGTAGTGTTATCTGAGGAGAACTTGATCCAAGCACCCTGAGCCTCACTAATGGTTTATTAGAAGGTATTGCTTATCTCTGTCATGTTCAAGACTACATTCAACTTTAACTTCAAGACCGCATCACATATATATACATTGCAGCTTAGAAGTGGTTTACCGGGATTATGGCTGAAGATATCATCAATAACCCCGGTATTGTTTTTTTCAGCCGGAGGTTGGCTTCCTCATGAATGCATTCCGAGCAGGACGTCCCCTCTCGCCACTTAAACAAAAAGAAATACCCCCTAAGTGGGACTTTAAAAGACCACCAACTCTGATATAAAAATAAATAACTTTAATAATATTGCATATTCAATACAAATGGATAAAAATATGTGTAGTGTCTATACAGTACATACATAATACACAAAAACAGAGAACAAAAAAGATCATAGTATACAAAGGAACATCAATACTCTCCAATGGGTAGTGAGTGTACCCCGATACCCCACACGTTTCCAGTCTTTAAAAAAAAACCTTCATCAGGGGTAGAGAGTGAAGTATACTCAAATAAATGTTTAATTCTAAAAATACAAAGAGACATGCCAAAGAGGATGTAAATTTGGAGACTTAGTCTGCATTTGTATGTTTAAACACAACAGAATATGCATATAACCACAGAAAAAATGCATACCATTACAAAAAACAAAAAAGGTAAAAGTGGGGACAGAAAAATAAAAATAAACATAGAAAAATGCAAAATAATAAAGTAAATATAGTATGAAAAAAAAATGATAATAGTAATAACTGGTAGTTTCCGACCCCACCTACCTCTCTATCTTAAAGTGGTTAAAAAAAAAAAAAAAAATGCACACATTTTTGCAGGAAAAGAATGTGCATTTATTATTTTTTTACACAGGAGCTTCCAAAGCATTGACAAATGGATAAGGGGTGCAATGCTGGGCTCCTGCAGGCACTTCCTCCAGCTTTCTGCCTGTACCTCTGTGCAGGCTTTCAGCTGGAAGAAGTGTCTATGGATTACGAGTGTGCTGATTACGTGAATGATACGGCTATGTGGGTGGAGCCGCATAATCACACTGATTTTATGTGGCAGTGGATGCGGGGGAGGAGAACCCCCTCACATTGTCATGGAGGTCTGGGAGTGGGACGCAGGTGTTTAGGAACATGATACATGTTACACCCTAAATACTGGCGTAACATGTAACATGTTACTAAGGAGGAACTTAAGCAGGCCATAGATCCTGCAGCCCCCCCCCCCCCCCTTCTGGGGAGAACACGGTGTTTACTGCTACAGCTATAGCCCCTCGCATGTTAAAAATCCAACATGCTGGTCCTACCCAAGTTGATTACCATATTGCTATACATTACAGAACATCACTGCAGAATGAAAAGGAAAGGTCATTTTTAAAAACATTCAATCACAATATGACTTGTGTTGAAATTGTATATGCTATACTATTTTTTTTAGTTGATATTTTTATCTCATGAAAGTAGAGTTACCCTTTAAATCTTCATAGCTGGGGACCATGAGATAGCTCCAGAATAGATAAAGCCTTATAGTTGGGGAGTCAGTCAGGTTCTCTACTCACAAGTCCTAAAGCAGCCAGCTCCTCAGACTCAATCCCTTGAGGTCCCGTATTCGGTCCAGAGGTGCTTCAGGGGCAAGCAGCCCCCTGAGGTTCACAGATCCATACCTCACAGGATAAAAAATAGTCTTTAGACTATTTACCACTTCCCAGACCACCTTCTGGGCACACCTCCCCAGGGATTAGCCAAGGCATAGTAAGTATTCAGGTCAGTCAAATTGAATTTCCCAACCTAGGTTCTGGAAGCTTTTCCCAGAGGCAGGGGGAAACAATCAAACCAAGGCCAAGGATCACTGCTCCTCCTAGTATCCTTTATCAGGAAGAAACACAAACTGCGGTGGGAAAAAGCCAGTATTCAACACACTTGGAAGTGAGGGTGGGATACCTATGATGGTGTTTGAAGACACAGGCTAGCAGAAAGGTACTTTAAGTATATAGCATCTTCTATTACAGGCTAACGTTATTCTAGTCTAGAGCTTGACAGTATTATGCAAAAACCCTCCATGGTTAAAGCTAACCATACGCTAGTAGAATTTAGTTCAAAATTTTTAGTTTTAAAGCGGAGTTCCGCGTAAAAGTGGAACTTCCGCTTTAAGCCCTCCTTGCCCCCTTACATGCCACATTTGGCATGTCATTTTTTTGGGGGGGAGTGTGTACCCTCTTTTTAGTGGGACTTCCGTCCCACTTCCTCCTTTCTGTTCTCGGCCGCCTAGGCGACTCCTCCTCTCACCCTAGGCGGCCCCTCCCTGCCAGCGATCTTCTGGGACACAACACAGGTCCCAAAAGGTTTCCTGGCCATGAAGCCGTAAGCTGTCATGGCCGGGTGCCCACAGTATCAATGGAGGTGCCAAGGAGAGGAGGGGGAGAGGAGCAAGGCTCCGGATGGCCACATCACTGGACCGTGGGACAGGTAAGTGTAGGTTTATTAAAAGTCAGCAGCTATGCTTTTTGTAACTGCTGACTTTTAATAAACTTAAAAACGGGTGGAAGTCCACTTGAAGATCATTTGTTTGATTTTCTAATCATTAGTGGGGTCAAATTGTCATTCGTTTTTTAATGCAGCTATGAAAAAATTTGAAGGAGCAGCAACAAATGAATTTCTAACAATGTACTGTATGTGGTTTTCATCTGGTAAAGTCTATTCATGTCAAAATCGCATGTTAAAAGCAAATGAAATTCTGAAGTACATTTGAACAACATTTGTCAAGCCATGGATGTGCTGAGAATATTCTACAAATTTTCGTACGAATGTTTGTACTAACGTTTATTGGAAAATCGAATAGCATAATAGCATTTGGACAGCTTAAGGGTGCAGTAGCTGGCACTGCTTCTTGACTGATGAAGTTACAGGGCCCAAGCACAACTTCTTTGTCCCATTTTCTTCCAGTCGTGCATTCACATTAACCTTTGTATGGCTTTCCCTTTACTTATTTAGCGTTCAAAGTAAATCTGTGAAAACAGAAAAAAGGGATCACTTCCTAATGTAATATTGATGGCCAGCTACATGGCCACATGGCTACATTTACTACATGGCCAGCCACAGATCTTTAAAAGGCGTGTAACCAGTAAAGTCAGAAATATGTGAACTGTTCAGCATCCGACTCTCTAGGTAGTGAAACTAGAATCAGGAAGGCAGCCTGCACCTTTACACGTCTGCATTTTCAGCTCCTCTATTTATATCATCGCAGGTTTAATTTCAGCCTGTAGCTAGTTCATTAGCTTTTCTTAGATGGAGACATCTTTCTTTTATATAGAAGTGATCAACCCAAGGGCTGAACAGAACTTTTTGCACATTTTTACATTTTATAAAGGGAGTGATTTAGGGCACCAGGGGCTTATTTAAAAAATATGACCAAACTCCCCAGATAAAGTAAAGACCTGAGATATGCAGGCCATACATGGGTCAAATTCCAAATGAATCTTCTTTTAAAAAAATAAAATTTTGTGCATTTTGTGATCCGATGATGCCACCTTTGATTTCGAAATTCCACCAACCAAGCCTTCAATTTAACCTCATGTTGCTACAGAAAATAATTTGCATGGCCAGGAATCTTCTTTTCTTTCTAGGTTACAGCTCACGCGCATTTCTTTTTTAATTATATTTCTCTCATCATTGATTATAAATTTGTTTGTTTTTCCGAAAATTTCCAACATGTGGAGCAATCGCGGGTGGCCGACGAACATCGCGGCCACCAGCCACGCACATCGGTTCTGGCGTTGCGCACGCACACGTCCCCCCTATCACTCTTAAAGCGGCCGACGGGCGATAGGGGGCTCTTAAAGCGGGCGATTCGCCCAGGAGATCCAACCTGCACCAGTATAATGACGGCAGCTGGTCCTTAAGTGGTTAAAGAATGCAGCATTTGCAACCTGCATTTGGATTGTCCTTAAGTTATCACTGACACCTGCTGCAGATCACAAGCGCAGTGTGTTTGAGCACGGTGCAGGAAATGCACACGGAACGCGGGTTTCACGCACCATATTCTGGTGTGAATGGGGCCATAGAGAGATTCACCATCTTTATTTGTCCTGTTTACTGTTATCACTGAAAGGGAAAGAAAATCCTACATTTTGGGTTGTCATCAAAACAGGAATATAGGGGAAATCTTCTAATGGTAACACTAGTTTTGGTGATCCTGGAGGCAACTGACTCTCTCCTTTTGGAGGGATTTCTTATCACTTCCTGTTTTGTCTATGGGACAGGAGGTGAAGGGAAATCTCCCCAATGGGACACAGAAGGCAAACCAAAACCTTACCTGGGTTATAAATCCTCTTCACTTTAATCAAAATGAAGAAAAAGTTTTTGCCTCTAGTTTTACTTTAACTGATGAAGTCAGTTATGCTCACCTGAGCCCCCCACCCCATCAATGTCCCTTGCTGATGCCACTTCCACATGCGAGGACCGCTAACCCAGTACTGCATCTTAACCTTTGTTGGCTGGTCCCCTTCCCTCGCCAACGTCAGATCTCTTCTGTTTACCGACAGAACCCTTCCTCTGGTTGCCAAATGAAATTAATAGACCCAGTGATTACAAGAAAGAATGTTCTGACAAACAAGTTTTCAGAATTTCTATGTGAATGTTCAAACAAAATTCTACTAATGTATGGCCAGCTTAAAGTGGTTCTAAAGTCTGAAAGTTATTTTCCTTAATGCATACTCTGCATTAAGGTATAAAGCACTCCACTATGTTTCCTAGCCCCCCATCCCTAAACACTTACCTGGCACTGATCCAGCACTGTCTAGGCTTCAGCATTTTCCTCACTTCCTGATCTCACAGGAGACACAGAGGTCAGTGGTAGCCATAGGCTCCTGCTGCTCTCAGTCAAACTCCTTTGAGGGAGCTGGGGGGGAATGGCTTCCCGGTTCTGTGTGTGTCTAGGGACGCATACAGCCCAACTCAGGGGTGCTTTTTAAGTACCTGGTTTGATAAGGAGACACATGAAGCAGATGATAGCACCAGCAGAGACTTCCAGAAGAACAGAAAATTGTGCTTTCAGTGTAATATCATTGCACAGAAAAGGTATGATCCTTTTTTTTATTTAAAAATTTGACTTCAATATCATTTTAAGGCCGACCTGTTATAATAATTCAAGCGCAAATATCCAGATGTCCATTACTGAGTGGTTCTCTTTAAAGTATAAGTGAACCTTTACCTTGTAAAACCCATGCAGGAACAGTAATACTCATGTCCAATACATACTTTTCCTTTTCTCTATTACCTCTTTCTCTTCAGTTTCCCCCTCTTACTTTATTCCCTTTTCTTGAGTATAATTATTCTTTGATTATTTTATATTACTTGACATTATATGACCTAGTTATATGTATAACTGACCTGATGTTACCATAACCACCCATGTTTTGGAACCTAGTTCCGGGTGAATATTTAAAGACATCCCTAAACTTTTCTCAGTGTTTGGTAGGGATTGATGTCCCTCTATCTGGATGTGTATGCTGACTAACAATCAATGTCAAGTAGTTAGACTCAGTGTCGGCCTGTGGTTTTTGTTTGGAGGGCAGCAAACAACCGAACCCTCCCCCATTGCAACTCAAACCCCCCCGCTGTCTCCTGGTCAGTCCACCAGCACTTACCCCATCTAGGCGGCGGGCATCGGTGGGCATCCAGGGATCAGCGGCAGGGATCGGGCATCCAGGCATCGGCGGGGGCTTTTCTCCTTGCTTCCGCTGTGCGTCTCCGCTCCTACTCCTAAGCATCCATTAGGATCACCTGCCCTTTCAGCCAATCAGGTGACAGGTATCAGATCCACTTCCCCATTGGCTGGGAGGAGGATCAGTGGGTGGGCTCCCGGTGCACCCTCTGCGACCCGAGCCCATCCTATTTTGAAGCCTATTAGAGCCTCTGGCTCTAATCAGGTACTTAAAAAAAAACCCTGGCCGCTGTAATTTATGAAAGGGGGCGAACGCATGAATAGGGGGTGGCCGTGGCGGCCATGGATAGATTCATTCTATGCATGAATCTATCTATTGCATATAGGGGTGGCCGGAAAAGAAGGGGCGGCGCCCGGGCGCCCCTAATGGACAGCCTACTCCTACTTTTATGTGTGAATTTGTTATCTCTTTCTATTCACCTTTTATGTTTCTTGAATATTTGGCAATAAAAATATATTCAACCTAAAACCCATACAGTTTTAAATAGAAATGCAAGCCAAAATGTTTGTCTGTATATATGTATATATAAAAAAAATTATAAATACCTTTTTTGTTTTGTTTTTGATCACATGACCTCTATTCTCAGCTGCATAAGGGGCTTGGAGTGCTGGAGGTGTTGACTGCAAGAGGCAAAGAAACAGCAGGACACTGATCTTCCCAGTCAAAAGCTGTGCAAGGGGTGTGTCAGCAAAAGTCTGACCACTGGAGTACGGGCAGGCTGTGCTTCCAAATAGAATACAGATAGGAAAAGTGACCACAGAGGGATGGACGTGCTTTCATGCCTCGTGTGGTCAGTTTGAAATAGGAAAGCAGGGGGACTGGCAGGAACAGCAGGTATGTCACACAAAGGAAGCAATGCAAAGAGGAACAGGATCCTTTTTAACACAAGTACATGCTAACACGCACATATCAGGAATGTGAAATGTTGGGGTGACTTTAAGACCAACATTAAGATTACTGAATTGTTTCTGCAAAGAATGGTCTGTAATGGCCAAACTGGACACGTCTGCGGCTACTTAAACACAACACCTGCCTGACCTTTTCTCATGTGGCTGAAGATAAGGTCAGGTAACAGCTATGCTGGTTTGATTAGACATGTGAGAAAAATGTTGTTGTGATAGCGTTTGTCTTATTTTTTTTGCCTTGATTTTCTTTACCCTATTAGAAAGGATAGAAAAAAATGTTCCGTCCGTCAACATGTCAGTATAACAATGGAATTCCTTTATAACCACCACTTTCCTGTCACTTCAAACCAATTCCTCACGTTTTTTTGTTTTTTTTTCTGCCATGATATTATTTTCCACTTCTTTTCTTTCTTGTTGAGATTGTTGACTTTCCATAATGCATTTACTCTGCAGGCCAGGTGTTTCAGAGCCGGCCTGGAATTTTCCTCTCAGATATGCTTGGCTAAATATTTGCTTTTAGGAGAGGTATGAACAATAAAGAGAAGTTATAGGGAGTTGTCAATCTAGAAAAGAATGGGTTGCATTATGTGGGGTGGTAGATAATGCCAGATACCAACCTGTGGTGGAGTATCACCTCCGATTGACCCATGAATGTCCTGACAACGTCTTCACAAGAGAATGTAAGCTGAGAATTAAAACGTGTATGTACCTACGTTACCGACTGCAACAAGCCTGGAAAATAGTGACGGTGCCTCATTGTCCTTATTGTCCTGCTAGTTTGTTTCTAATCCTGTGAAAGTACTGTACCTTGGGAATTTGTATGGACAGTTATTATTCCTGTGAGAGAATTGGGTTTATGTCATAACACCATACACAACACTGATCTCTTTACTATGTTTCATGCCCTGAATCCTGGACATGAAAACCTACAGTATATTTGAATAAATCCCTAAAGAGGTTCTAAAACCTAAACATTTTTTTTTACCTTAATGCATTTCTTGCATTAAGGTAAAAAATGTTTAGGCATCAGCAGGGGCGTTGCTAGGTCTACAAAAGATCTGGGGCTAGAGCCCATAGCAGCGTAGTAAAGAAAGTCATACGCTTGGGTGGGCATACACATGTATATACAGTAATATACATGTGTGTGTGTGTATATATATCCCCAGAGAGCCCCCTACTTACATCAGGGTCCCCAGAGAGCCCCCTTACATCAGGGTCCCCAGAGAGTCCCCCCTTACATCAGGGTCCCCAGAGAGCCTCCTTCTTACATCAGAGTCCTCAGAGAGCCTCCCCCTTTCATCAGGGTACCCAGAGGGCCCCCCATTTACATCAGGGTTCCCAGAGAGCCCCCCTTACATTAGGGTCCCCAGAGAGCCTCCCCCTTAAATCTGGGTCCTTAGAGAGCCTCTGCCTTAAAATCAGGGTCCCTAGAGAGCCTCTCCCTTGCATCAGGGTCCCCAGAGAGCCCCCCACTTACATAAGGATCCCCAGAGAGCCTCCCCTCCCCTTTGGGGACCCCTGCAGAGACTCTGGGCTATTGGCCCTAGATTCGGGGCTATAGCCCCAAAAGCCACCCCCTAGCGACGCCCCTGGGCATCAGCATCCCCCCTCGTTTGATCCAGCACTGTGCCCGTCTGCAGCTCTTCTCTCCTCTCACTTCCTGGTCTCACTGGCTTTTGCTGGGGCACAAGGAGCCATTGGCTCTCACTGCTGTCAATCAAAGCCAGAGGGCTTTGATTGACAGCAGTGACAGCCACAGACAGCGGGACGGGACCAAGCCCCGCTGACTGCATCAATGGATGCAGCAGCGGGGTTCAGGAGCGAGCATGCATAAGTGCCCCCATGGAAAGCAGATTCCGGTGGGGGTATTGGACGGAGAGGAGGGGCCAGGATCGAGTGCCGGCCTCCTGAGAAGAGGAGGTTTGGGGCTGCTCTGTGCAATTCTATTGCACAGAGCAGGTAAGTATAACCATTTTTTTTTAATTATTATTAAACATTTCTACCTTTACATTCTCTTTAAAGCAGAACTTTAACAATTTGATAAAAAAAAATAATGTTCTTTAGCAAGGAACATACATTCCACATAAATAATTATGCTACCAAAATTAGTGTGTGCTGTAAATTGCCTTCTATTTCTTCTTGCTGGAGGCTGCCATTTTGCTGAAGCCCGGATCCCATGAGCAGCAGTAAATCATAAAGCGGAACTAAACTAATCGATTTAATGGTTTCAAAAAACAATTGCATTCCTGGAATGCTGGGATTGCTAACTGTCACGTTTGCTTGTGCTCTCAACCAAATTGTCGATCCATCAAATGGCTTGTGTCATAACTGATCACATATGCAGCACCATAGCAATTACAGATCAAACAGAAGCACTTCCTGGGCTGTGATAAAGGATTGGAGTGTTTAATTTCACTTTAAGGCTGTCAGCAGATCGGCCTCTATTAACTCAGCAGTGCCTGAAAATGCCTTAAAATAGACAGCAACTGAGAATGTGCAGAGCAGGGTGGGACAGTGTATTACAGTGTTTTAACCGCTTCCGGACCGCCCACCATACATATACTGCAGCAGGGTAGCCCGGATGTTCAAAATCACATACCTGTACTTGATTTTGTGCATGCGGTGTAGGGGGGGCACATGCGTGCCGCTGGAGCGACGCTTCCACTGTGATTGGACACAGCAGAAGCCAATCAGCAGGTCCGGCGCTGTGACCCGCCGATCATTCACAGGAGACATGGAGCAGCGGTGTGCCTATGTAAACAAAGCATGCCGCTAATCTGTCAGTGAGGAAAAGAGAGATCTTCTGTTTCAGCTAAGCTGAAACACGATCTCTGTTTTCTTCCAGTGTAACACTCCCCCCCCACAGTTAGAAAGCATTCTCTAGGACACACTTAACCCCTTTACCGCCCCCTAGTGTTAAACTCTTCCCTGCCCATTTCATTTATACTGTACAGGGACCCGTGCATTTTTTTTTAGCACTGATCACTGTATTGGTGTCACTGGTCCCAAAAAAGTGTTACTTGGGGTCAGATTTGTCCGCCACAATGTCACAGTCCCGCTAAAAATCGCCAATGACCGCCATTACTAGTAAAACAATAAAAAAAAAAAAAATGCCATAAATCTAACCCATAGTTTGTAGATGTGATATTTTTTGCGTAAACCAATCAATAAACGCTAATTGGGATTTTTTTTTTACTGAAAATATGTAGCAGAATACATATTAACCTAAACTGATGAAGAAATTGGAATTGGAAGTGCAGTCGCTGTAGATCTGAGGGGGACGTGCAAGGAAAATAAAAAAACAGCATTTTAGCTTGCACATGATTGGATGATAAAATCAGCAGAGCTTCCACTCATTTCAGATCTTCCCCTCAGATTTACAGCAACTGCACTTCCAAGTGCACTTGTGGTGCAAAGTGGATTTGCCTTTCGTAAATAACCCCCTTTGTTTTCTTATTCAAAATTGCTGCTGTTTTTTTTGCTTATAGCACAAAAAATAAAAACTGCACAGGTGATCAAATACCACCAAAAGAAAGCTCTATTTATGGGGAAAAAAAGGACATTAATTTTATTTTGGTACAGTGTCGCACGACTGCGCAATTGTCAGTTAAAGCAACACAGTGCCGTATCGCAAAGAATTGGACTGGTCAGGAAGTGGGTAAAACCTTCCGGGGCTGAAGTGGTTAAACAGTATAGACACTTATTTTTAATGTTTCACATAGCTATACCTGCAAAAGTGGCCAGCCTGAACTGATCTAGCAAAACTTAATTTTCTAACTAAAGTTCTACTTTAATATAAAGACACTTTGGGGGATTTACTAAAACTGGATTGTGCAAAATCTGGTGCTGCTCAGCATAGAAACCAATCAGCTTCCAGGTTTTATTATCAAATCTTAATTACGGTAAACAAGCTGAAGTTAGAAGCTGATTGGCTACCATACACAGCTGCACCAGATTCTGAGCACTCCCGTTTTAGTATATCTTGCCCTTTGTGTGCACTAAACGCCTTTGCAAACCTGGATAATACCTTGTAATAGTAGTAGTGACATCATCACTGTGCCGCACTTAGCCTGCGCAGAGATCAGAGCTGTGGGAGGGAACCAGCAGGTCCTATCACTTTAGGCTGCCTGAAGAAAGCTATAGTGGGGAGTGGAGACAAGACCAACCACCCTACACAAGGAGAGAGAGGAGCAATGACCGGTCTTTATTCCAGGAAGCTCCTGCACAGAGTTATGTTTCACACTGGATAACAGCACAGATGTGGAAGAAATACACAAAGCACACCAAGATTCATGACAAATATGCATTACTCCTGTATTTTTTGTACTTGCTTATCCTAGAGCTTAGTGTTAAATGGCTCCTCCACTGGGAAAATGTGTAGACTGACTTGCTGAACCTTGGAAAATGCTAGTTTCCTAATTATTATGCTGATCCAAAGGCTTTAAAACCATTTTTGGGATACATCTGCAGATCAGGAGTTGTGACTTTCCCCTGACTTCACTTGTTGGTGTTTGTTCCAGTCCAATGGCGTCCCTAGGGGGGGGGCAGAGGGGGCCCTGACCCCCCAACATTATGCTGTGCCCCACCCTGTGCCCCCCCCCCCCCCCCATTTAAAAAAAAATATTTTTTTTTTTTTTACAAAAAATCAATGTCTAAGAGGGAGAGAGTCCCCAGTCAGCTCCTGGGGGTGATTCCCCCCCCCCCCCTCTGCTCGCTGACACTGCATAATGCGAGCGCTCACACAACCACGGCCGCCCGATCTGCTCCTTCCCCTGCATCCTCATTGGCAGGGAGAAGAACGAGTTGCAGGAAGGACTCCACCAGGACTCTCAGTTACTGAAAAAACAGACTGATTTCTCCCATCCTTAGGACAGGAGAACCAGCCTGTAAATTCCAAGAGATGCCAGACCAGCGCTGTCAATAGCAGGGGCAGGACAGCAAGAGGAGGCTGGGAAACCCCACAGTGGCAGAACACTAGGACCCGGTGGCAAGACAACCTTTGCAACCCTGATAGTTCTCCCACTGCTTTGGATCCTTATATTTTCTTGGTATGCTGGTGACATATATCTCTTGTTTTCTGCCACCCTGGGGGACCCCAATACAGTAGGAAGGGAGCTCACTGCAGAACATGTGAAAGGGCCATTGTGGGGTCATAGTAAAGGGCCCCAGGATATATATATATATATATATATATATATATATATATATATATATATATATATATATATATATAATTGCATTTTATAGTTGCCCCCCTACTTTTGTCCCTGTCCCCCCATGTGCCCCCCCTAAATATGAAAGCTGGAGATGCCACTGTTCCAGTCACAAGGCTCAGAAAGTACTGTGGCCAGAGGCAGCCATGACTCTGTTGACTAGCAGAAAAGTCAACAAATGGCAGATTTTATATTTCTCTTACTGCTGGTTCCCTTTAAAGAGGACTTCCAGGTATGGATATTTTTTACATAGTTACATTGGTCCAGCTATATACCATACCTAGCCGATGTCCCAGAAGCTGGAAAATACTTAAGAAGACACTGCTACTACAGTGATCTCCACTTGCTTTGGGCTGAGCGGGTACCCTGGTGCAGTGTTAGAGGCTCGGACACTCGGCATGGGTGCCATTCATAGAGTTTGGATTGAACCGATTGGATAAGTTGATGTCATGCTCCCCACCTTGTCCAATCAGAGAATGCTTTGCATTTACAAAAAAAAAAGCAAAGCATTCTCTGAATGGTGCCTAAGCCGAAGATCAGCTTTTTTTTTACATCATGTGATCAGCTGTCATTGGTTGAGAGCTGATCATGTGGTAAGGGGCCCGGATCGGCCCCTTACACGGATCTGTGATCACCCGAGTCTCAGTGACTCGGTGCACAGCGGGGCACGTGCACAGGGGAGGACGTCATATGACAGCCTCCTGGAAATTCAGGTCCACGCTGTGGCCGTCATTCGGCTATAGCGCGGACGGTAAGAGGTTAAAGCGGTGTTCCAGCTGCAAATTTTTTTTTTAAAAAGTCAGCAGCTACAAACATTGTAGCTTGTTCCTTTAAGGCCAAGTTATAAAAGTGGGTGGAACTCTGCGTTAAATATCAGATCCAGACAGACTTTGTTATGATTGTATTGTGACAAAGCCAAATGGTTAATTAATTGCCTTATTTAAATATAAAGACTTGTGTTTTGACCTTGTTGATAGTTGCATGTAATATTTACCAGTAGGTTCTTATCTCGTTTGTAATATTTCAGTTTGTTGCTCCACCAGCCACAGTTAAAGCGATGTTGAACTCAAAAATGAGAATGCAATATTTTGCAGCTTATCAATCCTTAAAGCGGAGCTCAACCCAAAAAGGGAAGTTCCGCTTTAAGCACCCCTCCCCCTAATATGCCACATTTGGCATGTCATTTTTGTGGGGGGGGGGGAGCAGATACCTAGTTTTGACAGGTACCTGCTCCCACTTTCGCTCAAGCCGCCTAGTTCTCCTCTCCCTCCTTGCAATCTTCCGGGACACATCACTGGTCCCAGGAGCTTGTCCTACCAATGGGGAGACACTGCACGACTTGCACATGCACAGTGCGCACACGGCTGTGAAGCCACAAGCTGTCACTGCCGGGGTGCCCACACTTGCAATGCTGGCGCCGCGGAGAGGCGAGGGAGAGGTCAGCCGCTTTGCTGGACCGTGGGACAGGTGAATGAGTGTTTATTAAAAGTCGGCAGCTACACTTTTTGTAGTTGCTGACTTTTAATAAACACAAAAATGAGTGGAACTCTGCTTTAAATGGGGTGACTGCAGCATGTCTTAGGGTGTCTCCACTCTGGATGAAGAAGAAACAGAGACACCTTTATACAGCATCATTGTTGATTTGGGGAGATTTAACATAAGTGACTAGCAAATTAAACCTGAACTCCAGATAACACTTTAAAGTGGATCTTCAGTCATTTTTTCAACTTTCCATCTATTAAATCTTCTGCGCTTGTTGTTTTAACTTTGGATAGTAACACATTTTTTTCTGCCAGTACCTTATACAGGCCACTTTCTGTTTCTTGTCTGGTAAAAAGCCGAGGCTTTTGACATCATGCACAGCTCTCTCTCTCACTCTCGTGAAAGTTTGCCAGGAAGGGAGGGGGGATGAGTCATAAAAGGGCCAATAAGAGCTGCAGGGCTGCAGAGCTGGAGGTGTGCCTCTCTGTGTCTGTGTAAATCCAGGAAGTGAACAGGCAGCAGCTTCAGCTGCCCACTATTAAAATGTTTACAGCCAGACTTAGTGGAGGGCGATTTCTGCAGCATATTTGGCAAGTACAGAATCACAGTATATAGAAAATAATATGCAAAGTGGTTGGAGGGAAGCTTCAGAATGGCAAAGATGTTTTTATTACAAATAATGTGAGCAGACTGCAGTTCTTCTTTAAATAGTTAGAGCAACAGTTTTTTTTCTCCTTGTGAGATTAGGGTTTTACATAAATAACCTTGTTCTGCAAAAGAAGCTGAAAAATGACAAATTTACTGTCCAGATCACTATTTGCTTATGCATATGGCCAGTTTCTGCCTAATGTTTGTAGGAAGTTTAACCACTTCAGCCCCGGAAGATTTTACCCCCTTTCTGACCAGAGCACTTTTTGCGATTCGGCAATGCGTCGCTTTAACTGACATATGCGTGGTCGTGGGACCTTGCACCCTAACAAAATTTTTGGTTAAAAAAATTGCATTAAGCGTATATTGATTGGTTTGCGCAAAAGTTATAGTGTCTATAAAATAGGGGATAGTTTTATGGCATTTTTATTATTAATTTTTTTTTATTAGTAATGGCGGCAATCTGCAATTTTTATCGTGACTGCGACATTATGGCGGACACATCGGACACTTTTGACACATTTTTTGGACCTTTGTCATTTATACAGCGATCAGTGCTATAAAAATGCACTGAATACTGTGTAAATGACACTAGCAGGGAAGGGGTTAACCACTAAGGGGCGATGAAGGGGTTAAGTGAGTCCTAGGGAGTGATTCTAACTGTGGGGGGGGGGGATGGGCTACAACTCACATGACAGCGATCACTGCTCCCGATGACAGGGAGCAGTAGATCCTTGTCATGTCATTCAAGGCAGAACGGGGAAATGCCTTGTTTACATAGGCGCTTCCCTGTTCTGCAGCGTCGCGACACAATCGCCGGAAAACCGGCAGACATCGAGTCCGGTATGCCCATTTGCCCACCACTGCCATTGTGCCGACGTATATCGGCGTGCAGTGGTCAGCAAGTGGTTAACTACAGAAGCCCTATTCAACCCCTGTTCACTTGCAATCTATGCATTAATGTTTCCTGGAACAGTGGGGTTATTTACTAAAGGCAAATCCACTTTGCACAACAAGTGCACTTGGAAGTGCAGTCGATGTAGATCTGAGGGGGACATGCAAGGAAAATAAAAAAACAGCATTTTAGCTTGCACATGATTGGATTATAAAATCAGCAGAGCTTCCCCTCATTTCAGATCTTCCCCTCATATCTAAAGTGACTGCACTTCCAAGTGCACTTATAGTGTAAAGTGGATTTGCCTTTAGTAAATAAACCCCTATGTCTCTTGCCAAGACATTCACTTCAATGGAAGTCAGCAACTGACACATGACTTTTGGGTTTGATTTACTAAAGGCAAATCCACTCTGCACTAAAAGTGCACTGCAAATGCACTTGGAAGTGCGCTTGGAAGTGCAGTCGCTGTTGATCTGAGGGGAAGAGCTGAAAGGAGGGGAAGCTCTGCTGATTTTATCATCCAATTATGTACAAGCAAAAATGCTTGGAAGTGCACAGTGGATTTGCCTTTACTAAATAACCCCCATAGTGATCAATGACTGTTAGTGTCCCTACTGATGATCAGGAATCAATCAGAGTGTTTCCTGATCATTGCATTACTATATCAGCTCCAAAATAATGATCACATGCAAAGTAGAGGTTCTGCTGAAAAAACTCTTCAGCCCGCAAGTGGTTAGCACTTCTGCCTAGCAGCACTAAGGTCACCGGTTCGAATATCAACCATGACACTACCTGCATGGAGTTTGCATGTTCTCCCTGTGCCTGCGTGGGTTTCCTCCAGGTACTCCGGTTTCCTCCCACACTCCAAAGACATGCTGGTAGGTTTAAGTAGCTCCTGTCTAAATTGACCCTAATATGTGTATGTATGAATGTGAGTTAGGGACCTTAGATTGGAAGCTCCTTAAAGACTAAGATTGATGTGAATGTGGCTAAAGGCGCTACACAAGTACCTGTAATAAATAAATGTGAACATAACTGCCGCCCTCAGGATGCAATGAGCATCTGCAGTGACATCTACTTAATAATGTAACTGTCAGATACAATTGCATTATTAAAAATAAAAACATTAACTATAAACATTTTTTTTTTGCATTTGCCAGCCCCTAAGAAAACAATAGATTTTTTAAATTAAAAGAGTATATGAATTAAAAAAACGTATATGTCCTTAAAAAATCAATTTTAAAAAAATGTTTATAATTATTTAGGAGTGCAAATTTGTATATTAGCTAATACTAGACAATATATTTTTTTTCCCTGATTGTGACCCCAAAAAACTTTTCAAATATGTTAAAGAACCCCACTAATTATCTGTGAGGGCCAATCCGTGTTATTTTAGACTTATGGGGCATTGACTATGTATTTTTAAACTGATTCGTTAATCAAAAACCCATGTTTGGATAGAGATGAGTTTATTTACCACGGTGCCAAATGCAACCTCTCTTGGCTGCCTTATCTGGAGTTTAATATTTACCTGCTCTAGAACTGCGGCAAAAGAAGGGTAGAGAGGGCAGACAGCCAGTATTGGTGGAAGTGGTTCAATCAGTCTGTGAGAGATGGGGGATAATACTCTCAACACATACACAAACATATTTTTATTGAAAATAATAAAGTCAATGGAGTTAATTTACTAAAGGTAAATTGGATTTGCAAAGGAGTGAGTGAGGAGTTACTGAGTGAGGTGAAGCTCGGCTGGCTTCAACCATCCAATCACGTGTAGGCAAAAATACAGTTGTTTTTTTATTTTCTTGGGTAATTTTTGCAAAGTGAGTTTCCACCGTATTCACTAAGCTAAGGAAAATTCCCCTTGCAAAGTGAACAGCATATCTGCTTTCATTAAAAGAGGTCTTCACTGTATCTGAGCACCACAAATCAAAAACACTATTTAAAGTGATTTTAAAGGTACACATTTTTTTTTAATAAAAATAACAAACATGTTATACTCATCTGCTCTGTGCAAGGGTTTTGCACAGAGCGGCCCCAATCCTCCTTTTCTGGGGTGCCCCGTTGGCACTCCTGGCCCCTCTTCTTCATCGGGGTGCCCCCACAGAGAGACGCTTTCCATGGGGGCACCTATAAATGCGTGCTCCTGAGTCCCGCTGCTGCGTCCATTGATACAGACAGCAGGACTCGGCCCCACCCCCGCGTCACTGGATTTGATTGACAGCAGTGGGAGCCAATGGCTCCTGCTGCTATCAATCTATCCAATGAGGACAGAGACAGCGACTGGAGCTGCTGCGCTTATGCACGTCACTGGAATCGATAAGTTCAGGTAGAAAAAAGGGGGGGCTCTGGGGGCAGCTGTAGCAAAGAAGGTTTTTCACCTTATAGCATATGCATTAAGGTGAAAAGCCATGAGACTTTTAAATCCCTTTAAATAATTTTTATTGTTTAAAGCAAACTCCCCCATCCATGTATGTCTCCATGCCTTATTTTGTTGAGAATTTACTTTAAAAACAACCCCCTAGCATTTCTAGTCGTGGACATCTTGTGTAAGGGGAGATGAATCATGTAGCATTTACTCCTGGAATCCATCTGCCCTTAGGTCAAGCAAGCACACAAGAAAGTGTGCTGATAAAACCCTTCTTCCTCTCCTCTTCTGCTAAAGACTCCTGGGATATATGACTTAATTTGCCTAGGCGTGAAACCAGGAAGTAACTAAAGAAATATAAAAAAATAAAAGTTTAAAACAAGTACATATGATATACTTTCATATTTATTTACTAATGCTAGCAGCATAAGGATTAAAAATAATCAGGGCCATCTTTAATATGGTTTGGGCCCTTTGCAAACATTTTTTTGTCCCCCCCCAATGCAATTTTGCTCTTCAACCCAACATCTCAAAAAACAGACACACACATAGAATTGTCTAAAAAAAAACTTTGCAGACCTCCTTCACAGCAGTCCCACGGTGTCCTCAGTTCATGTCACAGCACTCTATTACATTGCCGCCTCTTCACATCACAGCGCCCCATTACATTGCAGACATTTTCACATTATAGTGCCCCTTTACACATCACAGCACCCCAATTACATTGCAGCAATTGTCACATCACACATTCACATGTATGAGTTTTGGCAGCCCATTCATTTGAATGGGCTGCCATGCCTGCATTTCCTGGCCTGCAGAAAAAAAGGTGCATGCAGCATTTTAAAATTGCAGTGGCCTTGAAATCCATTCTGCTTTTGCACCATGTGACTTACCTGAAGTTCCTACACACACAAACGCACTGTGTTTTTAAAAGTGTGGCCTAAATATCTAAAAATGCAGCAAGTTTGCAGATGCAGGAACTGCAGGTAAGTCACATGGTGCAAATGCAGAATGGACAGACAGTGCTGTATTTCATTGCTTAATGGGCATAGGTGTGCGCGGCCTATTACATGATGCATGCACATTTTTTTTGCAGGAAATGCAGGCATGGCAGCCCATTCAAATGAATAGGCTGCTGTGCCTGCGCAAATGTGGGCCGCCAAAGCACATACGTGTAGCAGTTAAATACAGACAGTAATGCCATGTGCTGTAAATTATGCTGTGTGCTCTGTAAAAAAAAATACAGCCACAGCCTCACTTAGCCTGGACTGCAGGTATGGTCAGCGTTTTTAAACTTTCTACTGTTATACACATGGCATGGGGATGGGGAGCGGGAGCCAGGGGAGGAGAAATAAGACCTACCTTGTCCTGGCAAGCTCAGCTCCGATCAGTTCTCCACAAACACTGCTAGTTTCACTTGACCAGGCACCAAGCAGCTTTCCACTCCGCGCCGCGGTCTGACTCCTCCTACCAAGGCCTCCGCTCCTCCGATCAGGTACACTGTGCACACATAGGAAGGGGCGGGGCCAGAGTTTCAGTAGAGCTCAAGCCCCCCCCCACGGCCCGCTCCTCGATCGAGAAAATGCAGCACTGGCACTGTTACACTGTGCACACGCCGCTGATGACAATGACAGACTGCAGGGCCACCCCCCCATTAGTACAGACCCCCCCAGAACAAACCCCACTCCATTAGTACAGATCCCCCTAGGACAAACCGCCCCCCTCTATTAGTACAGATCCCCCCGGGACAAACCACCCCCCCATTAGTACAAACCTCCCCAGGACAACCCCTCCTCCATTAGTACAGGTCCCCCCAGGACAAACCGCCCCCCTCCATTAGTACAGATCCCCCCCAGTACAAACCACCCCCCCTCCATTAGTGCAAATTCCCCCAGGACAAACCCCCCCTCCGTTAGTACAGATCCCCCCCAGGACAAACCTCCCCTCCATTAGTACAGACCCCCACCAGGACAAACCCGCCATTCCATTAGTACAGACCCCCCCAGGACTAACACCCCCTTTATTAGTACAGATCCCCCCAGGACAAACTACCCCCCTTCATTAGTACAGATTTCCCCAGGACAAACTGCCCCCCTCCATTAGTACAGACCCCCCCAGGACAAACCACCCCCCCTCAATTAGTACAGACCCCCCAGGACAAACCCCCCTCCATTAGTACAGACCCCCCAGGACAAACCGCCCACCTCCATTAGTACAGACCCCCCCAGGAACCCCCCCTCCTTGAGTACAGACCCCCCCAGGACAAAGCGCCCCCCTCCATTAGTACAGCCCCCCTCAGGACAAACACCCCCCTCCATTAGGGTACATAAAAACACCCAGCAGCAGCTAGAGAGGAGAGGACAGTTTGCAGCCGCGCCATCCGGGTGGAGAACAGATCGTAGCAAGCAGGAGTTAGACACAGGGAGGAGGAGGAGAACACATGCCAGGCATGGACTGCCCCCCCCCCAGCGACATCACTGCATGGCTGGTCTCTCTCCACACAGACAGCCGGTCCGATCTCTGACTGCTTCGCTCTCCCTCTCTGACAGGGGGAGTTGAGTTTGGGCAGGAAACAGTGTCGGCGGCGATGACCGGCGGACAAGGAGAGGAGGAGGGAGGGGAGCACTCTGGTGCTTCAGCTCCCCCACCTTTGTGGCCCCCGGGTGCACTGCACCCCGCGCAACTGCCTAGGATCGGCCCTTACAGACTGTCTGTGTGCGGAGATTTTCAGCGCCTATTTGCGGGCAGCACGCGGGCTTAACGGGCAGCTCCAGCTTTGGGCCCCAAACAGTGACAGGGCCCTGGGCAGCTGCCCTGTTTGCCCTGCGGTAAAGACGGCCCTGAAAATAATCCATGTTGATTTGGAGAGTGAAGTTCTATTTTAAACTAACTCCAATGTCCATTTTTTCTTGCGGGCTCCTCTTCTGTATATTGTTTTTCCTATGTTTTTCCTAACAACAACTGAACACTAACACTGAATGTGCCACCTGCTAAGAAATTGTTAATTTTCCCTATGAATTGTTACATTTATTTATTAGTTTACAGACCTTCCTGCCAGAAGAGAGTATTGGATACGTAACAACAAAGAAGTATTTGGGGTAATCTAAGTTGAGAAATTTACAAATGTTCTATTTGAAAAGCATCCTAATTCTGATAACTTCTTCCTTTTTCTGAAACTGAATGTACATTCTACTGATGTTAGCAGCTAAGCTGCACATGGTACGCTGCCTGATTTCCTGCGTCGTTGTAGACAGGATGTCTCTATCAGTTTTTATCTTATATATCATTCTTAGAAAGAAACTAACACTTTGGTCAGTTCTAGAAATTCAGGATGTTCATGTTCTTATGACATTTTCTGTTAAATGATCTGTATTGTTAATAACTTATTAGGGTTTATCTGTCTCAGGCCTTTCTCACACCACGTGCAGGGACATGCGTTTTTCTGCACCTGTCTCTGCAAGGACACATAGGGGTTGATTTACTAAAGGAAAATAAACTGTGCACTTTGCAAAGTGCAGATGCACTCTGCGAGAGCAGTTGCTCCAGGGCTTAGTAAATGAGGAAAAGCTCTGCTGAATTCCAACATTCAATCATATGCAAGCAAAAAGGCTGTTTTTTACATTTTCCTTGCACATGATTGGGTATTCTTTGCAGAGTGAAGCTTTACCTCATTTACTAAGATCTGGAGCAACTGCACTTGCAGAGTGCAATTGCACTTTGCAAAGTGCACAGTCTATTTGCCTTTAGTAAATCAACCCCATAGAGAACAATACCACAACCCTGGTATCCGGTGCATATTTCTTCTGTGGAGAAATAGGCAACACGTATGCGTTTTTTGTGTGCAGAAACCAACGTTATGGTGTGAACAGGGCACATAGAAAACAGTTGTTTTCCTTGTGTCCTTGCAGAGACCTATCTTAGAAAAACGCACATATCTACACATAGTGTGAACAAACCTAAAATATTCTTTACAAGTCAAGTCTGTGGGGTTGATTTACTAAAGCTGGAAAGTGCAAGCTCTGGTGTATCTGCGCATGGTAGCCAATCAGTTTCTACTTCCAGCTTGTTCAATTTAAGCTTTGACAAAAATACCTGGAAGCTGGTTGGTTCCTATGCAGAACTGCACCAGATTTTGCACTCTTCAGTTTTAGTAAATCAACCCCTGTGTTTTTTTCTATCGGTTTTTATGCATGTATGGTGCGAACGAAGCCTTTATCGTCTGAAAATATGCCTCTAGTTCCTGCAAACTATGATGATCAAAAACGGCAAAACCTTGGCATCATAAGCATCAAAGGGAATATACAGTATTTTCAAATGTTTTTGTTTGTTTATTTCTTCTTATTATAATTAATAGAAATACACTTGGTAACCGCTTGCTGCGCACCCAGAGTACATTTACTGCAGACGGGCGGCAGCTGCAGGCTAGGCAACATAACTGGACGTCGCTGCCGAACTTCTGGGTTTGCAGCATGCAGTAAGCATGCGCACGCCCCCTGCTGACCTGTGCTGGTTTTACACAGCACAAGTTTGTCAGCAGGTTACAGCCAATGGCTATGGATGTACACCTGCTGATCGACTGTGGTCAATCACAAACATATAGAATTCTGTACATAAATGGCGATCTGTTTGTTTCTTCTCCCTGCAGCCACAAGTGCGACCCGGGAGGCACCATTAGATACAGACACACGCGAACAGCCTCAGTGCCGGGCTAAGGCACGATATATGTAAGCAGCCACTTGGCCTTGTCTTTTAAATGATGTTTTAATAAATAGGATCACACTATTGGTTTCCCTTTTTTATCTTTTCTCACATACCCCATCCATGGTCTTGCGGAGGAGGGATTTTTGCCTCAACATTCTCCTTCATTGCAGCAAGTTTATCTTGCTAAAAGCGTTACTTGACCTGCTTTCTAACTAAAGAGGTCACGTCTATCTGGTAAGCAGAACCCACATATGGAGCACATTGGGTGTATGAATTCCAGTTGGTGATGGACGGTTCACTAATGATGCCACTTAGAACATAATCAGCACAGAAGAGTCATAATCGCTAGGACTTTTTTGCTATCAACTTTTTATTAATTTTTCACTATTTTGTTCACAATTATTATGTATATGGATTGTATCTATTTTTTATGGCACATTGCGCTTTAATATGAATATAGAAGTATTGCTTTATAGGACTACGTAAATATTATTGCACATTATTATTGAACTCTATGAGCGCCCCCTCATATCTCACTCACTATTATCTAAAGTTGATCCACCTACCTTAGCTAGGGGAGAAGCTGTTAATTTATTTTAACTCACTTTGTTATTTTTTGGCACGAGGTACCAACTTTTCAATATCTCCAACTCTATCCGCTTTTCGGCGATCCCTGAAAACCTTTCTCTTCAGAAAAGCCTATTAGACCTCCACCTAACTGTACTTTTATTTTCTCCATCAGTCCATCCCCCACAGCTATTACCTTTTGTATCTCTTGATCCTTCCAGTGCTGTATCCTGGCCTAGGCCAACAAGGCCCAGGCCTAGGGCAGCACTTTGCAGGGGGGCAGCACGGAAAGAGTCCCCACCGGCTTGCCCTGTTAGTGTAGGGCCAGTCTTATGCTGTGGACTGGGCTGAGAGGCAAATTAGTCTAGCGCCCCCATAAAGCGGCCGCACTCCGCAACTGTGGGGGGGGGGGGGGCTGCTTCTAATTATGACTGTCCTATCATCCTGGAGCACAAACCTTCCTCACTGTGCTATGTTTTCTGCTGCACCATTGGAATGGTTATATCTTCTTAGTCCTATCCATTAAATTATCAGAAATTTGTGCTTAGCCACTTCAATACCAGGCACTTACCCCCCCCCCCCCCCTTCCTGCCCAAGCCATTTTTCAGCTTTTTGCGCTGTCACTGTTTGAATGACAATTGCGCGGTCATGCTACACTGTACCCAAACAGAATTTTTATCATTTTGTTCCCACAAATAGAGCTTTCTTTTGGTGGTATTTGATCACCTCTGTGGTTTTTATTTTTTGCTAAACAAATAAAAAATATTTTGAAAAAATTGTGAAAAAAAATAAATGTTTTGCTTTTGTTTCTGTTATAAAACTCACTCATGGGTAGCACTGATGGGCACTAAAAGGCTGTAAAGATGGGTACTTATGGGTGGCACTGATAGGCGGCACTGCTGGGCACTGATACGCGGCACTGATATGCGGCAGCAATAGGCATCCCTGGTGGCACTGGCAGTGGTAGGCATTGTGAGTGGGCAGTGATTGGCAGTTGCCTGGGCATTGATTTGCATTTCCCTGGTGGTCTAGGGGGGCATACCAGGTGGTCCAGTGTGGATGGTCATCCTGGTGGTCCTGGGCGGGATGATGGTGGTCCTGGGCAAGATCCGAGGGGAGGCTGCGCTGATAAACAATCAGCACAGACCCCCCCCCCCGTCAGGAGAGCAGCCGATCGACTCTCTACTCGCGTCTGTCAGATGCGAGTGAGGAAAAGCCGATCAATGGCTCTTCCTGCTTACATCGTGATCAGCCATAAATGGACACCGCTGATCACGTGGTAAATGACGGAGGCTCTTTGCCGAGATCAGTGTAGCAGTGTGTCAGACTGACACACTGCACCCCCCGATTGCTGCAATGCGCTCCCCCACGGGCGCGCGGCGGCTGTTATCCTGCTGGACGCCATATGACGCCCAGTCAGGATAACTGAACGGGAAGTGGTTAAAGTAGAACTATAGGCAACACTTTTTTTTCATTTTGGAAAGAGTACGGGAGGGTTATAGCCCCTGTCAGTTTATTTTTTAGCATCCCTGTCCCATTGCAGAGATTTCCCTTCACTTCCTGCCCCATATCCAAACAGGAAGTGAGAGGAAATCTATGCAAAATTTAAGGGCGGGTCTTAACAGAAAGGGGTGCGGCCTTGACAGGAAGGGGTGGGTCATATTTAAATTAGGGGGTGCACGAGTTTAGCCAGGCCTAGGGCAGCACAAAACCTAAATGCACTACTGGACCCTCCCTTTTAGATTGTAAGATCTATGAGCAGGGCCTTCTGATCCCTCCTGTATTTATTTGTATTGTAAGTGTAATGTCTGCCCTCATGTTGTAAAGTGCTGTGCAAACTGTTGGCGCTATATAAATCCTGTATAATAATAATAATAATAATAAAAATGAGGTCTTAAAGGGACCATACCACTAGAAAAGTGTTGCAGATGTTTACAGATACATTCAGACCCTTGTGTTTCGGGATTGCACACAAAATTGTATGTTGTCCCAACACCCGGAGAAACGCGCTGCCTTTCAGAGGACGCACGGTGGTACTAATAATTGTTAATGGCCCCCATTCATTTGGAGACGTGAGTATTTTTACATGAGACAAACTGCACTTTTGCACATAAATGCACCGGGGGATTTTTGGAAGATTCGGCGACTTATTTTCCTTTTTTTCATACATTGAAATGAATCGTGTAAAGCGCTGCACAAACTGTTGGCGCTATATAAATCCTGTATATTAATAGTGCGCTCTACACATGGGAATGTGTGTCAATGGTGGCAACTGCTGCATGGGGACAATTCCATCATGTTCTTTATTTACGTGTCAATGTCCCCCCTCCCCAGAGCAGACTGTCATGCCGTCATTGCACTGACGTCATTCTCTTGCACCCTTGTCCCCGGCAGGCCTGTGCACAGCCCCTCTCTCTCACACACACACACAGCCTCTGCTTCCTCCAGCAGCCCCAGCCCGCCGCGAGCGCGCCCAGCTCCCCGGTGCACGCGCCTCCCTCGTTGTTTTTCATGAATGAAATCCAATCGGGCGGATATAAATAGCACGGGAGGGCGCTGACGTCACGAGGCGAGCTGCTGCTGCTGCAGCTGGAGATCGGGTTGCATTAGACGGCTGTGTGCTCGATTCACAGATTGTTTGTGTGCCGCGGGAGGGCGGGGCTAGAACCCAGAGAGGGGCGGGGATGGAGAGAAGGGGAACGTTCACCCCATAAGATGGAGCGGGGAGAGGACCATGAGACGGCTGCAGCCCGATCCTAGCCGACCTGCCTGGAGGACAAGCACTGAGCCGGGGAGAGGACACAGCAGGTGTGTAGAGGGGCATAGCGCCGGCCTGAGCAGTGGTGTGGAGGGATGCTGAGCGGATTCCTGGACACTGATGATGGGGAGACATAAAATAACGGGAGAGGAGGAGGAGGAGGAGGGGGCAGGAAATCCAGGAGATCAGGGCGGATGGCAGCAGCATTTCTGTCCCCTATCTATGTGCCATGGACCTTCTGTCTATGGAGTGTGTGTTGTTTCCATGGAGTGTGTCTGTTGTTTGTATGTAGTGTGTTGTGTCTATGTAGTTTGTGTTGTGTCTTTGGAGTATGCTGTGTGTGAGTTGTGTCAATAGAGTGTGTTGTGTCAATAGAAGTGTGTGTGTTGTGTCTATGTAGTTTGTGTGTTGTGTCTATGGCGTGTGTATATTGTCTGTAGAGTGTGTTGTGTGTTATTTCTATGGAGTGTGTTATGTATGTGGAGTGTGCTGTGTGTGTTGTGTATATGGAGTGTGTTATGTATGTGTTGTGTGTTGTGTCTTTAGAGTGTGTTATGTCTGTGGAGTGTGTTGTGTGGTATGTATGTGTTGTGTCTATAGAGTGTGTTATGTATGTGGAGTGTGTTGTGTCTATAGAGTGTGTTATGTATGTGGAGTGTGTTGTTTCTATAGAGTGTGTTATGTATGTGTTGTTTCTATAGAGTGTGTTATGTATGTGTTGTGTCTATAGAGTGTGTTATGTATGTGGAGTGTGTTGTGTCTATAGAGTGTGTTATGTATGTGTTGTGTCTATAGAGTGTGTTATGTATGTGTTGTGTCTATAGAGTGTGTTATGTATGTGTTGTGTCTATAGAGTGTGTTATGTATGTGTTGTGTCTATGGAGTGTGTTATGTATGTGTTGTGTCTATAGAGTGTGTTATGTATGTGTTGTGTCTATAGAGTGTGTTATGTATGTGGAGTGTGTTGTGTCTATAGTGTGTTATGTATGTGTTGTGTCTATAGAGTGTGTTATGTATGTGTTGTGTCTATAGAGTGTGTTATGTATGTGTTGTGTCTATAGAGTGTGTTATGTATGTGTTGTGTCTATGGAGTGTGTTATGTATGTGTTGTGTCTATGGAGTGTGTTGTGTCTATAGAGTGTGTTATGTATGTGTTGTGTCTATAGAGTGTGTTATGTATGTGGAGTGTGTTGTGTCTATAGTGTGTTATGTATGTGTTGTGTCTATAGAGTGTGTTATGTATGTGTTGTGTCTGTGGAGTGTGTTATGTATGTGTTGTGTCTGTGGAGTGTGTTGTGTCTATAGAGTGTGTTATGTATGTGGAGTGTGTTGTGTCTATAGTGTGTTATGTATGTGTTGTGTCTATAGAGTGTGTTATGTATGTGTTGTGTCTATAGAGTGTGTTATGTATGTGTTGTGTCTGTGGAGTGTGTTGTGTCTGTGGAGTGTGTTGTGTCTGTGGAGTGTGTTGTGTATGTGTTGTGTCTATGGAGTGTGTTGTGTCTGTGGAGTGTGCTGTGTGTGTTGTGTCTATAGAATGCGTTGTGTGTTGCTGTGACAACCCTCCTGTAGGCAGGCATGAGGGGGCTCAGCCATATGACTTGTGAATACACACAGCAGATGTGTGTGGGGGTTGTATACACACACAGGGGGGGGGGTCCATGGGATGGCATGCTGCAGACAGGGTTGACCTTTCCTCCATACAACCGCTAACAGCTACAGCCGTGTGTGCAGGAGGTTGTGTTATTTAGGAAGGACCAATCCTTGTAGTCATCCATCAGAGAGTTGACAATAACATTAAACATTCCATGGTTGGGGCTCATTCACACCGTCTCTGCATAGAACAATACAAGAGCACATAGAGATTATTGTTATCTAGGTGCTCTGTTCACACAACAATGCAGCGCAGAACCTTAGAGATGCTGCATTTTTATGCAGTGTAATTGACAGTCACCACAGTGCATCACGCCATGCAGAGGTGCACAGATGTGAATGAAGTGTCTTTGTGTGACACTACAATAAAGCTTTTATTAAAAAAAGGTAATCACTGTGTTGTAAATCCTTATAAGATCACACAGAGATTCTACAATCACATTGAGTATTCAGGGATCAGCCTTAGTGCTCCACATGTCCCAGCAGAGCATTGCAATGTGCAGAGGTGCATAGAAATGAATGATGTGACATTTTAATAAAGTTGGAAAGAAAGTCAGACTGTACAGAGATTGTATAGGTCATGGTCCGCTTTAGTGCACCACATGTCACAGCAGTGCATCACAACATACAGAGGTGTATGGACATGAATGAAGTGTACATGCTCCACCAAAGTTAAACAGTTGTAACAAAGAAAAGCACCCCCATACATGAGCAATTGTTGACGTTACCCTGGTGTTCTAGATGTTCTGGACCTGTTCTGCAACTGTATGTAAACCCTAAAGCCAGGAATAGTGTCCCTTCATTGGTGTCAGTGGGAGGAATAGTGTCCCTTCATTGGTGTCAGTGGGAGGAATTGTGTCCCTTTATTGGTATCAGTGGGAGGAATAGTATCCCTTCCTTGGTGTCAGTGGGAGGAATAGTGTCCCTTCATTGGTGTCAGTGGGAGGAATTGTGTCCCTTTATTGGTATCAGTGGGAGGAATAGTATCCCTTCCTTGGTGTCAGTGGGAGTAATAGTGTCCCTTCCATGGTGTCAGTGGGAGGAATAGTGTCCCTTCATTGGTGTCAGTGGGAGGAATTGTATCCCTTTATTGATATCAGTGGGAAGAATAGTGTCCCTTCCTTGGTGTCAGTGGGAGGAATAGTGTCCCTTCCATGGTGTCAGTGGGAGGAATAGTGTCCCTTCCATGGTGTCAGTGGGAGGAATAGTGTCCCTTCATTGGTGTCAGTGGGAGGAATTGTGTCCCTTTATTGATATCAGTATGAGGAATAGTGTCCCTTCCTTGGTGTCAGTGGGAGGAATAGTGTCCCTTCCTTGGTGTCAGTGGGAGGAATAGTGTCCCTTTGTTGGTGTCAGTGGGAGGAATAGTGTCCCTTCATTGGTGTCAGTGGGAGGAATAGTGTCCCTTCGTTGGTGTCAGTGGGAGGAATAGTGTCCCTTCATTGGTGTCAGTGGGATGAATAGTGACCCTTCATTGGTGTCAGTGGGAGGAATAGTGTCACAACGTTGCTGTGAGTGGGAAGAATAGTTCCCAATCATGGTGTCAATGGGAGCAATAGTGGCCCACTGTTGGTGTGATTGGCAAGAATTACGCCCTATTGTTAAAGTGGTTGTAAAGTCTCAAGGTTTTTCACCTTATTGCATTCTAAGCATTAAGGTGAAAAAATTGATAGCAGGAGCTATGGTGGGGCTGAGTGACGTGGTGGTGGGGCCAAGTCCCGCTGTCTGTGTCAATGGATGCAGCAGCTGGACTCTGGAGCGAGCCCGCATGGGTTCCCCCATGGAAAGCAGCTTCTCTGATGAAGGGGAGGAGCCAGGAGCGCTGGTGGGGGACCCCAGAAGAAGAGGATCGGGGCTGCTCTCTGCAAAACTCTTGTGCCCCATGGGGCTGCATAAAGGCAAGCAAAGGGCCGCATCCGGCCACAGTTTGGAGACCACTGCTCTAAGTCATGGCATCGTGGTGCACGGTATACAGTCTTCTAAAATTGGATCTACAATCAGAGTTTTTTTTGTTTTTTTGTTAATCGAGTTGGGAAGGATTAGAACGCCGGTCAGGTTACTTCTGTCAAAGGCTCCATTGCAGAGATTCCTTCACTTCCTGTCTGGAAGAAGGTTGTCCCCTGGACAGGAAGTTAGGGGAAATCTCTTTAACTGCAACACAGACCGAAGTACAGATTTTTATTTTCAGTACGGGAATGCTAGAACCTCTGTCAGCTTTTTTTTAACTGTCTGCAGCATTAACTAATAAGCCCTGGATGCGCACAGTCTGCATTCAGGGACGATCATCTGCGGGTAAGGGCTGCATGTCCAATTACATGCAAACAGCTGCTGGCACTGGGGCTCCTATTGCTTTTAATGGGGTTTCCTGCCCACACCTATTTACAGGGATCCCCACTGAGCTTCCCACAGGAAATCACAAATGGCCTCATTCATAAGTGTGAACAGGGCGTATAAGGTTGTCCCCAGAACAGAAAGTGAGGAAATGTCTCTAAAGCCGGCCATAGATGGATCGAATCTTGGCTGGGTCAGCAGGGACTGGCTTAGATTTGAACCATCTATGGGCAGGCTGATCATACCCAAGTCCACCCATCGATCGACTTTGGTACAACAAGCATGTTGGATTTTTCATGTGATTTATTGCCAGTGGCTGTAGCTGCTAGCAATAATCCCTGTGTGTCGTCCTGGAGAACACACGGTGCTCCTGGCTGGGACAGCCCCGGGAGAACACAATAGGTCCAAGGGAGAGATGTCAGTGTTGATGGGAAAACAAGCGACTTTGTTTCCTGCAACCTGTGACTGCAGGAAAGGAAATCGCATCATCTATGTTCGGCCTAATAACCGTGCCATGGGTAGTAGTAAAACCTGCCAAGGGTTCCAACCTTTCCACGTGCTATACATAGGGTATAGATAGACTTTAGGAGAATATTTTATTTATCGCAAAATGTTTTATCTGGAGATCCTGCCATTAACAACACTTCCTGTTGGAGGATGACAAAACTCAGGCTGCTTAAGTTCTGAGGAGTTTTCAAGCACTTTTGCATTAAAAAAAAAAGCGCCTGAAAAGCTCAAGAAAAAGGCTTCCCTGTAAAATCAATGAATGCCTTCACACTGGGGCGGTGCGCTTCCGTTGCGGTGAAAAAAATCCTACCTGCAGCATTTTTGGGGAGTTAAAAAAAAAAAACACACCAAAAACGCACCTTCTTATTGAAGGCAATGGAAAATGCGGTAAAAACACACTCGCAATGAGTTTTTGGAGTTGTTTTGGAGTCACGTATCCTTTAAAAACTGCACTACAAGAGCAGTAAAATCGCAGCAAAAAAAAATCGCAGCCTAAGCCACTACCTTATGATTAACAGCATCATTGTCAGCCTGCTGTGCAATCTCATTTAGTTGGCTGCTGGGTGAGTGGGGCTATTTAATAAAAACTGATGCACTCTGGGCGTGGCCGGGATGGTGGACTGAGCGGACGTGCCTTCAGAGCTCTGCTGGAGACGAATCCGATATTTTATCCTTATTGGGGTTAAATTATACCTGAACCGCTCTGACAAATCCTGTATGCCTTCCAGAACTGCTGGAGGTCCGAAACGGGGCAAGAGGCTTCGGTTTCCCCCTAACGCTGAGACTGTACCGACTCTGTCTCCGGAGCAGCGGCCTGCAACTGCGCGCCTTACTAATATGGCGTCGCAGACTGATCATGAGGAGGCAGCGGCCCCCGGAATACCAGAGGTTATGGCTGCGATCACCATGTGCCAAACTGCACTTACATCTAAGATAGAGGCGGTGCAGATGGATGTGGGACTAGTGCGGCAAGATCTGGATAAAATCCGTTCCAGAATAACTGTGGTGGAGCAGCGGGTGGGTGATACGGAGGACACAGTGGCTGGACACGAGGCTTCCATTAGAGCACTACAGATGCAGGTGAAGGCCTTGGAATATCGGGCGGAGGACGCCGAGAATCGAAGCAGGAGGAACAACCTCCGCATTGTGGGGCTCCCTGAGGGAGTTGAGGGACGCAACCCCACTGTATTTACGGAGGACCTCCTGAGATCGATCCTCCCTGCGGCGCACCTATCATCTCACTTTACGGTGGAAAGGGCTCACCGAGTGCCGCCGAGGCCGGGACCGGAAGGAGCCCCCCCCCAGTACATTCATCCTGCGGCTGCTAAATTTCCGAGACAGGGATGAACTCCTGAGAGCGGCCCGAGCAGCAGGTGATATTCCCTACCGCAATGTGAAGTTAATGCTGTTCCCCGACTACACGATGGAGACACAGAGGCAGCGTCGGTCCTTTGATGCTGTGAAGGCGGCTCTGCGTGTCAAGGGGATCAGATACAGTATCTTGTTTCCAGCCAAACTGCGTGTAGTCGATGGAGAGACAGTGAGGATCTTCACTAGTCCTAAGGAAGCCGGAGCCTGGATCGAGACACTACCTCCATAGGCGCTTCTGTCTTCTGCCCTGAAACACCCCTTTGCCTTGGTCAGTAATGTTTATTTTCATTAGTTATATTTTTCCCTGTTTTATATGGATCGGAGCGTAACTATGCAATTGGCACCGGAGGGGTCAGAACCGAGGCTTTGTCGGAACTACTTGTTCTATTTTAAACCCAGGCTGCCTCAGATGTACTGTTTCTCCTGAGCCTATCCTGACCGGAGCCCACTCCTACATTGTGCCGGGCAATGAAGCTTTAATGTTAGGGGTCTAGGCCCTATGGAGACTCAGTAGCGGATATCTTCACTGTTGAATTGTTTTGTACAACCCAGCATAACTCCTTCATTCCAGCAACTCAATATTTAGAAGGACACAGGAACCAAATACTCCCCTTGTTTGCTGTGCAAGAGTCGTAACTCTGCAGCATTCCTATCGGGATCACGGCCCCGATACCAAGCTAATTGTTTGGAACTGTTGATATTAGTTTGGGCTCATGTGCCTCTTACTGTTTGAGGGTGCACGGGGAGGGGGGAAGGGAAATTGGATGGCAGTTGCTATCCCACAAATGGTTTATCTGTTAAAGATAAGGTTACAGTTGAACATGGTTGGTCACTATGTTGTTGTCGCTCTGCTTGGTGGGGGGTTGTCTGGGGGTGCGCGGCAGCCATGCCTTCACAAGTTGGTGGACGCTGAGGAGCAGATGGCGGCTGGAGGTTGCGCACCCCTGAAGGGGACCAACATGCTTGGGTGCAGAGATATCCTCCTGTTATGGATGTGTAAAAATTATGGCTAATTTTACAGTGATGTCATGGAATGTCAGGGGGCTCAATTCGGCAATAAAGAGGTCACTAGTACATAAATATATACGACAGCATAACCCCCAAATTTGCATTTTGCAAGAGACCCACTTAATAGGCACTAAGATAATGGGCTTAAAAAGAGCATGGGTGTCTGCACACTATCATGCCTCCTATTCAAACTACGCCAGGGGTGTGAGTATTCTAATACATAGATCCCTCCCCTTTCAGCTAGTGGCGGTCAAGACGGACCCTGGGGGTAGATATGTCTTACTGCATGCGTTGATCGCTGACTCCCCGTACATAATTGTAGGTGTATACCTACCCCCTCACTCAGATATAACCCTACTTCATACTCTGATGCACACCATAATACAATATGATGTCAGTAGGGTGCTCATTATGGGGGATTTCAATTTAGTCATGTCCAATGATAGAGATAGACTTCGGCCCTCTTCTTCCACTAGCTCAGGATTGTCGCAGTGGGCATCCTCATTTCAACTGACGGATCTCTGGCGTCATTTCCACCCCTCGGAGGCTCAGTTCACCTGCCTATCCACCACTTTCAGGACGCTGTCCCGGATTGACGTGGCCTTTGCCTCGTCTGACATGCTGCGGGAGACGGTGTCCACGGAGATCCTCTCCCGCGGCGTTTCGGACCATGCTCCGTTGCTGGTGGCTGTCCGAGCGGCGCCTCCTGGGGGTCCGCGGCTGTGGAGACTGTCCAAATACTGGATTATGGACACGGAGATCCAGGAGGAAATACCGGAGGCATTATGTAATTTCTGGTTGTCCAATGAGGATTCCACTGGCCCACTTATAACTTGGGATGCCTTTAAGGCATGGGTGAGAGGAGAGTATATTAGGAAAATCGCACATAGAAAAAGGGTGTCGGAGCAATCTCTGAGACAACTGGAGGAACAGGCTCGGGAACGGGAGCAAATATATGTTGATGCCCCGACCTCAGACAACTATATTTCATGGCAGTGCACCCTCAGGGAATTATCGCTGTTGAGAGTTGACCTTACGAAGAAGTCTATGTTGGCATGCGCCCAGAGGGTATTTGAATATGGGGACAAAAACGGCAGGCTTTTGGCCTGGTTGGCAAAAGGACAATATGCAACGACTCATATAGGTAGGATAAAAGATATAGACGGCACCATACTGACTACCCCTGCGACAATTAGTACTAGATTCTTTCAATTCTATCAGGAACTATATGCCACTAGAGTGACTTATGCAGCCTCTGAACTCTCTGACTACTTGACCAACGTCCCTCTACCTGAACTCGATACAGACCAACGTGAAGCTCTAGAGGCAGATATAACTTTGGAAGAGATACAGACGGCCATGGGTTGTATGCAGGCAGGGAAGGCTCCAGGCCCAGATGGCCTACCTATAGAGTTTTACTCACAGAATCAGGAACTGTTGGCTCCCAGAATGGTCTCTCTCCTCTCACAATACCATACTATTGGTTCACTGCCTGGTTCCATGTACGAGGCGGTAGTGGTGTTGGTGCCCAAACCCGGTAAGGATCCTGAGGAGTGCGCCTCGTATAGGCCCATCTCTCTGATTAATGCGGATGCCAAAATCTTGGCCAAAATTTTGGCTCTTAGGCTGGCAACGGTGATTGAAAGCTTAATCCATATAGACCAGACAGGGTTCATGCCGGGGAAAGGCACCGATATCAATATACGTAGGCTTTTTCTAAATCTTGATACGGAACATGACAATGCAGGCACTAGAGTCATTGCTTCCCTAGACGCGGAGAAAGCCTTTGATTCCGTGGAATGGGGGTACCTAGAGGAGATAATGAAGCGTTTTGGTTTTGGCCCCAAGTTTCTTCACTGGATAGGCTTACTATATAAATCCCCTAGGGCGAGGATCCGTATAAATGATGACCTATCAGACTATTTTCTCCTCCAGAGGGGTACTAGGCAGGGTTGCCCCCTGTCCCCCAGCCTATTTGCTCTGGCTCTAGAGCCACTAGCTATTTTAATAAGGAACTCACAAGATGTTAAGGGACTCAAAGTTGGCCCTCTGGAGGAGAAAATTTCTTTATATGCGGACGACGCATTACTGTACTTACAGGACGCTGGGGCCTCCTTGCAAGCTGCTTTGGGGATCTTTGACGAGTTTGGGAGGTTTTCCGGGATTAAAATCAATTGGTCTAAATCGGTTCTTTTCCCAATAGATCCCCAGGCTAGGGCAGGGGTGCCATCCACTCCATTAGTATGGGTGGAGGAGTTCAAATATTTGGGGATTGTGGTAACTAAGGATCTCCAGGCATTTCGTCGCCTTAATATACAACCCATAATAGCAAGACTAAAAGAGCATTGCTCTAAATGGAAGGACCTACCTCTTAATCTGTTAGGGCGCATTAACATATTAAAAATGCTATATCTACCTAGGTTCAATTATGTATTTCGCAACTGCCCGATGTGGCTCCCTGGGTCACTCTTTAAAGACATAGATGTATGCATTGGATCATTTTTGTGGAAGGGCTCCTCCCCCAGATTAGCTAGATCAACTCTACAGCTTCCGGTTCACTGCGGGGGTCTTGCACTGCCTAATCTACAGATATACTACTGGGCTGCGGTACTGGTAACGGTGAGATGGTGGTTTGAACAGTCTAAATCGAACGCTGCCACGTGTCTGGAGGCTGCCATAGTGGGATCTCTCAAGGAGCTAGGGAATGTAGTATATAGAGGCCCCTCAGCATACCCTTCACTCCCAGGCCCCACCAAAGTGACTCTTAAGGTATGGACAGTAGCCAGGAAGAGATTTATGGGCCCTCAACAGTATTCCCCCTTCTCTCCATTATGGGGAAATCCTTCGCTTCCTCATTTTAGGACAATACCAGACCCACAAATATGGGCCCGTTTTGGGATTAAGGTCCTTCAAGATATCATCCACTCAGGGGCACTGTTATCCTTCCAGGAGCTAGCAAAGAAAAATGGACTTCACGAGGGAATGCTATTTAGATACTATCAGTTAAGGCATGCAGCCAGGGCACAATTCACTTTTCCTGTAAGCTTACAAACGGATCCCATTGAGGGACTTTTGGCACAGGAAACTCTTGAGAAGACCCTCTCCACCTTATATCTCGCCTTATTGAAAAGTGATTCCCCCAAGATGAATGCCCTGTGGGGCAAATGGCAGGCTGATATCCCGGATTTGGATAGGGAGACTTGGGAGGAGTGCTTTGAGGATGGGTCTAGGCTAGTGATTTCCTCCAGGGATAAACTGCTGCAAACTAAGTTTTTGCACCGGGTCTACTACACGCCTCAGAGGCTGTGCCGGATCTACCCTAATAGGTCACCGAACTGCCCCAGGTGTCACTCCCCTGATAGTACATACCTGCATATGTTCTGGACCTGTCCCCGTATTGTACAATTTTGGGAAACGATTTTTGAAAGTATTAATATCCGCTTACAACTAACAATACCAATGTTACCTGAGTTAGCTCTTTTGGGTATTCATGAGGATGACCAGAGACCGAAATATACGAAAACACTCATTTCCTTGTTGTTGTTCTATGCCAAGAAAGAGGTCCTTAAGAAATGGGCGTCACCATCCCCCCCTAAGGTAGAGGAATGGGACTCCGCTGTTAACGCTATACTACCTCTTTATAAGATGACATACACTTGCAGGGGATGCCCAAAGAAGTTTGATCGGATATGGCTGCCATGGACGGAGCAATTCTAATATCAATGCCATGGGTCTGATTGGGTGACACCCTCAGGGGGGAGGGGAAAGTGCCCCCTCAGATACAGAATAAGACCACGTTAGATATGCGATGGTGCTGCCTATGAGCATAATTATGGGTTCCGTGCTGTTTAAACTGATGTTCCATGTATCCTACTTTTAAGCAATAGATGGATATTAAATATGTTTAATATATTTTGATGTACCTCAAGCTGATAATTCCATGATGTAAGCAAGAGCATGATTCCTGTATAAACTTTGTTATATGATGACTTCTACAATAAAGACCAACCTTGTTGTTAAAAAAACTGATGCACTCAGAATCTGGTGTATCTGAGCATGGTAGCCAATCAGCTTCTAACTTCAGCTTGTTCAATTAAGCTTTGACAGAAAAAGCTGGAAGCTAATTAGCTACTATGCACATCTTCAGATTCTGAGTGCTCCAGTTTTAGTAAATCTCCTCCTATAAATCCTAGCTTAAAACAGTAATAAACCCAAAAGCAGACATTGCAAACATGCAGCTTATCAATTCTTAGATGTGATGGCTTTCTTTCTTATATTTTCTTCGGATGATCTAGCCAGTAAGTCTGTTGTTTTTCAAAAGACCTCCAGCAGTTACAGAGATGAGAGAAACCAATTACCACTGACAGAGATACTTATATTGATCAGCTTTTATTTCTTTATGTAAAATCTTTGTCCCAAAAGAAGAAACAAACTGCTGTAACTGATTAAAAAGTATTAGCTGAAGTTTAGCTTCAGTTTGTTAGTGTATTTAAATCTGCTAGTACATCTAACACTCCCTTCCCCCCCAGACTGACAATTTTGCTGTCCAATGGTGCCCCCTGTGCTCATTCATCCAGAGTGGGGTCACTCTAATACAGGAGGTGTGTTACTGGCCAGATCACAGGTGAAAACAGAGGGGGGAAAAGCCTAAAAAAAAGAAAACAAATGCAGCCACCACAGCTAATGATTGGTAAGCTGCAGTATATTGTTTTGGGTTTAATCAGTGGTGCGCCCCATCCATTAGGGGCGCACAGGCGCTGCCCCCCACATCCATGCGTCTGGCTCCCTGGTCTACATACAGGGCACCAGATGTATGGATTCCAATGGGGGGGGGTTGAAGCCTGCGGAGGAGAGCAGGGGAAGGGGAAGCTGCTTGTGATGCCTGCGGAGGAGAGCAGGGGAAGGGGAAGCCGCCTGTGATGCCTGCGGAGGAGACCAGGGGAAGGGGAAGCCGCCTGTGATGCCTGCGGAGGAGAGCAGGGGAAGGGGAAGCCGCTTGTGATGCCTGCGGAGGAGAGCAGGGGAAGGGGAAGCCGCCTGTGATGCCTGCGGAGGAGACCAGGGGAAGGGAAAGCCGCCTGTGATGTCTGCGGAGGAGAGCAGGGGAAGGGAAAGCCGCCTGTGATGTCTGCGGAGGACAGCATGGGAAGGGGAAGCCGCCTGTGATGCTGCGGAGGAGAGCAGGGGAAGGGGAAGCCGCCTGTGATGTCTGCGGAGGAGAGCATGGGAAGGGGAAGCCGCCTGTGATGCTGCGGAGGAGAACAGGGGAAGGGAAAGCCGCCTGTGATGTCTGCGGAGGAGAGCAGGGGAAGGGGAAGCCGCCTGTGATGTCTGCGGAGGAGAGCATGGAAAGGGGAAGCCGCCTGTGATGCTGAGGAGGAGAGCATGGGAAGGGGAAGCCGCCTGTGATGCCTGCGGAGGAGAGCAGGGGAAGGGGAAGCCACCTGTGATGCAGAGGAGGAGAGCAGGGGAAGGGGAAGCCGCCTGTGATGCCTGCGGAGGAGAGCAGGGGAAGTTGAAGCCGCCTGTGATGCCTGCGGAGGAGAGCAGGGGAAGGGGAAGCCACCTGTGATGCCTACGGAGGAGAGCAGGGGAAGGGGAAGCCGCCTGTGATGCCTGCGGAGGAGACCAGGGGAAGGGGAAGATACCTGTGTTGCCTGTGGAGGAGAGCAGGGGAAGGGGAAGCCGCCTGTGATGCCTGCGGAGGAGAGCAGGGGAAGGGGAAGCCACCTGTGATGCCTACGGAGGAGAGCAGGGGAAGGGGAAGCCGCCTGTGATGCCTGCGGAGGAGAGCAGGGGAAGGGGAAGCCGCCTGTGATGCTGAGGAGGAGAGCAGGGGAAGGGGAAGATACCTGTGTTGCCTGTGGAGGGGAGCAGGGGAAGGGAAAGATGCCCGTTATGCCTGCAGGGGAGAGCAGGGGAAGGGGAAGCCACCTGTGATGCCTGCGGAGGAGAGCAGGGGAAGGGGAAGCCGCCTGTGATGCTGAGGAGGAGAGCAGGGGAAGGGGAAGATACCTGTGTTGCCTGTGGAGGGGAGCAGGGGAAGGGAAAGATGCCCGTTATGCCTGCAGGGGAGAGCAGGGGAAGGGGAAGCCACCTGTGATGCCTGCGGAGGAGAGCAGGGGAAGGGGAAGCCGCCTGTGATGCTGAGGAGGAGAGCAGGGGAAGGGGAAGATACCTGTGTTGCCTGTGGAGGGGAGCAGGGGAAGGGAAAGATGCCCGTTATGCCTGCAGGGGAGAGCAGGGGAAGGGGAAGCCGCCTGTGATGCCTGCGGAGGAGAGCAGGGGAAGGGGAAGCCGCCTGTGATGCTGAGGAGGAGAGCAGGGGAAGGGGAAGATACCTGTGTTGCCTGTGGAGGGGAGCAGGGGAAGGGAAAGATGCCCGTTATGCCTGCAGGGGAGAGCAGGGGAAGGGGAAGCCACCTGTGATGCCTGCGGAGGGGAGCAGGGGAAGGGAAAGATGCCCGTTATGCCTGCGGAGGAGAGCAGGGGAAGGGGAAGCCGCCTGTGATGCCTGCGGAGGGGAGCAGGGGAAGGGGAGGCTGCCCGTGATGCCGAGGAGAAGAGCAGAGCCGCCACTGGGTTTAATAATACTTTTAATAAGAAAGACATAATGCTGAAACATGTTGAAAGCTAGAATTTGGGTTTACACCCACTTTCAGATATACAGTACTTTGCGTGTATGTATACATATAGTACAGTGCACTGACGCATTCAATACGTGAATTCATAGAGTGCTGGACGCCTCATGCCACAGCTGCTGGTGGGCGTTGTGAAGGGAGCGGTGGTGTCAGTGAGTTGTAAATGATGCATGACACTGTTTCCTTTTCTTTCTTTTTTTTCCCCCAACTTTATTGAAATGTTACAAAATGACATTTCATTCATCTTTATATACCGTAGCAGGCTGTGTACTGTAGAGTATGTCCTACTTTTTGTCCAGCACAGCAATGTGAACTGAACACATAGGACTTGCCTGTGTCATTTGTATACAGTGCTGCCCAATGCAGCTCATTGCGTATAGTGTGAATGGGCCCCAAACCTAGACCAACCAATCAGAATCCAGCTTGCTGCTGGCAGGTTAGTGAAGAATGATCAGCTGATGTGTTTTTTTTTTGGGCTCTGCACATGGATAATAATATGGTTGTATATATTTACTCTTATATAAGCCCAATAAACTCCCTATCCTGTTATTATACACATGCTGCACCTCTAAACAAAATACTGGTGTAAATATGTACATGTTGCCAAGCACATAAAAAAGGTGAAAGGGATGGCGGTGAGGACGGAAATGTCTGTGGAGTGTATCAGTGTTTAATTATTGAACAGCAGGATGGAAGCTGCACCCAGTGCTCAGGTAATGTCTGCAGATGACTAGGTAGCGGGCACACCTGTAAGCCTGTCATATAGACGTGAGTCATACTGACTGCATTCTATGACTGGATTGGAGCTTATATATACGTATAGTAAAGTTCAACAAATGATCAGCTCCCGTCTGCCTCCCGCTCAGAGAGCAGCCTCTGTCCAGTGAGGCAGCATTCAATTATTGTAAATGCCAGCTTCAGAGATCCGTCTCCACTGACAGTTCAATCAAGGCAGACTGAGAATCCTTTTATGTGCAGACCGCATGCTGGAGACCAGGTGAGGCGACTTTGTTTTTTAGGGGACTTGCTGCAAATATCCATGTTAGTGCAATTCTTTAACCACTTTAGCTCCAGGCCTTTCCTGGCACTTCTTTGTTTACATGTAACAATCAGTATTTTTTGCTAGAAAATTAATTGCAACCCCCAAATATTATATATATTTCAAAGCAGAGGCCCTAGAGAATAAATTGGTGGGTGCTGCAATTTTTTTATGTCACACAGTATTTGCGCAGCAGTAATTGTTTTGGAAAAATACATAAAAAAAACAATACATAACCCCTTTTTTTGTATTACATTTAAAAGATGATGTTATGGCGAGTAAATAGATAGCAAACATGTCATGCTTTAAAATTGTGCACACCCACGCCTGTGGGGTTGATTTACTAAAACTGGAGAGTGCAAAATCTGGTGCAGCTTAACTGAAAAAGCTGAAGTTAGAAGCTGATTGGCTACCATGTACAGCTGCACCAGATTCTGAGTGCACCAGTTTTAGTAAACCAACCACACTGTCACTCCAGCTGCTGTGGAGCTATAAAGGCTGTGTTCATTACCAGCTGATATATGGTAGAGCTGCATGATTAATCGTCAAGAATCAGTATTGCGATTTTTTTTTTTTTTTTTCCCTGTTGCGATCTTGATAATAGTGTTTCAGGATTCTTGCTATGCAAAGAATTCTCTCTGCTCTTCTGAAGCCACAGCCTTCAAAAGAAAGGAAGAAAAAATCTGGGCAGTCTGCCAACATTCTTTAGCAGTTGAACTAAGTTAGAGACCCTAGGGAATAAAATGGTGGTTGTTGCAATATTTTATGTCCCACTGTATTTGCGCAGCGGTCTTTCAAATGCAATTTTTTTGGAAAAAAATTACTTTAATGAATTTTTTTTTAAAAACTAACCAGTAGTTAGCCCAATTTTTTTTGTATAATGTGAAAGATTTTACATCGCGAGAATCGTGATCTTTTTATTCTAAGCAAAAAAAATTGTGATTCTCATTTTGGCCAGAATCGTGCAGCTCTAATATAAGGGGACTTGTAGTAGTAGTAGTAGTAGTAGTAGTAGTAGTAGTGCGAAAGTGCGAAATCTCGTGGGATTTGCTGTGTATACTAATGTTAGACATCACAACGGGGCAGGAACTTTCTAAGACGCCGCCCGTTGTGATGGCAACCAGGATGTTTACGACGCTCCGCGCCGTTACAATTGAGCATGCGCGGGAACCAGCAAGGAATGCTGGTAGATCTGCAATACTGGAACCAGGAAGTGATTGCTTGTGGGCTTCAAATGCCCACAAGCAAGATGAACACGGCAGTACACATTTTATATAACTTACTATTTGAAACAAAAACGGACATCTCAGGAGGAAATGACTGCAAAAAGTGAGTGTGACATTGTAAAGATGTGAATTTTTAAGTGTAAAAAACGAAAAACAAAACACGAGTGCGCATCCGCTTTAATGTCGTTTTTAGGCAGCTGAGTTTAGGTGAGTTCAGACTCTGAGTTTAGAGGCATTTTAAGCGCCAAACGCAGCTAAACATGTTAACTCGTGTTTCATTTACAGGCGTTTTTCTTTTTTGGCTATTTTGAAAAGAAACGCAAAACGTGGCATGTAAATGTGGTAAATTAGTCGTTTTAAACGTGGGTTACTATCTGTCAAGTTAAATCGTTCAGGAGAGATTGTAAAAACGTCCCGTGTACATTAAGCCTTAGCCAAGCAGGTGTCAAGACCCTGTGTTGGTGGCCTCCTGGGATCTAGAAAATCAATTAGAGGAGTATCAAAGGCTTGTGGTTCTGGCACTTTGAAATATTAAGCTGGTCATCCACTATGTGAATTTCATCTGGTTCCTAATGAACTGGCTGAAGTTTGCTAAGTGGGTGGCCCTGTCAGCCACTTCCCACCCAACATCCTTCAACAAAGTTGCCAGGTGAAAGACATTGGCTGCTTCCGATCAAATGGATATTTGGACAGCTGATATACAGGACCAAAATACAATGGGCACAGAGGGAGATTCTGCCATCTGTACTGTATAGCAAGGATGGAGGAATCGGTTTGATTCTAGCTATGTATGGCCAGCTTTACTCTCAACACACTGGGAGAGATTTACTAAAACTGGTGCACTCAGAATCTGGTGTGCATGATAGTCAATCAGCATCTAACTTCACCATCTAACTTCAGCTTTGACAATAAAACTGGAAGTGATTGGTTTCTGTAAAGGGCTTCACCATATTTTGCACCTTGCAGTTTTAGTAAATAACCCCCACTGATGTCACTGACATGTTTGCTTTATGTTCTTGAAAGTAGTTACCCCTCCTAAATAACTAGAGATGGACACGTAGTAAAGCAGGTCCTGTGTGTATATTCATGTCTTTTATTAGTAAGGGCAATAGTGTAGGATATTAAATCTTCAGTCCTGCATTTAACAGTTCCAGCTCAGATAAAATGACAACATATTGAAGTGATGAGCTATGCAGTGCTGCAATATCTAAAGCAGGGGCTCCAACCAGGGGTGTCCATGATCCTTGGGGGGGGGGGCCTAATCTCTAAATTTTCATACGAATGAAACCGGATTCCCTGCATTATTGCATTTTAAATCAAAGTAGATATATTGATTAGATGTGCTCGGATGACATGCAAACACTGCCAGTAACTATACCTCGATTCCATGTTTTGATTGCACAAAACCAGTGATCATTTCACTAAATACAGCTACTTTTATTACTGATTTGTTGTTTCTATGTTATTCCCTTTCTGCCCAGCCCCAGCATCTCCTTAAAGATGATTTCCAGTCTCCCTACAAATACTGTAGCTGCTGACCTTTAATATAAGGACACTTACCTGTCCAGAGATCCAGTGCTGTCCTCACCTGAACTAATTCTTCAATCAGACTGCTGACCTTTTAATATAAGGACACTTACCTGTCCAGGGATCCAGTGCTGTCCTCACCTGAACTGATTCTTCAATCGGACTGCTGACCTTTTAATATAAGGACACTTACCTGTCCAGGGATCCAGTGCTGTCCTCACCTGAACTGATTCTTCAGTCGGACTCAGGTCCAGGCACCGGCATCTTGACTATAGGAAACCGCCAGTGAAGCCTTGCGGCTTTAAAGATGGCTTCCCGCTGTGCTGTGCTTTATAGATGGGGAAGGAGGGGGGCTGAAATTCTGTTTAGATTGCCACCGCGATCTGACCAGAAGTGGGAGCGGGTATCTACCTGTTTTCCCCCCATTGTGTTCCTACTGTAGCTATCTATGTGTGTAAACTGAAGCCAAGATGTTGACATCCTTTGTAGTTTTACTGGTACCTAATAGAACTTGGAGTGATGATGATTTCAACAGCATGGTGGTGGGGGGAGGGTTTGTGAACATATTGGGCAATTGGATGGGTATCTGTAATCATAAAAGGTTTTGGAAATCCTGTGAATGGACCTGTGTGACAGGACCATAGAATTCAATGCTAAACAGCATAACTCAGCATATTTTATGCACTCAAGGAGCGTTGTACTATGTGTGTTTTTTTTTTTGTTTTGTTTTTTAGCATATAATCCGCCTGCATGCTTGTATGACAGCATGCTGGCAGATTACTGCCTAACAATCATAAGTACATCTGTCACTGTTTAGTTGCTGCAGACCCAATGCTGAAATGTGACTTTGCGGGCAACGGAGGATGCTCTTGAACTTTGTACCTTCATTTCCTTTTTAGTAATAGTGAGTCATGGCTTCCCATGGGTTCTTTACTGGAAATTACCTGCTACAATTTTGCTGACACTATATAGTTTGTAGAGAGGTAAATTCCAGATTTGTAAAAGTGTTTCTTACGTAACATTCAGAGACACTCAAGTTAAAAAGTCTCCTTTCAAGCAGCTATAATGGAGACGCTCTACAGCTTGTTGTATAGTACAATCGGGCTTCTTGAAGAGCTTCGGTCTTTAATTCAGGCACTCCAATCCAATGCATATAGTATGTATATTTCCAAAATATGAATAAGTGAAGTGGGGTAGATGGCGCTCCCTATGTATGGGGGAAAAACTATTCCCTAATTTTCAAACAAATATGTGCACACTTAGCATACTAAGTGCTCAAATAGTTAAATAATAGTGCTACAGTCATAAATACCAACATGTGATCTACGAGTACTGCTGCAACCAAACCGAAATAGCAAGTGTATAATAAGTGACCAAAATTAATTTGTCCTGTGTATGAATTAATTAGTCCTATTTATAAACAAATATATAATAAGTGACCAGAATTAATTAATCATCTGTAAAACAATGTGGATACCAAAAAATAATTTGTCCTGTGTATAAATTAATTAATCCTGTGTATAAACAAATATATAATATAAGTGACCAGAATTACTTAATCGTGTGCAAAAAATAATTCCCAGACTCATCAAAAAAGTCCACCAAAAAGTTAATATGTGTATCATCAAATAGTCCAAAATAATAAAAAAGGCCAAAAACAATGTGAGATTGGTGAAGCTCCAAAATGACCAGGTGTTCAAACGATCATGTGACTCTTGTGCTCAACAAATCAGGTGACTCATGTGCTCCCCCTTATAGGTCCCCACTCACCAGCTCCCGATACCCCTGCAGGGGTGATAGGCATATATGGATAACCATGGGTTGTCTTCCTTGATGGCTTTTCCAGTGGTCTACCCGTAGCCTGTTATGGCATTCCTCACTAGCTTCTCCAGCTGTTCCACTGGACCAGGGAATAGTTTTCTCCACATATATAGGGAGCGCCATCTACCCCACTTCACTTATTCACATTAATTAGCCCCTTAGGGGAGGCTGCACACCTTGCCTGATCTTAAGCGTGGAGTTTTTCCCAATTTTTTATATTTCCAAAATACATCGGTTTTGCACTGGTGCCATAAATAAGGGGGGGAATAATAAGGATATCTGACATGTATTTTGGTTGTTGTGTTACTTCTCTGACCATTTTGGTGACTGGGTTCGGGAACGTTAAGCTCTGCCCATATGGGTCCAATGCATGTAGTGATTTCTCTCATTTCATCCCAGCAGCCTGAGTGAGATAAATCCATAGATTTCCCCCAACTAGGATAAATAGAAGAGATAGAGAAGTGACCCTTCCCAGCTATTGTATACCCCAATAGTGACTGCAGCTGATTGGTGGCAGTCACTGTTTGGCTGACTTTTCCTCCCGAGCTGGGTGGTGTCAGCAGAGACAACCATGGTTGGGACTTCAGCTAGTTCATAGGATTCAGATGAAATGAGTGTTTTGTATGACCAGCTTCAGTGGTTATATATTCTTTACATGTGTCTCCAGCTTCACTTGATATGGCTGTCTTACTGTGGGGTAATTATTACTCCAGGGGGTCTTCTGATCACTAAACCACACTAAGCTGTGTGTAAACTCTCAGGGTATCCAAATGCCTTTCCCACCCAGACTAAAGCCAGCCATAGATGGTGCAATTCTCTTTCCTCTTTCCTGCAACCACAGGTTGCAGGAAAGAAAATCACTTGATTCCTCCATCAACACAGTCATGGGGAAATTCCTCCAGTGGAGCGATTGTGTTCTCTCCGGGAGGAGGGGGGTACTTCTGGGAGAACACAGTGATTATTGTTAGCTGCTATAGCCGCTGGAAAAAATCGCATAAAAAATCTGACATACTGGTTGTACCCAAGTCAATCGATGGGTACAATCAGCCTGCCCATACATGCTTTAGTAGGAACAGGCCAAGATTCGTACCGTCTATGATCAGCTTTAGGGGTCTGTGTATAGTAATTTGTTGTGTGACTGTCCTAAGCATTTGCCCTGGCACAACACATGATCCCCCTTATTGTCTGTAATGCATTTATGATTGTCAGCGCCATCTATTGGTCACAATGTGGAAATTTCCTGAAATGCCTCAATCAAAAAAGGCACTAGTTCACTAGATAGAGAAAATCATATTATAAATAATACGGGGATCAATCATTGTGTCTGTGCCAATTCTTAAGATATTTGCACAGTAGTTTTTTTTTTTATACATGGGTCCCAAGTGTGTGAAATTGTTTCAACAGAAACAGACTGAACCTAGTTTTGAATCTGTATCGGGCAACTGCCTATCCTCCCTCTTTTCATAAGCCAGTACAGACACTCACACCATTGGAGCAGGTAGTAGATTGGGAATGGGAATAGTATGGGAACCAATTACAATATTTTAACACTTTTTTCCACCCTTGGATACTAGTACCCTAAATAAAAAATTGTAAGTGTGGTGTTGTATCATAAAAAAAAAATATTTTAATAAAAAAATAGGGAAACACGTATTTTAAAAAAAAAGAGCCTATACTGTATATTGCGTTATTATTATATGCTTTTAATAAATAATAATAATTATATATATATATACTTTTTTATATTTGTTTGCCAAGTTCAGGTAACTAAAACTAAAGTACTAATTTCAAATTAGTGTAAAGGGTAACATGTTCAGACTTTGGACATAAACAATTGTTTACTAATTAAATGGCAATGACTTTGGGGGAAGTTCTAGAACATGATCTATCCCCGGGGAAGCTTCTATTTTACCAGTGGCAGAAAATGGAACACGAACAAAAAAAAAAAAAAAAAATATCCTGTGTCATTCATAATGTGTATGGCCAGCTTACAGCTCCACGTGAGAGTTATTGTGACAATTTGTTTTAATAGCTAGCTGATGAAAGTTGCACGTCTTTTTCCTGGTTTCCCTCCCTTATCTGCTGTCACACATAGTAATCATGATTGCAACATGAAGTAGAACACTTTGTCTTGGTATTCCGTGCTCGTGACCGCATGGTACGGGTGCTCCTGGTGTAAGTATGTCAAAGTATTTTTCATATTATAATATGATAAATATCCAGTAAGCATTTACAAAAGCAACTTAGAACAAAAAGATGACAATATTGTTCTTATTCAATAGAGTGCTATTTATTGATGTAGTAACTGGTAATAAATCAGCGCTTAAAGCCAAACTCCAGCCTTACCATCAGACTCTTCCTGTATTGAAATTGCTTACTCTGATTTTATTGCAGCCTGTGAGCATCTCGCAGTATGCACTAGAAATTGCACCAAGTCAGAGCCTGCCTCATTTGCTGGCTGGGGGATTCCCAAGATCATCTAGCCCTTTTCCATCTCAGCTGAACTGTCCCTGGCCTGCCCCTTTCATTTACTGGATTTCAGTTCTGTCCATCACGAAGGCTCTGTATCATACATTGGCTGTTTTTTAGGAGCCCCTCCTCCTTCATATGCGGCCCCTCCCACCAGCCTTGATCTGCCTGCATTACATAGAGAAGCAAAGAGTTTCAGTGATAACGACATTGTGTCTAAATTAAGATATGTAAATAAAAAATATAATTAGCAAGCATGTTGATGAAGAAGGGAGGGATGAACACAGCAAGGCAAAATATTGAGCTTTAAAGCATAACTCCATGGAAAAAAAAAGTATTCTCCCATGCAGTGGGGCTGTGCCCGCACTGCATGGTTTAACTGCTCTTTTTGTCCAGGGGTGCAAGGAAAAGCTGTACTTACCTGGTCCTTTGATCCTCCGGAAAACCGCGCTCCCCCACATCCAGGACTGTTGGTGTTTGTCCTTACATCCACAGCCGGTGTCCTGACAAAATAGGCAACTCGGCAGAAAATCGAACCACGTCACTTCTGCTTTGTTTAAACCATCAGTAGTTGCTGATTTGGACGAATTAGTGTTTGGACACAACACTGCCTATCGAATACAGTCCGGTACAGGAAGATTTTGGTGTTTTCACAGCACACTGGCTAATGAGGACAAAGTTGTTGTTGCCTCAGCGCCGGCCATTTTCTTGGTTTGTTTCGGAGCGGAGTAACAATCTCCGCTCATATCGTGCACCGGACTCTATTTGGTTGCCGGTGTTGTGTCCAAAAAAGCAATTTGTGAAAATAAACAGCAATTCTTCACAATCTGCAATTCATGATGGTTTAAAGAAAACAGAAGTAACGCGGGTTGCTCATTCTGCCAGGTTTGAAATTTTGTCAGAACACCGATCTATGGGTGTGATGACGTCAGGAAAAGTCAATTCATAAGATAGCTAGCATGCAGTGGGACAGGAGCGCCCGTGGATTAGGTAAGTATATCGCCACTCCGAAAAATCCCCTAGACAAAAGCAAGCAGGTAACCCATGAAGTGCAGGCCTGAGAACACTTTCCATTTTCTTAATGAATGCAGGGTGTTTTCTGATTGGATTTTGCTGGCGTTCTAAAGCACGCTCACAGGCTGGCTTTCCCATGTATTTGCAAGATCTAGTTGAAACCACCACTATTCAACACTCATTGGAATTTCAATTTTGCAGGCCTTGGAAACATTCACAGTTTTTATAACTAGGCGAATGTTACAGCACCCAGCCCAGATCTGCTTTTAACATTTTTAGAGGCTGATTTTATTGATTCCTAAGTAGGACACTACTGCATAATCATCATCCACACACATTCACTGTACTTTTGATGTCCTGTAAATAGGGGAGCCAGCTTTAAATCTTTATTGGCCTTTGATTTTGCACCTGGCACAAATTTGCATGACGCTTTAAGACCCCTTTCACACTGTGTCATTTTGCGGGCGCTATTGCGCTAAAAAAAGTGCCTGCAGACCGACCTCCAGTGTGAAAGCCCTCGGCAGCCTGCGGTGCGCAGGATGCCAAAAAAAGTCCTGCTAGCAGCATCTTTGGAGCGGTGAAAGAGCGGTGTATACACTGCTACTACACCGCGCCAGCCCATTGAAATCAATGGGGCACCGCGGCTTTTTAACCCTTTCTCAGCCGCTAGCAGGGGTTAAAACTGCCCAGCTAGTGGCCGAATACCACCGCTAAAACGACGGTAAAGCGCTGCTAAAAATAGTGTCGCTTTACCGCCGACGCACCTCCCGCCCCAGTGTGAAAAGGGCCTGAGGGAGATTTACTAAACACTGGAGCACACGGAGTCTGGTGCAGCTGTGCATAGTAACCAATCAGCTTCTAACTGCAGCTTGAAATTAACCTTTCACAATAAAACCTAGAAGCCGATTGGTTACTATGTACAGCTATACCAGGTTCTGTGTTTACCAGTTTTAGTAAATCCCCTCCTTTGTGTCTTTTATAGAAGTATTATATATTTGGTCTATTTTACACTATATGATACTCTGAGTTTTTAGCCTTTTTGGAAGTTCTGTAATATCCAGAAGTTGACACAAACTCTCCACGGCTTTAATTGCTGTATGTTGCTTCCTATCAATAGAGCGCTCAAGGCTTGCCATATTGAGACTTTGATAATTACTCCAGTAATAAGCTGGACATGGCCAGTTTAATAAATAACAACCTACTGTCTGGTTCAAACGCAACTATAGATTTACTGCATTATTGTTCTGGGTTAGCAGCTTTAGGCTTAAAAAAATGGAGTGACAGCCCTCACATTTTTTCCACTTCTGCCTGAAGGTGCTGTCAAGTGTAACGTGTCATTAAAGTATGACTCAAGGCAAAATGTATTTTTCTTAATTTGGTTGGTGTGGTGGGAACTAGAACCAGTATCAGGTTTTTATTGCTCTATGTCAATCTTTCGAATTGTCCTGATCACCAGTGTCACCGGGAATGAAAGTGAGGGTAAATGCAAAATCTTGAGTTGCCACCAGAAGGGGAAGTGAGGGAGAAATTCTCCCTTGGGGACCCATGTTCCCATGAAGAGATAGCCTCACATAAATATATTCTCTCACTTCGTATTGAGTTTACAGGATAGGAAGTGAAGGGAAATCTCCCTAATAAGACACAGGTGGAAAAAAAAATTAACAGCAGGGAGGAAAAAAAAAAACCTCCCTTGAGGTGAGGCTGCCCCCACACAGATTAAAGGATAAGTTCACCCGTTGTCGGGGTGCAGCCGCTGCCCACTGACTTGCCTCTAGTGACAGCAAGCAGTGGACCTTCTGCTCATCTGCTGATCATGGGTGCAATGCTTTACAGGCTCCTGCAAAAAAGATGTGCATTTATTTTTTTAAAAGGTGAACTTCTCTTTATAAATGCTCATTTAGGTCTAGGGGAAAAGGACAGCAGTGTTACTTATCAATCCAATGCTTCTCAGACATCCCACACTCTCTCCTCTTCTACCCTACGCTCCAGTAGTGGACTGTCCCTCAGCAATCCTCACATCCAGTGTAGGGCTACTGCATTGGGGGCTGCGGGCACCAGTATTACTGCCTGGAGGGAGCAGAGGATCTTGTAAGAAAAACAGCTTTTTGCAGCCCTCTGGGCTTTGCATGGCAGGGACAACCCAACGGAAAGAGAGGATTTTTTTCTTTTCAGCTTTAACCCCCCTCTAGTCTCCTGAATTTAGATATACTTTAAAGAAGATCTATCATTATAAATTCTATTTTAATACTCTGTTCCTAAAGGGACAAAGTACATGTAGTGCCAGCCCTAGTCAGGAGGCCAGGCCTGCCCCCCCCCCCCCTTTCCCCGCAGTTGATCCAACAACAGCTATAAAATAGAGGAGTCAGGTTGTGAGAACCTTCCTGAGATCCGAGAGGTTGACTTAACAACCTCTGCTGCTTTAAAGAAATCTGAAGTTCTTGTAATTGCATACACTGTTTTAGAAAATTAAATATAGATCATATTTTCTAGAAAGCTTGCACAGATTGCCTCTCATAAGGCATTGTAATATTTAGCATAATTTCTCCTGGTGCCAGTTAACAAGCTCTGAGAATAGATACGTGTTCTAGAAAGCAAAGACGCTGAAGTGGTGTAATAACTATTTCCTATGGGAGTACGTGTAGAAAACGAACAGGTATAATTACTGCACTGCAGTAAAACCTCAGGTAGAGTGTATGTTTTATTTACGGTTTATGGTTCTGCATTTACTAAAACAATTTAAAATCTGATTATTAGCAATGCTCAACTAAACAGCAGGATATCCCTAAATGTTTTTTTCCAGTTTATTTGCGTGCTTTTGTTGTTATTGCTGTTTATAATAACAGAAGCGTATTTACTGCTAATGTAAAGTGTCTACTAATGGTAATGTAATTATCAGACACAATTTAATCACCACTGACCTGTTACAAAAAATGGCCATGAGAAACAACTCAGGACGTATGTTGGGTGGTGCAGTATCCATCACGTGTCTAAACACACATATGGCCAGATCTGTGCACTGTGTTCACTTGACTTCTTTGCCAGGAAATGGATGAAGAAGCAAGATGATATACGGTTGCTGATTGCAGCTATTATGCAGCTAACTTTTCCATTCCATTACAATGGTATCTGAGCAGATGTCAAATGAATTATTGATAATTGATACATGCATAGACACCTTAAAGTATATCTAAAGCCAAAAGTTTTTTTCCATTTTGGCTAGAGTAGGAATGTTAACACTCCTGTTCATGTTGTGGAAATTTCCCTTCGCTTCCTGTCCTATAGACTTAACAGGAAGTTAGAAAATATCTTAGAAGTGAAAATGCCCTCTTAGAGTGTTGTCTACAGAACAAGTGTCCTCAATGGAAGATTTTCTGTTTTGGATTGTCCAATACTTTCACTCCTTGTAAAAAAAGAGGAACACAGAAGGCAAAAAAAAGAAAAAAAAACTGATAGGAGTTTTAATTACTCTTGTCTAATTTTATTATTCTATCAAAACTAAAAAACAAAACCTTTTGGGGTTGATTTACTAAAACTGGAGAGTGCAAAATCTGGTGCAGGTCTGCAAAGAAACCAATCGGCTTCAGGGTTTTTTGTCAAAGATTAAAGCGGGGGTCCACCTAAACCGCCAAAAAAAAAAAAATATTAAAAGCCAGCAGCTACAAATACTGCAGCTGCTGACTTTTAATACATGGCCACTTACCTGTCCCAGGGTCCAGCGATGTCGGCAGACGACGCCGAGAACCCGCTCGGTTCTCGGCAGCTGCCGCCGCCATCCTAGGTGAGGGAATCAGGAAGTGAAGCGTTGCGGCTTCACTTCCCGGTTCCCTACTGTGCATGCGCGAGTCACGCTGCGCATCGTAACTGGTCCCCGCTATGTCCTGGGAGCTGTGTGTTTCCCAGGAGACAGCGCGGACTGACAGGAAGAGGCATAGACTCCCATGGGAGTCTATGCCGGAAGTGGGTGCAAATACGTCTGACAGGTATCTACACCCCCCTCCCCCCTGAAAGGTGCCAAATGTGACACCGGAGGGGGGGAGGGTTCCGAAAAGCAGAAGTTCCATTTTTGTGTGGAACTCCGCTTTAACTAAACAAGCTGAAGTTAAGAGATGATACTGAGCTGCACCAGATTTTGCACTCTCCAGTTTTAGTAAATCAACCCCTTTGTTTTTATACATTTTTAAATTCCAGACATGGTATATTTTTACATAGTTTTATTGGTCCAGCTTGGATCAATGTAACTATGTATATTCCATACCTGGCTGATGGCCCTGGAAGCTGGACATCACTGAAGTAAACACCACTACTCCAGTGATCTCCACTTGTATCCTGGTCCTGGTCCTGGGCAGAGCGGCTGGGCTGATGCATTGTAAACACATGAGGTCAGTCACTAAGCTTGGGCGCCATTCACAGAACGCTTTGCATATTATGAATGCATGCAAAGCGTTCTCTAATTGGACAAGGAGGAGAGGCAGGTTGGGGACGTCATACTCCCCAGCTTGTTCAATCCAAGAACACTTTGCATTTATTCAGAAAATGCAAACCATTCTCTGTGCTGAGCAGCCAACCTCCTGTGTTCACAATGCATCAGAATGGTCACTCAGCAAAAGACTTGGAAGCAAGTGGAGGCCATTGGAGTAGTGGTGTGTACTTTAGTGATTTTTAGCTTCTAGGAGCAGGTATGGTATATGCATAGTTACATTGGTCCAAGCTGGACCAACGTAACTATGTAAAAACCTAACATGCATTGAATTAATTTTCAAGTTAGCAGTTTTGCATGCAATATATTTAACCATTGAATAGTCAGCCCACCCAGAAGTGATATTTTAGTCATGGACAGAATATGATTGGCTTAGAAAGCCCCAGGCTTCTGATATGTCTTGCATTAGCCAACTGCGAGATATCCCAGCCATAATTATCAGGTCTGTGATATTGTCAAGTAGGCTTCAAAAACTATCAAAAATGTAAATATTTGCTTTGGGCGGGTTGAACATTTAGGGCCCATTCCCAATACCCGCATGCTTTTAGCGTGCAGGTTGCAGTCTGTTTTGACGAAAGGTGAGGGGAGTGGGGGTACAATGTCCAACAATAGTGGGAAGAAGTTGGTAAATATATGAAAATACATTTATACATTAGAATGTCAAAAGGAGGAATGCCTTTGACCGAGCAAGTGCCAGTTATACTAGCACAGTACTGAATAGCAAAAAAAAAAATGGACTGGTCGTGAAGGGGTAAAACCTTCCAGAGGTCAAGTGGTTAATAATGGTTAATATCTGAGTGACATAAATTGTTAGGTAGTTTCCGAAGTGCTTGGAGAAAAGATTTATGAGTATGTGTACTCCCATATATGTTTATATTATTCAGATGAACTGAAGAAACCAAACCACATTCCATATGTCCCTGATGTGACGTTTTTTTTTTAGAAAGAACAAAGGGTGTCAAAATATTTACCTCATCGAGGTGTACGTTGTCATAGGCTGACCTAATAGCTGTGGGCGGTTTAGATAGTTTAAAAGCAGGAACATGCTTATTCTGTTCATTACTTGATGACTGAATGCTTTGTAGTAACTCGTCACGATTTTCCTTCTCAGGCCTGTATAAATGGACACTGATATGGACTACGAACGGCCCAATGTGGAAACCATAAAGTGTGTGGTCGTGGGAGACAATGCTGTGGGCAAGACACGACTCATCTGCGCAAGGGCATGCAACACCACCTTAACGCAGTACCAACTGCTGGCCACCCATGTACCTACAGTATGGGCAATAGATCAGTACCGGGTCTGCCAAGAGGTAAGTCTTGCTACACACTTTAAGATTTCTTGTCCTAGATAGATTTCCTAACTGTCTTGTGAATCCCAAATTTGCCATAATATTCTAAATCAAGCAATGTTTTGGTAATCAGTTCAGTTGCAGAAATTCTCTAGCATCCTTAAAATGTATTTGAACTATGTAGTAGTTGCTTGTCAAACTGCTTGGTATCCATAGATCTTTAACATTATTATTATTATATGGGAAATATCATGCCAACAGCTTGTCAGCACTTATAATATAGGGGACAGTTACATTTACAATACAGTTTGATGGAAGAGGGCTAGGAGGGCCCTGCTCACGAGCGCTTACAACATATGGTGGCCGTATACTGAACGGTTTTATATACGATGGTTTTGTCGATTTAGATTTACTTTCCGATCTAAAATATAATCAAAAAGATTGTTTGATGTGCTATACACTTATCAATCACATCCACTTCCCTAAAATTGGATTTTACTTGTAGATTTATTAAAATAATTTCAATTAAATCATTTGGTTTTGCTCAAAATAGTATGTGCCAATTTGATGATTCATAGATTCTGTGTTGTATCGTTCGATCAGATTGTTACTTGTATGGCCACCCATACACACATCTTTTGCTGTTTTGATATATAGGGAATGCTTGATAGGAGAAATATATTGGCTTTGGTTTGATCCCCCCTTGCCTTTTAAATCCTCTAATTGCATATCTCTTATCCTTAAGCCTAGTACACACGGGCCGAATGTCGGGTGGCATTTTACAGTTCAATAGAAACCATCCGACATTCAGCCCGTGTGTATGGTAGCCGGTCCATCAGAAGCAGGTCCTTCGGCCGGCTTCTGTTGAAGGGTCATGACCGAAAAAAGGTCTGCCGACCAGTTCCTGGTCGGCACTCTCAGTCAGTGGCTGAGAGCGCTGGCCGGAGTGTCAGAAAAGAACACAATAGCACAGCAGGGGAGATCGCTGCACCAACATCAGATTGTTGGTACAGTGGCTCCGACCTAAACTGTCATTTTTTTTTTTTTCCATTCAACCCAGCGCTACTAGTGTGTACGAGGCTTTACTCATATCCTGTTCATATTTTATTATGTTAGTTCAAACTGAATAACAGACTGAACTCCTAAACTCAATTCTGATCATTTACTTCTGTTTGCTTTGCTGCAATTAAATATCATTCAACTTTAACAGCGTGTTTCTCACCAACCTAGGAACTTTGTATTTGCCACAAACACCCAGTTAAGGATATTTCTTTTAATACCCCCTTAATCTGATAGAGTACATAAAATGAACACAGATTTGTTGTCTTGGCAAATAGCTTTATCACTTGTCTATTTTGCCCTATTACATCTATAACCTTCAAGGCACAGATCATTCGCCTGCTGGCTCTGTCTTTAATGTTTACCTTTACAAAAATAATAGTTGTACATGCAGCCCCTCAGTGATTTTTAGGGTAGCAAAATAATACAAATAAATGAATTTTAATTATTAAATTATTTACCAAATTATTAATTATTAAATGTATTAATATAACATTTTGATTTAGGTGTTAAGCTTACATTGTTAAAATTTAGAAAATGTACATATGTATGTATTTATGTATGTGTGCATGCAGTAGTGTATATATACTACAGAACTGTACAATTGTACATACATATTTGCATATTCTAATACTGTACATTATATTTTGGTGAATGCATAAGCCCCTGTTAGAAGGCAAGCTAGGAATTGAAGGAAAAAGCTGGTAATAATGTATATGCAACCACAAGTCTAGTAGCGAAAAAATATCAGATGGTCAATTCAGTAAAAAAAAAAAAAATCCACATGTTGTTGCCACTGGTAACCAATTCTATGGAAAAGGGAAGCAAGAATTTAGTGCACATTTTCTTTTCTCTAGTTTTAATGAATCAGCCCCGATGGGTACATTAGGAGGGTGTGCTTGTCTGAGAAAACCCCTTCTTCCCGTCCTGAAGAATCTTGTATGGCATCATTTGCCTAGGCCTGCAAACTAGGAAATACGTGAAGAAATGTAAAATAAAGTTTATTTTCTTTCCTATCAATTTACTAATGCTAGCCACATAAGGAATAATAATGGTCAATGTTGGTTGAGAGAGTGAATTTCCACTTTTTAAGCTCTGGGGAAAATTCACTCGCAAAGTACATCTTTTCCAAAAATCAACTCCACTCACACATTAGTGGACAGTTACAGTAGCAGCTATTTGAGCCACCTTGATTTTACTGAAAGGGGTAAGAGAATAGTGCAGAAGGTGCAGTAGCAGCAACTAATCGGAAACTTTGTTCCAAAGCAAAAAAACAAAAAAAACAAATCTGATTGGTTAGTATGGATCTCTGCATGTTCTAGAACTTTGCCTCTTAATGTTTCAGCATTGGCCTCCTATGTTTGCTGTTCTTCCCCTGTCATTCAGTCATATAGAGTTACTAACCATAGAGAATCGATGACAAAAAAGGGTGGTTTACTGTAACAAAGTTATGCCTACTATACAGTATTTTTCTGAGCTATGCATTGTAAATTCTGAAATGTTTAAAGCATGTTAATGAGTATTCCAGGTTTCCTTGCAGCGTTGCTGTATTTTAGATTAAGAGGCCCTTTAATCTCAGCTTGCTAATATATAGAAGAAACTGCAGACATAGAATGAATAGTTCATTAGCAGCCCAAGCATAGTGCATTTCAGCAAAGATTCTGTGATGTCACCTTAAATAGTGCACATGCTGCAGGATTATTAGAAAAGTGGAGGTTGTTGCAGCAGTAAACCTGCATTTCTTGTATTTATGGCTTTCATTTAGGTCCTTGAGCGCTCCCGGGATGTGGTCGATGATGTGAGTGTTTCGTTAAGGCTGTGGGACACCTTTGGAGACCATCACAAGGACAGACGTTTTGCCTATGGACGGTAAATGAATACTACTTTCCCTATATGTTGGTGAAGCAAAGTTTTTAATTTGACAATATCCAAAGGACAGTGGTTTGTACAAACATGAGGATTACAATGACTGGTATCCTATTTCACAAAGTATGCATGTTCTCCCGAATACACCATGCATTACCATTTAGCACAGTTTGACATGACAGGAACGTAGAAATCCTTTAATGTCTGTAAATGTTTAATCTTTTATAAGGTTAATAAAGCAGCCCATGTCACCATCCCCTTAATACCAACATTGTGCTCATAGGAAGGCTTTAGACAGTGGGGTTGATTTACTAAAACTGGAGAGTGTAAAATTTGGTACAGCTCTGCATAGAAACCAATTGGCTTCCAGTTTATTTATTTATTTTTGTCAAAGCTTTATTGAACAAGTTGAGTTAGACGCTGATTGGTTGCTACACCAGATTTTGCACTTTCCAGGTTTAGTAAATCGACCACAGTATGTTACTTCTCGCATTTTACACTTCAACAGTAAAGTTACCCATATAGACATTCAACGATGGTCCGATGTGTAGGTAACCTAACCTACATTACATAAACACGTATGCTGAAGCCTTCACGTTCATCCATTGGAAGACTGGAAGTAGATCCCACTTGCATCAGGTGGGAAAATAATTTTGCGGTCTTTCTACTTTGTGTTGATCAGGGCTGCTGCAAGCCACACAGTGTTCATCTGATGTATTGACAGTAAGGCTAGTGATAGCACATGCTGTCAATCAAGCAGGGCTGGGTGTGGGGTTTTGTCAGCTATACGGACCGCGGAATCCTCAGGCACACCATGTGTGTCAACATGACATCCTGAAGCTTGGGTTAGAAGCCAATGGCCGCAAACTGACCAAACCAGCATGGATCCGCCTTTGTGCTTAGCGTGGTCAGAATGCCCCAGCAATTGAATTGGCAGGATCACCAAGCATTTGCTGCTGAAAATGAATGTTACTCAAAAAAAGATGCACAGGATTTATTATTGACAGAGGATCTGATTAATGGTATATCTGTAACAGGATACACTTTAAATGTAACCTATCTCTGCACATAAAAAAGGTTATCAGAGACAAAAAGTCTGCACAGTGGAAAATGTCACGAACACCATGGATGACTCTGATTCACTTGTCTTCAGGTGTTCTAGAAACTTTGACACAATCACTTGATAAATTCCTCAGCTACAGCCCAGGGCAGACCAACACTGTTCTGTTCTAGAAAATACATGTTTTTTTAAAAAAAAAACAACTGCATGTTATCCATCACAGTGTTGGATAAATGTCTCTCTCTCTCTCAGGTGTTATGTGGACAGTGTCATCCATGCAGTCTAAAGGAAGTCTTTTTGTTATTTTGCCAACACCAAAGTCTGTTGGGTCATGGGTGGAATGAAAATTAATTCCAGTTACTGGAGCTCTCTCTGGCCACTAAGCCAAGCAGGTCAGTCTGAGGAGTTCTTGGTGCACTCCAATGTGCAGTTTTGGGAGACTATACATATTAAGGTGTTTTAAGTGTATGTATAGCCCAAACCTTTTTTAAACCTTTGGATATCTTTGAAGAAACAGGAAATTAGTGGAAATCTCTCAAAATGAGGGTATTTGGCCTTTTTAGTAATTTTCCCCCTTTATAAGACTTCCTTTGACATCCTTGTTTTTGGGAGCAACTGGAAAATTTTGGCTTTCCAATCACTTTTTCTCTGGGGCAACAGCCACCAGTACAAATATAGGGTGAATCTCTAAAATGGGGGCACGGAAGGCAATAAAAAGTTCATGGAGGGTTTCACCTTTCCCCACTCTGTCCAAAACGACAAAAAGGTTTTTGCCTAAAAATACACTTTAAAGGGAGAACTCTGTATTGCCTAAAGCAACCAATACAATTTAGCCTTCTGTGCACAATTAACATTGACTGGTTGCCATGACCAACACAGACATTTAGGCATGGGCCCAGGTGTAAGTAGTCATATTAAAGTAAAATTAAACCTTCAGTTTAAAAAATAAAATAATAAACATGTTATACTTACCTGCTCTGTGCAATGGTTTTACTCAAAGCAGCCCCAATCCTCCTCTACTGGGGTCCCCCTGCCAGCGATCCAGGCTCCTCCTCTTCGGCGAGTGCCCCCATAAAAAGCCGCTTTCTATGGGGACACTCATGCGGGCTCACTCTCAAGCCACCCTGTCTGTATCCATTGACACAGGCCGGGTGGCTTGGCCTCGCCCCACCACTCCCTCATGGTGAGAACTGCTGCTCTTGTGCACATCTCTGGATCAGGCTCAGGTAAGTATAAGGAAAAGGGGGGTGGGGGGATAGAATGTATTAGGGTAAAAAGCCTTAAGGCTTTAGTAGAACCACTTTAATATTGAGTTTCTGGTTTTAAGTGAGTCATTGTAAAAGATTTTCAGCCTACCAATTCACCAGGCAGTAGAGGTATCACTGGAGCACCACAGCAGCATCATTGGCACCTAGTGATTTGATAGACGGCTTTCTCTAAATCCTTCATCAAGCAAATAAAACCAGGATTTTAGCCGAGTCTGTGTGGCAGGTACACTTTGAGGTTAATTCCTCCAGCATCAAATCCTTGCCACCTGTCTTTGGACCCTAGTTTACTTATGTCAAGGGTCACTAGCTGGAATAAGTCTTCCAATAATCTGTTGACAGAAGGCTGTCCTTAAAAAGGGTCGCGTTCCTCGAATATATACACACACAAACACACACACACACAGATTTAATTACTTAACAGTGTATACTTAGGATTAATATAGGCTGGAGTCTACGTGCAGAAATGCAGGGCAGCTCAACACTAGCAGGTGCTTCATACCCTCTTGATGTGGGATGTTTTAGGCCATGTAAATAAATAAATATACTGTATATTGTATGACAAACCATCCTCTGGCTTCCACTGGCTAGCTTAAGTATGTACAGACTTTGACTAGAACATAACTAAAGTGTAGACTGCATGTAGACTTGTTGCAAATATGAGTAAAATGTCAAACATCAAATTTGGAGAGTAACTAAAAATTATATTAGTAAGTGTGTTTTCTTTTTTTGTTTGTTTTTTACCTTTGTACAAAATGTTACCTTTGTAGAATCAGTTTGTATTACCTTTTTGTATAAACTGATCAGTAGACTTTATTCTATGCTTTACATAGTATACTGTATGAAGCGGGATTTACTGAAGGCAAATGGGTTGTTCACTTTGCAAGGGCGTTTTCTCGTAGCTTAAATAATTAGGTGAAGCTCTGCTAACTTCCATCATCCAATCCTGTGCAAGCAAAAAAAAAAAAATATATATATATATATATATATATATATATATATATATATATATATATATATATATATATATATATATATATATATATATATATATATATATATATATATATATATATATATTTAAATTTACCCTGCACGTGCTTGGGTATTCTTTGCAAAGTGAATTTAAACCACATTCACTAAGCTAAGGAAAATTCTATTGCAATGTGAACAGGTTATTTGCCTTTAATAAATCAACCCTATAGTACTGGTTACTGGCAACGTTTTTTTGTCTTCATTAGAGGCTTCTTTCAAAAGACCTTTGTAGCTTATGTGTTAACAAAATTATCTAAATTTGATAGCACATTTTATTTAAAATTGACTTTACCATGAGCCTAGAAGTTGAAATGATTTTGCAGAGGTTGTCAGCTGACACCAAGTAAACAAGTAACCGATACATAATCTCATTTTATGTTCACCTTCTCATCTTATTGCATGTAACTATATAGCACCATAAATTAAAGAAATTTACTGGCTGCTGTCCTAACTTATTCTGCTTTGATTTAACTCGCGCATACACTTGGTTGTTATATAAATCTGGTTTACAGTTAAAGTGGTAATAAACACAAAACCACAAATGTATTGTTTTTAATTACTAAATTAATCTTAATTGCAATTAGGCTTCGTGTTTAGGCTTCAAGCCCATCTACTTTAAACTTCACCATTTTTGCACCTGTCTGCTTCCACAAAAAGACCCAACCTGAAATTGGCATTTTGGCTCCTCTTCTTTTCTGTAAAAGAAATGTCATTTGCAGTAATGGAGATCCCTGTTGCAGTAAGGTCTCCATTTTCTTTAGTGTTAGCATTTGTGAGCTTAGTGGCACACACAGCAATATGGCATTGGCTTTAGGTCCATGTAGGTGAACATGAAGAGCAATGTGGTTGGCTATTGTTAAAGAGTATACAGCTATTCCCCAATTTTATAATGTACTTATCAACCCTTTTATCTTTCTACTTCTAGTTTGTTATGCTATTTTTTTTCTAGGTGGGGTGATTGAGTGGGATATTTACATATCCTAACAGTAGACCAATCTTTTTCAACCAGGGTGCCTTCAGGTGTCTTCAGGAAAGCCTTGGCAAAATGCCTAGAAACTGCCTAAAAATTGTATACAAGCCAGCAGGTGGATCAAGCCAGCCTATTAGTTGTATAAAGCCACAGGTTTTCATTGTGCACATTACAACCTTCTAGCCGCCAGTTTCCTAACAAACAGTGACAAGGAGGACGTTGGGCACCCGCACAACACCATTGTTTGCCCCTCTCCTGACCCTCTCCATCAGCACTGGGGTCACATTAGCTAAGTGAGGGAGAAAAACTGAGGGAGAAGAGAAACATTGGAATACTAGTCAGTACCAGTGTGCAAAAGTGTTTGCTTTGGAAGAATACATCTCCGTAATGTTGGGTGTCCTATGCATATGTGTTGCTGCATTATGTAAAACTCTTAATTTAAGTTCATTTAAATTTTAGAATTGGGTGCCTCGAATTGTACAGGGTGTCTTCACTGAAAAAAGGTTGAGAAACACTGAAGTAGACTAAGAACACTTGAATTCACATGAGCTGCAGATGGCTATACATTCAGTGAGCAGCTTTACAGAGGCTTGTTCACATAGTGGTGGTTTATTTGAATGGCTAAGTGATCTGCATCCACTTGGTATGTGTGGTTTGGCACAGGTTGAAAAGAGCAGTCCTTCACAGGTTTTTATCAGATGTGGCCGGTGGGTACTCTGTCACTTCTGTCAATGCCTGCACAGTTAGGTAAGCAAGACATCATTGGCTTATATTGCACTGCAGGTTATTAGCAGATTGCTTTACAATGTTAAACTTTTATGGAGTAGTTGGGTTCCTGCATATAAGTTTTTTACAACCATTTTTAATTTATGGCAGTGTTATATTTTAATGTATGTACCAGCTAAAGTAATATATTCTAATAAGTAATGGGATAATCACACTTCAGGAAAGCTAAAAGATTGTAAAAGTACTGGAGGTCAGAATAAAATACAGCCCTTTTACTTCTCTTTATAGTTCTCTTAAAGTGATACTAAAGCTAAAAATGTTTTTTTGTTACCTAAATGCATTCCTTGCCTTAAAGCGGAGTTCCACCCAAAAGTGGAACTTCTGCTCATTTGTTTACTAAACCCCCCCCCCCTTCCGGTACCAGAATTGGTACCTTTCCAGGGAAAGGGGGGACAGGTATCCTGTTCCCACTTCCGTGAGCCTCACCCGGGCCAGTAGGAGAGAGGAGCGGGGCCTCGCGCATGCGCAGCAGGGTTCTCGGCGTGAAGCCGTAAGGCTACACTGCCGGGTTCCCTTACCCGCAATGGCGGCGGCAGTAGTACCCGACTACTGATGGAAACATCAGCTGCGGTGCCGACATCGCTGGACTCCAGGACAGGTAAGTGTCCTATTATTAAAAACCAGCAGCTGCAGTATGTGTAGCTGCTGGTTTTTAATTTTTTGCAACGGTGGGCAGACCTCCGCTTTAAGGTAAAAGATGTTTTATATTTCTCTGCCCTCCCCCTTCCCTGTGTGAAGGGGAAGAAAGGGGAGAAGGGATCCAGCACTGTGCATGGCTGCATCCTTTTACCCATCTCTTCCACTTCACACAGGGGCTCGAACAGTAGCAGGAGCCATTGGCTCCTGCTGCTGTCAATCAAATGCAATGAGGAGAAAGGGGGCGGGGCTAAGCACTGCTCCATAGACGCACAGATTAGAAGCGAGCAGACACTGTGTGTCCCCATAGCAAACAGCTTGCTATGGGGACACACAACGAAGAAGAGGAGCCAAGATTGCTGGTGAGGGACTGGAGAAGAGGATCGGGGCCGCTCTGTGCAATACCATTGCATAAAGCAGGTAAGTATAACATGTTTGTTATTTTAATTTTAAAACAATTAGACTTTAGTAACACTTTAATATATGTATGTTTGTGTATGGAGGTGTGTATGGGGTAAAGCTGCACTTTGCAAAGAATATCCAATTACATGCAAGGAAAATTTAAAAAACAGCATTTTTGCTTGCACATGATTGGGTGATGGAAGTCAGCAGAGCTTTTGCTCATTTACTAAGTCTCTGGAGCAACTGCTATTGCAGAGTGCACAGTCTATTTTCCTTTAGTAAATCAATCCCTTTATTTATTTTGAACCACTTCCTATTGATTCCCAATGTAACAAAAAGCCTTGTGTAATCTATTCCTTACCCTGTATACTGTATGCTCCCTGCAGTTATTTTTGCCAGGATAGAGAAGGGTTTGCAGGTGGATGTACAGAGCCTGTCACTGACTGCTTGCTCAGGCCAAGCCAGAGGTAGTTTTTATTTTTGTTGGTCAAACAGCACTGGGGTTATAAAATGGTTACAGATCATATTAGGGTTTAGGTCAATGTCAACATGGATTTGATAATTGAATAGATTTCGAATCAGGTTTTTGAGGAATAAGTTCTAAAGCAAGTCTGGTGAAACTTTTAATATTGATGCTGCTACCCTTCAATGCAAGTATAGAGAGGACAAAGAAAGCAGTATTGAGGACCAGTGACTAGGGGTTTTAGGAAGCAAGGCTTAATATATACGTAGAGGATCTTTACATTTATTATAGGGTATTAAAGGTATTTTTCGTTTACAAAAGGGTTTATTACCATATAATTGAACATATCAGGTCAGCATTTAGATGGTTACATTGCGTAGTAGACAGTCAGAAAATATAACCGAACAGCAGTATAAAGGGGACATAAACAGTAAAGTTATAGAAGTTTCTAATGTAACGTCCTGTAGATCATTCCAAGGTACTCTAGGAGTCATAGAATACCTGTAAACAAAATTGTCCATATATAGAACCTAGCATAATGATACAAGTTTGCAATCAACAGTCTCCGTGTCAAAGTGGATTATAAGTATAACCGTCCCGACCAGGGCACTACCTGGTGGCCTGATAAACGTATAGATTCAATGCATAAAGTATAATGGGGAGGAGAAGGAGGAAAAAGCTAGTAGATGAGAGGAAGGAGAGACAGGAAGGAAGAGTCCACGGGTGTGCTCCAGAGGAGTGTTAAATTGAGAGAAGCCTACTGTCAAACCACGAAGGCTGGGTATACGTGATCCACGGTTCCCAAACTCTTAAGAAATTTGTCATGTGTATCCGAGAGGATAGCCATCAGTTTCTCATTCACCATGACGTCATTCATGTATTAAAGGTATTTTTCAATTGAATTTTAATAAGCAACATTGTTAAATATGAGCAACCCTATGCCAGTTTTCTCTGTGAATTTTCTTCTTTGGCAGTTGTGGCGTCTGAAGCTACTCTTTTAATCTGTAAACTGTCACTGTCACTCCCAGTTCCACCCTTGTAGACTCTTACGGGTTCATTCAGGTCCTGCACTCCCATGCTACATTAAATTACAGGATCAGTGGAGCATTGACTAATGATGCTGGATGCTTAATAGAAGGCCAGGGATTACAATTTATTAACTTCTTTTTGAAGGGCGCTTATCCATGGCTTCTTTATAATAACTCCATCTGCATCAAAAAAGCATTGGTTGTAATGTTGGCAAATTTAGTGAATTAAATAGATGAGAAAGCAACAATATATACAGAGCCACATAATGTTGTAACAAGATGAAGCAGTATTGAAAGGTACAAACTCTTTTATAATGGCTGAGGGTAATCTGAACAAGCAATGAATACACTTAAGCAACAGAAGGGTTTGGATTCTTTCATTGTGCTTCTAAGCACTTTACAGTGCACTTTCTAGCTTAATCAGTACTTAGCCCCTGGGCAAAGTCTTGGATTGAATTTTTTTTTTTTTTTTCATAAAAAAAGTTATTGGATATCATCTAGATAGTTGGAGCAGTGCCTGGTTTTGATATTTATAGCTTTAGAAGTCTTTTTAAGTTGAGGTTAGAAATATGTAGAGCAGTTATATAAAGCACTTCATTTTTTCTGTCTTTAATGTGGCTCAACTACATTGTCATTGTCACAAAAGAGGAAAAAATTGAATTCTGTATGTCTAAAGTGGTATTAGTATTTGTGCCTTGAGCTTTTATATTTCACTGCAACCCACAGCAAAAAAAAAGTGATTTTTGAGACCTAGATGAGCTCCCTCAGAGGTGACCGGGCGCACTGCAGGAGCTTAGTTCTGAGGTAAATATTTCATAATGTGCTAGTATGCAATTGTCCTGCAGGTTTTTTTTTTTAATTTCTGTGGTTTACTACCGCTTTAAACTGCACTAAAAAAGGGGCTCCTATCACTACTTACTGGTGGACACTGATAAAGAAGTACTGGTGTGGGAGAGTTTGGTGTCGGCAATGGGAACTATTCAAATAGGTGAGTCGCCGACTTTGAAAAAAGGTTCCTGCGCTATTTTTGGTGGTTTCAGGTGCGACTTGTATAGATATCTGTGGATGAAGTCATACAGATGTCAGCCAAGTCGCAGTGACATAAGGCTTTGAAATTGTGCGATTTCAAGTGAAGTCACGCACTTTCAAAGTCAAATTCGGTGTGAATGGTGCCTAACAGGGCTGGCCATATTGTACAAGTGTCACAGGGTGACAGGGAACCCCTGCTGTCTCAGTCCCCCATTTCTTAACAAACAAAGCCACTCACTAGATTTGCTGCAGTCCAGAATATCAAAAGCAGCTTTACCTAAGTGTGACACTTAATATTAGAAGTCAAGGCAATTGGTTCCTGCATATAAGCATTTACTGGAAACGGAGTTTGCAGCTGCCTAACATATGGATTTCTTGTGTTATGAGGATGTTGTAAAAAACATTTTCAGGGGGAAAAATGATGGCGTTTTAACAGAGGCCAGAATGAACGTTAACTGCCCCAGGCATCAGCAAGTGCTCACTATCTGTATTTAGGTGGTCGGATAGCAAACATTTTTAAATGATTACTAGTATGAAGTCATCATTCTAAGTCATATCACCATTTACAGACTGGCAGTGTGCTCAATGCTGAAATCCTTTATAGTTATGGCCTTGTTGGTAGCAAGCAATCCTGAGCTAAAAACATGCAGCGCCAAGATACGGGCATTCGAAAGATCTACTCCGACTTTATAATACGTTTATTTGCAGACATGATGAATTCAGGCCTGTTTCTGTCACATACAAATGAAAGGTCATAATAAGCTAGTAAAACTACTACTGATGAGTTCAGTTACTATAACCTGTTTTGTTATCATTTACTTTTTAATAATGTAGAGGTGACGCTTGAAATATAAGCAGCAAAGAGAGCAAAATAGATGACTAACTGCAGTTCACAATGAATAAAGTGGTTATTATGTTCCTGAGCCCCCTATAATTACCATTGTAAAGTCTGAATTGACGTGAATAGAAGATTATTAGAGCAGAGCTGTAGAGATCAGCAGTTGTGTATCAAAGCTGGTCATGTGATGAAAGTCTGTACTAGGGAAGCTAATGTCATCAGGCTAGAAGGACAGGAACAGATTTATCTTAAGCGTCCAATATTTAATGGGGCGTTCCCATAGTATGGAGCATTCATGCATGTAACTACGGCAAGTTAATTGTGCTTATCACTAGGTATACTGTACATTCTTTATCCCCCCCCAAAAAAAGATATTGCTGTAATTCATTCACATGCTTTTATTTATTTAAGAATAAAGCAGTGAACTATAGCAACCATTCTGCATCCATCTTCTCCATCTTTTAAACGGATGACATGCACTCTTGGGGGTTACTACACATCATTGATCCAGCAGTGCCTTACTTAATACATGTAATAATTAAGACAAGTGATGCTGCTCAAGTTTAATACGACTATAAAAAAAGAAAGCATTTTCTTAAGTTTTATAATTGGCATAGATACATTTTTCATATTCTAACAAGGAGAAACCTGCAGTGTTAGTGTATTAGCATATTATTTTTAGAAACCGAGTGTCTAGCGTGATCTTCCTGCCATTCTGTTGAGATCTAGAAAAAGAACAGGGGGTGTATGATCAGAAGGCATTTAGATCTCAGCTCTGATGGTTCAGTATTAACTCGTACAGTATTGAGAGAACTTGGCATGTAAAGACTATATAGAGTGGAACATGCTACTGGTTGTGATGGCTACCCCATGTCTATGCAGAGACAGCTGACAGTCAGGGGCCTTCAGTTCTTTTTCTGTAATGCAAATTGTAAGATTTTTCAGTCTTTTACATTGTATGGAATGATCACAGTAATCTTACTTATTCACTGTGTGTCATTCTAACAAAGGAAGAAAAATTGGAACATTAAAGCGGAACTTTACCCATAACAGCTTGATAAAAGATGATTGTTCTTTAGCAAGGAACATACATTGCACATTAATAATTATGCTACCAAAATTAGTGTGTGCTGTAAATTGCCTCCAGTATGGCTCCTGTTTCTTCTTGCTGGAGGCCACCATTTTGCTGAAGCGCAGAGCCCCTGAGCAGCAGTAAATGAAAGAAGCGGATCTAAACCTATCGATTTAACGGTTTCAAAAAGGTGGATTCCTGGAATGCCAGGATTGCTAACTGTAACATTTGCTTATGTGCTAAACCAAACTGTCAGACCATCAAATAGCTGCTGTCATAACTGATTACATGTTCAGCACCATGGCAGTTGTAGATCAAACAGAAGCAGCATCCCTGGCTGTAAAGAATAGGTTGGCTTAATTCCGCTTTAAGGCTGTCAGCAGATCGGCCTCTATAAATTTGGCGGTGCCTAAAAATGGAGAGCAACTGAGCATGTGAGAACGGGATGAGACAGTGTATTAAACTTTTTAAACAGTATAGACACTTATTTTTAATGTTTTACATAGCAATACTTGCAAAAGGGGCCAGCATAAAGTGATCTAGCAGGACTATATTTTCTGAATAAAGTTCCACTTTAATGTGCAGTGACAAATAAGGACCATCCCTGAGAGGATGCATCAGGTAGCCAAATCTTTAATAAAATGTGGTCATATTCTCTATTCTAGAGAAACCGATTTTACCGTGCACATATTAATGAAGAGTTATTTGACCAGTACTTGTATGAAGGGCCAATTGCAACATTCTCTCTTGATTCAGAGTTTCCAGAGGATCTCAGATTTTCTACTATAATATTTTTAATGTATAATTATTCTATGATAGATGTTGACTATGCACATATAATCTTATACAGTACAACATTCCAACACTGCCTAACTTGAACAATAAAGTAATTGTTTGCTTTCTTTTTCTTTATTTGTGATATCTGGTAACCTATGCATACAGAATAGAGTTTAGTAATTGTATATGTCCTATTGTATGTTTTCCTAGATCTGATGTGGTTGTCCTGTGCTTCTCAATCGCAAATCCCAACTCCCTAAATCATGTAAAAACCATGTGGGCTCAGGAGATAAAACATTTCTGTCCTCGCACCCCTGTCATACTGGTTGGCTGCCAGCTGGACCTGCGATATGCCGATCTTGAAGCAGTTAATAGGGCAAGACGACCACTGGCTAGGTAAGTGCTTGAACAAATAATCCTCTCCATTGCCATTGCCTATACTAAGTCTATACCGCTGAAGTTCAGCTGAACACCGTTCTAACTCAGATGACTCAAGATAACTCCTTGAATAAAAATGTAGAACTTCAGTAAAAACTATTTTTTTATCTTTTGTTTTGGATAGAGTGGGGAAGGTTTAGGACCTCTGCCAGATTCAATTGCTGCCTGTGGGAGATTTCCACTCACTTTCTCTTTTTCACTTTATTTTTTTCACTTGCTAATATTTTCTGACTTTCCTCAGTGCCCCATCTTTTTCTTTATAAGTTGACTACAAGTAGGTATTAGCACATGCATGAAAGTTAGCTTAAAATCTTTTCCGCTTGTAAGCCCACTTAAGAACCTGATTTAAAATTTCAGTTTTGACAACTTAATTTAAAGTCCATCTCCACTCTCCAGCGTGCATTTTTTGCATTTTATTCATATACCTACCCTTTCAGGTATATTCTGGACAGTTTCTGCTATGCACAGGGTCCTGGTCCCTGGTTGCCTCTTTTCTAGCATCTGCACTAATATACTGTGAGTGCAGGATGCCATGGTAATGTCCTCCACCAAGGGGGCAGACCAGTGATGCCAGTGGGTTGACTGATGGGCTACATTTCTCTCTCTTTCTTTGTTAATGGGTTTTAAAGACAAATAGCAGATAATATTACTAGCTGACATGCAAATCTATTTCAAGATTTCTTACGCAAAGTGAATTGTGTTTTCTTTACAATATTATTTTTGAATTAGGTATACTCAATTTCATAATAATTTTGATTTGCAGACCTATAAAAAGAGGAGACATCTTGCCACCAGAGAGAGGACGAGAAGTTGCAAAGGAACTTGGTATTCCATATTACGAAACCAGTGTTTTTGATCAGTTTGGGATAAAGGATGTTTTTGACAATGCAATCAGAGCAGCTTTGATCTCTAGAAGACATCTCCAGTTTTGGAAGTCTCATCTAAAGAGAGTTCAGAAACCTTTTCTCCAAGCACCATTTCTTCCACCCAAATCACCACCACCAGTTATTAAAATCCCTGAATCCAGTGAGTCGAACATGAATGATGCTGGAAATTTGTTGGACAATTCATTGTGTGCAGATATCATGTTTGTACTTCAGGGCCAAAAACAGATCTTCGCTCATAAAATTTACCTTGCTACCTCCTCCTCAAAATTTTATGACCTTTTTTTAATGGAATACGAACAGTCTCAGAATTCTGCTGACAGGCACTGCAAGAAAGAAAAGCCTACCAAGGACTTGCTAATGAGGACATTAAGTCTTGATACAGATGAGGACACAGATGGGGCTTCCTTGAAACCTTCAAATGCCTGTCTTCGAATATCAAGGAGTGATGATACTTTACTCACTACAGACTGTGAAGGAGAAGCTTGTGTTGCTCTATCGACATGGAGCAAAGGCTTTCTTAGCATGCACCAAGAATTGATGGTCAACCCAATTTCAAACAGAACTTGTTCAATGACTGTGGTCCGAATGGACTCTTCGATACAGTATGGGCCTTTTAAGACTGTGCTACGGTTTCTGTACACAGGACAGTTAGATGAAAATGAGAAGGGTTTGATGAGAGTGGCACAAATTGCAGAAATCTTAGAAGTGTTTGACTTGAGAATGATGGTGGAAAACATTACAAACAAAGAAGCCTTTATGAACCAGGAAATCACAAAAGCATTCCATGTCAGGAAAGCAAATCGAATCAAGGAATGTCTTTCCAAGGCAACCTTTTCTGGTGAGTAAATTGCCTTTTGGTTACAGCTCTTTTCAGCTAAATCATCTATTGAGCACCTCAGTCTGAATTAGAATTGCAAATTTTGCACCTTCATACAGTCATATTTACAGCTTTCCAACAGCATTATTGACCTCTTTTCACCTCGAAAACCTTCTTGGTCAAATTGAATATCAAATACTAACTGACTTCTTGGTCAAATGCTTTGCCTGTAGTCATGTATTCTTTATCTTGGAGCTGCAGTCCTCTTTTCTTTATAAGTATGTTTCATTATCTTTTCAAAGGTCATACTATTTTTTTTCCTCTCATGCAACTCATTAACTTTTAAAAAGGAGAATGTCATTTTGAAACATTCTACACATACTGATTGAGGGATTACAGTATAAGGGTTATATTTTGTGTTGATGTTTATATGTGTATGTTCTGTCTTCCCATAATGGGAAGTTAATACAATTGATCATTGAGATGAGACCATCATTTTTTTCTCCTGTTAAGAACACATTCAAAGATGATTATTTTAGCTTGATTGTTCTACCTGGGGGAGATTTACTAAAACTGGAGCACTCCGAATCTAATGCAGATGTGCATGGTAGCCAATCAGCTTCTAACATCAGCTTGTTCAATTAAGCTTTGACAATAAAACCTAGAAGCTGATTGACTTCTATGCAGAGCCGCACCAGATTTTGCACCATATTGTTTTAGTAAATAACCCTCATTGCATCTTGAGAGAAAGGTTACGTTGCTTGAAAAGGAGAAGGGCGCAAATTGTGCCATATACTTTTTTTATTTTAGTTTTCTAGATATGAAGTATATTGAATTAGGATCAAACTTTTTGAAGTTGCTCTAGAACAATGTAAAGTCACATTTGTAGATCCATAGTCCTTAATGACTCTGGGCATTCCAGCTTGAGCTCTAGTGTGTTTACTAGTGCTTTTACACTTTTGTGATTTCAAAAGGGGTTCACAATTTTTCAAGAATGCTTTTCCGATAATAAAACAATGTAGAGTCTGACAGTCAGTGGCATAACTACAGAAGCTGCCTGATTCAATACAAACGCCTTCTGATGACAGACATCTGAAACTGGAAGCTTCTTCAAATCTCTGTGTAAAAAAATCAGCCCCCACTGATCAACAAGATGTAATGAGAGCATATTGGGATATATGTGATGACTTAGTAGCATGCAAATTGCAGTTATGTCATCACATGGTGCATATTTCTTGTACAAGAACTTGGGCCCTTAGTTGTATTTTGGTAGCATGCAAATTACAGTTATGTCATCACATGGTGCATATTTCTTGTACAAGAACTTGGGCCCTTAGTTGTATTTTCTTTTGGTGGGGTATATTTAAGGTAACAGTTTTTGTACATTTTTAATTCTGTAGCTGTTTGTCATAGTTTACACTTTAAGCACAAAAAGAAAATTGCTTAAAGCGGAGCTCCACCCAAAAGGCGAAGTTCTGCTTTCAGGCCTCCTCGCCCCTTCTCTTCACCTAATTACACCTTTTTTGGGGAGGGGGGGGTTTGGGTACCTGGTTTTGACAGGCCTAGACAATCCAAGCCAAAGTTCTTCTCTCCACCTCCCTCCCCACAGTCTTCTGGGATACTTCACAGGTTCCAGAAGACTGCGGGACCATTCACAAAGCGCAGTGCGGCTCGTGCATATGCAGTGGGCAGGCAGCTGTGAAGCCGCTAGCTGACACAGCCGGGCACCCACAGTTGGGATGCCAGCATTGGGGACAGAAGACCGAGGGAAGGAATGGCTTAAGTGAGCACATCGCTGGATCCTGGGACAGATAAGTGTCTGTTTATTAAACATCAGCAGGTACAGTTTTTGTACTGCTGACTTTTCATAAACACAAAAATGTCTGTAGCTTCTCTTCAAGTGCAATATGCCTACCATCCTAATATATCATACAAATAGGGGGAGGGGGCATTTTCTGCTAGCATTGAGGACACTATAGGAAGCACAAACTGAGTGACCATGGTTTCATATTTTCAGATGTGACCTTTAAATTGGACGATGGAAGCATCAGTGCCCATAAACCACTTCTAATCTGCAGCTGTGAATGGATGTCTGCAATGTTCGGAGGTTCCTTTGTAGAAAGTGCAAATAATGAGGTATGTGGCAGTAACTATACAGTATGTTTTTAGCCTTTGTATCGTGTGATTTTCTGTTTGCTTTATAATATACTCATTATCAAAACCCTTTAATGACCTTTTGTGAGCTGGCTTGTTTCAGCAATTTTGATTCTACTGGTCCAACTAAAAATAACTTTGGCATATGTTCAAGCAAGGACAAATTTTATAATACGCAAAGTAAGCCGTTGCCTTTTGTGGTTCCAAACTGTCCATTAGTAGAAGCCTTCACTAAACATTCCTCCACAAATATTAATATGATCCCAAGTTAACTAATTTCTGTACTGTTTAAAGTTATACTTATGATTTACAATATACAAAGTTTTCTGCACACAAACAGCAAAAAGATATTATAGCATCAGAGTGATATTCATAATTGGTTGGCTGCTTGCATATGCATATTCAGCTGATTTCATTGCATTTGTTCATATTTACAGGTCGTACTTCCAAATGTAAGCAAATCATCAATGCAAGCAGTCTTAGACTATCTGTATACTAAGCAGCTATCATGCACACCAGAGATGGATCCATTGGAGCTGATTGCATTGGCCAACAGAATCTGCCTTCCACATTTGGTTGCTCTCACAGGTGAGAACAAATTGATATGTGCACATGGATCATAATTCATACCAGCACACTAATGATAATGTGATAAAGCTTTACTGAAAGCCAGCCTTCCTACATGAATCTGGAAACCTGAATATAATCACTAAATTCCAAAAAGACATTCTGACTGCCAAATGACTATTTGAATAAACTATTGTTCCATAAAAATTCAGGCATCAGCCTATCCACATGAAAGATAATTTCAACTAGCTAAACTCTAGTTCTCGATTGTTGGGGCCTACCGCTATCCCTAGACATGATGACCATTACCCCATGGCCAAAATTGGTCAAAATTTCCTGTTTATGGGCATCTTAAGACCCAGCTACTTCAGGTGGGAAATTTTCCAATGTTTCTTAACAAAGACAGCACAAGCAAAGAAATGACCGAGATAGAAAAGAAAACATCCCATTAAAACATTGGTCTCAGCTGATATTTGTGTTGACTACATGGGATGAGACAGTCATACATTATGAGCAGTGGTAGTGCAGTTGTGCCACAACACACACACAGGTAATCACTTTGTTTGGACTTCTGTCGACCGCAGAAGAGTTATGGGCAGTTAAGCGGCTAGGAAATATTTGTCTTTATTTTATTTCTACTGATAGCATAATGCTGTATAGAATTGCTAATGAAAAATAATATACACTGAATAGTCAATGTGCATGTTAAACTAAAAGGAGGTCCCTTGAGGTTCAGATTCTTTATTTCCAAATGACCAACCCCCCCCCCCATCATGTGGTTAATTTAACATTTTCTCTCCAAGAAATTTGAGATAGTGAGCAGGGAAGAAAAGGCATAAATGTTTTTAACTATTGAACACATTTTATAGGATAGTTTAAGTATTTGTATACCTAATAAAAAATGGTGCAGTTTTTCTCACTCATATGGACGATGTCATGGTGGCAAGCAAATTTCAGCAATTTTACCTCTGGGTAGCACGGATACTTTCAAAGCCTGTACAATCCTAGTTGCATTAATGTAAATAAAGTTACAAATACTAATTACTAATGGAATAATCTCACTGCTACTTTTAGTTTCATATTATTATAAAGATGAAGCTACATTTTTTACACTTTGCAACATACGGCTAAATGTTAGGTCAGTTTGCATAAAGATTAATAATAGATTCTGCATCCTGTGTATTTTTTTTTTACATCAGCAAATCATTGTATTATTTATAATGGTTGTAATACAGCATAAAATGTGCTTTGTCCTGCAGAACAGCATGCTGTGCAAGAGCTGACCAAAGCTGCAATGAATGGGCTGGATATTGATCATGAAGTGCTGACTTATCTGGAATTGGCTCAGGTCAGTATTATGGCAGTTGTTCCATCAGGAATAGTGCATATTACTGTATAGGCACTAGGGGCAACCTGGCAGCAGAAGGAGAGCAGATGTAAATGTTAAGTAGGGATTATCTTAGCTGAAGATCAAGCAGTCATGGAATTTTGTGAATCAGATAAGACAAACGCAGATATTCACAGTGCCATACTGACGTGCAGTCCTAATGGAGAAAAAAATCAGCAGTTTTCACAATAATAATGTCTACCAATTTAATATAGTAGTATATTCATATTCTTTAAAAAATATATATATTATAATCAGTTGGCGTGTTTGATGTTAATCTGCTCTATACTTTTTGCCTCAAGCACTGTAGTGCAAAGGTGCATGGAAGATAAATCATTGTTTTTCCTAATTAATTGTAACTCAGAACAAATTTTGTAATAATATTCTCAGGTCCAGGCGGTTATTCTGCCAGTTGTGCTAAGCTCATAGTTTTATTTAAGTTATGTAAAGACAGGTTTGTTTTTACCATGGCCATTACTCCTAAAGTGTCTAATTTGCCACTGTCCACAAATAGCTGGCACTTCCCAGTGCCTGCACATCAGGGCCATTTTTTCAGCACCTTTTAATGCCTCAAATCCTGAGGTTCACTGGTATGTCCATACCCACCCCTCTCCTACTCATACCATAGCACTTGGTTTATGGTAATCCTGGGCACCAAAATGAAATATACACATACAGTTGACACAAGTTAAAGAGGAACTGCAGTCTGCTCACATAATTTGTAATAAAAATTTCTTTGCCATTCTGAAGCTTCCCTCCATCAACTTTGAGTATTATTTTATATATACTGTGATTGTGTACTTGCCAAATTTGCTGCAGAAATCTCCCTCCACTGAGTCTGACTGCATCCATTTTAACTGTGGGCAGCTGAAGCTGCTGCCTGTTCAGTTCCTGCATTTACACAGACACACAGAGGCACACCTCCAGCTCTGCAGCTCTCATTGGCCCTCTTATGGCGCATTCCCCCTCTCTTCCTGGCAAACTCTAACGAGAGAGCTGTGCATGATGACATAAGCCTAGGCTTTTTACCAGACAAGAAAGAGGAAGTGGGCTGTATAAGGTATTTACTGGCAGAACATTTTTTTTACTATCCAAAGTTAAAACAACAAAGGCAAAGTTGAAAAAATGACTGAAGTTCCGCTTTAAGTATAATGTCCTGAGCCAATGGTTAATACAATATTAAAAAATAATAAGGGGTTGTACGAGAAACTATAATTATCTGTGTTACTACTTTTAATGTGTGGATTTAGGTATTAATGGCTTGCATAAAACACTTAAAGTTGTTAAGCCACTTGTATAAAATGCTCCCATCCTCTCTGTATTAGAACAATAAGTTCGCCTCTGTTGTAGGAGATACAGAGGGATCATTTAAAAAGCAAAAGCACCATGCTGCTAATTGCACATTAAAGGGACAGGGGCAGCATTTTATTTTGGGTTAACAAACACTTTAAGGAAAGAGTGAGATAAACTGAGTAACTTAAAAGCTGTTGCCCCGCTGTGCTTACTCTGACCAAATGTATTCAAAATAATTGCAATAATGTCAAATATAATTGTGTTAATTTTTGGGCTTTGTATTAACTGAGCTGAATATCTGACTTGCAGTTTCACAATGCACATCAGTTGGCTGCCTGGTGCCTGCACCATATCTGCACGAATTATAACAGCGTTTGCTCCAAGTTCCGCAAAGACATCAAAGCAAAATCTGCTGGTGGGTAAATCGAATGCTTTTTATTCAAACCTGTTATTTTCACTCTTTGTAGGTAGCCTTTGTATGACAAATATTCATGAGAATAGCCTATATTATATAACTCGATGAGCTTGAATTATTTAATGCATTTCCCGAAATTCACTGTTACCACTTATTTTGTTAACCTTATCCTATTTTTACAAAGTCATTAAACATTCTAGATGTTAAGCAACACTATTAAACTTGGAAAGATAGTAAGCATATCAAATTTGCTTGCGTCAAGGGGTTAAGGGAATATCATTTTAGTCAGTATGGTTACTTAGCAACATACTAAACCTCATGTGGGAAAAAACTGGAGTGACGAATAGTATAGGTGTGGCCTATAGCAACCATTTAGATTCCAGTTTATCATTTTTTTGCTGCAGGCTAGGAAATAAAAGCATGCAATTACCACCATCATTCATTGTCCTTCCTACATGGATCCACAGTTTACATTTAAAATGATTTGTGCTTGTCGGCTAGAGTCCTAGTGGATGATATGCCAGCTAATTAGAATGTTTTTTTTAAATAACCTGCTAATAATTGTCACCTGTTGTGACTGATATATCACTTATGGGCCATTGATAATAGATTGTGAATGATATATTAACCTGGTGGATTCAGAGCCTAATTTAACAAAGACCACAGCTGTCAATGTCTATGATGGCGGTACGATACTGCCTTTTATTGTTGGCTGTACTATACATTGTGGGGAATATACTACAGAAAGCACAATGCTAATCCGAAACACATCTAGAGTGACAGCCACGGGATAGTTAGTTTGTTTTGGAGTCAGCCATCATTTCCATTTGGTGACCCAGAGGTTCATTAACCTGGCTATGACAATCCTGAAGCTACACCATCTTTCCATCTGCCCCATTTTTCACTTTAACCAGGTCATCATATTAGACCTGCTTATGGAAACCTTTTATTCTAGTGCAGTGGTACTTCTTACTGCTTGTTTTAACAGCAAAACTATCTGCTTTTGGTTGGACCTAGTTGTACAATGGAATAGTTTTACATGGATGATCCTATCATGTCTACTAGAAAGTTAAAGAACAAAATCTGCTAGTCTATGGAAACTTTAAAGCTAATTTTCAGGCAAATATTTATTAGAACACCACTTAGTGAAGTTCTGTATTCATTCAAAAATTATTAAATTGTACATCTAACTTTCATAAGTACCTGGATCTGTCTTGATATTGGGCTGCCGTCATCCTTTCCTCACCAGCACTTTGAATGGAGGGGGCAGTAGAAGCCAGGCAGACTTTGTTGCATGTGTATGTTTTGACCAGGAACATGCTGACACGAGAAGAGAGAAGAGTTGATGTCTTAACAGTGTGTTGCTGCTCCTTTATTGTCCAATCAGCAAACTGACAGCACTGTATTCCCTAACTGTAAAAGAAAGCAGTGTCACCCTCTTGGCTGTGCCTGTAATTCTGTCAAACCAGTTTTGTGATTAAGACATCTTTGCCAATTTTTTTAAGCTAATGAGGCAGTCCACAAAAATGTATTTCCGCTTTGTAGTAAGCGTTTTGTCTGTAGTTTAGCTTTAAAGTGGTTGTAAAGCTTATTTTTTTATATTTATTTTTTCTAAAATAACATAATAATGTTATGCCTACCTGCTCTGTGCAGTGGTATTGCACAGGGCAGCCCTGAACAGAAAAAAATCTCCTGCGCTCAGGTGTCTAGATATTCGGTGTGTGATGTAATAAGGCCAAAGAACTTCAGTGGTGTCTGCCGTCTTGCAGCCCTCTTCAGAATGTGGGTATTCATAGACTACAAGAGAAACAAAAGGAAGAGAGCGGGCACCGATCTAGTGCATTACCACTGATGGCGTTTATTAAAAGAGTAAAATAACAAATAAATACTCACAAACAAGCATGAATTAAGGCATGGGCATAGACTGCAGGTGCGCAGTGACAAGCATCAGAATAAAACCGGGACCGGACATCAGGTGGATGCGGAAAAGGCTGACGCGTTTCAGGGGAGAACCCCTTTCCTCAGAGCCTAAGCGGGTGGTGACCGGTTCAGGGCAGCCCTGAACATCCACCTCTGGGGTACCCTGCTTGCTCCAGAACCGGGTTGTGTGCACCTATAGACACGCACAGTGCAACTTGGCCCTGCCCCTGCTCTCTCCCCACACGATTTGATTGACAGCAGCAGGAGCCAAGAACTCCTGCTACTCTCACTGAGTCTTGTGAGGAGAGAAAGTGAGAGCAGCACTGCTGCATGTAGGCACAGTACTGGATTGAGATAGGGCTCATGTAAGTATATATAGAGGTGAGGGGGTCATACAAATACTGGGAGATTCTTTACCTTAAGACAGGGAATGCATTAAGGCTAAAAGTGTCCTGCCATTAGAACTACCTTAAGATAGACTTTCATGATTTCCCTGCTGTAAAACTGTTCCATTTCGTTTTGCAGAAAATCAAGAATATTTTGAAAGACATCGATGGCCACCAGTCTGGTACCTAAAAGAAGAAGACCACTACCAGCGAGTGAAGAAGGAAAGGGAGAAGGAAGACAGTGTCCTTAATAAACACCGGTCAAAGCGCAAGTGGTGCTTCTGGAGCTCCTCCTCCGCGGCCTTTGCCTAAGCAATGACTTCATTGCAGACTTGAAAAACACATGTGTATGAATTTGTCTTAATGTTCAAACAAGCTGTACAGTAGTTACCTTTTTGAAGCACTGAGTTCAATCCACGTGTGTGCATTTAATGTTTTTATAAGATCAAAGCACAATTCACTTCAAGCAGGTCAAAAAGCTTGTTACTTTCAGCTGGAAGGGGGTCCATGTGGACCCCTTGTGTCACTGGAAAAGTTTAAGGCATGAATAGGCATAAATTACTGATTTTCAGAATGGTCATCTATTGACTAAGTAAGGTGTGTTGAGGAAAATACATGACACTAAATACAGGGATCTCTAATTTTGGAGCAAATAAGCCAATACAAGGACAAGCGCTTATGCATTATATTGTTATACTGCAGAGCGCAAGCTCCATCTGTTCTGCTCGTACTGTGTTCTTAAAAGTTGGGATCAAAGTTGTGTAACATGCAAGATAATTGTTTCACGTTAACCTCTGTCTAGGACAATCATGTTCAAAGCTGTATGTACTTATGTTACTGCTTAAATCCCAGCTCTTGGAAATCAAAAAGAATCTTCAAATTCAGGTATTTTTTGAATTAATAACTAGCCTGCATGATCAGCAGTTACAGCGATGCAAAATTTGTCTGTGCCACTTATAAAATAATCAAACTAGTTCCTGAGAAGAGGGTCACCTCAGGGCAGGCTAAACAAATATGAAGGCCCAAGGTGAATGTAAAATATGGAACTTACAATGCTAAAAAAAACTCAACCTGAATGAGTATATTAGGTTTTGCTTAGCTTGTGGCTTCTAGCCTCAATGGCTTTACCTTTAAGCGAGCCCTTAGCAGCCTGTTGCCTGTGTCAACATTATAGCAATGTACTCTGCTTAGTTACATTTTTTAGCAAGCATTGCTGAGGAATTCTCAAGGATCTGGCAAAAAGGCCCGATTTTGCGAATAAGGCACATTTTCATTTTTTTTCTGCTCACTAAAAATATAAAAATCAAAAATTCTTTGTCTCTTTATCTTTAAAAAATAGATACAATAAATAGTTAAGTGTTAAGAATAGAGAAGAAACCCCAACAAACAAGTAAAAATATTTGTGTTTTCTGTATAACCAGAAATGAAATTATTAATATGTAGGATGTGGACACTACAACCCAGCAGTGACCTGGTTTCCAACTTCACTGGAAACTTTTTTTTTATATATATATATACTGTCTTACTTTGAATATATCAATATTCATGTTATGTGAAATGCCTACATTAGACTGGAAGGGCTCTATTCACAGGGATATTCAGGGCAACATATATACCCTATTCGCAGACAAAATGTCGTACTAACCTAAATACTTATCTACTTCTCATGTAGAATCATGCATTTAATAGCAGTGGTCTTCCACCTTCCATGCAGAGAAGTAATGATTTAAAGTGAACCTGGCCAGACTTTTTCCTGAAGCTCGATGTGCGTTATACTGTGATGATCTATATAGAATGATGTTTTTTTTTTATTCTTTTGCTTTCTTAGGTGTAGATTACTTACCTGTCCCATGCATCCTGCTGTTTCCTGTATTCTGTCAATGCAGGCTTGCCATCTTGGGTTTTTAGACTATAAATCTTTATCTGTGATAGACATGTCACAATTGAAATGAATAAAATCCAGGACTCCTCAGGGACTGTACAAGGCCCTTTCACACCTAGGTGCATGCAGTAACATATGTACAGTATATAAAGTGCATTACTGTATGTCTTTTCACAGGCACTTATGCATGCCTTTAGGGCCAACTGCTTTTGCTTTTGTTTTGCACAGAGTGAGGAAAGGTTATATCTGAAACCAATCCAATTGGCACAAAGAAAAAAGAAATCTCCCAAATAGGGGCACAGACAGCAATAAATACCTAACCGTAGTCCAGACTCTAAATAAAAAAAAATGTTGGTCAGAGCGTGGCTTCAAGGAAAATGCTACATATTTTATTTCATAAGCTACAGTGCATAGGTGTGAACTAGCCACATCGTAATAAATGGACTTTTTTTACCTGAAACACATTTTTATGCGATAAAATACATGCATTTTATGGCAGGTAATAGACCCGTGAATGGGCCTTCAATAGTACATAAGGCCATAATAGTAACGGGTTTTCCCCATGCATTGATTAGTTACATTGTAACAGAATCACACTAATTATGTCACCTGTGACAACGGATGGACATGACCTAATAATGGTCATAGATGACTTCTTCAGGAAACATCACTCTGTTTATTTTGTCAGGTTTACATTAAACCATATACTTCCAAGTGAATTTTTTGGACGTCACATAAGCTGTAGCTCGATGCATTTCATTCAGACACTATCTTCGGGATGTGCATAGGGAAATTCCCTTTTGTTATGTAGTGAATTTACAGTATATGCTCATGTGTATCAGTATTTCTTTCAAATACCTTCTCTTTCTTATTTAAATTTGGTTGTTGTGTGAATTTTCAGTGTTAATTATAAAAAAAAAACAATGTGTATACAATAGGAGGAGAACCAGAACTGTTTCTGGGCAAATTCATAGTAATCAATATTATAGCAGGTATGGTCTTCTATTGGAGCTATACTTGCCATGACTGCATAAATTCTCTAATACAGCTAAGAATAATATCTACAACTTTGTTATGTAGCAACGTGGTATCAAAGGGCCCAAATCGCCTTCCTAGCCCAAGCAGAACCATAAATATAAAGAAATAATGAGCAAAACTGCTCGAATAAACCTTAAATACAATCCCCGTATAACATTCTTTGATTACTGTTGGAATAGGCATAAAGATGTACTAATGCTGGGTATGTTTTACATATTCTAGTATCCTATATATGTGTTTGTGAATGTTACTAGTCATTTGTATATTTTAGGTTTTGAGACTCTTTACATTTAATGATACGTTAAACAGATGTACACTGTATTTAAGCACCACAAACCAAAAACACTATTTAATTCATTTTTAGTATTCAAAGCAAACTGCCCCATCCATCCAGGTCTCCATGCTTAATTTTTCTGGGAACTTACTTTCAAAAATTCTCCCTAGCATTTCTGTCTGTGGCCATCTTGAGTAAGGGCAGATGATTCATGTAGCATTTACTTCCTGGAATCTAGCTGCCCTTAGCTCAGGCATGCAGCCAGGAGGCTGTGCTTAGCTGAGAAAACTCTGCCTCCCCTTTGAAGACTCCTGGGATATGACATCATTTGGCTAGGCCTAGAAACCAGAAAGTACCTAAAAAAATGTAAAATGTTTAAAACAAATACATATGATATAATACCTTCCTATCTATTTACTAATGCTAGTAGCATAAGAATTAAAAATGGTCAATGTTTTTTGAGAGAGAGAAGTTCCACTTTAAAGGCCAAGTTCACCTGTTGAGTGAAATGGACTGTGCAGTCAAGGGGCCCCAGTAGGTTAAAATACACTGGACCATTTTGAAACACATTGCCTAATGTAAATGCTGGAATTATGGCAATTACTGAAAAACGTCCATTGTTGGCAGTGCGTTGTTGCTAGGGTGTGGCCTGCATTGACTGCTTGCCCCCAACATCAAGTGAGCGCTCCAGGCTTTGGGGGTGCCGCAAATGGCCTACAGGTATTGCAATTACATTAGGCAATCATTTTAAAAACTGCACAGTGTGTTTTAACCTACTGGAGCCCCTTGACTACATGGTCCATTTTAATCAAAAGGTGAACCTAGCCTTTAAGTTCTAAGGATTCCCCTATTACAAACACAGAATTTGATGGGTATTTGCTTGTACATCACTAAAATATTTTCTCTGAAACCATTTAGTTACTGTAACCTATTCTTGTCATGAGAGAATTATGGAAGCTGCTATAATAATAATATAATAATAATATTATCTCTTAAGAAAAATATACATGCCTGGCATTCATACTGATTCTTTGGAATTGGTGCTCGTGGAAAAAGTATGACATCCCTGAACTCTAAAGCTGTTCTGTGTCAGTGATTTAAATTTTTAAAGTCACTTAATAGTCAGGGCAGCCAGGTAGCTAGCATTTTTAAAGGATAGCTAAGCAACACCGTACATATATTTCTCTCAGTACAGTTTTCCTTTGACCATTAAATAAATTAAGAAAGTCCTTTTACACTACAGGATTAAATTATCCAGTCTCCTATAAATAATGATGCTGCTAAATATAGTTTAGTCTCTACAATTTATATTTAAATTCTGTAAAATTTTTGTGAAGATGGTGCAAATGATGTCTCAGACCTTAATCCTAAAACATAAGGTGTCTTACATAAAGTACCAGTCGCTGACATTCACAAATATATGTAATGGAATGTTTGTGTATAGACCTTATACAGTACATACTGCAGTATTCATTTTTGTTTGTGCATCTGTGTACGGTATATACTTTATACTGTATATTACCCACCATTTCAGGCTATTTAGAGGCTCTCTGTAGTATTTTTCAGGTAGGCTGCTGAACAGCAAGTAACCAACCTGTCTTTCCCTTCAGTAATATTTAGGTTTCTTAAACAAGTTTAAAGCCCAACTGAAGTATCATACCTTTTCATCTCATTATAGTGCACAGGTTATGATTTGTGACTAATTTGTGCTAGGAAATGCCTTTAAAATAACTTTTATGCTTGGTGGAAATGCTGCTCCCTGCCTTCATACTGCATTGCTCTGTGCTGGCAGAGCTGAGTAACAGCCACACCCCTCAGCACAAGTGTCCTCACACAGACCTCTGTTGTTGACATGTCAGAACAGGTCTCTGTGCATTACTGCACTGGATCTTTTCTGTTTCTATTAGACTGCAGTCATATTTATGACACCTGACACAAGTTCTATAATGGGAAAATAATGGTATTACTCTAAAAATGTTTTTGTTCAGTTCTGTGACTTCATTTGGGCTTTAAGTAAATCTTTAAATGGTATCTATATGACCGTTATACGGGCAGCTTGTATTCTAGGCTTATCCTTTCTCAATAATGGATATTTGCTAGGGATATGCCACTTTCAGTAAAAATAAAACTGGAAAAGCTTTCAGTGGAAGTGCTCAAGGGGTCTTGGATCCCTCTTCACTCTTGGACCCCTTCTGACTGCAACCAGCTGTTTGGATTTTTTAGTCTAAAAACAAAGACAAGACTCATTTCAGTCTAAAACCCTGCTCATCACATCTCCATTGCAGGGGATTCCCTCTTTTTACTGAAAATGGAGAACTCTTTTAGGAGGAAATTTCCTTTGTAGGCCTTCCCCTATAATCCTGAGTAATAAGGGTTGGTAGTATGTAATAAAGCATTTGTAGAATTATAGGAAAGCATTTTAACCCCAGAGTTGTAGAAAGCCATATTCTATTGACTGAAGTTCAGGTTTTTACAGGGTCCATTCTTGGCAATGCCATTAACAGCTTAGTTTAGCATTGTAGATACAGGTGCTAATAAAACAGGATAACTCTGTTGCAATATACCAGCAAAATGAACAGAATGGAAAGTCTTAGAAAAAAAAATAGATATTGTTACTGATTAGGTGGGGTAAATCCAATCAATTAATATACATTGGGTATTGCTTGAAAATATGGAAGTGGCAATCCACAATCACCCTCTAACGTCAGCTCTGACCCGTTGGGAATAACGTTTCAGCAGTCGGTTTTTCACAACCAAAGCTCAGTTTGTAAACTTGCCAAATGTTACAACTCTACTAACACATCTGGGGTATATGCAATAATATCCTGTTGTAATCTTAAATGTCAATTGATTTAACCAAGTGGCTGGTTCATTTGGTTAATACAGCCTATGGCCTTTATCTTTGTGGTTATTTTATGTTTTTTATTTTGCAAAAAAAGAAAATGTCAATAAACTTGTTTAAATATAAAGCTTTGTTTGTGTTTTTTTTTTTTTTTTCTTTTGTCTAAAAGATTAAGGGCCCATTTGGACTATGCATTGAGTTAACACGTGTGTTGAAGTGGTTGTAAACCTCAGATATGAAATATGGAAAAAACATTTCCCTCTATAGCAGGGATAGGCAACCTCAGTCCTCCAACTGTGGTGAAACTACAAATTCCATCGTGCCTCTGACTCTAGAAGTGATGCCTGTGATTAAGGATGAGCTCCGGTGTGTTCGCACACTCCGCGTGCCAAGCCCCCCAGGAAGTCGGCACGGCGCTGCGCTAATCAAAGGTATCGGGAAATGTCTCACTGCCTGTGATTAGCGCCGTGCCGACTTCCTGGCGGGCTCGGCACGCGGAGTGTGTGAACACGCCGGAGCTCATCCTTACCTGTGATTATCAGGGTCTTGAAATGTCTCATGGGGCTTGTAGTTTCACCACAGCTGGAGGGCCAAGGTTGCCTAACCCTGCTCTTTAGTGTGTACTTGTCTCAATCCAGAGCATTAAGGGGTTGATTTACTAAAGGCAAATAGAAGCAAGTGCAGTTGCACCAGAGCTTAGTAAAAGAGGTAAGGCTTCACTTTGCAAAGAGTACCCAATCACATGCAAGGAAAATAAAAAAAAAACATTTTTGCTTGCACATGATTGGATGATGGATGTCAGCAGAGCTTCTGCCTAATCAACCCCTAAATGTAATTTCTCTTTGCTGCTTCATTCCTCTGCTATATGCATGAATTACTACTGACAAGTTTTCCAGATACCAAGAGAAAAATGATGACGGGAGGGAGCTCCAACAGATTGACAGCCTCAGCTCTTTTCCTGTGTGCTGTGTGAAGGGGTGTAACATCCCTCCAATCATCTCTCACTGAACTCTGCAGAGTGTAACTTAAGCTCTCCGCCTCCTGCTTTCTGACAGCTCAGACAAGCTTTATAAATTCTGGACTTTGAAGGACTGTAGAGAAAAGAAGACTGCAAATAGACAGGTACAACTTATGTAGGAGGATTAGTTTCATCTCTGTGTATCACATGAGGTCAGTCACTACACTGAGTATATGTAAAAGTTTACAACTACTTTAACCAGTGGCCGACCGCCCCACGTTTATGTACTGGCAGCTCCTACAGGCGAAATCACGTACCTGTACGCGATCGCCTCTTCTGGGTTTGCGGCGAGGCCGGCTAGCAGCTCCAGCTAGGATCAGAGACAGTGGGAGCCAATTATGGCAGAACTGCGATCTACCTTGTAAACAAGGCAGATCGCAGTTCTGCCAGTGGGGGAGACAGAGATCCTGTGTTTCCGCTAAGCAGGAACACGGATCTCTGTCTTTCCACAGCCAAAGCATCTCCCACACAGTTAGAAAGCACTCCCTAGAAGCACATTTAACCCTTTGATTGACCCTGATGTTAACCCCTTCCCTGCCAGTGTCATTAGTACAGTGACAGTGCATTTTTAGCACTGATCACTGTATTGGTGACACTGGTCCCCAAAAAAGTGTCACTTAGTGTCAGATTTTTCCATGGCAATGTCGCAGTCCCACTAAAAATCGCCACCGTTACTAGTAAAAAAAATGTAAATTCCATAACTCTATCCCATAATTTGTAGATGCTATAGCTTTTGCGCAAACCAATGAATATACGCGTAATAATGTTTTTATATTTTTATATAATTTTTATTTTATCAGGTGTGTTTTATAGCAGAAAATAAAAAATATTGTTTTGCTTTCAAAATTGCCGGTCTTTTTTTGCTTGTAGCGCAAAAAATAAAAATCGCAGAGGTGATAAAATACCACCAAAAATAAGCTCTATTTGTGGGGAAAAAAAGAGCATCAATTTTATTTGGGTACAGCATCGCACAACCGCACAATTGTCAGTTAAATTAACGCAATGCTGTATCACAAAAAATGGCCTGGTCATGAAGGGGGGGGGGTAAACCTTCCAGAGCTGAAGTGATTAAGGTATGCTGCATTAAAGCAACCTAGTAACTTGAATGGGATGGTAACACCACTTAACCTAGTAAAAAAAAAATGCATGTTCATCGTGCCACACTTCAGTGCAGGTGCAGTGCCCACTAGTGTAATAGTACCTTGGGGTGTTTTCTTGCACATTACCACAATACAAAAACTTGAATGGACCCTAAAGCAGTATTAGTGCAATATTGATATACAGTATATCCGTATATGTTTGAAATCTGGCAAACACCAGATGCTCACATCAGTTTAGCACTCAATTGGCAACATCTTCTTCATGGAAATAGTCAAATGGGTTTCCACAGCTCAGCAGCTTGGTGCTTAGCTCGTCATTCTTGCAGCACTGGGGTTCTCTGGTTGGTAGGTTAATTGGCTCCTCTCTTTAAAAAAAAAAAAAAAAGATATAGATAGACATAGATATATATATATATATATATATATATATAGGTCCTAGTATAATGTACAACCGAGCGCGCCCAACATGCTTGCCTTGCCTCCATATCTGCTCCAACACCAATTCGATAAGCACTGTGTGCCCCCAGGGAGAAAAGCACTATAGAAGTTTAAAACAAAATAGTAATAAATATAAAGAATGGGTAAGCATATATAATGGCATAGCCAACTCCCTATGCATGTTTCACAAATAGTCCAGGCTTATTAAAACTGGGCACTTTTTAAATGGTCAGTGATATATTAGCTGGAACACAGTGGACTAGCTCAGCCCATGATTTCTTATAGGCTTTGCAATGCATATACCATAGTTTCAAATTTGTTCCTGTCCATGTCCCCTCTTTGCATGCTCCTGAACAACCTATTTCATTCTCCGTAAGATAAACAATTCCAGAAGCTATGATTGCATTCCCCATAAAATAAATACATATCCAGAATGAGCAGAAACCACTTATAATGGACACAGCAGGTATGCAGACCCAGGAACTCAAGCTCAGATATCTCCCCAATAAAGTTCAGGAGAAAGCCTAACTAGTCCTAAAAATGTCCCCTCCCCTCTCCTTACACCTATACTAATTAACCTGTGAAAAATGATGCATATGCTTAACTAATTTCAGCAGTCTGGTCACGTGATCCGGCTACCCTGTGTTAGCCAGTGGCAGCTGCAAAGAAGAGGAGAAACAACCGATGTAACTGGGTGACGTAACTGCGCCTGGCTTTCCCAGCCATTGTTGGGAGTTGTCGCTCATCCCCTGCAGCTGGCACTGCCAAACAAAGGGGATCGAGCTAAAGCGGGCTGAATATTAGGTAAGTATATACATATTTTTTTTTTATATAGGTTAGTTAGCATAGCATGAAGGGAAGGGAGAATAAAGTGCCTTGAAAAAAGTATTCATACCCCTTGAAATGTTCCACATTTTATCATGTTACAACCAAAAACATAAATGTATTTTATTGGGATTTTATGTGGTAGACCAACACAAAGTGGAACGTAATTGTGAGGTGGAAGGAAAATGATAAATGGTTTTCAACATTTTTTATAAAAAAACAACAATACCCCAGCGCTAGTATATGGAAACCTGAGGAGCTAAACTAAACATGTAATAGCCAGGAGGGGGAATGTGAAACCTGTGCAGCTGGAACAAACCGTAACTGGTGGAAACAGATTGAGAACAAAAACAGAAAAAGTCCAGCGCTCTGGATGTCAGAGAAACAGACTGCAACAGTCAGAAGTGTATAACTGAATAATTTAATAAAAGTAGTAGGCAGTCCATATAAACAGTCCTGTGACAAAGCGCTGGAGCGCGAAACGCGTCGTTAAGGCAACTCTTTTTTAGTGGTCTGACTAAGCTACATGTCCTGGCGACCATCCATCCATCCATCCTTGGAACCCCCACACCGTCTAGCATTGGCGGCATTTATCATCCATTTCGGCTTGCTGTTTTTTTCTCCCATCTCTATGCCACACACCGCACAGCTGCGGTCATCCCCTGAGTGACACCATTCAGGAAACAGACGTTTCATCTCCGAGGGGACACGGATCTACATGTGAGCGGCACAGTGTCTTACCAGCTGACACTTTAGCGGCTCTCTTCAGCGAGGCAGAGCCCTTCCCTCCTTGGAACGGTCTCCCAGCTGATGTCACCGCCCACTGTCAGACGGAGCCTTGGTTCTCCTTCCCCGCGGCTAAGCGGCAGCGTCCTTCACCGCTGCACACATGGAGCTACATTCTGGAGCCGGTGAGTCATCTCTTCAGGGCTCGCATCCCACGTCCAGCGGGGATCCAGTGGGTCTCCAGTGTCTCTCACACCCCGGTTCCCCCCCCTATCCTGTTACAGCTTGGAAGCATGCAGTTGGGTGAGACTCCCTTTCTGGCTCTTGTTGCTCGATGGACAGCTTGTCATTACACTACATGTTTTTCAATTATCTTTTTCAAGCATTGTGAATCCACAGGACTGTTTATATGGACTGCCTACTACTTTTATTAAATTATTCAGTTATATACTTCTGACTGTCGCAGTCTGTTTCTCTGAAATCCAGAGCACTGGACTTTTTCTGTTTCTGTTCTCAACATTTTTTATAAATAAATATGTGAAAAGTGTGGGGTGCATTTGTATTCAGCCCCCTCAAAACTTTGTAGAACCACCTTTCGCTGCAAGTCTTTTTGGGAATGTCCCTACCAGCTTTGCACATCTAGAGAGTGAGGCTGCTGATAGGCAAAAGAAAGAAATGGCTGCACATCCAGAATTTCCGATTGCCTTTTATTTTGCTTCACACAGATAACACCAGAGACACCAAACTGTGGTCACGTAGATGCATTTCACACATACATCTTGTGCTTAATCATTACAATGACTGAGACAACTGATAGATCTTAAATAGACCGCCCCAATAGCTACAGGTGTTCTGGGGGCGGTGATAATCAGTGATGAGAACACAGCTCGATCAAAGAATCCTGCATACACATAGGAACATGGGCCAACAGTCGTATATAAACATTTATAGATAATACCATAAACCAATAAAAACATTTGAAAAAGGGAAAAAAAAATGAATATACATACATAAAACGTGAAAAATGATCGACTTAATGAAAGATAATGATATACACATATGCACATATATGACAATAAACCAATCGTCCCATATAAACGTGTATGCATGTGCAGGCACACATGTACACAAGGGACGTGCATATAAAATCATTTGGACCAATGAAAAATCCACAACGAAATGCATGTGTATCCACATATATAAGCATGCATATATACATCAAGGGAAGCTGTCTCAGTCATTGTAATGTTTAAGCACAAGATGTATGTGTGAAACGTGCCTACGTGACCACAGTTTGGTGTCTCTGGTATTATCTTTGTGAAGCAAAATTAAAGGCAATTGGAAGTTCTGGATGTGCAGCCATTTCTTTCTTCTTTCCAAGTTTTCCACGGAGGTGGGCCGGGGTTAGCACTCTGCAAGATACTCCAATCAGCCTTATCTTTCTACACCTGGAGCAGCGGTTCTTTTTCTTGCATTGATGGGCACTGGTGATGCTGCAGGAAGGCACAGATCAGGCTGCATTGATGGACTGTGACCCTTATTTTGCTTCAAAGTTCTTTATTTAAAATGTAAGTTTTTCTCCTGAAACTTCCCTCTTAAAATGAAGGTGCGTGTTATATGCCTATGCATGTTAAACGTCGATAAATACGGTATATCCAAATAACACGCCCAAGCTCATGCTTAGTCCTGAGCGGCACTCTGGTATTCGTTGGGGGCCACAAAAGATATATTTATATCTAAATAACACGCCCGAGCTCATCTCTTCACCGCACATAACCACAAAGGCAAGAGAATTCTTGTTGGGCAGTGTATTAGTGCTCGGATGAACACACTTAGACCAAATTTTAAGGGTTAAAAGAATGTGAGGCAAAATGGTCGGCCCTCAGGCATGTTCACTTCATCAAATCTGGCCCTCTTTAAAAAAAGTTTGGACACCCCTGAGCTAAACCATTCCATTGTAGCTCTGGCTGTATGTTTAGGGTCGTTGAAGACGTCATTTATGACGAAACATGTAGGGCGTGGCTACGCACTGTACACCATCACGCCGTTCGCCCCATGTTATGCACGGGTGTTCGTTTTTTCTTATGCCGGCTTTTTATAACATGTTTTAACATTGTATTACGGAGCTTGGTTCTCCGGCCCTGTTTTTACCAATAAATTTACTTTTAATCTACTACACCATTGGAGCCCTCTTCTGCTTTTTTTCACCTACCACCTTCGGGTAGAGTGGGTGTCCCCCTTCAGGCAGACGGATTGGACTAGTCTCCTTTGGAAACGCTCTACTCACCAGCCGAGTCGGACGCTACCATCCATCTGTCCCCGAAGAGGGCTATATCTGCACGTGCACAAGACCTCGCTAACAGGAAGGTCCATCACTTCGGGTAAGGGTCCATCTTTAACGCTCTTTGGATTCACTGCTTTTATGAGATACATCTCTGCATCCTCCTCTCCTCCTTCCACTCATATGGGTTGTGGTTTGGTGAACTGTGGATTCGTATTCCTACCTTCATGGATCTGATGCACTTTTACTGAACTTTTTTTCTATGGAAACGGACTTCACTCATAATTAATATATGGTCTAACTCCTGATCATGTTTGTTCATTTCACATGTTTGATTACACATTGAGTACTTGATTTATTCACCATTTATTCACTGAGTTTTTTATTTGATTGTATTTATTTAATTGCATTTAAGGATATGTAATCTTTTTAAGCACTTATTATTTATATTTACTTTTAAGTAACATTTAGGCCCCTTTCACACGATCGGACCGTTCAGGTCCGCCTGTCAGTTTTGACGGCGGACCTGAACGGGCGATCCATGTTAGCCTATGGAGCGTCGGATATCAGCGGAGACATGTCCGCTGACATCCGACCCCGTCCGATCCGCTAAAAGCAGACGTATGGCTCTACGTCCAGATCCGTCGCTGGCGGATCGGATCGGGTGAGATCTGACGAAAACGGACACGCTGTCCGTTTTCGTCTGATCCCTCCATAGGCGGCAGCGGCGCCTGACAAGCCCCTCCCCGCTCAGTGAGCAGAGAGGGACCTGTCATCCTCCGGCTCAGCGGAGATCAACGGACAGATCTCCCGCTGAGCCGGCGGACCGAGGCAGGCTCCGTAGAAACGGAGTCCGCCTCGTGTGAAAGGGGCCTTAAACTTTTGATTGTAAGCGCACTTATTTTTACTTATTGCAGCTTATTACACAGATATTGGTGTTTTTTGGTGCAGCTGCAGTCTTGTAATTTTTTCTTGCTCTACAGCGCAGATTTTTTTCTTTTTTATCACAAAAAATCCCAATAAAATACATTTCCATTTTTTGTTGTAACATGACAAATGTGGAAAATTTCAAGGGGCATGAATACGTTTTCAAGGCACTGTATTTAAGACCAGTTAGGCTTTAGCTGGAATTCTACTTTAAAACTAACCCCAGGCTCTCATTTACCAAACTGTCTTTCATAAGAAGTGCTCTGTAAGGCCACACAGCAACCAATTTAATTTACATGTAGATGTACTTACTCTGTAATGCCCGGTACACACCACTATTTTTTTTTTTTCATTCAACCTTGTGGATTAAACGAAAAAAAAAACCTGACAGCTCCAGTCAGAGCCGCTGTACCAACCCCCCCGCCAGAACACTCTGGTCATCACTCTCAGCCAATGGCAATTGACTTTGACAAGCTCACCCGACAGAAGCCGGGCAAAGGGCAGACACAGCAGTACATTTAATTGAATAGGCCGCTGCACCTGTGGGAAATGCAGGAACAGGATACCTGTGCCTTTTTTAAATTGCAGCCATGCAGTTTGCCACACCCAAAAATGTGTTGCGTTTTAAGAAGCATGGGGGCGCCATGAAGAATATTACATACACAAATATTGCCTGCGGGTGGGGGAATGTGTGCAATTTACACGCATTGCCGCACCCACATATATGTGAACCTAGCCTAAATACGTGTTCAGTATGCACCTACCTTCCATTTTCTTACTACATTTGTTTTTAAGCGTAAGAATCATATGCAGTCCCACAGGCAGCAATACTGAAGCTAACCGACGACTTGTCAAGGAACATGAAAAATATGTGCCATTTGTATAAACACTTAAAGTGAATGTACAGTAAATACACACATGTTTAATGACAAACATCACCTACAACCTTTCCCCATATTATGAATATAATCAGAACTGTGCTGGGAGTCTGGAGTCACAAGTCTGTTTAAGCTGGATTTTTTTTCTAAAACATGTATGTTTCTAAAGTCAGTACATGGGGCTGCTCAGACTCTCATTATTATTCATTTTTATCTGCTCAAGTATTACCAGTCAGTTTAGATTGCATAAATCGCAGATACAGTCTGATCATTTTAACCACCAAGAAATTGCTGCCAGAAATGCTGCATGGGCTACGGTGGGCTACTGTGTTAAAGGGTTAGTTCATCTCTCTCCATGCAGTCCATGAACACTAATCCATAGTTTTAAATGAATCCGATTTTTAAATGATCCATTCATGCTCCTCCTATAAGGGCTCGCTCGAAGGAAAGCATGCCCCAAAAACTTTACACAGCTCCATCCTGTTCTTCAGACCAGCCATTAGGATGAGTGCCCCCTAGTGGTACAAGAGTTAGCACCAACCTTCTGAGCCCTGTACATGCGCGGTGCTATTTCTTGTTGACCTCCGCAGCTGCAGATCTTTCTCCGCAGCCACTGAGCTAATCTGCTTAGTAGCGAGCACAATGCACATATAAGGGGCTCAGAAGAAGGACAGTGTTCCCTCCTGTATTACTAGGTGGTGCTCATCCTAACAGCTGGTTATCCTAGAGAAGAGGACAGGATGGAAAATATCAGAAGTGTTTGGGGTAGGCTTCACTCCATGCTCAAATGGCCTACAGGCAGGGTGGATAAAAAATGTTTTTTTTTTTTTTTTTAAATCTAAAAAAAATCTGATTTTTTCGATTTTTATCAAATTTATTTCCATAAAATGCTTTTGGAGTAAAAATCTATCTAAAGATAGTTTTCTATTTACGATACATTAATAATTTAGTTTATTCAGCTTAAAATGGAACTCAGTTATATAGCATGGAACTGTATATTCTGCAATAATTACATTTTTGGTAAACTCATTCAATGAATCCAAGCTCTGCAAGCTGAGATAACATGCGCTGCATTAATGCATTCACACAATTTCACAGTAACCACGAGATAAAACAAAGTTCAGGAATATTCCTTCATCCCATTGTTTTGCAAATCTATGTACATCACAAACTGTATGATTATTTGAAGAGAATTGCACCTGTATCAGGCTCTAAGTGTAAGGAGGAAGGGCAAGCAGTAAAAATGAAAGTGAAACCTTCTAAGCAGCCTATAAACCTTGTGATCTTTCTGCAAGTAGCATGAAGTGCTTTATTCCTCCCTTGAGGAGCAAAATGGCAGCAGGCCATCAAAGAGACCCAGTTTGGGATTATTTTAATGAAGTTCCTCTACCTATGGGTAAAGCAGAAATGCGTGAAAAATGCAACAAAGAGATGCAAGGCCTGGTGGCCTGATTGAAACAACATCATGAGAAGAAGTGCTGTAATGAAAGATCCGTGTTTGAAGGTTTTTTTTATGTGGACCCAGCTGATATATTCAGTTTAAGCTCTTATGCTTGTTAATTTTTTCAAAGATATTTTGTTTATGCACTTCAGTTACTAAACATTGATGTTTAAGCAAATAGAAGAATATGTAATTAAATAAAAGAATTTGATTAGTTCTCCAACTATGTGTGATTAACCTATTAACCTAAAATCGGTTCTGATATCGCTGTTTTACTAACTTGACAGCTTATTATTCTAAATAGGAAACCTTCATTTTGTTTGCAAATATTAAAGATTCTAACTACCAGCAAGAATAAGTCCTTACATATAAAGAGTACCTGTCATTTCAGATCCATCATGGCAGCACCTGTTAGCGGGCATCCACACACCTGCTGCCGCCACGTCCCTCACCTTGTTCTGTCACTGCCGCATCACCAGCCATCCTATTAGAGGGACAGGAAGTGGAGCTGCTGCGGGACAGAGATGACAGTTGCTCTTTAAAAATTATGATTTACTTTCGCGAGCACTTGATCGCACCAATCCCTTCACCGCTTACCCCAGTAATTGGAAACCCTGATTTTAGCCCGAGACTTAGTGATCCCAGATTTCAAAGCCTGAATGGGAGTGACAGATATCAGCTCCACCACTTCACCAGCAATGGAAAGTGGATGTCCAGGGAAAACTTAATGGAAGACCCTCTCTTTACGAACCTCTACTTCTGGCAAAAGCTCCAATTAGCCCACTTCATTAGATCGCAGCCGCCTCCAGCGCCCTTTGAGAGAACCTTGACGTCTTTTGAGCTTTTATGCTCTGAGCAAGAACCAGTGCGTCATACAATCTCGTTAACATACCAACTCCTTGTCACATTCCCCAAGGGGTACAGACCTTCCTATATAGCTAAATGGGAATGAGACTTGGGAATACAGCTAACCGAGAGACAAGTGGAGAGAATAATTCTCTTTACGTGTAAAACTTCGGTGTGTGCCAACCAGCAGGAGGCAGGGTTTAAATGCTGTCACAGTGGTACTACACTCCAGTCAGGTTACACAGGATGTTCCCCCAGAGCTCAGACATGTGTTGGAGATGCGGGGAGGAGTCAGTCACTCTTCTGCACATTTTCTGGTCTTGTAGGCTCCTGACCCCCTTCTGGGCGGAGGTCTATCGCATTACACAGAAGTTCACAGACCGGGAGCTGCCCAGAACTCCCGAGTTCTTTCTATTACACCATCATGAAATACCAAGCAAGGCCTACAGGAAATCAATCCTACCTCTATTGGTCACATCGGCGAAAAATTGTATCCCCCTGTTCTGGAAGCGGACAGAGCCTCCGGGGGTAGATGTCTGGTTGAAGAGGATAGCTGATATCCACAAAATGGAGGATCTGGTGGCAGTTGACAGGGGACTCAGAGAGCAGCTCCTCAAGAAGTGGTTCTATTGGCTCGAATTCTTTTATGCAGAGGAGTATGCCAGGCTGATGGCATAAGTACCTTGTGTTTGGTGAAACCCAGAATGATTTCTGAGAAACGGATGGAGGGACTGGAGGAGGGGTCCCCCTTCCCCCTACACTCCCCTCTCCAACCCCCCCCTTTTTTTTCCCCCTCTTCTCCCCCCCCTTCCCTCTTTTTTTTCTTTCTTATTCTCATCTTTCCTGCTATCGTCGCTTAGTTTCCCTTTTAGGGCTGACGACACCTAGGTCGCTTCCCCCCCACACTACTTATGCTTACAGCGGAGCTCAATTTTACAAGGAACACAGAGAGCTCCCTAATCTCAAGGTCAGTCACCAAGTTCATGTCTATACAGGTTTCTACAAACAGTCATATCGTGTTGTTGGGTTGACATGGTCAGACCTGTAGAGTTATATATAAAATACAAACAAATTTGTTGTGATCTTTGTACCAATGTATGTGTGATCTTTGTATCTTATTTCTTTGCAAATAAAGAATTAAAAAAAAAATATATATGATTTAAATCGAGTTGATTTAAATCAAGCCTTTTTACTAGTGATTTAAATCATGATTTAAATTGACTTGATTTAAATCAAATCCACCCTGCCTACAGGTATGGGAGGAGCAAATAATTGGACACTTTTAAAACTGGTTTAGTTTATAATTATGAAATAGTGTTCATGAACTGCATAGAGTATTTTTTTTATAAGGTGGACTAATCCTTTAAAGTAAACATTTTCTGGGGCACAATAAATACATTTTACCTACACAGGAACTACAGTCATTGTTAGAAAAATTAAAAGTCGGGAGCTACAATTACTGTTAACAGACACTTACCCGGCCCAGGAATCCTGCATTTTTCATCACCCAAGCCAGTTATTCAGGTCCTCTGCACTGCCATCTTGACTATGAGAAGCTGGCTGTGGATCCCCCCTGCCCATGCGCATGATGAGCTGCACTTTCAGACTGGTCTTGCAGTCTCCTGGGAGCTGTGACATGTCCCAGGAGGTTTTGGGTAGGGAGGGGGACCAACATCTGTTATTCTCATCTAAGTGAAACTAGCTAAGTGGGAGTGGGTACCTGTCAAAAAAGGTACCTGCCCCAGAAAAAAAAACTTCCAATAATAGTACGCAAGGGGGAGGAGGATAAGCAGAACTTGCACTTTTAGGTGAAGTTCCGCTTTAAAACAGTAAAGCTTAATTTGCCTTTAAAGCTGCATTCATGAAAACTATACCAAGGATGGTATTTAAAAATGAAGAACTCACTTTAGTTATTTTTTTACAGATATCTATAGTATAGTTAATTTTACTTGTAGTTCTCCTAGAAAAACCTAAAGTTTGGGTAGCTGTAGCATGCAAATAGCAGCTTTATTTTCTGTACTTGGAGGCCCCCACCTTACTTTTATGCTTTTGTTGTTGTTGTTATATCCTAGTAGTAGACAGCCCTATTAACCAATAGTGAGACTCAAAAGGCAGGTGGCACCAAGGAAATCGAAGTAATTTATTTGCATACAGTGTTACTACACTGTGGTCTTTAGGGCTTCCGAGAATTTCTGTAAACTAAAGCACCATTTACATAGATGGCTGCTATGCAAGCCATCTATGGAGTAAAAACAGATCTTGCCCTCTTGAATTTATTCAATTTTTGAATTGAATTGAATTCAGTTATTTTGGAGCTGCCAGATCTACATATTGATGGTGCAGAAAAAAAACTGGTGGAGTCACTGGACCAAACCAGTTAATTCCAAAGATCTGGGTCCTTTGCAACCCTGTTTGTAGGAGTAGGAGGCCCTGTTTGTCGGGGCTTCCACCCACAATCCTAATATATAATGGTTGGCTTTCTCCAAAACTATCTCTACTGGGAATGTTAATAACTATGGTTAGTGATGGTAAATTGTAAGATACTTTGAGGCAAGGCACTAATCTGAATCTGGTCTTATATTTTTTGTAAATCATTGCAGAAAAATTAGCAAAATGGAAAGATGTTATGCAAAAAAATAATAGCACTTAACAGGATAAGTAAAAGGGGACATATCCATAATATACCCCCATAACCTTACAACATTTCCCTCTCTCATTTAAATAGTAGTGCCTGAAACAACTGATCAAAGTCCTTTTTAAGGTCTGTTTGAGCAAAGGTATTTTGGACTATTGTGAAATAATCTTTGTTGGCTCAGGAATATCTGTTTATCAAACACTGGATATCCTGTGTTTTGGCATCAAACTGGATTGCAAAGAATTTGTTTGTGATCAAGTTAATGTTTGGTGTATCACCTGATAACTAACTTTGTGATCAGGTTATACGCCAACCTTGGGAATAGAATCATTACCTTGTCCCATGTAAAAAAGTTAAAAAAAAATTAAACGTAGCCATTGCATTTTAACTGGGGGGCACAACTTATGAGTAGAAAACTGTACTTTTGGTGAAAATCGCATGGGTGGAGGTTACAAAAACTGCATCCAAAAATGTTCAGTAATCTTAGCTAAATAGGCAACTTTATGAAAATCTTGATTTTCTCTGTAAAAGTCTAGGTAGCCTCCACCTCCTGAAAATCCTTATTGGCCCTTTAATGTGGAGGGCAGCCTCACTGACCAATAAATAGGTTGGGGGAATGGGAGGTGAGGCTAACCTGTTAACGGCATTAACATTAAACGTGATTCAAAAGTTCTTTCCAGTCCTTATAAATCTGCATTTTTCATTCAAATTAAGCCTTGTGATTCTGCCAGATAGGTTCTCATTCAGGCGCTACCGATTATATGGTGACAGCTGTTTCAAAACTGTTCCCGCCTGTCACACTATCATATGAGCCTCTAGTGGAAACTACAAGCAGCCATGCTGACACACATTGCCCAGACATGGTTCACCATTGTTACGGTCAGGAAGCTAGTCCAGAGTAACGATGTGCAGCCAGTGCTGGAGTGCATGCATGTAGACAGGAAGTGGCTGAAGGAGGCTAAAGAGTGAAAAAAAAGGTTTTTGGTTTTATTTTTTTACAGTTGTCTATGATATGCATCCTGAAATTCATAAAGAGTATCAGAAACACTCTTTATGATTGTGTTATGTTTTCACACAATAAAGGTTGATGCTTGTGCAAATGTACATGCCTGCCTATTGAAAGAAGGTACATTATTCAGTTGAGAAGTGGTTCCAAGGCCAGAGTGTACATGCTGGATACTCCATCCTCAGTGAATGTTCAGCCTCGGGCCGCACAGCGTCCTCGGTTGCTATAATACTGTCAGCTGCACAGCATAATAGGTTGCAAAGCTGACAGCGTCCTAGCAACCAATGTGCCAGGGCCTGGACTTGAACCTGGGACCTCTGCTGTGTCTGGCAATCACTCTTCTCGTGCTCTGTCTAATCCATTGGACAATCCCGCTTTGTGCCTTGACTGCTGTTGAACCTTGAACTCTTTGCTCCTCTTATGAACTTCCTGATTTAAAGTGGTTGTAAACCCTTACAATCCACTTTTACAATCCACTTTGTAGCTACCCTGGATATCTCCTAAACCTGCACAGTTTAGGAGATATCCCCTGTATCAGCATGTGCCGACGTCATTGGCACATGCGCACTGAAGAAAAGGCTTGTTCGTTGCTTCAGCTGACGTGCCGCTACCGGATACCCGGAAATAACTCCGGGAGCAATGTCGCCGGCCGGAGCAGTGTGCAGGGACCGCAGCAGGGGCTTTGATCTAAGTTGAGTGTTTCATAATGAGCTAGTATGGTATGCAGACTAGCTCATTATGCCTTTGTCTTGCAGGTTTTTTTGTGGGTTTACAACCACTTTAAGCCATGTCTCTGCACTTCCTGTTTGCCAGATTATTATGCTATCTTCAGCCAGTATCTCATTCTTCCCTGCTGCTGTACATATTTTGCTACCACTCGATATCGACCCTTGGCTTGTTTCTTGACTACGCTTATGCCTGATCCCAACCCGCAACTACTCGTTTCTGAGCTTTGGCTTGTTTTACTGACTACACTTCTGTTTGTTCCTTACCTGCTTATCCACTTCTGGACCCTGGTTGCTCAACCCCTGGTGGGGCGGTCCTGATGACCGAGACCTGCTACTAACCCACAGCAAAATCCATCTCCACCATCAGGAGCTCTGGTGAACACCGGTTAGTACTTAGACTGATCCTGACACAATGACACATACCTGGCCTCATTCAGCTGCCAGCTGGGAGATTCTAATCAGTGACCAAATATTGTAATTGTCATTTTTCAGTAATGATGTCAGCCAACATTCTTGGTTCCTTTGTTTATATTCAGCTGTTGGCTAGGGAATCTTCCAGGTGCCAGCTGATGAGTGGGGCCTCATTACCGCATTGGTCACTAGGATGCTGGTGGACGCAACCCACAATCCCTGACCAGGAAGCTTTCATATTCATGACAGCTTCCCAGTATATAGATGCACCACTCTGAGCACTGTCATCTCTCTGTGCGCCAACTCAGAGTAGGTCTTAGTTATTGCCAGTTTCCTAATCTGCAAACTGTCGATAATTCTGTTTAAATTTGTTGCATGAGTCTGTCACACATGTTGCAAAGTTTTCATACATTAGGCACAGTTTGTTTTAAAGGGTTCATACCACCAGAAAAGTGTTGTAAATGCTTTATTGAATTCCCCACTGTGCTAAATGTCATTAAATTTCAAACAGTTAAGGCTTACATCCATTTTTAAAGTGCACCTGTGCCCAGACTATGAAGATGAAGGCATTTACACATTATCAACAAGCAGTAAGAGCCCTTCCTGACCTCTCTATCTGCTTGCACTATGAAGTTATTCATTCTCAAAGATCACAAGAAGGTTCCACAAAGCTAAGAAACACCTGTTATGTGTTAACATTAGAAGGCTTATGGGCTTCCAAAATTCTGTAGCAATAGAAAGTCATAGGTAAAAATACAGGTTTCAGTGCCTTTGTTGTAAACTTTGAAGATTCGTTGATCTGTAATGTCTATAGATATATAGATGAGTGATGGCTTTTTTTAAAATACTTTTACCTCTTGTTAAGAACATGTAAATACTTTGTTGTGTTTAGGTGGTTTATGTGTGGTGGTGTATGTGTGTGTGTGGGCATGCACCTTTTTGGGGGTTGTGCGTTGGTAGGCTTTGGCTGCAGATGTCTGTTGGATGCAGACTACACTGTCCCCCCACCCTACACTACCTTTGCTTGGGATGACATCAAGTATGCCCCATTTTGGGATAAAGAGGAATGTCTGCTAATGGCTGTTTATAAAAGGAGGTTTAGTCATGCTAGCCGGACATTCTGTGTGAATGCTGTTATAGACATGTTGGAACTGTTGAGACAGGTTCTCTTTATATTTTAATATTCTAGACATGTTATTGCTGCCCGACTGAATCCATTGAAGGTGTGATCCAGTGTCTATCAGACTAAATTCCTAGGTTCTGGCACCATGGAACACAGGGTTGCGGATTGGTTTGGTCCCTTTCTATGCACAGCCAGAATTTGATGAAATTGGTGAGCACAATATTTATGGAATATCTTTTGACTGTAACCTTTTTTGTTACTGTAAAATGACAAAATTATATGTGGATTGTTGTGATCGTAATTATATTCCTTTAAATTTAATTTAAAGTCTAGATGCATATTGAGTTTCCATGAAAACGCAGAGCTCTAGCTTTGCGAAACGCGTTGGACTGCGAGGAGATGCCGCTGATCAGCTCTCCTCGCAAACTGTCAGTGTGAGGTGAGGAGTGCCGATTACCGGCATCTCCGTGTTTACATGTGACCGGCTTTGATTGGACACAGCCAATCACATGGTTAAAGAGCCGTGGTTCAGCTCTTTACAGAGATCGTGATTGCGCCAGGTCCTAGCAACACAGCACGGCCTCCCTGCGGGCGTGTGAGAGCTGCCGTTCTGGGAAGCCTTCATATGACGTCCACCCAGAATTAGTGCCGCACCGCCACACCGTCATTTGACGGTGGGCGGACGGGAAGTGGTTAAAGAGTTAGCAAACCGAGGAGCCTGCATTCACTATATCTGGCCTCCCACAACACACAGAACATGGAAATGCAATAGTTTTAGTAAATATAAACTGCTAAATATCTTTTCTCATCAGCAGTATATATCAGTCCTATGACTTCTATTAGTGTCTAGTTAAAGCTTGTAGGAGGAGTTTTCATTCTGCTCTGACTGTCCTATCAGGCTGCATGATGCCTGACCCTCTGTCTGGGCAGTGCTGATTGGCCCTGTCCTGAACACATGCACCCTCCCAAGAAAAAGAACAACTCTCTAGCAATATACACTAAACTGAGCATATGCAGTGTCTCCTAGCCTCTGTTCTATCAAGAGATGGATTGGGGACTGTGGAAAAAGGGGAGGATCAGGGAAGACAGGATCAAACAGTCTTTTTACACAATGCATAGGATAACCATTACCCATAACTACTTTTATGGGTTTAGTAACACTTTAAGGCTGAGCTCTGGACAAAAAAAACTTTAATTTTGTTTTCTCGATTACCACTTTGTGAGCACCAAATGCCATAGCAAATCTAGATATTACCTTGTAAAAGTAGCAGTGACACCCCCCACTGTGCTGTATATAGCCTGTGCAGAGAACAAAGCTGTTGGAGTGACTGAGCAGGCTCCGCCCACTACAGGCTACCTATAGAAAACTACTGATGGGGCGGAGACAAGACCAGTCACCCTGCACATGGAGAGGGAGCAGCAATGACCGGTCCCTATTATAGGAAGCTCCTGCACGGAGGCAATGCTTTATGGATTGCTTTATGGATTGGATTACTGCGCAGATTTGGGAGAAATACACAAAGCACACCAAGATTCACGATGAATGTATTTACACAATATTTGCTTATCCTGGAGTTCGGCTCTAAGCTTTTGGTCCAGTGACCAGCACTGAAAGGAGCCTACAATGGCATTTTCTCAAGGATAAGTATTTTAGCCCTTCTGTTACTTTTTACATATTCATTCTAGTAAGATTCAGCATAGCTTTAGATTAACAATCAAATAAAGGTTGGCTTTATATGCAACACTGTTCTTAGCCCTACCCAAAAAATATCAATTCTGCCAGTTCCTGCAAATCATCATTTATTTTTTTCCTAAACGCCTTGCTATTGTAATGATCTCAGCCTCCCTACTCCCTAAATCCAGCTTTCAGAGCAGTGAATGCCAATAAAGATATCACCTTCGCTGAGCAATTTGTCATTTGTCTCTTAGCAGAAAGTATTTTTAGCCCAACTGTAAATCTCAAGTGCTTTTTTTCCATTTTAAATCCCTCTATGACTGACACATGAGCTCTTTGTTAAAACAGCTGCCAACATGTTCACCAAGCAATGAATGTCAGTGGCTGCAGTCACTGGGAACAGATACTGCACACAAGCCTTCATCCAGCTGCATCATTTTTACAGCATGCAGGATTATTTTTTTGATATTGCAAAGAGATAATGAAACCTGGAGTGTCTGGGACTATTCTGCCTGACCTTGAGAAGCCGCATGTAATATTTATGAGCTTTTATCTTTTTCTTGAAAACTGGATTCGTCATGAATGCAGCTAGCTGGGACCGTCACAACATCTATAATCTAACTATAATTACTTGTGATTGCCATGCCCACCTCTGACCTGGTGACATGAAGATTCAGCAGCAGAGGTGTAGCTAAACTATATACGTATGACGAATGTGCCACTATGGATTTCCAGGACAGTCCAAGGTTCTGGAGATTTGTCCTTGGAATGCTATGTCCCTGGAGATGTCCTTGATATTTAAAGATTAAGCATCTCTGAAATAAACATGTTTTTAGACCATGCATACTCTTTTGGCACTAATTTCAATAGCTTGCATATGTTTTTTTTTGCTTTACTGACGGACATAGATTTTTCATTTCCCTAAGGCATTACTGTATGGAACAGCATGTTATATTATAGATTTTTTAAGTATTTTGACAGTAGAAGTCAATTCATGAAGACTATGACACGGATTATTGCTCTTTAAAAAATGAATATAATAAGTAAGAAGGTGCAGCGCAATAAAAATAAGTCCATACACTTTAACATAAAAAATGTTAAATCCACCACGTGATAATAGAGGGTTTTCAAATGTTGTAGCAAATGTTCATAGTGACAAATCCTCCACCGTCAATATTATGCACTCTTACCAGATCAGATGGACCATTCGAGTGAACAAATGGTCATACACACTTGTTACCCACATATGGGGTGAAGAAGGTGGATCAATCCAGCAGCATAGACGGAGTACTTCCCAGGTGGATGAATGTGGTATATGGAAATAAAAAAGTGAACACAATCTAAGATCACACTTAAAAAGTCTTTTATTGGATAAAAAATAGCCAGCACAATGCACTGGAACTGTAACATGAAAAACATGCAGCCAAAAGTAGCATGAATCAGCGGTATAACAACCACAGGCAAGGTACACAGACGAGCAGCGGGTGACGTCCACAATGTAGCTCCTCCCCCCGTATGTACGTTACGTCCTGTACGGACTTCGTCAGCGGTGGGTCACAGCTAACTTCAACCTGGCTGTAACTGACTTTTGGTGAGATTTTTAGCAAGAAGAGGAAGAAGACAGCTGTTTAACCGCTTCAATACAGGGCACTTTTACCCCCTTCCTGCCCAGGCCAATTTTCAGCTTTCAGTGCTGTCACACTTTGAATGACAATTGCGTGGTCATGCAGCACTGTACCCATATGACAGTTTTATCATATTTTTTTTTCTCACAAATAGAGCTTTCTTTTGGTGGTATAAAGAAGACCACAATTTTTGAACAAAAAAAACATTTTTCATAGTTTGTTATAAAATTTTGCAAACAGGTAATTTTTCTCCTTCAATGGTGTGCGCTGATGAGGCTGCACTGATGAGGTGGCACTAATGGGCACAGATGAGGCGGCACTGGTGGGCATTGATGAGGAGGTACTGATGAAGCTGCACTGATAGGCGGCACTGATGAGGTGCCACTGATGGGCACAGATGAGGCGGCACTGGTGGGCACTGATGAGGAGGTACTGATGAAGCTGCACTGATAGGCGGCACTGATAGGCAGCACTTACGGGCACTGATAGGTGACACTGATTGGCAGCACTGGTGGGCACTGTTGGGACTGTACTGATAATCAGGACACTGAAACCTTTAACCTCTTGCCGACCAGTCGCAGTCCTTATACTGCAGCAGGTCAGCTCTCCTGCGTAAACCCCCGTAGGTGTACGTCGGTCTGTGAAGGGAGGCTAGCAGGCGTGCACACGCCGTGGAAGCGTGCATACACTGCGGAGCGTGCCCGCGGGTCCCGCGGACTTGATGTCCACCGGCGACCCACGATCGCTGTGTACAGAGGCAGAACGGGGAACTGCCTATGTAAACAAGGCAATTCCCTGTTCTGCCTAGTGACATGTCAGAGATCTTCTGTTCCCAGTCATCGGAAACAGTAATCTCTGTCATGTCCTAGGTAGCTCATGCCACCTACAGTTAGAGCACCTCAAACTAACTGGAGGAAAAGTTCAAAACCAATTTTAGAAAGTATTATTTTACTGAAAGGGTAGTGGATGCTTGAAAAAAATTACCAGCAGCGGTAGTGAGACAGCCAACAGTAAATGGCTTCAAACATGCTTGGGACAAACATAGATCTATACTCAGGTAAAAAAAAGTTAGGGAAAAAAAACACACCAAAAAACACACATCAGTGCCCTGATTATCAGTGTAGATCAATGGACGCTGTCCCAGCAAAGTAAGCCAGCGCTGTAGCTGTTTTTTGGCTAGTGGGGGCGGGAAGAAGTTAACCACTTGCCGACCAGCCGCCGTCATTATACTGCAGCAGGTTGGCACAATCCTACGAGCCGTCATAGCTGTATGTCAGCCCGCTGCACTGCGGGGGTGCCAATGCTCGTGACCGGCGATCGCGATGACCGCCAGCCATGCGTGATTGCGGACATGAGAGGCAGAACAGGAACGTGTGTGTGTAAACACACAAATCCCTGTTCGGAGAGGAGATGCAGATTGTGAGTTCCTAATAGCTAGGAACCATGATCTGTCATCTCCTATAGTCAGTCCCCTCCCCCTACAGTTAGAACACACACATAGGGAACACAGTTAACCCCTTGATTGCCCCCTAGTGTTAACCCCTTCCCTGCCAGTGACATTTATACAGTAATCAATGCATTTTTATAGCACTGATCGCTGTATAATTATCAATCGACCCAAAAATGTGTCAAAAGTGTCCGATTTGTCTGCCATAATGTCGCAGTCTCAATAAAAATCACAGATCGCCGCCATTACTAGTAAAAAATAAATAAATAATAAAAATGACAGCCCGCGTTGAGACTTTGTATTCGCAAATCTATCCCCCACTGTTCAAGAAGTTGGAAAATACAGACTGGTCCAAATACAAATTAATTAATAATACAAATTATCCTGGCTAGGTAGGATCAACTCGATTAAAATGACATTGCTCCCTAGAATCGTATATTACTTTAGGTCTTTCCCTATCCCCATCCAAAAATCCCAGCTGAAAAAACTTCAGCGTAAAATACTTAAGTACACTTGGGGCTCCTCTGGATACCGAATACCCCAAAACACCTTATTCCTTCATAGGAATAGGGGAGGTCTAGGTCTTCCTGATCTCCCTAAATATTATATTGCAGCTAGATTGGCACAGATCTCTACGATCTACTCCAAATCAGAGGAGCCGGACTGGTTTAACATTAAAAGACAGAATGCATCTCTTGTCTATCTTTTATGGTGTCCCCCAAAAAAAAGACCTCCCATATTGGCCCCATCGCTTTCTCAATCCCTAACGCTATGGGATGTTTTTAGAAATCATCCGGCCCTTGTATCTGATGGACGACCACTTGCAAATCTGTTGGGGAATCCGGGCTTTCCCCCAGGTTTGGATTTAGAAGCATTTAAGTGGTGGGTCGATAAGGGACTATACCATATAGGACAGTTCTTTCACTCTGGTGGTCCTATGTCCCTAAATCATTGTATAAAGACACTGAAACTCCCTGATTCCGAAAGACTTCGTTTTGACCAAGTTTCACAATTTTTACAACTAGTTTGCAAGGAAAAAACACTCCCCCCCCCCCAATTCACGAAATACGAGATATGATGTGATCAGGCCGGGGGACAAAGGGGAGGCATATCTGTGATATATTCAAGCCTCACTCACCCTGTAGTGAAATAATAAAATGAATAATAGAATTAATAAAAATGATAGACTAAATAACCTCCTTTTATGCTATTTATGCCGGTCCCTCTTGACCAGGCGATTTTGGGAGTCTTGGGATGTAACCGTGAGTTTGGTGAGAGGTTTCCTCTTCTGGTGCAGTTAGTACCCGATAGGGGCACCAGGAGACCGAAACTGTCCTCATTTTTAGTTAGCCTATATAAGGGAATTTCTCTTAATTTAATGCATTAGATTTATTATTCAACTCCCTAAGACTACATGCTTTGTTTTATTGAGATGTCTTTATTTCATTTCCAATTGGAAATAATTATCTTAAGTTGGCATTTACCAGGATATATTAATACTGATATGATTGTAATGTACTAAATTGTATTATGTTGTTTCTGAAAATAAAAATATTTTGAAAGTAAAAATGCCATAAATCTATTCTCTATTTTGTAGAGGCTATAACTTTTACGTAAACCTATCAATATACGCTTATTGTGATTTTTATTACCAAAATATGTAGAAAAATACATATCGGTCTAACCTGAGAAAAAAATTATTTAAAAAAAAATGGGGATATTTATTATAGCAAAACGTACAAAATATTGTGGGGTTTTTTTCAAAATTGTCGCTCTTTTTTTGTTTATAGCGCTAAAAATAAAAAACACAGAGATGATCAAATACCACCAAAAGAAAGCTCTATTTGTGGGAAAAAAGGACGTCAATTTTGTTTGGGTACAGCATTGCACGACCACGCAATTGTCTGGTAAAGCGACGCAATGCCGTATCGCAAAAAATGGCCATTGAGCAGCCAAATCTTCCAGGGCTGAAGTGGTTAAAGACGAAAAAAAAAAATTTAAAAAATAAAATAAAACAAAACAAAAAAAATGGGCAGACTTGATAAACTACTACGTCTTTTTTCTACCATCACTTTTCTATGTTTCTATGATAATCAGTGCAGCTGTCTCTTTAACACAAGCCAGTTATCGGTTTGATTTACTAAACTGGAGAGTGTAAAATCTGGTGAAGCTGTGCATAGAAACCAATCAGCTTCCAGGTTTTTTGTCAAAGCTTAATTGAACAAGCTGCATTTAGAAGCTGATTGGGTACCATGCACAGCTGCACCAGATTTTGCATTCTCCAGTTTTAGTAAATTAACCCCGGTGCCTGTTTAAAGGCCTACCCCAACCACTTTATGCTCACCTTTGCATCACTTCATTTCTGTATCTTCCAAAATGTAAGAGGTCAATGAAAGCACCAAACAAAAATCCCTGAAGGTACAAAATCTTTTATTGTTCAGCTGGTTAAATCATGAAGAGTAAAGGACAGTCAATGCATTTCAGGGGGAGATAAATTTTCCCTTCATCAGGGCTGAGTGAAATGGCAGAATGTGTAATAGATCAATGAGCACATCAGACAAAACACCTTGAGAATCCATAATCTTTATTTGTTCCACGGTTTAAAACAAGATGTGCAAAAGGCAGCAAAATCATTTTAGGGGAGACAATTTATCAGGGCTGAGTAAAATAGCAGAAAAACCCCCCTAAACAGACAGATCTTCAGCAGAGGATATTATAAACCACAGTTAGTGCTGGTGTTAACAGCGGTAATGGTTTATTCCTCAATGGCTACCACCAAAATAGCCAGTGTCAGTCTGTATCAGAGCTCAGTGGAGAAGACATTATCCCCTCCATTACGTGACAACACTCAGGCTTTGAGACAGAGCAACTACATCATGTAAGGAGGTCCCATACCCACCATATCTTGAACTGCAGGGTAAGGTCCCGTTCACACTGCTGGGACAGCAAAGTTGTACGAATTAGCCTGCAACTTATTTCAGACTTGATGTGACTTGGATGCTATTTAGGAGCCTGTACACGGGCTGAAATCACACCCAAAGTAGTGCAGGAACCTTTTCGAAAGTCGGAGCGACTTATGTAATATCAGTTAAAACAGCTGTTATAGAGAAACATTGGTTTTGACATGTCATGCAAGTCGGATCCCAAGTTGCAGCAGTGTGAACCGAGCCTAATTTGCAGTGCTGGCCATAGCAGGAGAGGTAAAGGAGTAATGGAGAGGTGAAAATAAACTGGTCAGCTTGCTCAGAAGTGGCAGTTTAGACTCTATTTATTAAGACAAACTAGTTATTTTAATTTTACTCCTTATTTTATCTCAACATACCAACGGAAGTTTGAGAGTCACACTGTCAGTGTTATAATATGACTAATGCTAATAAAATAACCCGCAGAGCTGCGTAAATAAAGCATTTATATGTACCTTTTTGAATTGAGTTCTTTATGAGATACAATAACTCATGACAAAATAGGGCTTTAGGGGTTGATCTGCCAAATTCACTTTGCAATGAAGACGCAATCACCTGCAAGTTCAAAAAAAGGTATTTTTGCTTGTTCATAAATGAACAATGGACGTCAGCAGAGCTTTACCTCATTCACTAAGCTTCCTATGGGGGTGCACCTGCAGGCTCGCTCCTAAGCTGCGCAATTAGTGTCCATTGACACACACAATGCCTTGTCCCCCCCACTCCCTCCTCAGGATTTGATTGACAGAAGCAGGAGCCAATGGCTCCCACTGCTGCCTCTGTCCTGTTAATGCAGGGAGAGAGAGGAGAGATCTGCTACAGACAAACACAGTGCTGGATCGAGTGAGGACTCGGGGAAGTATTTGCGGAGGTGAGGGGACAATAAAATTACTGGGACTTTTTTTTTATCTTAAAGCAGTACATTTTTTTTTTTAATTTCCATTTATTAAATCTTCTGCCCTTGTTGGTTTAACTTTGGATAGTAAAACTTTTTTTTTTCTGCCAGTAAATACCTTATACAGCCCACTTCCTTTTTCTTGTCTGGTCATTAGCCTAGGCTTAAGATATCATGCACAGCCCTCTCTCTCTCACTCTCGTTAGAGTTTGCTAGGAAGGAGGGGGGGTGAGTCATAAGAAAGACAATGAAAGCTGCAGGGCTGCAGAGCTGGAGGTGTGCCTCTGTGTGTCTGTGTAAATCCAGGAAGTGAACAGGCAGCAGCTTCAGCTGCCCACAGTTGAAATGGCTGCAGCCAGACTTAGTGGAGGGAGATTTCTGCAGCATATTTGGCAAGTACAGAATCACAGTATATAGAAAATAATATGCAAAGTGGTTGGAGGGAAGCTTCAGAATGGCAAATATGTTTTTATTACAAATTACATGAGCAGACTACAGTTCCTCTTTTAAGGGGCTGTAAACAATCATGTTTTTTCACCTTAATACTTCCTATGCATTGTGAAAAAACTTCTGTCACTGACCAGCCCCCCCCCCCGTTTTACTCACCTGAGCCCGTTCGTTCTTATGGCGGAGACACGCTCTACCTCTCTGCCCGTTGTCTTGGCTCTTGATTGGATAGATTGATAGCAGCGCAGCCATTGGCTCCCTCTGCCACCGATCAAATCCAATGATGGGGGCGCGGCCAAGTCCGGCATTCTGTGTCTATGGCCGCAAATGCTGGACTCGAGAGCATGCCCGCATTTTTACCCCCAAGGAGAGCGCTTCTCCTAGGGGGTTTCTTGATGCAGGGAGGAGCTGCGAGCGTCATTGGGGGACCCCCGAAGAAGAGGATCGGGGCCACTCTGTGCAAACGTACTGCACAGTGGAGGTAAGAATGATATGTTTGTTATCTTAAAAAAAAAGAAAAAAACAGGGTTTACAACCCTTTTAATCAGGGAATGCACTAAGGTAAAATGTCTTGCCTTCACAACCGCTTTAATAGTCATTTTGTGCAAAAAATAACATTAATATTACATAAATAACAGTGTAAACTGAAAATTTTGAGCAAAAAACTATTATGAGATGCACGTCTACTGAGCACGTTGAATGTTAACTTTGTTTAGCGAATGTTTTTGTATTCCTACAATAAATCTATCTCAGCAGCAAATGTTCCAGGAAATCATTTTAAAATCTTGTCAACCATGGACAGCTCCTCAGTGAGTTCCTTTTCGCAGCTTCAAAGAATCAGGTAACACTGACTGGGTCAGATCTCCAACCATAATAGAAAGCTTTGGAAACATACAATGGGAGTGGTAGTAGATATAGGTATGCGCCTTTCACCCACTGAAAACCTTGTTGCTGTTGTACAGTAGATTGTGCAGTGGACCAGTGCCAACAAGCTTCTCTCTTCTACTTCCACATGGCAAAAGAGACAGGATTCCAAGGAAATGTATAGAATTTCAAATACATTATATACTATTTTATATATATATATATATATATATATATATATATATATATATATAGATATAGATATATATATATATATATATATATATATATATAGATATATATATATATACACACATGTATACATATGTTTATGTTCAGGACAAAAACAATATATTTATATATATATATATATATATATATATATATATATATATATATATATATATATATATATATATATATATATATATATATATATATAATATTACATATGGATATTTACTTTTTTCCAGACAGCAATTAGAACCCTAGGCGCCTTCTCAAATGTTTACCATGCTAACCCTTAGGGTGTATTTATAAAAAAAATTGCATGTACAATCATTCGATTCTTGGGTATGTGTTCTCACAAAACGCATCAATACTGTTTTTAAAAGGAAAACTGGATACTGAAACACTACATGGACCGCTGATTTTTTCAGGAGATGGATGGCTTAATAAAAAAACTTTAGATAGAGGGGAGTTGATGAGTCCATTCAAATACATAGCATGGTATGCAAAGGCCCAGCTCACTATATCCCTGGAAGCCCTACAGGTGATGCATGTTAGAAAAGTTTTAAATGTTTATTGTGTGACTATTAGAAAAACAATAACCCTGAGCCCGGGTTCACACCTATGCGAATTAGATCGCAGGACATTTTGAAATACATTCATATGAATGCATCTGGTTCACATAGGCGCGTTGCATTCGCACTGCGCATTGCACAAAAAACGTGTGCGTTTTCTGGGCATTGCGGTGCAAATTACGAGCCCCTTATCTTCTATGGGAACGCATCTGCTTCGCAGATGCATTGCGTTCTGAACATGGATTTTCTACTTCTCCTCACTACACCTCCCCCTCTCCCCCCCTCCCCCTCTCCCCCCCCCTCTCCCTCCCCCTCTCCCTGCTCACTGATCCTGAGCTAAAACGCAATGATTCCTTTGAACAGGAGATTTTTATCTCCTCAGTGAAACCTGAGCTTCAATTCGCACCGCACATGTGTGAAACCGGGCTGAGACTTTTCTTAAGATGACTTCTGAGCACATTGTTGTATTAACTTGCTATATCGTTTGCTTTAACTAACTCCATAGTAAGTTGTAGAAAGATTAGGCTTAACCACATATGAACAAGAATGTACAGGAAACACTAATTAGCCAAATAAAGTACCATTTTGTACCAGGCACGCTATCTGTGTTTCCTCAGCCAATAGAAGCGTTATAGCTATATTATTGTAGGTATTAGGAGGGGAGATGTACATCTCTTTGTTTGATTCTTACTGCATCGTTTGGCTTGTAAGCATCATCCATTTGTGTGACACATCTGAAATAAATTGTCTGCTTTTCAATACATCTGGAGTTCGACTGATCACAAGAGGAGAGTAATCCTAACAATGCACATTTCTCTGTCCGCGCTACACATTTCCCTGTGTGTAACTCGACATGTAGCTAAGCCCTTCTATTCTGCAATAAGCCAGACTGAGTGTAATCTTGAAGCTTTATTAACAAAACAGAATGGGGTGCAACTATCGGAATAAACAGATAAAGTGTATATAATCAGTATATGAAACGTACAGGAAATACAATAGACAATTAGGCTCTGCATGGCAGTTAATGATTTATATCAGCAATGCTCCCATTAGCTAATGTAAAGAGATGGAAGTTCCATGTACATGTGCTCTGATAGCTGGTTCTTTCTCTCTAGTCTCTAAAATGGAGTCTTAGCGCCCAGGATGCACCTGTTTTCTTTTCTTAGAGTAAAGGATAATGGGAACTTTAATAAAGTTGAACAGTTTCTAGTTTCTGAATTTAGCACTGGCTCCATCTTTTAGTCAATTCTGATATTGCAGGCAAAACAACTTAAAGTGTTACTAAACCCAGGACCATGCATTCACTATATCTAGTCTTCAACAGTACACAGAACATGGAAATGCAATTATTTTAGTAAATATAAACTGCTAAATACCTTTTCTCATCAGTAGTTAGAGTAGTCTTGTGACTTGTATCAGTGTCTGGTTAAAGCTTGTAGGAGGAGTTGTCATTTTCCTGAGCATGTGAAGAGTACCCCCAAGGCTCTGTACTAACAGGAGATGGATTGGGGAAGAAAGGGAGGATCGGAGAAGACAGAATCAAACAGCCTTTATACACAATGCAGAGGATTAAAGTGAATGTAAACCCGATTCATGAAATTTGACCTGGGCACATATATCTGTAGTGTTTACTTATCTCTCTCCAAAACCCTAACTCCTGTGTCTTTCTGCTGTTTCGTTCCTTATGATAACTTTTGACAAGTTCTCTGACACTGGAGATAAAAGCAGCCTGAAATCTGCATTGAGGTGGGTGCTATAAATAGATTAACAGAGAGCGTGTCTTGTCACAGCACAGTTCTGCAAGTATCTTTATTCTTCTGCCAATGTGGAGGGGGGGTGCCTTTTCTCCAATCAGCTCACACACAGTGTATGCCAGGAATCCACTCCTACTGCTGAATGAGGAAGTAAAAATTCTAACATGATGTTAGAATTCTAAAGAATATAGCAAGCTGAAAACAGCAGATATGCATGTAGAACTTATGTAGGGAGTTTTGTTTCATTCCTGTGTATCATCTGAGGCTGTTCACTTCACTGGGTATAGGAGAGGGTTTACAACCACTTTAACCCCTTTGGTTTCACAGTGAGTATAACGAGCATGTTTTACTGCATTTACAGACTGATTTTACTGTTGTGGTTTTAGTAACACTTTAATGGATATCCTGCTGGAGGCAGAACAGACATTTAAATGCTTATTGAGTGTTATTTAATATCAACGAATTCACTGATCTTTAGTTTCTATGTTTCAATGACCTATACTATTTTCTTTTTATTGTTTCTTTCCTTTTTTAGGAAAGGTCGCTTAACCACTTCCAGACCAGCCGCCGCAGTTTTACTGCGACAGGTTGGCACGACTGGGCAAATCGACGTTACTTTACGTCACTTTTCCTTTTGGTCATTAGGGGTGCGTGCCTGCAGCGTGTGCCCGGAGCCGATGCCAGTGCCCGGCGGGCGCGATGACCGCCGGGCGCCCACGATCGCTCGTGACGGAGCGAGAACCGAGATCTGTGTGTGTAAACACACAAATCCCGGTTCTTTCAGGGGAGTAGAGACAGATCGTGTGTTCATACTAAGTATGAACACTGATCTTTCTCTCCTCCTAGACAGTCCCATCCCCCCCTACAGCTAGAACACAGTTAACCCCTTGATCGCAGTAATTAATTCCTTTTTTATAGCACTGATCACTGTATAATTGTCAATGGTACCAAAAATGTGTCAAAAGTGTCCAATTTGTTCGCCGCAATATCGCAGTCCAAATAAAAATCACAGATCGCCGCCATTACTATTAAAAACAAAAAAATAATAAAAATGCCATAAATCTATCCCCTATTTTGTAGACGCTATAACTTTTGCGCAAGCCAACCAATATACGCTTATTGCGTTTTTTTTTACCAAAAATATGTAGAAGAATACATATCGGCCTAAATTGAGGAAAAAATTAGTTTTTTTGAAAAAAAAATGTGGGATATTTATTATAGCAAAAAGTATAAGATATTGTGTTTTTTTTTCAAAATTGTCGCTCTTCTTTTGTTTATAAAATCGCAGAGGTGATCAAATACCACCAAAAGAAAGCTCTATTTGTGGGGAAAAAAAAGGTATATTTGTTTGGGTATATTGTCGCATGACCGCACAACTGTCAGTGCCGTATCGCAAAAAATGGCCTGGTCATTGAGCAGCAAAATCTTCCGGGGCTGAAGTGGCTGAAGTATATGCTTACAGAAATTTAAGAATTGTGTTCACCTAAACGATAGCTTGGTCTTGCCATGTCCCAGATGTTTTTTGTTATTTGGATAGCATGATTATTTTGCTATATTCCTCTAGGCCAGGACACTGGTTATGGACTTCTGTAGAAGTCTTGCCTGGGTGGGATTTTGTGATTATAGTGATCATGGCTCATTTGTCTAAAATGTTCTACATGAAGATTTCTGTAAATTACTTTTAGCTTCTGTATTGTTTTATGCAAAAGTTTGAAAATAAAACATGTTTACAAGAATGCACCAATACTGACCAATGTTTATTCATAATCCATTTAAGCTGATTATGCTGCATTCCAAACCTAGTAATAAAAGCATTATTTGTCTTATTTCTTTTATTAATTCTAATACTTTTTTCTTTTAACAACTCCCCCTCAACTCCTTTTAAGCCCTTTTTCATTGTAATCCTTAGCAACAAACCTATTTCCTAATACATTGTATTGTTTCTTGATCATCAGTGCAATTCTTATCCTCATTATATAAATATTACCATCAACAAGTTCCAGTTGACTTTTTTGTCTTTGGATCGATGTAAGGCAAATTTCTACTGGTGCTGTATTGAGAAAACATTTTTTAATTAACCCTACAATGCCCCACCTGCATTTATGACCGAGTGGTGACAGACTGTGATATCTTCTAACGCCGTGTAATGCCGTAGGTTTTGCCATCGGAAAAAACTCCAAAGGTTTCTCCGACGGAACTCTGACTGAATACCATTCAAGCGGTCTTGCTTACACACGGTCAAACTAAAGTCCGACCAAAGTCCGACCGTCCAGAATGCGCTAACGTACAGCATGTACGACGGGACTAGAAAAAGGAAGTTCAATAGCCAATAGCTTCCGTCTCGTACTTGCTTCACAGCATGCGTAGTTTTTGGTCCGTTGGAACAGCATACAGACGAGTGGTTTTCCCGATAGGAATTGGTTCCGTCGGAAATATTTAGAACATGTTCCATTTCTAGATCCGTCAGGATTTTCGAAGGAAAAAGTCAGATGAGCCACACACACGATCGGAATATGCGATGAAAAGCTTCCGTCAGACTTTTTGTGATGGACATTCTGCTTGTGTGCACGCGGCTTTAGAGTTGTAATGTCGGAGGGAGATTTTGTCAGCGACTAGGTCCTCTTCTTAAAACGTTCTAGCACAAAAAAAATATAGTACTGACCCGCTGGCATCTAGTTTTAGTGCACATTGCTAAGTACATACTAAATTATCCTTCCACGTGCTTCAGTGGCTGTGGAGACATGGGAATGCATAAACACCACATCTGGTGGACATACCTGGTGGTCACCAAATTTTGGTCTAACATTTTTGTAATGATGTCAACTCTTTTTCAGACCACATTGTCGCCCAATCCACTGGTAGCTCTTCCTAATAAACATCAGTCTGAGCTTACTTCATGTCAATTCAAGCTTTTGCTGCAGGTAACCCTAGTTGCCCAACAAATTATTGCCAAGACATGGAAAACACTTGCAAACTGCTTGCATATCATAATGCTGCTGGTGATAAGGAATAATATTTATAGTTCTGAGGGATTTTATGTTGGTGAAAATGATTATTATGCTGGGAATGATTTTATGCTATTGGGGGATTGCATTATGATACAAGTATGGGGCTAGTGCTTAAAAGCATTATACCTGGAGTAAAAACAGCAAAAAATGACACAAAAAAAATTGTTTGCCGATCTTTTTAGATAACACAGCTCAGGTGCCTGTCAGTTCCTCCTAGGGGCACAATCTACTATGTGACAAGAGAACATGTCCATGCAAAGAGAACAAATACAAAAACAGTAAAAAAGAGGGGCACAATATGTGGCTATGTACAGGGGTATTCTGATATCTACATCTTCCACGGGACATAATATATGGTGTCCAGGTTGCCATTATCTTTTAGGGAAATTGCAGTGTCTGTTACCCAACCAGTGCTTTGAAGCAGTAAAACTGATCATAAGGACATTAAATGGTCTCAAAGGACCAGTCTAGGAAACATTTAAAATAAAATAAGAAGAAATATTTTTACTGGATGTCTATATTTTATACCTTCTGTTGTTAATTTATTCATGTGCCTTGTTAGAAGTTCAGTGATATAAAAATAAACTTGTGTGTTCCATATGTTGATCTAATTTAGGAAGTAGGATACAAAAACATTAGATCCCAGAGCAAGTCACATACATACACAGATTGGTTTAAATATAGCTGCAGACATATTTATATCCAGCATTGCATGCTGTGAAGTACTTCGCTCAGATTTACTAACTGGCTCTCAGGGTTCCACATGTTGTTTGGGGTGATGGTAAATGATCTCATAGTAACCAAAAACACAAATTGCTGTTCTAAATCAATTCTTATGAGTGCATAGGAACGTTTATCACAATTAAGAAATACTCCCCATTGGACTGAGCACATAAAAGCCCACAAAGACAGTTTAACATATCTGAAAAATTACACATATACACTATATTACCAAAAGTATAGGGACGCCTGCCTTTACACGCACATGAACTTTAATGCCACCGGGTAGCAGCTGGTGGTATATTTTTTGGAGGGGCGGCAAACAATCCTCCCCCCACTCAGTCAGTCGGGTCACAGGCACCCCCCCCCCCCCAGTCGGTCGGTCACCAGCCCTGCACTTACCCCATCTAGGTCGCAGGCAGGGCTTCCTCCGGACGGTGGCTTCACCCTGTGTCTCCTCCTTCTCGGCTTTGGCAGCTTCTCCTGCGTCTAGTAGCTGTGGTGGTGGGGGGTATCAGTTGCAGTAGTGGTGGTGGGGATATCAGTGGCAGTAGTGGTGGTGGTGGGGGTATCAGTGGCAGTAATGGTGGTGGTGGGTATCAGTCAGTGGCAGTAGTGGTGGTGGGGGGTTTTAGGCAGAAAGGATGGGTGGAGCGGGTAGGGACTGTGCCCGTGAGTGAGGGCGGAGCGGGCAGGGACTGTGCAGTGTGCCCGTGAGTGCAGACGGGGAGGATAGGCAGAGCGGGCGAAGAGCATGGGCGGAGCGGGCAGGGACTGTGCCCATGAGGAAGGGCGGAGAGGGAGGGGACTGTGCAGTGTGCCCATAAGTGTGGGCAGAGGGGATGGGTGGAGCGGGTGGGGACTGTGTGCCCATGAATGACCAGTGAGTGTACTATCTCCCGGGCAGGGGGCCCCCCTACAATGGGAGAATTCAAGGGCCCAGTCGCAAGTACGACTGCTGCGACCCTGGTAATTTCGCCACTGTATCTGTCTAATTTATCAGCTACTAAGCGACCGTGCATCCTGGCTTCGCCAGAAAGGAGGGGGAGGAAGGGGGTTAGGTGCAGGGCCGTCTTTACCGCGGGGCAAAAGGGGCATCTGCCCAGGGCCCTGTCATTGTTGGGGGCCCTGCGCTGCCCGTCCCTTAAACCCTGCACTGCCCGCCGGAGTTCGGCCACCTCCGGTGCTGGTCGCATGCTGGCTGCTCGCTACTGTCACTTGGAAATACACAAGCACGGCTTGTGTTTTTCCAAGTGACAGCGCTCCTCTTCCGGTGGCTGTTCTCATCCCTCGGGTACACACACGATCTATGAGAGCAGAGGAGGAAGGGGGCAGGGACTCTGCACAGGGGAAGCTGCTTCTGGGACTGGCAGGCTCCACGCACATCGGAGGACAACATGCTGTGAGTACACAGAGTTTTCCTCTGTACTGGAATGGGGGGGGGGCTTTGTGGGGGGACAGCCTTGTACTTAGGGGGAGATGAGCTCTGTATTGAAATCTGGGTGGGAGGAGAGCTGTGCACCTCTGCACCCACCTCACTCTGCACTCTGCACCCACCTCACTCTGCACTCACCTCACTTTGCACCCATCTCACTCTGCACTCTGCACCCACCTCACTCTGCACTCTGAACCCACCTCACTCTGCACTCTGAACCCACCTCACTCTGCACTCTGCACCCACCTCACTCTGCACTCTGCACCCACCTCACTCTGCATTCTGCACCCACCTCACTCTGCACCCACCTCACTCTGCACCCACCTCACTCTGCACTCTGCACTCTGCACCCACCTCACTCTGCACCCACCTCACTCTGCACTCTGCACCCACCTCACTCTGCACTCTGAACCCACCTCACTCTGCACCCATCTCACTCTGCACCCACCTCACTCTGCACTCTGCACCCACCTCACTCTGCATTCTGCACCCACCTCACTCTGCACTCTTCACCCACCTCACTCTGCACCCACCTCACTCTGCACTCTGCACCCACCTCACTCTGCACCCACCTCACTCTGCACCCACCGCACTCTGCACCCACCTCACCCCTGCACTCTGCACCCACCTCAATCCTGCACTCTGCACCCACCTCACCCCTGAACTATGCACCCACCACACTCCTGCACTTTGCACCCACCACACCCCTACACTCTGCACCTACCTTACCCCTGTACTCTGCACCCACCTCAGTCCTGCACTCACCTCACCCCTGCACTCTGCACCCACCTCACCCCTGCAATCTGCACCCACCTCACCCCTGCACCCACCTCAGTCCTGCACTCTGCACCCACCTCAGTCCTGCACTCTGCACCCACCTCAGTCCTGCACTCTGCACCCACCTCAGTCCTGCACTCTGCACCCACCTCAGTCCTGCACTCACCTCACCCCTGCACTCTGCACTCACCTCACCCCTGCACTCTGCACCCACCTCACCCCTGCACTCTGCACCCACCTCACCCCTGCACCCACCTCACCCCTGCACTCACCTCACCCCTGCACTCTGCACCCACCTCACCCCTGCACTTTGCACCCACCTCACCCCTGCACTCACCTCACCCCTGCACTCTGCACTCACCTCACCCCTGCACTCTGCACCCACCTCACCCCTGCACTCTGCACAAAGCGCACCCCTCAATGCTAGTGCAGTTTGGCCACACCCGCAATTTGCACTGAGAGGTTATGATGTGTAGTAACCTCTAGCAACTAATCTGTGAGCTGTAATGATGTGTTGTAATCTCTGGCAGCCAATCACAATCGTTGCCTGATCTGCTGCAGTAAACTCATTTTGAGTCTAGCTGGGGGGGGCCTCAATAAAATCTTTGCCCAGGGCCCAATCAATATTAAAGACGGCCCTGGTTAGGTGTAAGTGTTTGGAACTTCCTAACGGTCTGTTAGTCACACCTAGATGTCTAAAATCTTACTTAGGACTTTTACAAGTAAAAACATTTTATCAGAAGCAACAATTTTGTTCAAATTCAGCCATCTTAGCCGCTGCCACAGTTCAACAAGCCTCTGGAGAACTAAGGGTAAGTCCAATTTGTGAAATATATGGGCCCCACCAGCAATTAAATCTTCATACCTTCTCGAAGGAACTGTTACCCTAGCAGATGGGAAGCCCGGCATTCTTTTGTTAAAGTCAACAGATCAGAAACTTGCACACTTAAGGTGTTATAGCTTAATAGAGTCCCAAATCCAGGGCCAAATTAAGAAAACCTATACTATTGCTGTTTGTTTCTTACTGTTCCCACTTATTCTTCAATGACATCTCCCAAAATGTAGCCCATATTCTGTGATAAGTGGAATACTTGGGGGCTTTGAGTCTCCAACAGTAATGAGGACAAAGCTAACTGTAGCCTCCTTCCTTTCAATCTCTGTGCAATCAAATTACAGCAAGCGGCATTCGCATGAATATGATGACCTTGGAACAGAAGATTCCTTACTCAAGCCAAATGTCACCTCTACGGATAAGCCAAACACCCAGAACATGCGAACAGGCAAAAAGTTTGAGCAAACATTCAAACCCTGTTAAAGTCTATGGGACACGAACATGAAAAATGGAAAGTGCTCATTTTAAAGGCTTATATGCAAGTTATTGCCATAAAGTATATGGGGACCCGGGTACTGCCCTACGGGACATGTATCAATGCAGTGATTTTAATAATGCTTAAAGTGAAAATAAAAATGAAAATATTCCTTTAAATATCATGCCTGGGAGGTCCCCTTAGTCTGCCTGCAAAGTGGAGCATCTGTGTGATGTGTAGAACAGTGCCGCAGCAAAATTACATTTCTAAAGGAAAAAAATGTCAAAAATAACGGCGCGGGTTCCCTCAAGTCCATAAGGTATGGCTTTTAAGGGGAACTCCACGGCAACATTTTTTTTTAAAGTTGTCGTGGGGTCCCCCCCAAAATCCATGCCAGACCCTTACCCGAGCATGCAGCCTGGAGGACAGGACAGGATGGGGGTGAGAGCGAGCCTGGCCATTGAATGTCAGGGTCTGCGGGTGGGGGGCTTATCGGAATCTGGAAGCCCCCTTTAACAAGGGGGCCCCCAGATCCTGCCCCCCTATGTGAATGGGTATCATGTACATTGTACCCCTACCCATTCACCAAATAGTGTCAAAATGTAAAAACCACAATAGACAGTTTTTGACAACTCCTTTATTATTAGAAAAGAAAGTGTCCCGCGATATCCATCTATCTCCAATAACGCTGCCCGATGGGCAGATAGCGCTGTGATTGGCCAAAGCATGTAGGTCAGGTGCATGCTTTGGCCAATCAGCAGCCGCCAATGCACTGCGATCTCGCATTGAATTATGGGCGCTCCAATTTGTCGCGAGCACCCCATATGTTCAGTTTGTTTGCAAACAAACGAACATTCGATGTTCGAGTCGAACTTACGTTCGATTCAAACATCGGGACCATCCCTAGTCACCTCAGGCAGCTTCAGTGCTGCTCGCGCGTGTGTGCACCTGCGCATATGCATGAACACATAGGCAGGCAGCCAGCTCTGTGATATACAGCCTGCTAAAAGTGCAGACTCAGCATCCATGAGTTAAAGACTCTGCCCAGCCACTGAGCTTGTCACACAGAAAGGTGCAAGGGCTGCCAATGCTGTGCTCAGTGAGCCTGCACCGCTAAAAGGTACCATGTGACTAAACAGACTTGGCCAAATCACCTGCTTGTGTGATTGGTACAGTGGTTGGACAGAGAGCTCAGTAGCCTATGATTTTATCAGGCCCAATGGTAATGAGCTGCACTGAGGACAGTGTGTCCAATATGGACATTCGTCCTCACTGCCACCCCCTACTCTGCCACCATGAGTACTGTCTAATGTGGCTGCCTCAATTGGCCTTGCTGATGGCACAGTGCTGAAAATCGTATTAGTATTGCGGGTGCAGCAACAGTAAGCAATGTTGCTTAATGGCATGCTAAAGGGAATAAAGATTTATGTTTTTTTTAATTGCGTGTTAATACATAAATATTTAGGGTAGTTATAAGCTGTTATTAGGCACAACTTTTCTTTTAGGTAAAAACATTGGCTATCATTGGTAACATTGTTAATTCTATTTGTAGCATGTATGGAAATGGCACAGCTTTAGAGATTGAGGTTATAGTAAAGAATGACACCTAGAGGTTAGAAGTAGGTACTACAATGTATGTGACTGCTCACAAAGATATATTGGCTTTAATATGAAAAGCTGAGGCCAAAATAACCACTTCAGCCCCAGAAGGATTTACCCACTTCCTGACCAGGCCATTTTTTTGCGCTATGGCACTGTGTCGATTTAACTGACAATTGCGCGGTCATGCGACACTGTACCCAAACAAAATTGATGTCCGTTTTTTCCCACAAATAGAGCTTTCCTTTGGTGGTATTTGATCACCTCTGCAGTTTTATTTTTTGCGCTATAAACAAAAAAAATAAAACTTTCTGCTATAATACATATCCCCCAAAAAATAAAAATAAAAATGTATTCATCAGTTTAGGCCGATATATATTCTTCTACATATTTTTGGTAAAAAAAAAATCACAATAGGCATATATTGATTGGTTTGCACAAAAGTTATCACGTCTGCAAAGTATGGGATAGATTTAGGGACTTTTATTTATTTTTATTGTTTTTAATAATAATGGCGGCGATCTGCGATTTTTAGCTGGACTGCAACATTGTGGAGGACAAATCTGACCACAAATGACACTTTTTGGGGACCAGTGACATTATTACATTGATCAGTGCTAGCAAAATGCACTGATCAATGTAAAAATGACACTGGCGGGGAAGGGGTTAACACTAGGGGGCGATCAAGGGGTTAACTGTGTTCCCTGGGTGTGTTCTAACTGTAGGGGGGATGGGCTGCCTGGAACACCACAGAGATCGCTGTTCCCGATGACTGGGAACAGTAGATCTCCATCATGTCCCCTGTCAGAACGGGGATCCACCTTATTTACATAGACAGATCCCTGTTCTGCCTCTGTATACCGCGATCACAGGTCGCCAGCGGACATCTAGCCACCTTGCCGCAGTATAACTTCGGCAAATGGTCAGGAATCAGTTAATGTGCCCCCCATAACTGGAGGGAAGATATCGATTATATGATATATGGGGCTTAATTAATAACATTACATCCAAGTCAGGCAATATTGCCTACTTGGAACAGGCCTTTTCTGACACGTTTTGTTTACAAAGAAAAATCTGTATTTTTTGCTTGAAAATGACTTAGAACCCCCCAAACATTCTATATTTTTAGCAGAGACCCCAAAGAATAAAAATGCAATTGTTGCAATTTTTTATGTCACACAGTATTTGCACAGAGGTTTTTGCAATTTTTTTTAAAACAAATACACTTTAATGAATTTTAATGCAAAAAAACACAATATATAACCCAATTTTATGGTTAAATTTGAAAGAGGATGTTACATCAAGTAAATAGATATCTAACATGTCACGCTTTAATATTGCACACGCTTTTGGAATGACGACAACCTTTGATACGTAAAAATCTCCATAGGCGATGCTTTAAAAAAATTTACAGGTTACCATTTTAGAGTTACAGAGGAGGTCTAGGGCTAGAATTATTGCCTTTGCTATAACGTTCACAGGGACACCTCACATGTGTAAACATCGTTTAGATGTGTTTGTGTGTTCGCTTCTGTGCGTGAGCATAAAGAGATGGGGGCGCTTTTAAAAAAAAATTATTGATTACATTTTTTTACATTGTCTCTTTAAATTTTGTTTTTTGGTCACTTCACAAGAAATATAAACATCCCTTGTGATAGAAATAAGGGATGACAGGTACTCCTTATGAAGACATTTGGGGTCTTTTCTACCCATGAAAGCATCAGATAAAAAACAAAGAAACATTGATCTTATGCTTTCAAAGAAAAAAAAAAAAAGTTTACATCCGCCCTTGACCGGAAGTGACGTCATGACATTGCTCTGGTCCTCCCAGGTCATAGAGGGGAGGAGAGATGATCTGGTCTCTCCTCACCTCTGTGGCTAGCTGCAGGAACCGCTGGATAATTTCCAGAGCTTGCCGATGAAAACGCTAAGTCCGAGAAGTCAGAGAGTGGCAGGAGGGGACAATGACCCTTCCCGCTGCTTCTAAAAGAGATCCAGCAGCTTATCAGCCACTCGGATTGCTTTTATGAGAAAGGGAATCGCCCACCAAAAAAAACAAAAATACTGGAGTTATGGCTGACAGCTTCAGCCATAACCACAGTAAACCACTTCCAAACAGTCACATATATACACTCACCGGCCACTTTATTAGGTACACCTGTTCAATTGCCTGGTAACACAAATTGATAATCAGCCAATCACATGGCAGCAACTCAATGCATTTAGGCATCTCGGCGTTGTGAAGAAGACTTGCAGAAGTTCAAACCGCTATAAACAAAAATAGAGCGACAATTTTGAAAAAAACGCATTATTTTTTACTTTTTGCTATAATAAATATCCCCCAAAAATATATAAAAAAACAGTTTTTTTCCTCAGTTTAGGCCGATACATATTCTTCTACATATTTTTAGTAAAAAAAAACGCAATAAGCGAATATTGATCGGTTCGTGCAAAAGTTATAGCGTTTACAAAAAAAGGGATAATTTTATGGCCTTTTTATTAATATTTTTTTTTTTTTCTAAATGGCGGCGATCAGCGATTTTTATCATTACTGTGACATTATGGCGGACACATTGGATATTTTTGACACATTTTTAGGACCATTGTCATTTATACAGCAATCAGTGCTATAAAAATGCACTGATTCCTGTGTAAATGACACTGGCAGTGAAGGGGTTAACCACTAGGGGGCGGGGAGGGGTTAAATCAGTACTAGGGAGTGTTTTATAACTGTAGGGGGATGGGCTGTGTGTGTGACGTCACTGATCTCTGCTCCGATGACAGAGAGCAGAGATCGAGTGACACTGTCACTAGGAAGAATGGGGAGATGCTGTTTACATCAGCATCTCCCTGTTCTTCCTCCCCGTGAGGCGATCGCGGGTATCCCCGCGGCGATCGAGTCCACGGGACCCGCGACCCAACTCACGGAGCTTGTTGCGGGCGCGCGCGCGCGCTGGCTACCTCTTAAAGGGCAACGTACAGGTACGTGATTTCGCCTGTACGAGCCCTTCTACCGCAGTATATCTGCGTGAGGCGGTCGGCAAGCCGTTAGGTGAATTTGAACGTGGCATGGTTGTTGGTGCCAGGCAGGCTGGTCTGAGTATTTCAAAAACTGCTGATCTACTGGGATTTTAAGCACAACCATCCCTGGGGTTTACAGAGAATGATTTGAAAAAGAGAAAATATCCAACAGGAAACTGAGGCAACAAATTGAACAGGCTCAAAAAAATTGGACAATAGAAGATTGGGAAAACATTGCCTTGTCTGATGAGTCTCGATTTCAGCTGCAACATTCAATTGAGCATCATTTAAACGCCACGGCCTACCTGAGTATTGTTGCTGACCATGTCTATCCCTTTATGACTACAGTGTGCCCATCTTCTGATGGCTACTTCCAGCAGGATAATGTACCATGTCACAAATCTCAAATCATCTCACCACTGGTTTCTTGAACATAACAATGAGGTCACTGTACTCCAATGGCCTCCACAGCCACCAGATCTCAATCCAATAGAGTACCTTTGGGATGTGGTGGAATGGGAGATTGACATCATAGATGTGCAGCCGACAAATCTGCAGTAACTACGTGATGCTATCATGTCAATATGGATCAAAATCTGTGAGGAATGTTTCCAACGCCTTGTTGAATCTATGCCACAAAGCAGTCGTTTTGAAGGCAAAAGGGGTCCAGCTCGATACTAGCAAGGTGTACCTAATAAAGTGGCCAGTGAGTGGATATACGTATTGTGGTCTTGAAGCTCTTTGCTGAAAAGGTGCCCTTTTTTTACTGTATCACAAAACTTACAGGGCTTTTTAAAGTGTAATTCTTAATATGTCTCAGGTTTATATTGTTGTATATTCCTCCACTGTGGAGATTTCCCATCTCTTTCTGGCAAGATGACAGAAAATTTTCAGCAAATACAGAAAATAACTTACAACCCCACCACACTTTTGTAAATACTTCATGAAAATACAGTGCCTTGAAAAAGTATTCATACCCCTGAAATTTGTCACATTTTGTCATGTTACAACCAAAAACATAAATGTATTTTATTGGGATTTTATGTGATAGACCAACACAAAGTGCCACATAATTGTGAAGTGGAAGGAAAATGATCAATGTTTTTCCAAATTTTATACAAATAAATATCTGAAAAGTGTGGCGTGCATTTGTATTCAGCCCCCTTTAGGCTCAATGCACACTGGCTTAAAATAACGTTGCTTCTACAGGAGTTTTGTGTTCTGCCTGTATAAGCAGCTCAATGTTCTCCTATGTGTCCATACACATTAAGACGATTGGAGGAAGGAAAAAAAAGACCTTCTGGTTCACATTTCTGAATGGAGCTCACTGGCAGGAAAAACTGAAAACTCTTCTAAACTCCTCTAGACTTTGTACAAAAAATGCTCTATATGAGTGTTTTTTACTCCCAAGAGAACAGACGTTTTAAGCCCAGTGTGCATGGAGCCTTACTCTGATACTCCTAACTAAAATCTAATGGAGCCAATTGCCTTCAGAAGTTATCTAATACAGCTGTTCTGTGAAGCCCACAGAGGTTGTTAGAGAACCTTAGTGAACAAACAGCACCATGAAGGCCAAGAAACACACCAGACAGGTCAGGGATAAAGTTGTGGAGAAGTTTAAAGCAGGGTTAGGTTATAAAAAAAAATAACCCAATAGTTAAGCATCTTACGGAGCACTGTTCAACCCATCATGCGAAAATGGAAAGAGTATGGCACAACTGCAAACCTAAGAAAACATTGCCATCCACCGAAACTCACAGGCCGGGCAAGAAGAGCATTAATCAGAGAAGCAGCCAAGAGGCCCATGGTAACTCTGGAGGAGCTGGAGAGATCCACAGCTCAGGTGGGAGAATCTGTCCACCTGACAACTATTAGTCGTGCACTCCACAAATCTGGCCGTTATGGAAGAGTGACAAGAAGAAAACCATTGTTGAAAGAAAGCCATAAGAAGTTCCGTTTGCAGTTTGCGAGAAGCCATGTGGGGGACACAGCAAACATGTGGAAGAAGCAGACCAGAAGGTGGTCAGATGAGACCAAAATTTAACTTTTTGCCCTAAAAGCAAAATGCAATGTGTGATGAAAAACTACACACCATCCCCACCGTGAAACATGGTGGTGGCAGCATTATGGTGTGGGGATGCTTTTCGTCAGCAGGGACAGGGAAGCTGGTCAGAGTTGATGGGAAGATGGATGGATGGCAGTCTTAGAAGAAAACCTGTTTGAATCTTATCTTCCAGCGGGACAACGATCCTAAACATACAGCCAGAGCTACAATGGAATGGTTTAGATCAAAGTATATTTATGTGTTAGAATGGCCCAGTCAAAGGCCAGACCTAAATCCAATTGAGAATCCATGGCAAGACTTGAAAATTGCTGTTCACAGACGCTCTCCATCCAATCTGACAGAGCTTGAGCTATTTTGCAAAGAAGAATGGGCAAAAATTTCACTCTCTAGATGTGCAAAGCTGGTAGAGACATCCCCAAAAAGACTTGCAGCTGTAATTGCAGCGAAAGGTGGTTCTACAAAGTATTGACTCTGGGGGGCTGAATACAAATGCACGCCACACTTTTAACATATTTGTAAAAAAAAAAGTAATATCATTTATCATTTTCCTTCCACTTCACAATTATGTGCCACTTTGTGTTGGCCTATCACATAAAATCCCAATAAAATATATTCACGTTTTTGGTTGTAACATGACAAAATGTGGAAAATTTCAAGGGATATGAATACTTTTTTCAAAGCACTGTAATTAGCTTATTCCAATCAACACACTATACAAATATGGTTATAAAATAACCCTGCTGTATTAACCTCTTGGCACAGAAGTATGCAGCCTCTTGATGGGTGGGCCTTGGTGCCGAGTGGCCGCATATTTACGTACCACATTGCAAAGACAGCTGGGCCAAGAGTGTGTGCCCTGCACACTCCCAGCACAGTTACCAATGGCTAACACTTTCCGATCATGTGACCGTCGTGACAGCCAATCACAGCAGTCACATGATCATAAGCCACACCCCCTCCTGGCATCTGAAACTCCTTAAAGGGCCAGGAGGCTCAGGCGCCAAAGGGTTAATGATCCCTTAAGGTAAGATAAAACTAAACCAGAACAAATAATCTAGTTAAATACAGCACTAAGTGCATATTTATCCCCTTATTAACCACTTGCCGCCCGCCCTATTACCAAATGACGGCGGCAAAGTGGTTAGATATTCCTGACCGGACGTCATATGACGTGATCAGGAATATCGAGCTGCTGCGCGCCCCCGGGGGCGCGCATCGCGGCGATCGTTGTTGCGGGGTGTCAGTCTGACACCCTGCAACACCGATCTAGGTAAAGAGTCTCTGACGAAGACTCTTTACCACGTGATCAGCCGTGTCCAATCACGGCTGATCACGATGTAAATAGAAAGAGCCGGTGATCAGCTTTTCCTCACTCACGTCTGACAGGCGCAAGTAGAGGAGAGCCGATCGGTTGCTCTCCTGACAGGGGGGGGTCTGTGCTCATTGTTTATCAGCACAGCCCCCCCTCAGATCCCGCCCAGGACTACCAGGGAAACCGCCCAGGACCACCAGGGAAGCCATCCACACTGGACCACCAGGTATGCCCCTAGACCCCCAGGGAAATGCCACTATGTGCCCAGGCAGCTGCCAATCTGTGCCCAGGCAGCTGCCAATCTGTGCCCACTCCAATGCCTACCACTGCCAGTGCCACCAGGGATGCCATCAGTGCCTCATATCAGTGCCACGTATCAGTGCCCATCAGTGCCACGTATCAGTGCCCATCAGTGCCGCCTATCAGTGCCCATCAGTGCCGCCTATTAGTGCCACCCTTCAGTGCCCATGAGTGCCGCCTATCAATGCCCATCAGTGCTGCATATCAGTGCCACCCATCAATGCTGCCTACCAGTGCCCATCAGTGCCGCATATCAGTGCCAATCGTCAGTGCCTGCTCATTGGTGCCACCTCATCGGTGCCGCCGTATCAGTGCCTGTCAGTGCCGCCTTATCAGTGCCCATCAGTGAAAGAGAAAACTTACTTATTTACAAATTTTTTTAACAGAAACAAAAGCAAAACTTTTATTTTTTTCAAAATTTTCGGTCTTTTTTTATTTGTTTAGCAAAAAAATAAAAACTGCAGAGGTGATAAAATACCACCAAAAGAAAGCTTTATTTGTGGGAACAAAATGATAAAAATTTAGTTTGGGTACAGTGTAGCATGACCGCGCAATTGTCATTCAAACTGCGACAGCGCTGAAAGCTGAAAATTGGTCTGGGCAGGAAGATGTCTAAGTGCCCGGTATTGAAGTGGTTAATGTGTCCCAAAAAAAGAAAATACCTGTTGATTTTGCCAGAAATTCAGTGTCTGTAACTTCCTGCAAGCTGAACCGGAAGCAAAAACAAGGTTACCTTCCATTTGTAAACTAATTCCCGCACCCACCCATATAATGGAGATGAAGAGTGAAAGACATATTTGTAGTCAAGCCTCAGGACAACCGTGGTTTGATTTTTAGATACAGTGGAGGAGCAAGCTTAGCCACCCTAGGACAAGGAAGGTGTTATTTTCTGGATTACCAGGTGAAAATAAAATAAAAAAGCCAGAAAAAGAACACAAATGCACCTCATTTAAGGACTGGTAAACTGCAATATATTACATTATTGTTCTTGGGTTTAGATTTGCTTTAATCCATTGTCTACATTTGTGACACTGTCATCAAAACAGGAAATGAAGAAAAATCTCCCCCAGTGGGACACACAGGACCTAATTAAGGGCAACTGGCCAAAAATAGTAGAACCCACCTGGCCAGGAGATGAAGGTAAACAAGCCCTATAGAATTCTATGGGGCTGTAATGTGCCTATGTGGCCAGGAGGGAGGGGAATTGCAGCATGGGATAAAAATACACATCAGAGGCCATGACTAGTTTGGGGCTGCATTTCTACAAATGGAGTTGGGGATTTGGTCAGGATCAATTGTGTCCTCAATGCAGAGAAATACAGACAGATAGTTATCCATCATGCCATACTATCAGGGAAGCGTTTGATTGATCCCAAAGAAAATTGAGTACTGTCCGTGATACTTTTTTTATTTGCACTAACATACAATTTTTTAGGACAAGCTTTCGGGGTATTTCCCCTTCTTTAACCACTTGACAACTGGGCACTTAAACCCCCTTCCTAACCAGACCAATTTTCAGCTTTTGGTGCTCTCACATTTTGAATGACAATTACTCAGCCATGCAACACTGTATCTATATGAAATTTTTGTCCTTTTTTTCACACAAATGGAGCTTTCTTTTGGTGGTATTTAATCACCGCTGGGTTCTTTATTTTTTGCGCCGTAAAAGAAAAAAGACCGAAAAATCTGTAAAAAAATGCATTTTTCTTCATTTCTGTTATAATATTTTGCAAATTAGTAATTTTTCTTCATATATTTTGGCCAAAATTTATACCGCTACATATCTTTGGTAAAATTAACCCAAATCGGTGGATATTATTTGGTCTTTGTGAAAGTTATAGAGTCCAAAAGCTATGGTGCGAATATCTGAAAATTGATCACACCTGAAGTACTGACGGCCTATCTAATTTCTTGAGACCCTAACATTCCAGAAAAGTACAAATACCCCCCAAATGACCCCTTTTTGGAAAGAAGACATTCCAAGGTATTTAGAAAGATGCATGGTGAGATTTTTGAAGTTGTCATTTTTTCCCACAATTCTTTGCAAAATCAAGGTTTTTTTTTTACTTTTTTTTTTTCCCACAAAATTGTCATATTAGCAGGTTATTTCTCACACACCACATATGCATACCACAAATTACACCCCAAAACACATTCTGCTATTACTCCCGAGTACGGCGATACCACATGTGTGAGACTTTTACACAGCGTGGCCACATACAGAGGCCCAACATGCAGGGGAGCACCTTCAGGCGTTCTGTAGCTCCCAGGCCAATTCTGACATTTCTCTCCTACATGTAAAAATCATCATTTATTTGCTAGAAAATTACATAGAACCCCAAAACATTATATATTTTTTTTAGCAAAGACCCTAGAGAATACAATGGCGGTCGTTGCAACTTTTTATCTCGCACGGTATTTGCGCAGCAATTTTTTTAACGCTTTTTTTTGGGAAAAAAACTGTTTTGTGCTTTACAAAAACCAAAACAGTAAAGTTAGCCTAATGTTTTTGCATAATGTGAAAGATGAAGTTATACTGAGTAAATAGATACCCAACATGTCACCTTTCAAAATTGCACGCGCTTGTGGAATGGCGCCAAACTTTGCTACTCAAAAATCCCCATAGGCGACGCTTTAAAATTTTTTACTGGTTACGTGTTTTGAGTTACAGAGGAGGTCTAGGGCCAAAATTATTACTCTCGCTCTACCGATCGCAGCGATACCTCACATGTGTGGTTTGAACACGGTTTTCATATGTGGGCGGGACTTGCGTATGCGTTCGCTTCTGCATGCGAGCACGCAGGCACAGGGGCGCTTTAAAAATTTTTATTTTTTTTTTTATTGTTCATTTTACTTTATTTATTTTAGTTTGATGCTTTTTTCCAAAAAAAAAAAAATTTTGACCACTTTTATTCCTATTACAAGGAATATAAACATCCTTGTAATAGGAATATGGCATGACAGGTCCTCTTTACAGTGAGATATGGGGTCAATAAGACTCCACATCTCACCTCTAGGCTGGGAAGCCTGAAATAAAAAAAAAAAAAAAAAAACGATCCTGGCTTCGATCGTAGCGGTCAGTCGGTAGAAGCGCGGGAGGGGGGGACATCCCCTCTCGCCTCCCGTAAGAACGACCAAGCAGTGGAACAGCTGCTATGATCGTTCTCATGGTGTAGGGAATCGCCGGCTGAAAAAGCCGATATCTGAATGATGCCTGTAGCTGCAACCATCATTCAGATATCTCCGCACAAAGTCAAGGACGTTGTATGACGGCCGGTGGGCGGGAAGTGGTTAAAACGCATTTTTTTTTTAACACAAAGTTGTCCATTTATACAATATTTCTACCACATAACATGTACATACCAAAAATGACACCCCAAAATAGATTCCCCTGCTCCTCCTGAGTACGGCGATATCACATATGTGAGACTTACACAGCCTGGCCACATACAGAGGCCGAGTACAGCTGAGCATGGCTCGGTATGGCGGGGTATTGCGGAGTATGGCGGGGTATAGCGGGGTATTGCGGAGTATGGCGGGGTATTGCAGAGCATGGCAGAGTATGGCGGAGTATGGCGGGGTATGGCGGGGTATGGCGGGGTATTGCGGAGTATGGCGGGGTATTGCAGGGTATTGCAGGGTATGGCAGGGTATGGCGGGGTATTGCGGGGTATGGCGGGGGCATGGCAGAGTATGGCGGGGGCATGGCAGAGTATGGCGGGGGCATTGCAGGGTATGGCGGGGGCATTGCAGGGTATGGCGGGGGCATTGCAGAGTATGGCGGGGGCATTGCAGAGTATTGCGGGGGAATTGCAGAGTATTGCACAGCATTGCAGAGTATTGTGGGGGCATTGCAGAGTATGGCGGGGGCATTGCAGAGTATTGTGGGGGCATTGCAGAGTATTGCACAGCATTGCAGAGTATTGTGGGGGTATTGCAGAGTATTGTGGGGGTATTGCAGAGTACTGCACAGCATTGCAGAGTATTGTGGGGGTATTGCAGAGTATTGCACAGCATTGCAGAGTATTGTGGGGGTGTTGCAGAGTATTGTGGGGGTGTTGCAGAGTATTGTGGGGGGTGTTGCAGAGTATTGCACAGCATTGCAGAGTATTGTGGGGGTATTGCAGAGTATTGTGGGGGTGTTGCAGAGTATTGCTCAGCATTGCAGTGTAGTGGGGATGGCTGAGCATGGATGGATGGATGGATGCCTGGATGTCTCTGTGCAGCGCTGTGGGCACTACACATACAGCCCACAGCGCTGCAGACATCCATCCATCCCCCTCCCCGCTCACTGTGTACCGATCGGTACACAGGCGGGGAGGAGAGGGGGAGGAGAGAAACCGGCGTCATCAGATGACGCCGGTCTGTTTACATGTGATCGCGCCGTCATTTGACGGCGCAATCACATGGTAAACGGCCGCGATCAGCGGCCATTTACCGGGATCCGTGATGTGCCGGGTCCTCCGGACCCGGCGGTCACGGATGTGTTCGGGTGCGCGCCCCAGGGGGCGCGCGAGAGGGGAATTCTGGGAGGACGTCATAGTACGCCCTCCCAGAGTTATCCAACCGCCCTGCAGCCGTCATTCGGCTATGGGCCGGTTGGTAAGTGGTTAAGGTCCAAGCAGTACTCAAGTACTGTAGTACTATAGTAGAGTACTGCTTGGACCTTGAAGAAGGGGACATACCCCGAAAGCTTGTCCTGAAAAATTGTATGTTAGTGCAAATAAAAAAAGTATCACGGACAGTACTCAATTTTCTCTGTCACAATTGCACTAATATGGCTACAATCACATCAAGTATTGACCCCAAAGTTATTCTGCAGCAGGACAACCCCAAACATACAGCCAATGTCATAAAGAACTATCATCAGCATAAAGAAGAACAAGGGGTCCGGTAAGTGATGATTTGGCTCCCACAGAGCTCTGATCTCAACATCGTCAAGTCTGCCTGAGATTACATGAAGAGACAAAAGTATTTGAGGCGGCCTACATCCACAGAAGATCTGTGGTTAGTTCCCCAAGATATTTGTAGCAACCTACCCGCCAAGTTCCTTCAGAAACTGTGTGTAAGTGTACCTAGAAGAATTGAGCCAAAGGGTGGTCACGCCAAATATTGATTTGATTTGGATTTCTCTTCTATTCATTTACTTTCCATTTTGTTAATTGATAAAAATAAACTATTAATCTACAGCATTTTTTCACACCTGACTAAAACATTTGCACAGTAGTGGGTGTGAGTGTGTGTATATATACAGTATCTCACAAAAGTGAGTACACCCCTCACATTTTTGTAAATAATCTTTTATATCTTTTCATGTGACAACACCGAAGAAATGACACTTTGCTACAATGTAAAGTAGTGAGTGTACAGCTTGTATAACAGTGTAAATTTGCTGTCCCCTTAAATAACTCAACACACAGATATTAACCACTTCCCGACTGGCGCACGCCGATGTACGTCGGCAGAATGGCACGGCTGGGCAAATGGGCGTACCTGTAAGTCCCATTGAATTCCCCTCCATGCCATTGCGTGCGTGCCGCTGCAGGCGCACACGCGCCGGCCGGGAGCTCCATGAGTCGGGTCGCGGGTCCTGCGGACTCGATCGCTGCGCGGATACCCGCGATCGCCTCACGGATAGGAAAAACGGGGAGATGCTGATGTAAACAAGCATCTCCCCGTTCTGCCTAGTGACAGTGTCACTGATCTCTGCTCCCTGTCATCGGGAGCAGAGATCAGTGACGTGTCACAGCTAGCCCATCCCCCCTACAGTTAGAAAACACTCCCTAGTACTGACTTAACCCCTCCCCACCCCCTAGTGGTTAACCCCTTCACTGCCAGTGTCATTTACACAGGAATCAGTGCATTTTTCTAGCACTGATTGCTGTATAAATGACAATGGTCCCAAATATGTGTCAAAAATGTCCGATGTGTCCGCCATAATGTCGCAGTCACAATAAAAATCGCTGATCGCTGCCATTACTAGTAAAAAAAAAATATTAATAAAAATGCCATAAAACTATCCCCTATTTTGAAAACGCTATAACTTTTGCGCAAACCAATCAATAAACGCTTATTGCGATTTTTTTTACCAAAAATATGTAGAAGAATACGTATCGGCCTAAACTGAGGAAAATTTTTTTTAAATTATTTTTTGGGGATATTTATTTTGGCAAAAAGTAAAAAATAATGGGTTTTTTTCAAAATAGTTGCTATTTTTTTGTTTATAGCACAAAAAATAAAAAACGTAGAGGTGATCAAATACTACCAAAAGAAAGCTCTATTTGTGGGAAAAAAAGGACGTCAATTTTGTTTGGGAGCCATGTAGCACGACTGCGCAATTGTCAGTTAAAGCGACGCAGTGCCGAATCGCAAAAAGTGCTCTGGTCAGGAAGGGGGTAAATTCTTCTGGGGCTGAAGCAGTTATTGTCTAATCCGCTGGCAACAAAAGTGAGTACTACCCTAAGTGAAAATGTCCGAATTGGGGCACAATTAGCCATTTGCCCTCCCCGGAGTCATGTGACTCATGTGACGTGTTACAAGGTCTCAGGTGTAAATGGGGAGCAGGTTAAAATTGGTGTTATCGCTCTCACTCTCTCATACTGGTCACTGGAAGTTCAACATGGCACCTCGTGGCAAAGAACTCTCTGAGAATCTGAAAAAAAGAATTGTTGCTCTACATAAAGATGGCCTAGGACAATAAGAAGATTGCCAAGACCCTGAAACTGAGCTGCAGCACAGTGGCCAAGACTATACAGCGGTTTAATAGGACAGGTTCTACTCAGAACAGGCCTCGCCCTGGTTGACCAAAGAAGTTGAGTGCACGTTCTAAGCGTAATATCCAGAGGTTGTCTTTAGGAAATAGACGTATGAGTGCTGCCAGCATTGCTGCATAGGTTGAAGGGGTGGGGGGGTCAGCCTGTCAGTGCTCAGACCATACTCCGCACACTGCATCAAATTGGTCTTCATGGCTGTCTTCCCAGAAGGAAGCCTATTCTAAAGATGATGCACAAGAAAGCCCGCAAAGCATTTGCTGAAGACAAGCAGACTAAGGACATGGATTAATTGAACCATGTTCTGTGGTCCGATGAGACCAAGATAAACTTATTTGGTTCAGATGGTGTCAAGCGTGTGTGGTGGCAACCAGGTGAGGAGTACAAAGACGTGTGCCTTGCCTACAGTCAAGCATGGTGGTGGGAGTGTCGTTGTCTGAGGCTGCATGAGTGCTGCTGGCACTGGGGAGCTACAGTTCATTGAGGGAACCATGAATGCCAACATGTACTGTGACATACTGAAGCAGAGCAGGATCCCCTCCCTTCCGAAACTGGGTCGCAGGGCAGTATTCCATCATGATAAGGACCCCAAACACTCCTCCAAGACAACCACTGCCTTGCTAAAGAAGCTGAGGGTAAAGGTGTTGGACTGGCCAAGCATGTCTCCAGACCTAAACCTTATTGAGCATCTGAGGGGCATCCTCATACAGAAGGTGGAGGAGCGCAAGGTCTCTAACATCCACCAGCTATGTGAGGTCATCATGAAGGAATGGAAGAGGACTCCAGTGGCAACCTGAAAAGCTCTGGTGAACTCCATGCCCAAGAGGGTTAAGGCAGTGCTGGAAAATATTTTCACTTAGAGGTGTACTCACTTTTGATGCCAGCAGTTTAGACATTAACAGTTGTGTGTTGAGTTATTTTGAGGGGATAGCAAATTTACACTGTTATACAAGCTGTACACTCACTACTCAGTTTTGTCACGCGAAAAGATATAATAAAATATTTACAAAAATGTGAGGGGTGTACTCACTTTTGTGAGATACTGTGTATATATATATATATATACACATACACACACACACACACACACACATATACATACAGTGACTTGAAAAAAGTATTCATATCCCTTGAAATTTTCCACATTTTGTCATGTTACAACCAAAAACATAAATATATTTTATTGGGATTTTATGTGATAGGCCAACACAAAGTGGCACATAATTGTGAAGTGGAAGGAAAATGATAAATGATATTACATTCTTTTTTACAAATAAATATGTGAAAAGTGTGGCGTGCATTTGTATTCAGCCCCCCTGAGTCAATACTTTGTAGAACCACCTTTCGCTGCAATTACAGCTGCAAGTCTGTTTGGGTATGTCTCTACCAGCTTTGCACATCTAGAGAGTGACATTTTTGCCCGGTCTTTTTTGCAAAATAGCTCAAGCTCTGTCAGATTGGATGGAGAGCATCTGTGAACAGCAATTTTCAAGTCTTGCCATAGATTCTCAATTGGATTTAGGTGGACTTTGACTGGGCCATTCTAACTCAAGAATATGCTTTGATCTAAACCAGTGATGGCGAACCTTGGCACCCCAGATGTTTTGGAACTACATTTCCCATGATGCGCATTCAGTCTTTTGCAGACTTATGCCCCGTACATACAGTTGGACATTGATCGGACATTCCGACAACAAAACCCCAGGACTTTTCCGACTGATGTTGGCTCAAACTTGTTTTGCGTACACACGGTCGCACAAAGTTGTCGGAATCTCCGATTGCCAAGAACGCGGTGACGTCAACCACGTACGACGAGATTAGAAAAGGCCAGTTCAGAACCAAGCGCGGCACCCTTTGGGCTCCTTTTGCTAATCTCGTGTTAGTAAAAGTTTGGTGAGAGACGATTCGCGCTTTTTCAGACTCGTGGCTCTCAGATCGTTTTCTGCTGTTCAGTTTGTGCTTGTGGGTTTGTATCTGCTCTTCAGTGCGTGCAAGCAAGCAAGCTACGCGTGACTTTGATTAGTCATTGTGTTCTTGTTCGTTCGTTACTGTTTTTCAGGTCGCTCTTCACAGGCCTTGCTGTTCTTCAGTGCGTTCTGAGCAGCCGACCGTTTTCTAGCCATGTTGCGTATACGTACTCCTCGTAGAGTTCGTGCTGTGCGGGGGCTTGATGTTGGGGTCCTGACACAAGTCCAGTCCATGAACAGGGTGGGGAGGAGTTCATGGACCAAGAATTGGTTGCTCCAGCGTGACCAGTTCTGTCATATGCCTTTGCTCCGTGAGATCCATGAGAATAATCCTAAAGATTTCAGGAACTTTCTCCGGATGACGGACCCCATATTTCACCGTTTGTTGGCTTCGCAGACCCCTTATATTAACAGGCAGGATATCTGCATGAGGCAAGCCATCACTCTGGAGCAGAGGCTAGTCACCACCCTGCGGTACTTGGCGATAGGGAGAAGCCTGCGGGACTTGAAGTTCTCGACAGGCATCTCCCCCCAGGCTCTGGGGATCATGAGAATAATCCTAAAGATTTCAGGAACTTTCTCCGGATGACGGACCCCGTATTTCACCGTTTGTTGGCTTCGCTGACCCCTTATATTAACAGGCAGGATACCTGCATGAGGCAAGCCATCACTCCGGAGCGGAGGCTAGTCACCACCCTGCGGTACTTGGCGATGGGGAGAAGCCTGCGGGACTTGAAGTTCTCGACAGGCATCTCCCCCCAGGCTCTGGGGATCATTATCCCAGAGAACTGTTCTGCCATCATCCAGGTCCTGCAGAAGGAGTATATTAAGATAAGATTTTTATCCTTTAATATCACATTTAATTGTATTTAATGTTTGCTAATATATTGTATTTCTTTCCTCATTCCCTAATTACCATGATTGTAATATGCTGTGAATGTCCCCTTTGTCCTCATGCATGCTGGAATTGTAGGCAATTCTTTTTTTTGTCCTTCATACATATTTGCCTTCACTTACCTCCCCAGCATGCTCTCCTGGCCCTATATTCACCTCATGTAGTCACTTAACAATGTATTTTATCAGCTCCATAGTAGTGCTTTACCCCAAACACCCCCTAAAATGTTTTTAAATGTGATTGGTGCTTCAAATTCAGGCAGAGTGCCAGAGGCTTTTTTTGGAGGGTCCCCAAATCATTTGGAACCCTCCCTCCCCCCAACTGCTAAGTCAGCTGATACCAATTCTCTATCTATCCTCAATCATCTATCTGCTGACTTTGCCAAACCCATACACACTATACCCACCTCTTCTGTGCTCAGATTTATGGATGAATTCCCTAAAGCATCTAGTGCAAGGGCCTGCCTGTATACTTTCAAATGGTACTGTTTAACGTTTTTGTATACTATTATTATCTTGATAGGTAATAGCAGAATGTCCAAATGTTCTCAAATGTGTACAATGTGTATTTATATCTTTGTATTATGACACTTCTTACCTGTCCAGTGGGCTGCCAATAGTGTAACTAAGGAGGGGCTGGCCAAAGTAATACACATTATATAGGCATTCATCTCTCAATGAAGAGGGTTACCTGTCCAAGAGCTCCCCCCCCATAATGTTAGAAATGGCCCAGGAGAGGGGGGGGGGAAATATGATAGGTGTACCTTATACTTTGGTCTTTAAAAATTCCCATTAATAAATGTTATCTTGATGTTGGCCAAGAAGGTTTGTGTCTAATCTGCTTTCCATGTTTGAATGTGCAAAAAGACTAATTTTTTTTGTTCTCAACAGTTTCCTTCCACGCCACAGGAATGGCAGACTGTGGCCTCCCACTTTGCCCAGCGGTGGGACTTTCCTAACTGCGGAGGGGCAATTGATGGGAAACACGTCCACTTTGTCCCACCACCCAACTCGGGGTCGTACTATTATAATTATAAGGGGTTCAATAGTATTGTGATGTTGGCGGTGGTGTCAGCTAATTACGAGTTCCTGTATGTGGACGTGGGGAAGAATGGCCGGATGTCTGATGGTGGAATCATCGCCCAGACGGAGTTTTACAGGCGTCTCCAGAATGGCAGCTTGGACTTGCCACCTCCAGAAGACAATGTGGAAGGACTCCCATTTGTCTTCATTGCGGATGAAGCTTTTGCGCTGGGGGACCATCTTATGCGGCCATTCCCGATGAGGACCCTCAGCCCGGACCAGAGGGTTTTTAAATACTGGCTGGCCAGAGCCAGAAGAGTGGTGGAGAACACATTTGGAATCATGGCCAGCCAGTTCCGCCTATTTCTTACACCCATACATATGGCGGAGTATAAACTGAATCATATTATCCTGGCGTGCTGTGTTCTACATAACTTTTTACGTCAACAATCTGCCAACTATGCTGGCTCAGTTGGGCCTGAGGCTGGAATTATAAATGAGACAACCCTGATGGCGCTTGAAAGTGGCCGTCCTGGCTTGCCCTCCCTGAGTGCCCGTGATGTCCGGCTAAGATACCTTGAGTTCTTTGCGGGTAGGGGGGCCATCAATATGCCAGACAATGTGTGAAACCTTTATCAAATAAAAAAAAAATAAGCAAATCTTTGGTGACATTTACTGCTTCTGTTTGTTTTAGCTGACCCTGACAGAAATGTGGTGAGTCGTGAAAATGGCATGATTGTGTAACCTTACAAAGCACTGTTGGGTGTTATTTACTAAAGGCAAAGACACTTTGCACTACAAGTGCACTTGAAACTGCACTTGTAGTGCAAAGTGGATTTGTTCTTATGAAATAACACCCATTGTCACAGAAAGCAGCAATTAGAGCACCACAAAAGTGTTGTAGCGTTGAGACAATTATCCACACATTCTTGATTAATAACAATCTTTTTAATACCTGCACAATCACATGTGCATTTTGACAAGGTTTTTAAAACAAACCAACATGTTTGTTGTATAACAATTTTTGGGGTGGCATTAGAAAAAGTAGAAATGTCCTTTTAAGATAAAACTGGCATGTGTAAAACCAACAAGAAAGACACAAATCTTGAACTTACAAAGTTCACATTTGGTAGAACTTGAAGGCAATATCAGACATGAGTATTTAGGAACTGTGTTTGATATTGCGTTCAGATGGGGTGAAGTCACCCCAGGAAAAGCCAAATTTTGAAGATGCACACCAATTTACGAATGTCAACATGCGCTAGCTGCCATCACGGGGGATCAAGGGACGTGTTTTGGGGGAGTAACCCCTTCCTCTCAGCAAATTTATTATTGAGGAAGGGGTTGCACCCCCAAAACGCGTCCATTGATCTCCCGTGATGGCAGATAGCACATGTTGACACACTATGTGCATCCTCAAAATTTGGCTTTTCTACAATTCGCAAAAAATTTAGAACGTTGTAGCACACCAAAAAAGAAAGGGCATTGGAGGGGTTTTAAACTCTCCCCAAAACATCAATGATGTTCTTATTTTTTTTAATAACATCATTGATGTTTTTCGTGATGTTTTCCAATGCAACATTACACCCCATGATCTCCCCAATCAGGATCTGTGCACTTTCTGAGGTGAAATGATCTGGATCCACAACATCACGATCACCTAAAAAGAGAGAAACCAAAAAATAACATGTATTATAAATCTGCCGGCATCCATCTCTTACCTGAGCCTGTGGTCGCAGACACTCACCTGTTGTGGTGACTAGTTCCACCACATCTTCCTCCTCCTGCTCTTCTTGTGTTTGTGGTATTTCCCCTTCTTCCAGAGGTGGGGGGTCTCTGGTCTCTTCGGATGAGGGGTGTCCTCCGAGTCTTTTCTCCTCTATGAAACATTGCTTAGAAGTGGGGTACAATTGTCTATTTTGGCAGAGTTCCAAGATGTAGAATTTTGAGTGTCTTTTGTCAAGCTTGAATACTTACCTGTCTTGTACAAGCTTCACAGATGGAGACACCCCTATAGTATACACTGGAGCACCTGTGTGGGCCCCCTAATAAAAATGGTGTTCCGGTGTCCCACACTAGTGCTCCAGTGTCCAGATGTGAAAACTGCTGCTGAGTGTCCTCTCCTTACACAGAATCTAGTTTGCATTTCAATCTAGTAACAAACACATCTACACAACCAAATTAGTTTCATACAAGTAGCCCCTCAAAAATGTGGTCAAATGCATATGGCCAAAATAATGGTGTTTTATAGGCCGAAAGAAAAATGTTTGATACGAACGAATAATGTGCCAATGTACATGAAAGTTGCCATTTTAAATCGTACAACAGTTAAGAAAAGCACATGGAGCAGCACGAACGTAATAAACACAAAAAGAATAGGAACACAGCACAACTTCTTACTTTTTTGCAGCACTCTCCGTCTTTCGGTACTGCTCATGCTCTCTTAATTTTAGGTCCGACCACCGCTTCCTGAGCTGATCTTTCGATCGACGTACCTCGAAATTCCGGTGCAGACTCTTGACTACTTTCGCCATGATCTTGGCCTTTCTGACATTGGGGTTGGGGTAAGGTCCATACTTTCCATCATAGTCGGCCCTCTTCAGGATGCCCACCATCTCGAACATCTCCCTAAAGGACATATTTGATGCCTTAAATCTTCTCCTTCTGGATCCAGACGTTTCCGGCTCCGGGCTTTCCTCCCCCTCCTCCTCGTTTCTATAATTAGCACGCACCTGCTGTGTCTCCGCCATGTGCTCTTTCCCCACTGCGCCGAACGAAAAGGGGCGGGGAATAGACTAGAAAGAACGTCAGGGGCGGGCGGAGTTACATGCATGCGCAGTGTGTATAAAGCGTAATACGCGTGCATAGTACGTACGATCTGTGAGCGGAGGAAGGAGTAACGGAGGCGCTGATCGTGATTGCGAAGGTAAGATTTAACATTGGGCCTATACTGCTTCTAGATTGAGGCCTGTATTTGCACAAGTTTAGTAGACTTTAGGCTGACATTAGGGTTTGTCTTGTGTCTTGCAGATAATAAAATGGATGGCTTCAATGACCACAATTTTCTCCCCCTGTTCATAGACAAATACAGGGAGCTGCCCTGTCTGTGGCAGGTCAAACACCCACATTATAATCATAAACAAGAGAGGCAGGCAGCGCTGGAAAAACTGCTGGAGTTGGTGAAAAACCAAAATTGGTGGCCTGAGGAGCACTTATCTTATCTAAGGTCACAGATTCCCAGAGATCAGGAGCTTCAGCAGATGACATTTATGTCCCCAGGCTGTGGTACTATGAGAGACTGCGATTTCTGTCAGACCACACTGAAGTCAGGGAATCCCTCTCAACCCTTCCTTCCACTCTTCCTTCCACCCCAACTGAGGCTTCCGATGTCCAACCTGGGCCTTCCAACCAGGAAGAAGTGGAGGAGCCCAGCTTGAGTCAGGTATAGCATTCTTCTACAGATTTCTGGTCAATAAAGAAATGATCTTTACTAGATGTTATTATTGATCACTAATTGCTGATTTATTAAAGCAAAAATAATTGGGACAAGAATGAAAAATGCTGGGCTCAGAATGATCATCAGTTATATTTGTTAACATTCAATTTGCAACAGTCATGAGATGAAAATTGTGTGTGATTGATGAATAAAAAACTAAAACTATGTCCCTTTTTCATACACAGGAAGACCTCAGCCAGGAGGCTGCTCTGGAATGTGGCAGCCAGGAGGAGGCGGGGCTAAGTTGCAGCCAGGAGGAGGCGGGGCTAAGTTGCAGCCAGGAGAAGCCTGGGACCAGTCGCAGCCTGACCGAATCGCAGGTTCCTCCCCTCCGCCTTCCATACAAAAGAGCGAGGAAGGCGACTCACATGCAGGATTCAGCGCTCAGGCTCATTCAGGAGGCTTCTGCGTCCCTCAGAGCCTTACCCACTCCTGAAGAGGCCTTTGCCTGCATGGCTGCCACCAAACTGAAGTGCATAGAGGAGGGTCAACGCCTCATGTGTGAGCAACTTATTTATAAAGGCCTAACTAAGGGGGTGAGTGGCAAAATCACACCCAAGACTGACGTGATTGAGTTGGACCATCCTCCTCCTGCTGCCACAACTCCACCACCAGAGCCACAGCATGGAAGGAAGCGTGGAAGGAAGACCAGAGAGTGATGGCCCTGGGTTCAGTCTGGTCTGACAAAAGATGCAGTCTCTTGTATGACCACAGCCTGGGGACACAGATGTCATCTGCTGCTTTCGGATCTCTGGGACTTCTGGACCAGACTGCACTACCTTAGATATGGACTCCTCAGGCCACCAATTTTGCAGTAAAATAATTGATGTGTGCCCTGGGGGTCAAAGGCTTCGCCAATTTCTGCAGTTTCTCCAGTGTTTCCTCCCTCTTTTTTTGGTTGTGAGCCCTTAATAAAGGCATTTTTGGTTCAATTATACTCGCCTATGTGTGTTTTCCTTCCAAAAAAACAGTTTGTTGGTGAGGATTCAGGTACATTTCAAATATACAATGTGAAATTAACAAGGGACACCAACACCAAACAATCTCATTGAGATTCAATAATATAAGATCTCAATGGTGTTGTGGTAACTTGACACACAAAACACACACCAAAAAAATCTTTATTAAAAAGCATAAAAAATTTTTAACAAAAAACAGCCTTGAAAACAAATTTTTTACAAATAAAAACAAACCAAAAAAAAATAAATAAAGAAAGAAGTTTGTGAGAAGTCTGTGTGAATATGAGCAGCAAAACTACTTCATTCTTCTCACATTATAAAGAAGAAGAGAGTGCGCTGTATTAAACCATTTTTTACATAGCACCGTGATGAAAGTGCTGTATCCATTGCGAACGCTAATTTTACCAGACCGAGCTGTTCCGTCTTGGAATTTCTTCTGAGCTTGCGTGGCACTTTGTGCGTTGGGACAGGCCACACACGGTCGGAATTGACGCGATCGGATTTTGTTGTCGGAAAATTTTGTAGCCTGCTCTCAAACTTTGTGTGTTTGAAAATGTCCGATGGAGCCCACACAGGGTCGGAATTTCCGACAACAAGCTCCGATCGGACATTTTCCATCGGTCGACTGTGTGTACGGGGCATTAGAGGTTTTCTTTTACGATTGCTCTGTATTTGGCTCCATCCATCTTCCCATCAACTCTGACCAGCTTCCCTGGCCCTGCTGAAGAAAAGCATCCCCACAACATGATGTTGCCACCACCATGTTTCACATTGGTGATGGTGTGTTCAGGGTAATGTTAGTGTTCGTTTTCCACCACATACAGCGTTTTGCTTTTAGGGCAAAAAGATTAATTTGGTCTCATCTGACCAGAGCACCTTCTTCCACATGTGGGACTTCTTATGGCTTCCTTCTTGCCACTCTTCCATAAAGGCCAGATTTGTGGAGTGCACAACTAATAGTTGTCCTGTGGACAGATTCTCCCACCTGAGCTGTGCATCTTTGCAGCTCCTTCAGAGTTACCATGTGGCTCTTGGTTGCTTCTCCGATTAAGGCTCTCCTTGCCCAGCCTGTCACATTAGGTGGATGGCCATGTCTTGGTAGGTTTGCAGTTGTGCCATACTCTTTCCATTTTTGGATGATGGATTGAACAGTGCTCCGTGAGATGTTCAAAGCTTGGGATTTTTTTTTTATAACCTAACCCTGCTTTAAACTTCTCCACAACTTTATCCCTGACCTGTCTGGTGTGTTCCTTGGCCTTTATGATGCGGTTTGTTCACTAAGGCTCTCTAACACAGGGGTCTCCAACCCCCGGGCAGCGGCCCACTACCGGGCTGCAGACTGTTTACAGGTGGGCCGCGAAGTCTCCACAATCTGAGGTGCGGCTGCAGCGGGCGAGCAGAGAGATCACCGCCAACACCGCACCTCCGCCCACACAGCCCGCCGCTACACTGTTGGGGTGAAGCAGGCGAGCAGAGAGATGACATCTCCCACCGCCTGCCCACATCACCGCTGTTCCGCCCACACAGCACTGTTGGAGGTGAAGTGGGGGAGCAGAGAGATGACATCATCTCTCACTGCCCGCCCCGCATCACTGCTGTTCTCTCTCACGCAGAACCCACACCTCCACTGCACTGCCTCTGTGCTTAGTGACAATTTGCGTCTAGGAGACAGGAGACAGTGGCATATGCAATCTGCATCTGGTGGCAAGTGACTGTGGCAATCTGCATCTGGTGGCAAGTGACTGTGGCAATCTGCATCTGGTGGCAATCTACATCTGGTGGCATGTGGCAATCTGCATCTGGTGGCATGTGGCTGTGGCAATCTGCATCTGGTGGCAAGTGACTGGCAATCTGCATCTGGTGGCATGTGACAAGTGACTGTGGCAATCTGCATCTGGTGGCATGTGGCAAGTGACTGTGGCAATCTGCATCTGGTGGCATGTGGCAATCTGCATCTGGTGGCAATCTGCATCTGGTGGCACATGACTGTGGCAATCTGCATCTGGTGGCATGTGGCAATCTGCATCTGGTGGCATGTGACTGTGGCAATCTACATCTGGCAATCTGCATCTGGTGGCATGTGACTGTGGCAATCTGCATCTGGTGGCAGGCGATGTGGCAATCTGGTGATAGGCACCGTGGCAAGCTGCATCTGGTGGCAAATGACAAGCTGCATCTGGTGTCAGATTCTGCATTATGGTGAGTTGAACTATTAAATTTTATATCACAATATAATAATAAAAATAATGCGCTTCAATCATCCTGATACCATATTAACCATGATGTTGTGATGATTGAAGTGCTAACACCAGCCTTTTTCTGACAAATTGGCCGCAAAAAAACACATAGTCAACCAGACTTTCATCCACAATGCCGGTCCCCGGTGCCAAAAAGGTTGGGGACCGCTGCTCTAACAAACCCCTGAGAGCTTCACAGAACAGCTGTATATATACTGAGATTACACACAGGTGGACTCTATTTACTAATTAGGTGACTTCTGAATTGAAGCAATTGGTTCCAATAGATTTTAGTTGGGGGCATCAGAGTAAAGGGGGCTGAATACCAATGCACGCCACACTTTTCAGATATTTATTTGTAAAAAAAATAAATTTGAAAACCATGTATCATATTCCTTCCACTTCACAATTATGTGTCACTTTGTGTTGGTCTATCACATAAAAACCCAATAAACTACATTTACGTTTTTGGTTGTAACATGACAAGAGGTGGAAAATTTCAAGGGTTATGAATATTTTTTCAAGGTCCTGTATGTGTATATATATATATATATATACACACACACACATACATATATATTCACATTTGCTGAATTCTACTGTATAAATCAAGAAAAATCAGGCAGGTGATTATTGTTTACTTTAGTGCCATCTAGTGGTGAAAATGATTACAGCTTAATTTAAAATTACAGATAATTAAAAAACTTTTTTTTTTTTAGTTTTGGACAGATTGGAGAGGGATTAGAAAGCCTGTTAGTTTTTATTGCTGTCTTCTGAGCCCACGTTAGGGCGATTCACCCTCTCTATTTGTTTATCATTATCATTGATAGTAAAAGTAAAAGAAAATCCCAAACTTTGGGTTGTCCCCAAAAAAAGTAATAGGAGGGGGAATCTTCCAATGGGGACACTAGGTCTGATAACCTGGGGTAAACCTAAGGAATTTCCTTAATATTAAGGCATTTCCTCTCACTTCCTTTATGGCTATGGGAAAGGAAGTGAAGGGAACGCTCTGCAATAGGACACAGATGGCGAGAAAACAATCTCACAGGGGTTATAACGCTCCCTTACTCTATCCTAAATAAAAAAGAAAGTTTTTCCTATAGTTCTACTTTAGGCTCAGTTCTCACTACTGTGATGCAATTTTGACTGCATTTGTAATGCGACATTGGTTGCATCTTGGATGTGGTTTGTGTATACTATGGGGCCAAAACGCACTGTAAATCGCACCAAAGTAGAACAGGAAGATGTGTTGCAGATGTGCTGCATTGATTTGAACATGCACCGTTAGAAGCAATGTTATTTCTATTGTCATGCAATTCAGTGTGACTCAAGTTGCATCTGAAATCACATCTGTGTGAACCATGCTCTAATCCTGTGCTAAGAGAAATATGAAGCCTGCTACAGAAGACATCTAGCTTCTGAGAATAGTATATGCCTGGCTCTCATGCTGATCTAATGGTGACATGAAGTCCTGGGTCTTTAAGCAGATCAGATATGCAAATGAGGAGTTATGAGTATGCTCTGTGTCAGAGTCCTGGATGTGAGGCAGGATTGCGGAGGGGGCGTCCCTTGCGGCTAAGTGCAGCGTAACCCTGGGAGTGAGACAGGGAATACGGTGCCCAAAGGTGCACGGGTTGCCAGGGTGCTGTTGCTGAGTAGCTGATAGCAGGGAGCTGCTGGGGTGCGCTGGTAAGGTTAAGGGCAACCGTGCAAGGAGAGATTCCAGGTATGGAGCCCTGGAGCAACCAGGAGCGGAGTCAGAGCCAGGCCAATGGTCATGCAGCACAGGAATCAGTCCGAGGTAAAGTAAAGCAGGATAATCAGAAACGGAGAAGGTAGCCGAGCTGGGGGTCAAACACAGGAGGACGATCAAGGTACAGATGCGGAGCAGAAGAATAGTCAGGTCCAAGCCGGGGTAAATGCAGGCGGAACATAGGAGTAGTCAGGCAAGCCGGGTAGTAACAGGAAACAGGTATAATGACAGGCACAAGAGACACAGGAAGCTGATGATAATCCAGCAACCAACGTGTACCAGCAGCAGGCTTAAATAGGCAAAAGGGCGCCATTGATTATTGTGATGCGCGTGTGTGTTAGCGCGCGCCCGCTATTGCGCATCTGTGTGCACCCGTCGTCGTGCGTTTATGTGCGCGCATGCACACAGAGTTTCGCCTGGCGCCACAATGATGGATACTGGCAGAATTTACCCGTCCTACGGCTATTACCCTGAAACTCTGTCATCACTGGCATACTTTAGGTTAAGGACACAGAAAGTACTAAAATCAGAGAATGGGGCAGTTCCAGGCAGTGAGCATTTTTTTTTTAGGTGGTCAGTATGGCAGTCTCCTTATTTCTCGAAGCATAGGTTTAGTGCCCTTATCATTCTCCTCACCTAGTTTTTTTTGCAATATATCATGTTTACCTAACATGCAGCTCCCCAGTGTGTACAGTGAGTGAGTTTACCTTATCATACTGGTCTCTGCACCAGTCACACAATTTGCAATAGCGATTTCCATTAATTCTAACAAACAGCATTTCTGTTGCAATGTGGATGTCTTTGATGACACCCCGGAGGAGGGGCGAAACGAGTCGACGTAATACCCAGCTCACGACACAACCAGTGACACAATTTCCTGCCTCAGTGGAACGCACGCTGAGTGGCGATCCCGGAAGTCTATTCTGAATGCCTGTTTGTGCCTCACAGTTTGTAAGTAGCGCTGTAATGCGCGCATTTTTGTTTTTCCAGCAGTACTTTACCATGTTATCTTCTCTTTGTTTTTTTGGTGGAATACGATATTCTTCTTACTTCCAAGCATCCATCTGACTTGCAACATTTCAGCATCTATCCGATTCATTCCCTGAAACTGCAACATTCCGGGTGACTGTGTGTGTTTGCCCTATATTGCCCTGTACACACGGTCGGATTTTCAGACGGAAAAAGTGCGATCGGATTGTGTTGTTGGAAATTCCGATCGTGTGTGGGCTCCATCAGACTTTTTCTGTCAGGATTTCCAACACACAAAGTTTGAGAGCAGGCTATAAAATTTTCCGACAACAAAATCCGATCGGTTAAATTCCGATCGTGTGTAGACAAATCCGATGCACAAAGTGCCACGCATGCTCAGAATAAATTAAGAGACGAAAGCTATTGGCTACTGCCCCGTTTATAGTCCCGATGTACGTGTTCAGAATGATCGGATTTTCCGACAACTTTGTGCGACTGTGTGTATGCAAGACAAGTTTGAGCCAACATCCGTCAGAAAAAATCCATGGATTTTGTTGTCGGAATGTCCGATCGTGTGTACAGGGCATAAGACATTTAAAGCTGAGGGTCTGCTATTCTTTGATGAGTAAGGTCTCCCTACAGAGAATCCATATATCCTACTTAGGACTTTTTTTTTTACCCACATCATTTCACTTTACATCACATGGTATTGTTACACTGTTATTTTGCCATTTATTTTTTGTTAATTTCATGTGTTTATTGCGTTCATTCATAGACACACATTGAGGGTGCCATTATTGTTTTTATTGTGTACATTCACAGACACACATCGAGTGTATTATTATTAATTTATTATTTAGTTGCTAGCACTCCATATATTAGTACATCACATGTTGAAGTTTTAGCACTTTTCATGCAGCAGCTGCAACAGATTTCAATTTATTGTCACTTTTGCTAGTATTCACTTCAGCGCCAGTTTTTTTTTTTTTTTTTTGTCATACAATAGTCATTTTATGTCCAAGGATCATTGGTTTCCAGGACCTCTGCACTGGTATCTTTTATGGGAGGTTCCTCATAAAATAGTAGAAGTGAGTATGCATCAAGTCATTAAGTTAAATTAAGGGAAAGTTAACTGAGGCTAAAGAATCTAGTCATAAAAAATTACGTTTGTTCTGTGTAAATTATGCTAAAACAAAAGTTCTTTTCTCTTGAGCATTTTTACTATGAGCAGTAGTAGAATACTGCATTATGGCCACTTGATAGAGCTGAGGAGCATAGGAAATACATGTCTTTGTAACAAGAGATACAATGTAACAATTCTCAAGCATGCAAGAGGGAATTAGCAAATAAATGTAACCAGTGGTACATTTGCTCATTTTTTTTCTAGAGTTGTCTAGAACTGTTACATTGTATCACGTGTTACAAAGACATATGTATCTTCTATCCTCAGCAATAGAAAAAGGGTCCAGTTACATTTTTGCCCAATTAGGCCCCTTCCACACAAGGCGGATCGGTTTCAGCGGAGTCCGCCAGCTCAGCAGGAAGTCCCCCCTGTTGAGCCGGCGGATGACAGGTCCGTCTCTGCTTCACTGAGCGGAGAGGGGCCTGCCGAGCGCCTCCGATTCCTATGGAGAGATCGGACGAAAACGGACAGCATATTCGTTTTCATCAGATCTCATCTGATCCGCCAGGATGGATGGCGAACGTATCGCCATCCGTCTGATTTTAGCGGATCGGATATCAGCGGACATGTCACCGCTGACATCCGTCGCTCCATAGACCTGCATGGAGCGTCCGTTCAGGTCCGCCTAAAAAACTGAGTGTGAAAGGGGCCTTAGTGTTAGAGTTAGTGCAACAGAGACCTTTATTTTTGTACTTTTGCAAGGCTGTAATGCTTTGTTGATATTGTGTCCCTGGTCTAGTTTCACTGATAAATGTGTCTTTTTTTTTTTGTAGGGTTACAAAAAAAAAAATGAACCCCTTCATGTGACCACTGATTATGTGACTGCCAATCAGAAAGCTCCCAACAAACAGTTTCTGGCGCTTAGATGTGGTTTTCTTCAGGGGTAGTATGGAAGCATACATTAGGAGCTTTCCGGTCCCCACCGATGACTGTGCTGAAAGTGCGCAGGGCGTGCACTCTCAGCACAATTTTGTGTTTACATAGGGCTGCATATATGCGTGCAGCAGGTGGGAAGAGGTTTATAAAAAAAAAAAAAAAACACAAAAAGAATTACGAGTAAAGAAAAAAATATTTTGCAATTCAATTCAAGTGGTTCCTGTGTGATTCACATGTGACTCATAGTGTGAACCAAAACCAAAAATGTATTATATGACAGCTTACCAATCATTAGATGTGGCAGCTGCATCAGGCTTTGGCTTTGTTCCCTGTGTTTTTACCTGGCAATATGACCAGTAACACATCTGTATTAGTGAGACAACTCTGAAGGAATGTGCAAAGGAGGCACAGCAGACAGTAGCATTGGGGGTGGGGGGTGGGGTAGTGTTAAATGGTTTCGATTTAGAACCATTTAATTTACAAAAAAAAATAAAAATTGAAGCCAAACTCCAGTGTAAACTTCTTTTTTTTTCCTTTTGGGATAAAGGGTTTGCTGAATAATTAAAAGCTGATCATTTTAACCACTTCAGCCCCCTTAATGACCAGGCCATTTTTTGTGATACAGCACTGCATCACTTTGACTATAGCGCAGTCGTGTGGCGTTGTACCCAAACAAAATTGACGCCCTTTTTTTCCCACAATTAGAGTGTTCTTTTGGTAGTATTTGCTCATCTCTGCAGTTTTTATTTTTTGCGCTATAAACAAAAAATGTGACAATTTTTTTATTCTACATATTTGTGGTTAAAAAAAAAAAAAAAAGGCATTTTTATTTATTTACTTTTACTAGTAATGGCGGCGATCTGCGATTTTTAGCGGGACTGTGACATTGCGGCGGACAGATCAGACACTTTTGACACATTTTTGGGACCATTGACATTTATACAGCGATCAGTGCTAAAAATAGCCACTAATTAATGTATAAATGTCACTGGCAGGGTAGGGGTTAACACTAGAGGGCGATCAAGGAGTTAAGTGGGTTTCTACCTGGGAGGGGATGGGACAGACTAGCGGAGGAGCCAGATCACTGTTCCTACTTGGTAGGAACAGACAATCTGTCTCTCCTCCCGTCAGAACAGGGATTTGTGTGTTTACACACACAAATCCCCGCTCTGGCTCTCATGCCCGCGTTTGCGGATGGCCGGCGGGTACGCTATGGCTCTTAAAAGGAGCCGCCTTACATATACGGCGATTCGCGCAGGAGAGCCAACTTGCTGCCTTGTATGTATGGGAGCCGGTCGGGAAGTGGTTAATCACCCCTGCCAGTGTTCGGTGGTTTGTCTCATCCATGAAAACTGATAAGCTCTGCAGCAGAGCTTATGCTGTGAAAAGCAAGACTTGCTGGCTGGATCACCAGATTGAAAGAAAGCCTAAAAAAGGAAACTAATGCAGCCATCACACCTAAGTATTGGTAAGCTTGCTTTTAGGTTTAATACTGCTTTAAGGACAAAATTGCAATACCAAGTCAGGGTGTGTCATCACTGGGAAAATATTATAGTTTCCTTTTAAGCAGATAATTGTGCGAATATTGTTTGTGTTAGCTATAAATGAATGCAGGAAATTTTTATTATTTTATTACTTATTGTTAGTGCAGCATTACTTAGCTAAACAGAATTCAGCACGCTACATGAATTATAAGTCAAAATCATAGTAGGGAGTCTATCCATGCTATCAGGATAATACACAAAAACAGAAGAGCCTAGTGGGATACAATGGCTACTCTACCAGCAAGTTGTATCACTAGGCATCATACAATTGTAACAACAGATTGAAATACACAGCCTACAAAAGAGACATGCATACGAAAGTACTAGAGAGCTACATATATTCATCTTTTGGTATGAATGAGGAATTCTTATACATATAAATCCAGTAACATGAGACAGCAAGGCATTGTTTACTGCGCTATGACATAGTCGTTCTCTTGTTGGAGCATTTTACACTCTAAAGACCTGCTATTCCTTGTAATATGATGTAAATTAGCATTGAGCCTCTTACAATAGGCCTGTTATCAGAGCTGAGTCTGCAGTGCACCTGCATAACAACCAATCTCATATTGTAATCATGCAGGATCCTGATATACAACATAGGCCTCTAAATTTTTAGTAATCACTGAGGATTTACATAATCATACAGAAGTACAAAGCTGCATGTTACTTATCAAGACGACATTTAATAGCATATTGTGCTATATGATATTTTGGTATGTACATTCAGGCTTTTGCCAAAAATTGATTACCTTGAGGCTGGGTTCACACTGCTGCGGTGCGGGAACGCAGCGAATTTACTGCGGGTTCCCGCACCGCACCAACTCGCACGGCAGTTCACACTGCCATATGCGAACTGCTGGGGAGTGTCATACAATGTTAATGACACCCCCAGTTCAGCCCGCATATCGCAATGCGAACTGACAATTCGGACATTTTCGGATCGCATAGGTGTGAACACCCATGCGATCCGATTTTGGTCCGAACAAAAAAAAGGGTCCTGTGCGAGTTTGGACCGAATGCGGTGCGATATCAGCCATACTATCTGTATGGCTGATATCGCACAGCACAGACATCGCATGTGATGTGAACAGCAGTGCGCTGCGAATTACATGCGATGTCTGCCACGGCAGCAGTGTGAACCCAGCCTTAAAGTGAGCATATTTTGATGTTTGTTTTTTTAACATGTGATGCAATGTTTTTCAATATTGGTCTTCAAAAACATAATTCATTCATTAACATTAGATAAATCCTATTTTATGGTACGCCTAAAGCAAGATTAACAAAAGGAAAAAAAAAAAAAAAATAGCAGTTAGCAGGCACTGGGGTTGATTTACTAAAACTGGAGAGTGAAAAATCTGGCGCAGCTGTGCAAAGAAATCAATCAGCTTCTAACTTCAGCTTGTTCAATTAAAGGGATTGTGAAGTCTCAACATTTTTCACTTTTTTTTCACCCTTAGGCTGGGTTCACACTGGTGCGACACGACAGCCGTCCTACTTTGGATCCGACTTTGCCCTGCGACATGAAGCCGGCATGTGTCCGACTTTCAATGAACGGGGATCCGACTTGGATCACCGCCAATGCCCGACACTGTGTTTGGTATGAATCTTTAGGGGGAACTCCGCGCCAAATTTTAAATAAAAATCCGGCATGGGTTCACCCTCCAAGAGCATACCAGGCCCTTGGGTCTGGTATGGACCTTGAGGGGAACCCCCTACGCCGAAAAAACGGCGTGGGGGGTCCCCCCCAATCCATACCAGACCCTTATCCGAGCACGCAGCCCGGCCGGACAGGAATGGGGGTGGGGACGGGCGAGCGCCCCCCCCCTCCTGAACCGTACCAGGTCGCATGCCCTCAACATGGGGGGTTGTTGCCTTGGGGGAGGGGGGCGCGCTGCGGCCCCCCCACCCCAAAGCACCTTGTCCCCATGTTGATGAGGACAAGGGCCTCTTCCCGACAACCCTGGCCGTTGGTTGTCGGGGTCTGCGGGCGGGGGGCTTATCGGAATCCGGTAGCCCCCTTTAATAAGGGGGCCCCCAGATCCCGGCCCCCCACCCTATGTGAATTGAGTATGGGGTACATGGTACCCCTACTCATTCACCTAGGGAAAAAGTGTCAATTTAAAAAAAAAACACTACACAGATTTTTAAAGTATTTTATTAGACAGCTCCGGGGGTCTTCTTCCGACTTCGGGGGTCTCTCCGGTTCTTCTCCGCGCTCTCCGGGTCTTCTGCCGGGCTCCTCCGCTCTCTTCTGCTCTTTTGCCGCTCTTTTGCTTAAGCAGAGGAGTCCGGTCTTCAATCTTCTGCCTTCTGCCCTCTTCTCCTGATGTTGACACGACGCTCTCTGGGGCTGGAATGCACTCTGAGCGCTCCGGTCTGACTTATATAGGCGGTGACCCCGCCCCCTAATGCCGTCACAGTCCCTGGGCATGCTGGGACTGTGACGTTTTAGGGGGCGTGGTCATCACCCGATGACCACGCCCCCTGTATGCCGTCATAGTCCCAGCATGCCCAGGGACTGTGACGGCATAAGAGGGCGGGGTCACCGCCTATATAAGTCAGAGCAGAGCGCACAGAGAGCATTCTAGCCCCAGAGAGCGTCGTGTCAACATCAGGAGAAGAGGGCAGAAGATTGAAGACCAGGCTCCTCCGCTTTAGCAAAAGAGCGGCAAAAGAGCAGAAGAGAGCGGAGGAGCCCGGCAGAAGATCCGGAGAGCGCGGAGAAGAACCGGAGAGACCCCCGAAGAGAAGAAGGCAGCAGACCGGGCTCCTCCTCTTTAGCAAAAGAGCGGCAGAAGAGAGAGGAGGAGCCCGGCAGAAGACCCGGAGAGCGCGGAGAAGAACCGGAGAGACCCCCGAAGTCGGAAGAAGACCCCCGGAGCTGTCTAATAAAATGCTTTAAAAATCTGTGTAGTGTTTTTTTTTTAAATTGACACTTTTTTCCTAGGTGAATGGGTAGGGGTACGCTGTACCCCATACTCATTCACATAGGGTAGGGGGCCGGGATCTGGGGGCCCCCTTATTAAAGGGGGCTCCCGGATTCCGATAAGCCCCCCGCCCGCAGACCCCGACAACCAACGGCCAGGGTTGTCGGGAAGAGGCCCTTGTCCTCATCAACATGGGGACAAGGTGCTTTGGGGTGGGGGGGCCGCAGCGCGCCCCCCTCCCCCAAGGCAACAACCCCCCATGTTGAGGGCATGCGGCCTGGTACGGTTCAGGAGGGGGGGGGGGCGCTCGCTCGTCCCCACCCCCATTCCTGTCCGGCCGGGCTGCGTGCTCGGATAAGGGTCTGGTATGGATTGGGGGGGACCCCCGCACGCCGCTTTTTCGGCGTAGGGGGTTCCCCTCAAGGTCCATACCAGACCCAAGGGCCTGGTATGCTCTTGGAGGGGGAACCCATGCCGGTTTTTTATTTAAAATTTGGCGCGGAGTTCCCCCTCAAGAACATATGAGCACAAGTCGCGTGCCGAAGTCGGATCATGCAAGACGGCAATCCGACTTTGATCCGACTTCAATGATAGTCAATAGGCTGAAGTAGGATCAAAGTCGGACCAAAGTAGTACAGGGAGCATTTCTAAAGTCGGAACGACTTGTGTCGGACCAGTTAGGACGGCTCCCATAGGGAAACATTACATTTCACACGTCATGCGACATGAGCTCCCAATGTCGGAGCGTTTGTCGGACCAGTGTGAACCCAGCCTTATTCTTATCTGAGCCCATTCGTTCCAGCCCCATGCACGAACCCAGCGGATCCAGTGACATGCGAGCGGGGCGCAGGCATTGTGTAAAAATGATAGAAACCAACCGCTGTCAGGGACTTATTTACAGGCTCCTCTTCTTTCTTCCCCTCTGAACTTTTGTTGCAGTTGTCTTTTTGTTTGCAGTTGTCTAGCTTACGTCTTAAAGCGGAGTTCCACCCAATAATTGAACTTCCGCTTTAAGTACTGGTGACCCCCTGACATGCCACATTTGGCATGTCCTTATTTTTTTTGGGGGGGGAGCGGGTACCCAGTTTTGACAGGCACCCAGCTCCCACTTCCTCCACTGGCGCCACAGCACTGGAAGGAAGTTCACCTCTCCCCCCCTCCTTCTCTTTAATCTTCTGGGACATGTCACAGGTCCCAGAAGATTTCTGGCCATTCACAACGCACAGCGCGGCTCGCCCAGCTGTGAACCCACAGCTGGGCGCCCACAGTTGCAATGCCGGCGCCACGGAGAGGAGCGAGGCTTTGTGCGCCCGCATCGCTGGACTGTGGGACAGGTGAGTGTCTGTTTATTAAAAGTCAGCAGCTACACTTTTTGTAGCTGCGGACTTTAAAATGGGTGGAACTCCGTTTTAACCTCACTTGTTTTACTCTGTCAAAATGATTCCATTCGAAGGCCACAGCAATGCCAAGTAGTGTTTGTCATTACTGTAGTCCACATTTGGAAATGGCTTGTTGTGCGACCCGCTAGTGGGGTGCACATAGGATAATATTCAGTTATATAATAACCCAATCAATCTAGATTTTGACTACAGTGGCTCTGGATCTGAGTTACATTGACGCTTATTTTTAAAAAAATTCTTAAAATTATTTAAAAGGTATGCAACATCACAATATAGCATGACATGACATATCAGACATTGATACGCGGTAATAGAAATTTATATAACAAACAACAAATTTTAAAAAATCAATAAAGTTAAAGTTACAGCACATCGATATAAAGTGCCTATTAAATTTAAGCCGTAGTCTCCACAGCAAGTGTGTTTTGTAATGTGGCGAAATACATATAGAAAAACAGGGTTATTACCCTTTAACACTCTTTTCCAGGAATCTTCCAGGATGGCTTACAGGACAGCACAGCACAGGAAACACATAATCCACATTATAAAAGACCGCCCATAAGCCATGGACCCTCAGTATTAACAAATAATCGAAGGCTCAGATAAAATAATAAAAACACTTTCCTTGGTTCAACCAGCTTAGCTTTACATAATTATTCCTACGAAACAAGGGGGTAACTGACGCCATCCTGAATTCCAGTAAAAGAGCGTTAACAGGTAATAACCCTGTTTTTTCCCAGTCATCTTCCAGGATGGCTTACAGAGAGGACAAAATAGAACTACCTGATCAGGGCGGGACCACAGCCTGCAGCACTTTCCTGCCGAAGGACTGGTCTTGATTTGCAAGCACATCCAGCCTATAGTGCTTTACAAATGTATGAAAGCTGGACCAGGTTGCCACTTTGCATATCTGGAGGGACGAAGCTCCGACCCTTTCAGCCCAAGATGTACAACTCCTGGCGAAAATGATGGCATCACCAGTCCCTGAGGATGTTCCTTCAGTTGTTTATTGTTGTAGAAAAAAAGCAGATCACAGACATAGCCAAAAACTAAAAGGCATTTCAAATGGCAACTTTCTGGCTTTAAGAAAAACACTAAAAGAAATCAAGAAAAATAATTGTGGTGGCCAGTAACAGTTAGATTTATAGAACAAGCACAGGTAATAAATTATGGAATCACTCAATTCTGAGTAAAAAATTATGGAATCACCCTGTAAATTTCCATTACAAACACTAACACCTGCATCAGATTAAATCTGCTTGCTAGTATGTAGGTAAAAAAGGAGTGATCACACCTTGGAGAGCTGTTGCAACAAGTGGACTGACATGAAGCATGGCTCCAACACCAGAGATGTCAATTGAAAAAAAGGAGAGGATTATCAAACTCCTTAAAGAGGGTAAATCATCACACAGTGTTGCACAAGATATTGGTTGTTCACAGTCGGCTGTGTCTAAAACATGGACCAAATACAAACAACATGGGAAGGTGGTTAAAGGCAAGCATACTGGTAGACCAAGGAAGACATCAAAGCGTCAAGAAGCAATATGCCTTGAAAAAACGGAAAATGTACAACAAAACAAATGAGGAACAAATGGGAGGAAACTGGAGTCAACATCTGTGACCGAACTGTAAGAAACCACCTAAAGGAAATGGGATTTACATACAGAAAAGCTAAAAGAAAGCCATCTCTAACACCTAAACACACCTAAACACAAAAAAACAAGGTTACAATGGGCAAAGGAAAGGCAATCGTGGACTGTGGATGATTGGATGAAAGTCATATTCAGTGATGAATCTCGAATCTGCATTGGGCAAGGTGATGATGCTGGAACTTTTGTTTGGTGCCGTTCCAATGAGATTTATGCAGACGACTGTCGGAAGAAAACATGCAAATTTCCACAGTCAATTATGATATGGGGCTGCATGTCAGGTAAAGGCACTGAGGAGATGGCTGTCATTAAATGCACAGGTTTACATTGAAATTTTGGACACTTTTCTTATCCCATCTATTGAAAGGATATTTGGGGATGATGATATCATTTATCAAGATAATGCATCTTGCCATAGAGCAAAAACTGAAAAAATTCCTTGAAGAAAGACACATAAGGTCAATGTCATGGCCTGCAAACAGTCCGGATCTCAATCCAATTGAAAATCTGTGGTGGAAGTTAAAGAAAATGGTCCATGACAAGGCTCCAACCTGCAAAGATGATTTGGCAACAGCAATCAGAGAAGGCTGGAGCCAGATTGATGAAGAGTACTGTTTATCACTCAGTAAGTCAATGCCTCTGAGACTGCAAGCAGTTATAAAAGCCAGAGGTGGCGCGACAAAGTACTAGTGATGTGTTGGAGTGTTATTTTGTTTGTTTGTTTTTCATGATTCCATAATTTTTTTACTCAGAGTTGAGGGATTCCATAATTTATTCCCTGTGCTTGTTCTATAAATCTAACTGTTACTGGCCACCACAATTATTTTTCTTGATTTTTTTTAGTGTTTCTTAAAGCCAGAAAGTTGCCATTTGAAATGCCTTTAGTTTTTGGCCATGTCTGTGATCTGCTTTTGTTCTACAACAATAAACAACTGAAGGAACATCCTCGGGGACTGGTGATTCCATCATTTTTGCCAGGGGTTGTAGATACTGCTCTTGTGGAAGGGGCATTGACTCCTGTTGGTGGTGGTAGAGATGCTGTCTTGTATGCTTCTATGATTGCCAACTTCATCCACCTGCCGATAGTATTTTTTGATGCCTTTTTACCTTTGTTAGGACTGGCGAACTAAACTAACAGACTCGTGCAGGATCTCCACTCTTTGGTGTACTCGTTATACGCAATCAAGCATCTTCTCACGTCTATATTTTTAAACTTGGCCTCCTTATCATTTTTAGGATTACCTCAAAAAGACGGGTTTACTATTTCTTCCAATCAGTAAAAGTTGGATGCTACTTTAGGCAGGAAAGCAGGGTCAACAAGGATAATCTTGTCCTGAGATATTATGCTAAATGGTTCCACTATTGAGAGGGCTTGCATTTCTCTGACCCTCCTAGCGGAGACATGTGCCACTAAAAAAGGACCGTTTTTAAGGTCAAAAGTTTTTTTGGAGCAGTCTTCCAGTGGCTCGAATGGCTCCCTGCAAAGACTCTGTAGTACCGTGGATAAGTCCCAAGAGGGGAACCTCCTAGATTTAGGAGGCCTTCTTCCACTTATGGCTGTGAGAAACCTTTTGATTAGCGGTTCTTCTACTAGCCTTTGATTAAGAAAGCTTGATAGAGCAGATACCTGTACCTTGAGGGTACTGACTGCAAGGTTTAGGTCTGGACCTGCTTGAAGGAATTCTAGAACCACCAGGATCATAGGGCCTGAGATTCTGTTGTTGATTGTACGCCAAACACCAAACTTTTTCAAGATCTTGTATATAGTATTGGTGGAGGCTTTCCTGCTGCTAAGGATATTATCTATTACCCCTCTTGATAGCCTCTTCCGCTCTAAAAGCTCCCTTTCAGTAGCCAGGCCGTCAGAGAGACGGTTCACCTGCGGATGATTCACTGTTCCCTGATGAATGACGTCTGGCTTGGAGGGGAGTCTCCAAGGATCTGTAGTGCAGAGTTTTAACAGTCCTGGGAACCAAGCCCTCCGAAGGCCAAAACAGGCAATTAGAATGACTTTCGCCCTTGAGGCTCTTATCTTCAGTAGTATTTTTGGTATGAGCGCAAATGGAGGAAACGCATACGTTAGGTCTGTTCCCCAAGGTTGTGATAGGGCATCTAAGCCCACACTGAGCTGATCCCTTTGAAGGGAGAAGAATTGGCCCACTTTCCAGTTTACTCTGGTCGCAAACAGGACTATCTGGGGCATCCCCCATTTTGCCACGATTAGTTTGAACATGGTTTGATTTAAACACCATTGCGTCTGTGACAGAGTTTCCCTGCTTAGGGCGTCTGCAAGTGAGTTTAGTTCTACTTTCAGGTGCACAGAAGATAGGGATAGAAGATTTACTTCCGCCCATCCCAGAATCTTTTCTGCTATACTCATTAGGCACGCTGCTCTCGTACCCCCGTTTGTTGATATAGTTCACGGTAGTTATATTGTCCGAGAAGACTTGTACGTGTTTTCCTATCAGGGTAGGGTCAAAAGCCACTAAGGCCTCCTGCAGGGCTTTTAGCTCTTTCACATGGGAAGAAAGGTGGGCTAATTGATTGATCCAGACCCCTTGTACCATCTGGTCGCCCGTGTGGGCCCCCCATCCTCGGCCACTCGCGTCCGTCGTGACTGTCACTGGAAGGTGTTGCAACCAAAGACGACCAGCCAAGAGTTTTTCAGCGTTTAGCCACCACCTGATTGACAGTTTTATTTCCTGAGGGATCTTCCCCTGGCTTGGGAGAGACTCCGTCCCATCTCAAATCGAGAGTGTAAAGGACTGCAGAGCTCTCATGTGAAACTGGGCCCATTGCACCCCTGGGATGGCCGCTGTCATCAATCCGAGAATCCTCATGTTTTGTATTGAGATCTCTCTTGCGCAGAGGTCACTTGCCTCTGTAATTATCGTCATGATTTTGTCTTCCATCAGAAAGATTATGGATACCGCATAATTTATTGTTTACCCCAGGAATGTTATCCTTAGGGTAGGGACTAGCTGTGACTTTTCCCAATTTACCAGCCAGTCCAGCTGCTGGAGGTGTACGATGGTCCTGTTCATGTTCTGTTCCACTTTTATCGCAAAATCTGCAAATATCAGTAGGTCATCTAAGTAAGGGATTATTTGAATCCCCTCCGTCCTCAGAATTTGCAGCGGTTCCGCCAACACTTTCGTTAAAAAAAGCGCGGTGCTGCCGCTAGGCTGAAAGGTAGAGAGTTGAATTGGAAGTACAGGGTTCTGAACTTGTTCTTCACTGCGAATTGAAGGTATTGTCTGCATTCCATCCAAATAGGGATGTGCATATATGTGTCCCTTAGATCTAATAAAGCCATGAAAACGCCTATGGTTAACTCCCTGGTGGTGTAAATGGACTCCATCTTAAACCGTTTGTATTTGACCTGTTTCAGATGAAGAATCAGCCAATATTTTCCTGACGGCTTTTTCCTGGGGAAGACGTAGGAATAAAATCCACCCTTTCTTTGATTTGGAGGGATGCAACTTATCACGTTCTCCTCGAGAATATTTTGAAGGAGAGAAGACATGGCCACCGCCTTTTCTTCCTCTCTTGGTAAAATTGTAGGAAGACCTTTTTGAGGACAGCCCACTAACTCTATTCTGTATCCGAGATTGATAAGATCCAGAATAAAATTGTTGCTGGAATAGGCCTGCCATTGTGTGAAGAAGGCCCCCCATTCTTCCCCCCACCTGGCCGGCTGAGTCACTGAGAGGGGTCCTTAGGCTGGGGGGGGGGGGGGGGGGGGGGGTTTGAAAAGAAAGCCACCTTTTCCCCTCCTATACTGACACCCTTTTCTCTGATCCTGCCTATTTGCATAATCTTTGGACTACCAACGTCTGTCACCTTGGCTGCCACGAAAATTCCTTTTTTGTAGCTTTTTTGGGGATAAGAAACCCCTTTTTCCTGACGGCTGATCTTTCGAGTACCAACTCCAACTATTTCCCAAACAATTAGTCTGAAAAAAGGGAAGAGAACAGAGCTTCATTTTTGAGACTGTATCCCCTTCCCAGGATTTTAACCAGATAGCTCTCCTAGCCTCGTTAACTAAGGCTGTGGCCCTGGCCGTAAATCTCACAGACTCTGTGGAAGCGTCCGCTATATAAGCCACTGCCTTGTGTAATGTTGGTAGTGCCTCCAAGATCTCTTCTTTGGGAGTATCTGACTCCAGAAGTGAGCTGAGCCGTTTTAACCACAAATCCAAAGTACAGGCTACACAGGTAGAGGCAAGGGCAGGTTTAAAGTTACCTAACAGGTCTCACATGCCTTTTTCAAGTAACCTTTGGATTTCCTGTCAATCGGCTTTTGAAATAAGCCTGTATCATCAAAAGAGAGTTCCGCTCCCTTCATTAGGGAGGCGTCTAACTTGGGACAATTCTCCTATAGACTCGTATCCTCTTCTTTGAAAGGGAACCTCCTTTTGAGTTTTTTGGGGAGAAAGATTATTTTTTTCTGGTACTTTCTACTCCTTCAACACGGTTTCTTAGTGAACCGGAAAGGTTCTGATCTGCTTGGCTTGGAGGCCTGCATATAACAGGTCATGCTCAGACAGTTCTTTATCTTCTGGCTCCTCCAACTCCAGGGTATCCTATATGGCATTTAATAACTCATCTGTCTCCTCTGAGGCAAACAGAAATCTTTGGGTTTTTATTTGGTTTGTCCTCCTTAAACTCCCCTTCATCGAAGTCCGAAGCTAACTCCGAGTTTACCTCCAGCTCCTCTGTAATCCCCAGATCAGGGGTTACCTGCCAGATAGGAGTTATCGGCGTCGCCCTAGTGCTGGTACCGGATGTGCTGGGGACGGGATCTGCTCTGGAATCCTGTGCACAGGGTTTGAATGATTTTAGAGTCTCCCTGTTGGAAGACAACATGTTTTATTTCATAATACAAGAGGTGTTCTAAATATGAACTATGGCTATACCAAGCCTCCGCATTCTTGGGGGCAGTCTGGAATGTAAGAAGTTGCACATCAAAGCTTTGTAGCATATTAGAATCTTCATCTGAAAGAAGTCAGGCCCTCGATCAAGGCTGAACAACAGCTTGGCTCCTGACCGACTGGTGTAATAATGCTCTGCAAGCAAGCAAGCTTCAAAGAGGGCCATGGCTGCCAGGATGATTGACGAAGGTGGGTTACAAAAGATCAAAAGGATCATCAGGCACGGACGATGACCCAGGACACAGTCATGATACATGGACAATGCTGCCCCTAAAGGCCAATACAGCAGAACAGACAGTAATATAATATACAGAGGACTGCCCCGTAAATACCGTAATTATCGGCGTATAACATGCACCCCAATTTACGAGGCAATTTTCAGGGAGATTTTTTTTTAAATAAACCACTTTTAAGCAAAATTAGGTCAGTGAGCATCAATGCAGCCTGATCTGTGCCCATCTGCAGCTTTCCATTTACTTTTCCCATGTGCTCTTAGGTGACCCCAATGTGTTGCAAGCACTTAGGTGTGACTTGCCTCTCAGCCGCTCCACCATCCAGCAAGACTTAGCCAGTTAGCAGATGTGCCAGTGATCCTAAACTAGCCAGGGATGCCATGCTTATTCTCTCACCGCTGTAGAGCACTGGAATCTCTCCCACTTCTGTCAAATACAGCTGATTACTGCCCTGAAACCATAATTTAATCTGTGAATACAGATGTGGCACTGTGCAGGAAGTTCCTCTACTGTAGTTCAGCTTTCCTGAGCCGAGTGCCAAGCTGAGCCTAGCACCTGTTAAGCTGTGATGTTTAGCTATGATTAAGATTTTTTGAGTGGCTGTCCAGGATTTTTCTCAGGTTCAGGTCTGGCTAAAGTTGAAAAGCTTTGTCTGAGACATCCAGCACAAAGTCCGGGTGGCCAATAATAGGCATCAACGGAGAGGTGAAGCTGAACACCCAAGCCATCCTATAATATCTGCAGATCAACAGTAAATAGGCTCAAAGGGTGTGGAAATGAAAGCCAGGAGTAACGAATCCCGCTCCATGGAAGGCCAGCACATTGACGCTTCTTAGCCTACCAAGTCCAAAATTATGTTAGGATAAATCTAGCGATTATGATACAAGGCTGCAAATATAGATTAACTGTGCTTTTGAAACACTTAGCTGTATATTTTTATGTAACAATATTGTACTAAATTTCCAATTGTAAATGTGATGTGTTAAACTGAAAATACACCGTTAGATACCGTTCAGTGGGGCAACTTGTCATGTGATTTGACCAAGTTGCACCCTAATGTCAAGTGGATCTGTTCAAATCAGTGCAACCCCCCGACTTTACAGCGCCGCACCAATTGAAGGAAAAAAAAAAAAATTCCTGCACTATTTTATGCCATTTTATGTGCGACTTGCATAGACATTTTTGCATGAAGTCGCACAGATGTCAGGCAAGTCGCACCTGAAATCTTACTGACCCGTGGCTTTGAAATCAAATTTTAAAGTCGCATTTAGTGTGAACAGGGGCTAAAAGTGTTACTTAACCCACAACAGAAAAATCAGCCTGAATATGCATTAAAGCATGCTTGTTATACTCACTGTGGAACCTAAGGAGTTAATCCTACACATTGTGTAAAAAAAAAAAAAAAAAAAAAAAAAGAGGCAGTTTGATCCTGTCTTCTGATACCCCATTTACTGTCCAATCTATCTGCTGATAGTACAGAGCCCTAGGAGGCACTCTGCACATGCTTAGTTTGGTTTGTATTGCTAGAGTGTTTTTTGGTTTTTTTTTTGGGGGGGGGGGGGGTGCATGTGATCAGCACAAGGCCAATCAGCACTGTCAGATAGGGTCAGGAGTCATACAGCCTCATAGGACAGAATGAAAACTCCCCCTACAAGCTTTAATCAGTGCTCTGCTGGACACTGATAGAAGTCAGAAGACTGCTGATGTGAAGTAGTATTTAGATTATATTTACTACAATTGCATTTCCATGAACTGTGGGAGACCAGATATAGGGAATGTAGGGTTCTGGGTTTAGTAACAATTTAACTTTCAATGAAAATCTATTAAAAAAAAAAAAAAAAAAAAAAAAGTTACAGCCACCTTGAGTTCCTAAAGCGACACTGAGTAACTAATATACCCTGCAAAGGATTTTAACAATCACTGTAGAAGAGTTAAAGCTTTCTTTTTCTTCCCCGTTTCATCAAACCAATTCTTGAATTGGACCCCATTCCAGACGGGGAAGGTTACTAGAGCACAACTGCTCAGCGGGGAATGTCCCCTGATCCCCGCTAAGCAGGCAGATGGCTGGTCTGTGTCTGCTCCGCTTATGCAGAGCGAACACAAAACACATCCCATTCCCCTCTATGGGCAGTCAGAGGTAAACAGACTGCCTGTGTTTACACCCGACTGTCATTCAATCTGATGTTCCAGATGGATGGGGAACAGATCCCCATCCATCTGTTTATAGCAGATTGGATGGGATGTTGATGGGTCACTCCATAGAGATGACTGGAGGGTCCACCTGAAAAACTTACAGGTGGACTCAATCGGTTCGCTAGTGTGAAAGGGACCTAGGAGAATGTAGATCAGAGTGGTCATATACCTGGGACACTTTCAATGTTTTAATAGAGAAAGCTGCAGTGTCTGCATAGTTTTTAGAATTAAAAAGGTCAAATACATCTTTAGTACCAGGTTTCCAGTTAGATCCATATGTTAAAAAAAAGGTGTCAGCAGGAACATAAAGCACCCCCTTCCTTAAAAGAATCCAGTGGTATTTCTGCCTGCTGGCTCCAGTCATTAAAATTTATAGATCAGTGCATTAAAACTAAAGTGCAGCCTCCACATATTTTTTGTGTGTGTGTGTGTGTGTGTGTGTGTGTGTGTGTGTGTGTGTGTGTGTGTGTGTGTGTGTGTGTGTGTGTGTGTGTGTGTGTGTGTGTGTGTGTGAAAGGGGGGGGTGTTTTTTTTTTTCTTTTTGGAGATAGCATCCATGGATTACAACTGACGATGTCACTGTGCATGTGCTTTGAACAGCAGTCCCTTTGCCATGGAGATGCATGGGGCTTAGGCTGGATATACATACAATTTTCCTTTTTATATTTAGCAATGCCATACCATATAAGGAGGTCAAACCTTAAAAACATTTTCAATTGTTTAACAATTGAAAATGTTTACGGTTTGACCTCATACGGTATTGGTAAATATAAAAAAGGAAAATTGTATGTATATCCAGCCTAAGCCCCATGCATCTCCATGGCAGAGGGACTGCTGTTCAAAGCACATGCAGCGACATCGTCCGTTGTAATCCATGGATCCTATCTCCAAAAAGACCCCCCCCCCCCCCACACACACACACACACACACACACACACACACACACACACACAAAATATGTGGAGGCTGCACTGCCTCCACCTGTGCTCCTGTTAAGCTGTCAAGTGTAGCTTGCAACTAGAATGTCAGTTTAGACAGGGTTGACTTGTTTGTCTCAACACTGACACTTTTGCTGGACTGCCAATCCTGTTGGAACAGATTTACTGGCAAGTTCAACAGGCGACAATGGGGGAAAAAAAAAAAAAAAATGCAAAGCATCTTGAAATTTGTAAGCTGCAATATACAAAAATGTATGTTTTTAGGTGCAAGATCACGTTAAAGCAGACCTTCAGTCATTTTTCTCATCTTTCCATCTATTAAATACTCTGCACTTTGGATAGTGAAACTTTTTTCTGCCAGTAAATACCTTTTACAGCCCACTTCCTGTTTGTCTAGTAAAAAGCCTAGGCTTAAGACATCATGCACTCAGAGTTTGCCGGTACGAGTCATAAGAGGGCCAAAGAGCTGCAGATGGGCCTCTGTAAAGTCCAGAAGTGAAGAGACAGCAGCTTCAGCTGCCCAGTTAAAAATGGTTGCAGCCAGACTTGGTGGAGGGAGATTTCTGCAGCATATTTGACAAGTACAGAATCACAGTATATATAAAATATGCAAAGTGATTGGAGGGACGCCTCGGAATGGCAAAGATGTTTATTACAAATTATGCAAGTAGACTGCAGTTACTCTTTAACCAGAGGAACTGCAAGCAGACTGCAGTTCCTCTTTAACCAGAACCCTGGCTGGAAAGTGGGTTCCACTTAAGAGCAGTGTCCAAAGGAGGTCACTTCTGGGCTAGCCCTGCAACATCCATCTGCAAAGCCATTGCAAACAGCAGGGGGGGGGGGGGGGGGCAAAAGACAGAACTACTGGCATTTAGAGCTTTATAAAAAGCGCCACAAAAAGGAAAAAAAAAAAAAAAAAAAAAAAAAAAAAAATTATGGATCACCCGATTTTCTTCATTCAAAATCCATCATTAAAATCATACATGATCCTATCAAGAGGATGTGAGCTGAAGAAAAACTGCACATCTGTAGATTTGTGAATATAGAGCTTTATTAAATCATCTTTGATTTTTCTCATCTGTACACAGCTCTTAGGTCAATATTTACAAGTGTTAAAGACATTGCATGTAAGTACTGTGCACAACCACAAAGATTGCAGCTGCAGGGGGACAACACAAAAAAAAGACAGACAAATACATTGTAAAAAAAAAAACAAAAACAAACAGCAGTGGTGATTCATAACATTTCAGAGTCCAGAATGAGCATCAGAAGGTCAATTCCTTATCTGGTTGGCAGGAAGGCTTGATTTATCCAAGTCATCAAAATACGGATGAAGTAAGGCTTTTCTGGCAGAAATTCTTTTTGCTGGGTCATAGATGAGCATTTTCTGTCAAAAACAAAAAGGATAGACAAAGTGGTGCATAACAAAAAAAAAAAAAAAAAAAAAAACCACACACCACCCACAAGAAAAACTTCCACATCTTAAAACACACAAACGAGGTAAAAGCACAAGAAAAAGGAAGCCATCACACCAATAACTGACAGCTTTGATTCAGACATGGAAGTTATCCATTTGTTTTTCCTCCAAGGACTCCAGCGATGAAGTCTCGGTTCACTTGCCAGTCACAAGTTCCATTTGGTAGTTGCCTACTATTTGTGTAACATAATACAAGAGGAAGGACTTCTCTAGTGCAACCAAAAAAAATCCAGGACAACTACAGCCATCAGGCAACCCAAACTGCGTTGAGTAAACTATAAGCCTGTCACACCAGGAACTGATCATCATTGCATTGTTTTAAAGACAAGTTGACTTCCTGGCAGGGACACTTCCAACTATAAATTGACACATGTTTGCTTGAATGGTGTAGAAGGCTTTGAAGGTCTTAAAATAAAAAATTAAAATCTTTTCCACAATAATCTTTTGGGTATCAAGAAAAAGGCATGTAAATGATCTTCAGGAGCGATAAAGGGCATCAGTGATGGAAAGCCTGTACCTGCATGCACACTTAGATCGTATACGGTACTCCTAGCATGTTAACGTGATTGTAAAGTCTTGGGGTTTTTTTTTTCCTATAAAAAAAAAAAAAAAAAACAAACAAACATGTCATACTTACCTGCTCTGTTGCAGTGGATTTGCACAGAGCAGCCTGGATCCTCCTCTGTGATCCTGGCCCCTCCCTCCTGTTCAGTGCCACCACAGCAAGCAGCTTGCTATGGGGGCACCTGAACCGAGTCAGTTGCCCGTGTCCATTCAGACAGGGAGCCCCGGACCCAGCCCTGACCCCTCTCCCGATTGGCTAGCTGACCTGACTGCAGCCAACGGCTGCGCTGCTGTGTCTTAGCCAATCAGGAGGGAGAATCTGATGGCTGAGACACTCGGACATCACTGGACAGAGAGGGACCTCAAGTAAGTGTTAGGAGGGCTGCAGCACACAGAAGGCTTTTGATCTTAATACAAGAGCAAAAACCTTCTGCCTTTACAACTCCTTTACTTTAAGTATTCAGTTATTGTAGCCAGGTGCTGAGCTACAGCAATATGGAGGAGACTTTGCCTTTTGTTCTTCTCTCCCTCTGCTGAGATACCGATTGTGCTGCATCATTCTCCTCAGGCCAGCAAGGGGGAAAGCTATAGCCAAGCCAGCCCACAGACTTCTATGCACAGCGTGGAGAATACTTGGAGTTGTAGTTTGAGATGGCAGCCATAAAAAAAAAAAAAAAAAAAAAAAAAAAAAAAAAAAGGGGGGGGGGCAATAGGCACTGTGCAGGAGTGGAGTTTTTTTTTTTTTTATATATAAACTGCCCGGGAAAGTTCTTCTTGGCACCAAGAGCACTGGTGTCTGGATATTCTGAGAAGACCCAGGGGCAGCTCAGTACCACCCACATCACCAATGAAGTAGGGAGACTGGAGTGTCCACTCACCCTCTGCTGAAATAAAGACTTCTGCCAAAGCTAGACTGCACCTATATAGAAGTGACACGCAAGATTCCTCGTTTTACATTTACCAAGCCCCAGTAGGTGGAGCAAAATGCATCAGGGGGCATGGTTTGCAGGAGCATAGGCCCAGGCCATTCCTTATCTTCATCTCACATGAGCTGGCCGGGAGTGCAGTGTCCATCTCACTACACCTATACCACATTATACCAAACCTTTACTGCATCCAAATCAAATACCTAGTAGCTGTGCCAAGACCATACTGCATGCAGGTTAACTGACAGTATAGTTCTAGCACTGTGTAGATCAGGGATAAGCAACCTTTAAAAAAGGCAGAGATCTACCGGATCATGAAAAACCAAAATATCATGGTGGTTCAGCACCTCTAAGAAATTAACCAGAAAGGCCCAAATGGTTATGTGGGGGGGTACATATGTAGCTTAGGGCAGAAGATGGCGTCCGTCGTTTATGTTAAAATTTTATTTTTTGGGAGACCTGTTAGACCCCTGGTATTTTACCAAAGTGGCCCAAGCCAATGTTTCTCAACTCCAGTCCTCAAGTAACCCCAACAGGTCATGTTTTCAGGGATTTCCCTCAAATGAAAACAGCTGTGGTAATTACTAAGGCAGTGAAACTGATTAAATCACCTGTGCAAAATAATGGAAAGCCTGAAAACATGATCTGTTTGGTACTTGAGGACTGGAGTTGAGAAACATTGGTCTAAACAGACCCCTGATGTCGCACTTTTGAGACAGAAAAAAGGGACCCAGGACTGATTGCCCAGACCCCTTCACTGCAGCCTCAACTGCACTGGACAGTAACTGAATGGGAAAGGGCTGTGCTAAGCAATTTCCTATTGATTCACAAACTGAAGCATAGTTTACTATGCTTCAGTTCTGAACACACACAGAGCGAGTTACTGGAATCGGATAAAGGTAATTTAGATAAGGAAGGGGTGATAAAAATGACACTTCCCACCACCCTTCCCCACTCTCCATCCTGAAATGATCCCCCACAGCAAGTGGGAGAAGAGAGGGAAGCCAGTAGGCACTGGAAAAGGGACACGAGGGGCGGTATTTACTGGTACCGTTCCCCTTTCCTCTTACAGCCACTAAACACTGGTGAGAAGGGAGGTGGCTTTCAGCAGCTGCAGAGGGACAAGAGGTTGGTAGTAAATGCTGCCTCTTCTGTCCAAATTTCCGGAGGGAGGTGGTTGACAGTCATAAAGTTCTACCTGTCACTTACCCACAACTGACAGGTTGCCAACCCCATCTGTAGATTAAACTTTACTGTCTTATAGCCTCTACTGTTAATCATTTTGTATGCTAAATTGTAGCATTACCATTGCTAACCCATGTTATGATTGCCTAGATACTGACCATGTTGGACGACAAATATATTAAAGTACTTGTCAAGAGAAGTGAGTTTTTTTTTAAGTTATACTTACCTGCTCTGTGCAGTGGTTTTGCCCCAATCTCCCTCTTCTCAGGTCCCCCGCCAGTGATCCAGGCTCTTCCTCCTGCTGAGTGCCCCCATAGCAAGCCACTCTAAGAGCCAATGACTCTTGCTGCTGTGTCCGAGCCAGTGTGGAGAGAAAGGGCAGAAATCTTGCTCTCAAGCACAGTGCTGGATTGACATGGGGCTCAAGGGCTAAGGGGGAAGTTTTTTTTTTTACCTAAATGCAAAGCAAAGGGCCAGTTTACTGCCCTTCAAACTTTAGGGGTTTGGACTGTAACCACGGGGCATAGAAAATGCCTTGGCATCAATGGGAGTAAACAATGCCATAGGCTTTGTGGTTAGTGGGAGTGGCCTAAAGACCAAAAAAAAAAAAAAAAAAAAAAATTTAAATCATCATCTGTCAGGAGGAATAGCGGCCCATAATTAGTGTCAGTGGGAGACTTTGTTTCCCCCATCTCTGGTGTCAGTGGAAGGAATAGTGCCCCAAGGGCCAAATAAAGGCAAGCAGAGGATCACATCTGTCCTGCGGGCTGCAGTTTGAGACCCCCGTCCTTAACATATTTAGAAAACAAAAACAAAAAAACAAACACATACTTTGACATTGAACCGCTTTAAGTTTGCCTTTACTACCTGGTTTGGTGCCCATTTTCTTTGATATAGCACTACTATTGGGTACCAAGTATTTTTAGTGCATTCATATTACACTACGTTGAGTGTACAAATCTACAAAAAGTGTCAGAGTGCCTGAAGTTCTTGAGGGCTGAAGGTTGAGGCAGAGAACCAATCTTATCAAGTATTTAGTGCTACCCCCGTAGGAGCAACTACTCAAATAGTTAACCTTTATAAGATACAACCAAAATATACAACTTCGAGTTTGTGTAGCCTCAGCCATAATGAAATGGTCACTTAGGGCCATATTTTGTAAGAGAACAGTGGAAACATTCAAATTACAAATCCTCACTGTATATAAAAAGGTTCTGAAGGGGAATTACCTGAAATACTACACATGCAACTCTTCCTCATGAAGATTGTTGCCAACATTGCATAGGGATGGAGAACGTTAAAAACAAATGCAGAGACAATAGAAAAATGTAATCTTTGACACTCCTAATCCTAAGAACCTGCAATTTCCAAAAACTGATTTTTCACTAACAGGCATGCATGTTCTGCCACATATTGAAAAGTTTCCAATGTATACCTTTATTCCAGGGAAACACTGGCTTGAAACTGCTACCTGGGCAGACTGCATTGTTTAAGACCTTACATGCTCCTGCACATAAGAATATTACTTACAGCAAGCAAGTCCAGGCCATCTTTATCAATGTTTTTCACATTAGCAGCCAAGCTTCCGCCTTTCCATTTTGGAAATGTATTCTTGTAGTCTTGTAGTGATTCCACATCCGGCCAGACTTCATTGTTGGGTGTTCCCAAAGCTCTGTGGAAAAGTTGTGTTAAAGCCCAAATGTATGCAGTTATGCTTTAAAGCAAACAGTTCTACGACAGCAGGTACATTTTCCACAAGATGTACAGCTTGAGTTAGAACACCCAATAGTCGATATTTTAACTCTAGGTGCAGTTAACCTCTAGCTTCCTTATGTAAAATACAACAGCAAGTTTCCCTGTAACAATTTCAAGTCCCTTTTCGTTTGGAGATTTGAGTGGTTCTGCCACATGCGTGTTCCAACTACTTCCATTATTTAAAAAAAAAAAAAAAGTTTGGCTAGAGTCCTCAATATAATATGGCACCTCATCCCGGTTAGTTTTGTAGTAATAGTGGGAAAAGGATAAGGGGATTATGGCAGTGCCAGGATTTTGAATACTAAAGTAACACATATTAGTTTTAAAAATATATTTTATTGACAAATTAAAAGAACGTTATACAGAAGTATACGCAACAAGGGTGTAAAACAATGGGGGAATATACAGAACCAGCATATACAGCAATAATGCAAGAACAAGCCAATGGTGTAACAGCGGGTCTTGTTCACAGGTATTGTGTTCTACATGTTTCGCAAACATTGGCTTCCTCATGGAAAGATGGTTATACCTGTATTAATTTCATGAATTCTGAAGAATAAATACATACACATGCACACTACAACAGTTAAATTGCACATTCAGAGGCTGACGGACATGGACAAAAAATCCCGCCACAAAAGGAATTATCAGGGCAAGCAGCCACTCCAAAACCCCCCCCCCCCCCCAAAAGGAACGCCTCTCTGCCCATCAGGTCACCCCAAATCCCACCTCCCGTTCCAATGGTTGTTAAATACCTACCGGTAATTCACAGTGGGCGAACATACAATCCCCCGGAGTGAACCGAAGATTTTATGTTGCAAATAGGGTGGCTGCAGGGGCGAAAAAAGGGCCTGACAAACGAAAATGAGAACAAAGTATAAATTCCACAATATTGGTGGATGCCCAGAATGGGTCTGAATGTCCAACCATGACGAGACAGGGCTAACATAGCCTAAAAAATTACTCAGTCTGTATCTTCGTGAATGCAAAAGAAAATGAGGGCACCCAGTGTGCCGATTGCCCTGGTAATTCCTTTTGTGGGGGGGGGGGGGGGGGGGGGGATTTTTTGGCCATGTCCGGCAGCCTCTGAATGTGCAATTTAACTGTTATTGTCTATATATAGTTAGATTTTTTCTATTTCTTTATTCAGAGTTAATGAAATACAGGTATAACCATCTTTCCCTGAGGAAGCCAATGTTAGCGAAACATGTAGGAACACAATACCTGTGAACAAGACCCACCGTTACACTATTGGCTGGTTTTTGCATTACTGCTGCATATGCTGGTTCTGTATATTCCCCCATTTGTTTACACCCTTGTTGTGTATACTCCTTCTGTATACCCTTCTTTTAATTTGTTTGTCAATAAAATATTATATATTTTTAAAACGAATGCGTTACACCATAGTATTCAAAATCCTGGCACCGCCATAATCCCCTTATCCTTTTCCCCACTATTGCTACTTCCATTATACTTGACACATAAAAACCAGAAAGCCTTGTACTCCCTAGGAAGCTCACTGGCTGCATCAATTTGCTTGTGAGCTTCCCCCCGGTGATCTGGACAGCAAAAGCTCCTGTATTAACATGGCCCCCATTCTGGAAAGAAGCACAGAGACCTTTGGACAGCAGCATTTTCAGTCTAGAGAAGGAAGTGTTAGGTGCACTAGCAGATTTAACTATATTAACAAAACTTGAGCTCCAGCTCACATTTCATAAGCAGTTACAGCAAATAGTTTCCTTTTGAGATAAGGTTTTACATAAATAAAAGCTGATTGATGTAAGCACCTAACCAGGTTATGTCTTTAATGACGCCCTGGAGGGGAGAAACGCGTTGACACAATATCCGGCGCATGCTTACAGCGGCGGATGCAGAAGTTTTTCTGAATGCCTGTTTACAACCCTGATTTTGTGAGTAGCGCTGTTATGCGCGTTTGAAATCTTTTCTCCACAGTACTTCACCATAGTATCCATCTTTGTTTTTTTGGGTGAATATGAAATCCTGCACCTTGAAGCACTTATTCCATTGACTACGATCCAGAGTGATCTCCTTTGCCTTTCATTGAACTACAGCATATCAGGTGACTGATTGTTATCATAGGCTGAAGGGTTGATATCATTGCTGACCAGTGGGACTGCTCTTAGGAATTTGCACAGTATTTCAGTTCATGTTACACATGTGTGTATTTTTACTTTCATTCATTTACCATTTTTTCTGATAATATATTTGTCACTTATGTATGCCTAGCACTTACACAATAGTTATCTATTTATGATCATAGTGTCATTGCACAGTGTTTGTTTTACTCATTTATATTAACTCTTGCAGTGTTGGCCACATTGCCAGCGCTGTATTTATTTGTTTTATATATTAAGTATCAGTACTTTTTTTACAGCAGCGGCAACATATATTTTCCACTTTGTTTAGTCGCTAGCGCTGCATATATTGTTCATTATAATTTGCTGATACGCCTGAGCACCACAGTATGGGAAGTCATCAGCTTCCTCACCCCAATAAGCACCAGGTCCTCACACAGGGTAGCCACTGAAGGAACATCAGGGAAGCATTGTGAAGGCAAGTATAAGGTAATCAGAGTCTGGACTTTAAAGTGGCCTTGGCACTATGCCTTGAATGAGCAAGGGGCAGGGTCCCCAAGGACAGGTTTATCCAAAGCTGGAAACTCTAGTGGTGAGCACTATGAGCTCTTTATCCAAGTCTGCTAATCAACAGTAAATAGCCCAGGTTTACACTCTAGCGGGATGAGACATGAACGATCCAAAAGGGGATCTTTTCAGTCCTGTTACATTCAACATATGCAGCTAGAGTACCCCCCCAGCTGGATGCAGCATCAAACTGATGCAGTTTGATGCTGCATCTGTCCCTTAGGACACTCACTGGCACTCACTGGAGCGCTGGGCTGTGGAGGGGGCGGTAGCAGCCAGCTCAGGCTCTCAGCGGCTTGCTGAGACTGAGCCAGGTGTTGGTCCAGACATGCAGGCAGATCCTGACCACATGACTACGATCTTTTCCTGGACTTGCTCTGTGACTTCAGCCTGCTGAAAATGTGAAACAGGAGTGCAGAACAGTCAGCACTCCTGTGAGCCAAATGAGCCTTGGCTGTACTTTCAAGTTCCCAGAAGCAGGTGTTTAACCAAAAATATACCTGAAAATGTAAATAACCATTCATAAGAATGATCTTTACTGCTGTTACGATCTAAATTTTACCAAACACAGACTCCCTGCTAGTTAACCCACTGTTGTAATACACAATGTAGCCAGCAAATCTCCAGCACTTTTAAATGGAAAAATTAGTTTCCAGGCAGATTTATATACATACCTGAATATTCGAAAAAGCTGGTCTATCTCAGAATCTCCATGGAAGAGCGGTTTCTTTGATGCAATTTCTGCAAATATTGTACCTATGCTCCACACATCAACTGGTGTAGAATATCTCACAGAGCCCAAAAGGACCTCTGGTGCTCTGTACCACAAGGTCACCACCTACAGTAACAGAGTGATAGTATGCATTACAGTCCAATTATGATAAATGACTGTACAACACATTTATTCCTAGAAATATTAGATCAAACCACCAAACATGTTATATGGTTAATAGAAATTTTTAAAATGTGGAGAGAAAGCTTTTTTGGGACATAAGCTTCTCATCTAAAATTTTTGCAGGAGTACGACTTAATGCCATGCGTGGAAACTGCTGCAGATTGTGAAAATACATGCAGCAACTTTTAAAACCCCAGGTTGACAGGTAAAGCTCTGACACTTCCAGGCAATAGTTCGCCATAAAGTTGTTCTTTCATAATAATAGGCAGCCTCATTTGCCAGTAGTCTCAGTATATGGAGATCATCAGAAGGTGTAAGCAAGCTTCATCACCATCAGAAGTGCCAATGAATTTTTTTTGGTCATGATTGTTTAAAGGGGTTGTAAACCCTCGTGTTTTTTCACCTTAATGCATCCTATGCATTAAGGTGAAAAAACACCTGGCAGTCACCGGCACCCCAGTCCCCACCCAGTTTTACTTACCAGAGCACCTTCATCGGGGACGCGCAGTCCCTCGCCACAGGGTCCCAGCTCTTGATTGGATAGATAGCAGCGGGAGCCAATGGCTGCTGTCAATCAAATCAATGACACGGGCGCCGGGCCGAGTCCGGCATTCGTGTCTGGACACAAATGCTGGACTCGGGAGTCCACAAGGTAACCCCCTCAGGAGAGTGCTTCTCCGGGACTTTTTTTAAACAAAATATAATATAGATCCTTTACAATCACTTTAAGTCTCAGCTGTGCCAGAAAAGTTTTGGGGACTGGTTCGGCAAACTATTGCCTGGAAGTGTCAGAGCTTTACCTGTCAGAACCTGGGGTTTGAAAAGTTGCTGCATGTATTTTCACAATCTGCAGCAGTTTCATATAATATATCTCTAGCTCTGCCCCCGACAGTTTAAAGACCAAGAACTGAGTGATCACATGACCGCTGATCAGTTCCCAGGCTGCTTTGGAGAGTCAGTAACTAAGCTCTGCTCTTCGTGTTTACTGGAGCGCTGGTCTGTGGAGGAGCAGAAGTGGCTGGTTCAGGCTTTCAGATGCTCGCCGAGACACTGAGCCAGCTGCCAGTCAGGTATCTGGGAGGATGCCAATGTTAAAGTCACCAGAACATGAAGCGGCTCTGACATTAGCCAACAGGGGGCTGATGCCTGATGTCTGTTGAGTCTGGGTCACAGAAGAACAGAAATAAGTGCACCTCTGACCTAGAAGAGAAGTAGGGCCAAATAAGGTTTGGATATACTTTCCATGGTAATGATTACAGAGCTGCATTCATTTTTCTGCAGTCTTCAGGCTAGATGGGTTCATGTAATCATGGGCAAGTACTGCACTGTCCAGGAGCGCCTCAATTCCTGGCTAGTGTGAGGATGCAACCACCATGTGTCATATCCACATCTGCAAGGGCTCAAGTGTGAGTTGGACACAGTGTCATGCAAATCAGAAAATAAGTGGCTGCCGGGACTGGGAGTAGAGACTGCTGGGGAAAGTGGAGAGGGGGTGAGCGTTGCACCTAGAGCAATATTTACTTCAAAAAAGGGTGAAGCTGGGCTAGTAGGTCTTGAGGTTTCATGAGACCACCACTTTGTACACCAAGCATTGCAGAAATGTTTATTAGGTTTAACATACCTCGTGTGTGTAAACTCTGACTGGGATTCCAAATGCTCGGGCCAGACCGAAGTCAGCCAGTTTTATGACACCTTTGCTGTCTATTAAAAGATTCTGAGGCTTTAGGTCCCTGTGCAAAACTCTTCTGGCATGACAAAATATAATGCCCTGTAGAATCTGATACAAGTAACTCTGTAGAAGAAACACAGCATGAAAACAGGAGGCATCTTCCTAAAATTTAGCACAGATTATAGTTTAAGCCAATACATACCTTAACAAGCATAGCATCCAAGTACTGACCACTAGGGATGGAGTCCAAATACTTTTTTAAATCCATGGAAAGAAACTCAAAGATAAGATATAGTCTGGAATCCTGCATTAGAACATCTAGAAGGCTGGAAAAAAAACCCCCACACAAATCACACCTTAGTTCATCTATAAAGATGCACACCTGTAATGCCATCTACAATCATTGGTATACAATATCTCAGTAAAGCACCACATAATCCAAAATAAAAGTTTGTTAAAAGTTGCTCCATGTTGCTGACCTCCAACCACTGCATATACTTCTGTGCGCTCCCCACAACACAGCGTGGAAGATGCACCTCTAGTTCTAGCACTGCATGCAAGGGCTCTGCAAGAATGGAGCCATCCTGAAACAGAAAACCTGGGGCGCCAATCATGGCACCAGTTTGAATAGTGCATAGGGAATTAAAAAAAAAAAAAAAAAAAAAAAAAAAAGGCGCTGCAGGCTTGGCTGGTGATTGTCAGCTACTGAAAGTGCTTAAAAGTCTGAAGGGTTTACCATCATTTTAAGGTTACATTACCAAACATTTTTTAAATTATAGTAGTCTGGCTGCCGTGCCAATTTTAGTTAGCATCAGCAGTTGACTGAAACTGTTCACTTGTCACATGTTCTGGTCAGTAAAAGGAATCCTGTGAAACTTCAGCACGTTTTCCTTTCAACCAATCATGGAGTATTTATATGTCACCTTTTAGATCACTAACTACAACAAAGACTTGAACAAATTGCATTTCATAAGAATTTAAATATCTGTAAGCAAGGCTGTTGCTATAGAAAAGTCCCCAAATCAATGCATCTCTATTAAAAAGACAGTACATAGCAAATGGGTGGCTATCTGCGCCAATGCTGAGCAATCCTCAGCCACAGCACAAAGGGAAACAGTCACTTCCAAGAGTGCATTTCCTGGGTCCCCATTATCAATGGTCTCTTGCTCCAATATGGCCCCATTATGTTCAGTAATGGGTGGAGGAAGGTCAGAAGGAGGAATCAGATGCCATGGACCCAAAATATCAACTCCTGGAAGTCAGATTTCCTTTAGCCTGCAACAGAAGATTCCTCAGCATCACATCAGCTTTTAGCCACACAGCTGGCAGGAAGGATGAGCATGCATGAGCTTTTTCAAACAAACGTTTAAGGAAGAGGTTTATTATAATGCATGTTTCATACTAAAAATTGTGTGCCGACAGTAGAAAAGGCTGCCTAAGGCTACATAAGTGTATTAGGATAAAGCATAAGTGGATGCATATTTCTGCCAGGAGCTGGCAGAAAAATCCAGCATAATAAATGCTTGATCTGGTGCATATTTATATGTGTTCATGTGTGTAAGGCATATGCACACAACTTCATTCAGGCTAGAATATTAATTCTCTAGACACTAGGCTAAAAATGTGATGTGTGCATGTTTAGATGCCAGATCTCCAACACAGGTTTTGGCCACTTTAACGCCCCTAAATGCTGCTTTTAAATATGAAAAAAAAAAAAAACACAAACACACAATGTGCATAAACACATTGGCAAATACTGAGCTGTGTTTTCCCTTAGTAAAAGCCCCTACCACAGTATACAAACACTAGCTAGGTACACATTTAACTCCTTCCCAGCCAGTGTCATTAGTACAATGACAGTGAATATTTTTAGCACTGATCACTGTATTAGTGTCACTGGTTCCCAAAAGTTTCAGTGTCCAATTTGTCCACTGCAATATCAGTCTCGCTATAAGTATAACTCAGTTTTTAGCCACTAACTTTTGAGCAAAGCAATCAATACAAGTTTGTTTTTTGTTTACCAAAATATGCAGCAGAATACGCATTGGCCTAAATTGTTTTTAATTTATTTTACACATTTTTGGATATTTTTTGCTATGAAGCACATTTTTATTTGGTTAGTGTCGCACCACTGTGCAATTGTCAGTTAAGCAGTGCCGTATTGCAAAAAAATGGCCTGGTCATGAAGGGGTAAATCTTCCAAGTGGTTAAAGTGCGTTCTTATTGCGATACAATTTTGACTGCAACTGGAAGGTGTCACTTACCACACAATATTGGGGTGTTGAAGTTCCTTAAGTAGAGAGATTTCTCTGATAGCTGTGCTTGGAACTCCTTCCTCTTCATTTTCTAAACGGATTTTCTTCATTGCAACAATCTGACCAGTTGCTTTGTGACGCCCTTTATATACAACCCCATAAGTACCTAGAAAACAGATTGTGATTTATGAAAAGGCATTTTAAGAACAATACAGATGCTCTGCTAACATCTACAATACTAAATTTACGATGGCAGCTAAATGTTAACTTGAGGAGTAGCCAATGCAAGTTCAGCATCTCAGGATTCAAACAATATTCTGTAGACTGAAACACATCCTGAAGGTTGTGCAAGGTAAGGCAGTTGACAGGGCATCAAACTGTTACGGCCTGTGTTTACAGGGCTTTGGGCTAGGTGTTGATGGCATCAGTTTGAGATTCAGAATTTACAGACAAGTGTAAAGTAGTGGACATCCTTCATGGCTCAGATACACTAATCTGTTGCAAATATTCAGTGTGTGGTTCCATATGCGTGCACACGTTTTGCAATTGCAGTGCAAACAGCATTTCCGCCAAATTGCTTTAACATGCCTTTGCAGCGTGCTGTAGAGCGAAAAAATAAAAAGGAAGGAGGAAACATGCTGTAGCTTTCTTGGCTATACTTCTCTTGTAAGTCATAGGAGTACCCTTACTTCATTCTCCTGTGACCCATTGTCATCCGAGAGCTGGCTATAAGGTGCTGAAGCAGAGCCATTCCAGGCTCTGGATGGATTCTGAGAAAATTACGGGATCTACTTGGGTGCCAGAATGCTGGCTGCACCTCTCAGTGCGCAGCTGAGGGCCTATAATTTGCTGCTATTGCGAATCACAGCAATTTGAAACATATGAACAAAGCCTTATAGAATAGTAAAACCTGTACTAAGAAACATTAAGGCTACCATTAATGAAATTACTAGCCCTACCTTGCTGTATGGTCTAAATACTATTGAGTTGTTGACTCAGGAAAAACAGTTAGTGAAGTCAAAGGAAAGCAAGAACCACTGATCAGTATACCTTTTGGAATTTGGATCAGCAGAGCAGCCAGGCAATGACTATACTCAAAAAGAGAAAATGTAGACAAGGATAATACACAAACCGCCCTGATTCCATTGCTTTCATGGCTGTTTGGAAGTTGGCTTTTTACCACAATTGGTGGTCCTGTTCAAGGGTACAGCTTCTTTGGCAGCAAGTATACAGCATTATGCATGCTCTTCCGGAAAATAAATGCCAATGGATTCACTTGTAGCTCAGAAACCTGATGGGTGGTCGATAGCTCAATGTAAACTTTTGACCCACATCTTCACCACAACAAAAAGCTGGACTGTCTATAGAAATATCTGTGTGAGGTTAAATTCCAAGTCCACTGGACTTGGATTGAGAAATTGATTGCCAGACTTCATGGCAACAGGCCTAACTTTGGTCGAGTGGGAAATGTGGATCTTAACCACCTCCTGTGAGACTTATCTGAAGCCTACCGGAATATTGATGGCTCCCACTTTTGCATACCCAGACTTCTAAATAACGAAACCCTCTGGCTGTCTCAATTCCCCTCTTCACCGCCCCCCCCCCCCCCTTCTTCCGTTTCTCCCTCTACACTCACCCACCTTGTTTGAACTCTGTCTGCAATACACAGGGTCCTTAATAAGGCTACATTCACACTGGCGATTTAGGCAGGAGGTGCGTCCTGTAGCAGCAGGAATCTTCATTCCTGCTGCTGCTCTGAACAGCTAGGTGCTGCCAGCCCCTATAACTGTTTGCGTAGCCTGCGGTGATCACTGCTGGATGCATTTTGTGTGAATTCCAGCAGCGAATACCAGCAACCTTTCAAAGTGAATGGGGCCCAGCAGCTGCACCTACCTACCCAGACATGCAGTAGAAACCAGAAGATTCCTGGCGCTACATTTTGCACAGCCTATATTGCTGATGTGAATGTAGCCTTACTCTATTGATCATCTTTGATATTGTTATCCTATATATCGCAACTGCGCAAACAGCTGCCCTGTGATCAAACACTCATTCACTCTTTGTATTTGACTGTTCAATCTTTTTCTACTTTAAGAGTATAGGTTCATTTTAGCGAAAAAAAAAAAATTACCCTCTCCAATTTTTTCTATTTTTGCATACTCATCCATGTCTGTTGATCTCTGCAAATATTCCTGAAAGAAAGAATAAAAAAAGTTTTAGCATGTATGCACATTACCTAAAGGACATCGTTGTAAAGTGTTTTTCCCCATAATTGTATATGTAAATAAAAATTAATCTCTTTTCAGAAATCTTAGTGTCATGTGACTGCCCTATGGAGACTGAGCCTTTGGTGTCATGGCAACTCATGGCCATCTTACTATTGAGTTGAGAGTTAGCATAGGGGTTGGATATGGCATTTGAGCTAGCACTGCAAGCAGTGCTATTTGGAAGAGCAATATTTGTTTATTAAACTTGTTGAACTGAGAGCATTAGATCTTGTGCATTTCCCCTTTTCTTCCCATATACAGTACATCAGGTGTTCCTGAGGACCGGTGTACCCTTTCCATTGGAAAAAAGGAGTAGTAAGGATCTGCCAAGAGTCTGTCAGAGCCCAGCTATTATTTCTGAGGGGGGAACACCGCTTACTTTGACCTGATAATGCAGGGGTCATGGCTTTAAGTTGGTGGAACACCGCATCAGTGGTGATTGCACACAATCATATTTGTTGCACATTATAATTGTATTAGATGTGTATAGCACTTTGCTATTTGGGTGTTGATATGCAGTACAAGACACTTATTTTTTGTTGTGCTGCAGTTTTCTATTTATGGTATTGATAAGTGTTGTGATTTCACTTAGTCAGCATGAATATATTTTTAGTTCACATATTTGAGCACAGGATGTGTGAATATTGTGGTTGCATTAATTGATTTTAGTATTATAACACGTGTAATATTCACATAGCAGACACTCAAAAAAAAAAAAAAAAAAAAAAAAAAAAAAAGCGCAGGTACTGCAGTAACTTCTGGCTGGAGGCCGGTACCATAAGCCAAAGTATAAGTCGCCAGTACATCAAGGATGATTGAAATAAAGTCCAGGAGTTTTATTCAGTAATCACGTCTGTTAATGTGCAATGTTTCATGGCTGCACAGGACACCTTCAGGTATATGACAAATGGGGTTCTGCAGGTCCCTGAAGCATTGCACTTAAAAATTAAGTGAACAAATAATGCTTGGACTTTATTTCAATGGTCCAGTCTTTTTTTTAAAGCCAGGGTAAAAATTGTCAACTATACCCCTTGCCGGTGTATATGGCATAATGTACTAGTATGCTCTGCACACTAACACATTGTGACAAGATTACCCGTCAATGTCCCCCTCCAGTGCTACACTGTCACCAATCCCATGTGTTCCAAACGCTTCCATCTTTGGCCGGTCTTCCTTCTGGACCTTAAAGCGGAGTGGAACTTCCGCTTTAAGCACTCCTCGCCCCCTTACACGCCACATCATTTTGGGGGGGGGGGGCGCCTACTTTAGAGGGGGACTTCCTGTCACACTCCGTTCTTCCGTTTCTCGGCCACCTAGGCAACTCCCTCTAGGCAATCTTCTGTACACGACACAGAAGATTGCCTGTCCACACAGAAAGCGCAGTGTGACTCACGCATGCACGGCCATGCAGCCACAAGCTGTCACAGCCGGGTGCCCACAGTTCCAATGACGCCGCTGCGGAGAAGAGGGGGGAGAGGAACGAGGCTTCAGGCGCCCGCATCACTGGACCGTGGGACAGGCAAGTGTCTGTTAATTAAAAGTCAGGAGCTACACTTTTTGAAGCTGCTGAGTTTTAATAAACGGAAAAGAGCCTGGAACTCAGCTTTAATAAAATCTCCTACACATGAGCGCGGGAATCACATTACCACGGCACAGCAGGGGTGCCATTAAGGTGGTTCTAAAAAGGTACAAGGTTTCCCAAGTGTCGAGGGGTGGCGATTTACTAAAACTGGAGATTGCAAAATCTGTTGTAGCTGCACATGGTAACCAGCCTCCAACTTCAGTTATATCAATTAATCTTAGACAAAAAAAAAAAAAAAAAGTAAAAAAAATAAACCTGGAAGCTGATTGGTTTCCACGCAGAGCTGAACCAGGTTTTGCACCCTCCAGTGCTAGTAAATTAACCCCAATAGGTCTAAAAAGGTGAGAACTATAAAGGCCTCATGCACACTGGACGTTATAAAAAAAAATCCTGAAGCCAAAATTGGCAGCTATAAAAACGCCCAGTGTGCATGAGGCCTAGGTCCTCTGCAATTACAGCAAACCTCAGACGAAACAAAGTTGTAAAAAATATAAAATGGCAAAATATACTGTTTGCGTTTCACCATAAATGTTCAGAGATTAAAAGTAGTATGGGTTTTTACCTTGGTGGATGGAGCATCAGACCGATGCTGCAACTGTCCCCCGGCGCCTCTGCACTGAGAACCGAGCCACTGAACACTTCAAATGGCTCGGTTCTCACTCCTCCCCGAAAAGAGTAATGCAGACTGTCAGCCAGCATCGCTCCTGGTCTGCTTCTCCACGCTCATTGGAGCGATGAGCTGTGGAGGGGTGGGGATAGGCCGTCTCAGCGGTGCCTGGACCGATTTCTGTGACATCAGCGGAGAACAGACTCCAGACCGCTCTCTGCTGAAACCGGGTCACAGGAGTGCAAAACAAATTGCACTCCTGTGACCCTTAGGAGAAGCCCAGGCTAAAAAGCTCAGTGGCCTGTACACACGTTCCAAAAATCAGGTGAAAAATACAGCTTTTTAAGCGATTGTACGATAATCAGATTGTTAGTACAGAGCTTTCGAGAGCCAATCACGACAGTTCATTTAATATTATCCGATCGGACAAACTTGGATTTTGGTTTAACAAGTACAGTTGTAGTCTGAAAATACATACAATCTCACTTCCGATTTCACACTGGCATTAAAAGAATGCGTTTGAGAGGCGTTAAAGATGCACAAGATAGTGTAAACAGCACAATGTGCTGAGTTAGGGTTGCTTCAAAATAAATCCTCCTTTCGAGTCAGGAGGCATTTGAAGCCTTTCAACACCTCCCATTCAAGTCTATGGCAACGCTCTGCCAGGTGTTTTCGGCATGTTAAAATTTATTTCTGCCACTTTGTATTATGGAGCATCAGAAATATAGTCAAGTGTGAACAAGCCCTTACACCAAGAGTACCATCCACACCATTTGTGTGATTAAAAGAAAAAAAAAATGTATTTCAATAAAATCAAAAAGCAGGTAATCGTTAAAGTGTTTGTTACTCCAACATTTCATATTGATATGTGCCTGCTGTACCATGTGTACAGCTGCACGATTCTGGCCAAAATGAGAATCACAATTTCGTTTGCTTAGAGTAAGATTACGATTGTCACGGCACAAAATTTCACATTATACAAAAAAAAAAAAAAAAAAAAAAAAATTGTGCCAACTTTACTGGTTAGCTTTCTTTTTTTTTTTTTTTTTTTTTTTAGTTAAAGTGTAATTTTTTCCCCCAAAAAATTGCATTTGAACGACTGCTGCGCAAATACATTGTGACATAAAATATTGCAACAACCATCATTTATTTTCTAGGGAAATATAATGTTTGGGGGTTCCAAGCAAAAAAAAGAAAAAAAAAAGAAAAGAAAAAAAAGTGTTTAATTTGAAACCAAATGTCAGAAAAAGGTTTAGTGTCTAAGGCCCCTTTCACACGAGGCGGACTCCGTTTCTACGGAGCCCGCCTCGGTCCGCCGGCTCAGCGGGAGATCTGTCCGTTGATCTCAGCTGAGCCGGCGGATGACAGGTCCCTCTCTGCTCACTGAGCGGGGAGGGGCTTGTCAGGCGCCGCTGCCGCCTATGGAGGGATCGGACGAAAACGGACAGCGTGTCCGTTTGTCAGATCTCACCCGATCCGCCAGTGACGGATCTGAACGTAGAGCCATCCATCTGCTTTTAGTGGATCGGACGGGGTCGGATGTCAGCGGACATGTCTCCGCTGACATCCGACGCTCCATAGGCTAACACGGATCGCCCGTTCAGGTCCGCCGTCAAAACTGACAGGCGGACCTGAACGGTCCGATCGTGTGAAAGGGGCCTAAGCGGTTAAACTTCCCTCATTTTCACACCAAAGTGTTTTCCTTTGATCCACTGCTAAAGAAAGTTGCGATTCTTGGCAGACTGCCGCCCCCCCCCCCCCCCCCCCCCTTCGACAGCTGGCAGCTTTAGGGCTCTTTCACACTTGTCCGTGTACGGAGCCCGCTCTGCTCAGCAGGGGATCGCTCCGTCAATCCCCACTCAGCAGGCGGATGACAGGTCCGTCGCTGTACACTGTGCAGAGATGGACTTGTCAGAGGGAATCGGATAAAGAGGGACCGTAGAGTTAGTCGTCACCCGATCCGATGACTGATGGAAAAGTAGGTTTTCCCTCTGTCACACTTTTTTGGATCGGAGCGGGTCGGATGTCAGCGGACATGTCATCCCTGACATCGGACGCTCCATAGGAGGTCTATGGAGCATCAGTTCAGGTCCACCTAAAAAACCTGACACCGATGCTGCAGCTGTCCCGACGCTTCTGCACTGAGAACCGAGCCACTGAACACTTCGAATGGCTCGGTTCTCACTCCTCCCCGAAAAGAGCGATGCAGACTGTCAGCCAGCATCACTCCTGGTCTGCTTCTCCACGCTCATTAGAGCGATGAGAGGCCGTCTCAGCGGTGCCTGGACTGATTTCTGTGACATCAGCGGAGAGCGGACTGAGGGTTAGAGGTAATTTTTTTTTTTTTTTTTTTAGATCTATACATACATGTTTTGCCTTTTGTTTCAATTAAACTGAATGGGCAGTTTTACAAGGTGATCACTTGCAATCACCTTAAATCTAATTCCATAAAACACACATGGAATCTTCAGATAATTGGTGAAGTCATCATTCTTTGGAATCTTACTCACCAAAAATATGTGCCTATCTTATGCCCTGTACACACAATCCGAAAAGCAGATGAAAAGTTATCGCTTTTGACGCAATCATCAGGTCGTTAGTACAGAGCCGATCACGACAGTTCATCCGATACTATTCGATCAGCTGAGCACGAAAATTTATTATTAGATTTTCATTTAGTCAGTACAGTTGTCATCCAAAAATACAATACAAATACACAACACGACATAACTTCCAATTTTTTTTTCTGTCGTACGAGAATTTGTGACTTTAGTAACCTATTCAATTTCTACTTGCGACCAGTAAGCGAAAAAAGTCAGACGATCTGTCGTTCGATTTTCAGATCGTGTGTACAGGGCATTAGGCTCACAGGGTTTGTATCTTCTGATTAACGCAATCCACCAAAACTGCAGCAATCCTCCACAGTACGTTTTCTTCATAGCTCCAAAAAGACCCTGCAGGGATGGATGGACACACTCACATTGTTCAATACAATCACCACATTCTATTATACATCTGTAAAAATACTCAAGAAAAATTAAAGCTCAACCTCCAATATGCTTCCAGAGACTTCAAAAGAGCGCAAACTGGCAAAACACAGGAGCAGACAAACCACCGGCTGCTCTATTCCTACTCGGCTGACAAAGCTCAGCAAGGCTCACACCGATCTCCTTCCACCTTCGTTCTCTGAGAAGGAACAGAGCAGACAATGGCCGGTGGTTTGTGTCTGCTCCCGTTTGCTGCCAGTTTGAAACTCTTTCAAGTGTCTCTAAAAGCATATTAGAATTGGTGCCTGTAATTTTACACCAATAAATTGCACTCGCCTTTTAGTGTGGAGATTGTATTAGACAATGCAAGTCTATCCATCCGGAATCTTTGCGGAGCTATGAAGGAAACAGACTGGAGGATTGCTGTGGTTTTAGAGACTGTTGGTGGATTGCCCTAAATCAGAAGAATGGGGGTACAAGCCCTGTCTTTGATAAACTAGGCAAAAATCTTTGGTGGGTGAGAGTCCAAATAATGAAATTAAATGAAGATTCCCTCAGGGTTTCTTGGAATTCGATTTAAAAGTTTACCTTTTGGGGAAAAAAAATAAAAAATACATTTTGGAGCCTGTAAAGCATTGCACCATGCAGGTCTCCAGCAGATCTGCTTGCTCGTATGTCCTGTACAGGGAAGCAGACAATCTGACAGAAGCATGAATGAACTAGCACATCAGTCCACAGCACCATTGTAGTTCATTGAAAACTACAAGCAGACAGCCACAAAGGCTGCCCTATTTTGTTTTCCATGCACACTGCCAATCAGTGACTGGTCCGGCCAGGCAAAGCTCTGATTGGCAATGTTTTAATTCCCTCATATACTAGGAGGCTCAAGACCATCTGGAGTTACACCCCCCTGTGTACAGAGATCCCCCATGTGCACCCCCTATACTAGGGTACTAGCGTCTGTGGTAATCCCCACAGGGTTGGCTTGCACCCATCTGCGCCCCTCGGCAGAATGGAGTGGAGTGAGCCACCACTGAAGAGATTGTTTGACCAACCAAGGGACAAGAATGGACATTTCTAAAGGATGATGGATCACCATCCTACTAGGTCAAAATGTGATTCTGTAGAGGCCTCGTGGAGCTGTGCCCAGGTGATGGCTGGGATCGGGGACATCAGTTCTAGCACTGCCTCGTTCTTTTCTTCCGTCTGGAGGGTTTTGGTTACTCTGGCGTCTAGCACATAATCCAAGTATACCACTTCTGGCTTGGGGTCAGCTGCGATTTTTCTGTATTTACTATCCACCCCAGGTTTGGTGGATAGGAAATACCAGCACAGAGGTTGTTTTTTAGGTTCTTTGCTGTATCTGCAAAGAACAGCAGATTGTCTAGGTATGGCATTACACCTATGCCTTACTGTCTCAGGCTCTTCAGCGCTTCTCAAAGATTATAGCAGAAGATTCTGGGCACAGAAGAGATGCCAAAAGGCAAAAGATGTGCACTGCAGATGCAGAGTGACCACCGGCCCCTGGATCGTGAACCTTCGGTATCTTTGATGACTTTTCTTTATGAGTACATACAAGTATGTGTCTTGCTGGGATCAAGGACTTTTCTTTATGGGTACATATAAGTATGAGTCTAGCAATGCAAGTCTATTGTGGCCATGCATACAGCCGATCTTCTGTTGAGCGGCTAAAATCTCCTGAAATGATAAGGGCGCCTTCCCCTGCTTGCTTTTTTGCCTTTGTTCTTCGCTGCAGTCCTGTCCAGGACCGTTTACAGGTCTGGCCCAAACAGAAAATTTCCTGTAAATGGGATCCCACATAGCCTATTCTTGGAGATGTCCCCTCCTATGACTTTCAGCCACAGGCTCTATTCCCTAAGGCCGTGGCCCTAGAAGATATCTTACCACTTCAGCCAAGGCATCTGCTAGAAAAGCTGCCACTCTGGTTAGTGTGGGAGTGGTCCTCACCAATTCTTCCCTTGGCGTGTCTCCTAGGAATGCTTTCAGTTGAGACAGCCAGCTAATAGGGTGCAAGCTGTGCAGGTGGAAGCCATTGTTGGATTCAAAATTGCCACCCCTGCTTCTCATGCTCCGCATCATCAAAAGCCAAGTCGGATTTGTTTGCAATTCTCACGAGGGAGGCATCCATTTTGGGACATTTGCGCCCAAGTCTTGGTGTCTTCCCCTGCAAATGGATACCTGCGCAGCTGGTATGAAGAGTTTCTCCTGGGTTTTCTGGGCTGCAACCCCTTGTATATTTTGTCGTGCAGGGAAAGCCCTGCAGCTTTTTGCCCTTTGATACCCAGTGTGTCTGCTATAGCCTTTAGGCTAGGTTCCACTATTGCAACCTGAAAGTCGCACGATTTTTTGACACAATTTTGATGCAACTTGAAACCATGGACCTCAAGTCTCAAAGTGGGACCAAAGTAGTGCGGGGACCACTTTGAAGTCGCTGCGACCTGAAGTCGCACAGATATGAACGGTACTCATTGGAAGTTACGGGGTATGACTTGTCATGTGACTCTGCAGTCCCAAGTCGCATGAAAAGTCACACCAGATGAGACCGAGCCTTGGAAGATTATCTGTCTTCTGAGGGAAATAGGGTGCCCTCTGATGCCGAGTTATCCTCCTCGGAATCCCAGCCCAATGATATTGGCCCAATAGTGCTCTTTATTTCCTTTTTGATAGAGTAAAGAATGTCCTTAGGAAGCCTTTTGACTCCTTAGCCACCATTTTGCAATTTTTGCATAGTGGCTATTTTCACTCAGGGAAAAACCGGTGACCGCAAGAGGCGCATGCCTTGCTCTGGTCTGCGCCCTTTTTTCCTCAGGGGCCTTTGCCTGCAAGTAAGCACAAAGACCCCGAGTGAGGTTGGTGGTGTATAATGCAATTGTACGGTTTGTAGAGAGGTAAAGACAGAGGTGACTCCAGAGTGCTCTGGCTTACCTTGGAGCCGTCCTGACATGCAGGATCTGCAGGGCAGGGTGGAGAAGCGTCCGACCTGGTCGGCCACCGGGATCCTGTTTAGAGATCCCTTTATGCTTCCTGCTCCAGCCCCACCCCCAGCTGACCCTGTGCGGGTTGGTGGACACTTGCACCTGCCACGTCCTCTCTCGCACCCTCCTTCCTGGTTTTCCAATAGAGGCATTTATAACAAAAAGGCCATTACAAGGTCAGCGTTTTTTTGAAGCTTACAATAAAAATCAGATTCCCAGTCTATCCTTTGTTTTCCATATATGTAGTCACTACTGAATTGTAAGCCCCTCCATTATGACCTATAATTGGTCACACATGTAACAAAACTAGAAAGTAGCACTAGCAAACAAGTTATGTAGCGATTGTTTAAGCATGAGCTCTACTATGCACCAGAGCTCTACAATGTGACATGGCAGAGGTGAAAGGGGTTGTAAACCTTTGTGTTTTTTCACCTTAATGCATCCTATGCATCCTATGCATTAAGGTGAATAAACCCCTGGCAGTGACCGCCCCCCCCGTTTTACTTACCTGAGCCCTGGAACTTGACCCGACGGGGACATGCTGTCTCTGGCCGGGGTTATCAGCTCTTGATTGGATAGATTGATAGCAGCCATTGGTTCCCGCTGCTGTCAATCAAATCCAATGGGACGGGGGCCAAGTCATACATTCGGTGGCTATGGACACCGAATGCTGGACTCGGGAGCGCACCCACAAAGCAACACCCTTAGGAGAACGCTTCCCCTAGGGGGCCATTTGATATGAGGAGCCGCAAGACCTGCCGGGGGACCCCAAAAGGGGATGTTTGGGGCTACTCTGCAAAACGAGCTGCACAGTGGAGGAAATGTATGATATGTTTGTTATAAAAAAAAAAAAAAATAAGAACCCTTACAATCACTTGAAGTTATTGGAGATCCCAGCGGTACAGAAATAAATAGATGGTGAAAAGTCAGTCTGACATCTGCCAACATACAGCCACCCTGGTGTTGAATGGCTCAGTACACTGTACATACGCTACTGTGCATCATCAGGTTGGGAGCTGCAAGAACAGGAAGGTTCAGCTCCCAACACAACAAGAGAAGATGGCAGTGCAGGACACATTGCAGCAAAACAAGGCTGGATTCATTGATATGAGAGAGTGTGCATTTAGAAGCTACTCCGGAAACAATCACTTTAAGTTCCTGCTTAAAGCTATTGTAACCTTAAACATTGTATTGCACCGGAGCAGCCCCATGCCTCTTCTGGGGTCCCCTGCCAGCGCTCCAGGTACCACCTTTTCTGTGTGCCACTACAGGAAGACACTTCTTATGGTGGCACACGTGCAGATTCGCTCCAAAGCTGGGCTCGGTTGGATACCCGCTGAATTTTTTTTTACCCCTGTAAAGCAAAAGGCATAATGAGCTAGTATGCACCGCATACTAGCTCATTATGAAATACCTACCTTAGAACGAGGCGTCGGTATCTTACCTCGGTACATCGAGGTATCGTGATACGTCGGTATCGCAGGTTCCAGCGCTGTGAGTGGCTAGGAAAAGACTATACAACCACTTTAAGAGGAGTTGATCACTAGGTCGACGCCTCTTGAACAGAAACCGCCATCAGAATATAATAGCACAGAGAGTGTGGAGGGGGGAAATTTGTATTTTTTTTTTCCCCCGTTCACCCTGAACTGCCAAAGATTTACCAAGATCTTGTTCCATCGGCCTTCACCGGACATTGATACCGGTGATTGACAGCACCAGACCAGGAAGGGACGTCACACATTTCGTTTCCTGGCCCATTCACTGGGGGGGTGGGTCTAGAAACTGTTGTACGTGCATGGGGCGCATTTAGATGCATACGAGCATTAAGTCATTCTATTGGCTAGATTAATTTATTCTAGTCACCAGAATAAAATTTACACGTATAACCATGCATTAACAAATTACACTGGAAAACACCAATCTGAACACAGGTTTGGGGAATTTTTATTTTTTTATACTTCTGAATGCCGCTCTAAACTAAATCTATAAAATGACATTGTACGTACATATAGCTGCTTTAAAGTGGAAGTTTAGCCAAAACTTGACTCTAAACCACATTCTAAGCCTAATTTAGCTATGACAGGTACCCACTCTCACATACGCGCAGATCGTCTAGGCGATCCAAGCTGAAGTTCGACCCAAACCTCCTACACTTACAACTTTCTGGAACACGTCACAAGTCCCAGAAGGCTGCGGGACCATTCACAAAGCACAGAATGGCTCACGCATGCGCAATAAGAAGCTGGCTGTGAAGCCACAAGCCATCACAGTTGGCTTTCCACACTAAAGACACCGGCAACCTGGAGACTAGTGAAGAACGGCGCTGGATCCCTGGACTGGTAAAGCCGCCCATAAAAAGTTTTAAATACCTGCTGAACTGGCCGAGATTTAAACCATCTATGGGTAGGCTGTGTGGATCAACTTGGGTACAACCATCAAGTCGGATTTTAAATGCGATTATTGCCAGCGGCTATAGCCCCTTGCAATAACAACTATTCTCCTGGCTGGGACGGCCCCCACAACAAGAAATGACAATGACTCCGCAGGAATTTGTCCCTTCAACCTGTGATTGTCGGAAAGAAAAAATTGCACCATCTATGGCCTGCCTAACCACTTAGCAATTGCTCCACACAGTTACTGCAGCAAGTCCAATTACAGCTGGAGCTAATCAGCAGGTCCGGCGGACCCGATGATCATTTGGGGCACAAGCAGAACTGAAGTATGCCCATGTAAACAAGGCAGACTGTTCTGTCAGTAGGGAAGGCTTTGATCAGGTTTCTGCTAAGCAGGAACACGGATCTTCGCCTTCCCCTAGTCAAAGCATCTCCCCCCACAGTGAGTAAGCACAACCTAGGCATACATTTAACCCACTGATTGCCCCTGATGTTAACACCTTCCAAGCCAGTGTCTTTAGTAAAGGGACTGCATTTTTTTTAAGCACGGATCACTGTATTACAGTCACTGGTTCCCAAAAGGTGTCAGTTAAAACATCCAATTTGTCCGCCGCAATATCGCAGCCCCACTATAATTCGCTGATCGCCACCATATGAATATTCCATAGTTTGTAGACATCAACTTTTGCGCAAACCAATCTATACGCTTACTGGTATTTTTAGCAGAAAACATTGGCCTAAATTGATTTAGAAATTAATTTTTTTTTTATTTAATTGGGTGAATTTTATAGTAGAAAGTAAAAAAGGTTTGTTTTTTTCAAAATTGTTAGTCTGTTTATAGCGCAAAAAATAAAAACCGCAGAGATGATCAAATACCACCAAAAGAAAGCTTTCTTCGTGGGGGAAATTTTTTTTTTCTTTATTTGGGTACAGTGTCAGAAGACCACGCAATTGTCGGTTGAAGTGATGCAATGCCATATCGCAAAAAATGGCATGCCAGGAACGGGGGGGGGGGGGGTAAAACTTTTATAAGCTCAAGTGGTTAAAGAGGAGCTCCAAGCTCCTTGAGAAAAAAAACAAAAAAACAAAAAACAAAAAAACTTAGAGTTGTAAAATCAAGGTTTTTCCATCTTAATGCTTTCTTTTGTGGTGCAGCAGCTCCCCAGAGCCCCCCCCCCCCCCCCTCTTTACTTACCCGACCCCGATCTTTCTAGCGACGAGAACGAGCCCAGCAGCTCCAGCCACCGCCTCGGACCTCATTGGATAGCAGGAGCCATTGGCTCCCGCTGCTGTCAATCAAATCTAGTGAGATACAGGAGCCGAGTCCTGCTGTCTTTGTCAATGAACGCAGCAGGACTTGGGAGCACGCCCTCACAAGTGCCCCTATGGAAAGTGGCTCTCCATGGGGGCACTCGATGAGGTGCCAGGAGCGTCGTCGGAGGACCCTAGAAAAGGATGAGCAAGGGCGCTCTGCAAAACCCTCACACAGGGGAGACAAGTATAACATGTTTGTTAAACCCCACCACAAAACTTTACAATCACTTTGAAGTCAGCAGCTTTAACATAAAAACACTTATCTGCCCAGGGATCCCATGATGTTGGTACCCACAAGCCGATTCTTCAATCGGCTTTGAGTGCAGGCACTGGCACCTGTAGTAAGGGAAACAGGAAGTGAAGCCTTGCAGCTTCACAGTCTGTTTCCTACTGCGCATACGCAATGAATGATCTCAGAGGAAGGGGGAGGGTCAGAGAGGAGGGGCCAGAAATGTCCTAGCTCACCGGTCTTACCCAGAAGTGGGACCGGATACCTGTCAAAACCAAAAAGTGCCAAATGTGAGAGGAGGAGGATGTGGATGCAAACAAGTGGAGATTCTCCTTTTGGGTAGGGCGCCGCTTTAAAGTCTAATACACACTAACAGATCAAACACACGATCGTCTTTTTTTTGCACTTCTATAGTGAAAATGTTACTAAAAACACAAAAGATCTCATGAGAGAAAAAAAAAAATAAAAAACTTGGAAGCAATTTAACTTATTGAATACTACCAAAAATTGTACCAGAAAAATTTAGTTTGTCCCTTCAGAAAATTTCAGGCAAAAGCTGTGTACTAAACAATCAGATATTTATACGATCGCTTTAAAAGTGGTATTTTTTTTTGTAAGATTTTCTGATTGTGTGTGTGCTTCAAGTGTCCTTTCAAAGGTCAGCAGCTACAGTATTTGTAGCTGCTGACTTAATAATCGGACACTTACCTGTCCCAGGGTCCAGCAATGCAGGGGGGGGGGGGGGGGAAATGAAGCCCTGCTCGTCTCCCCCTCCTCTCTGCGGCACCAGCATTGTAACTGATCGCCCAGGCTTCACAGCCGGGCACCCACTTTGCATGCGCTAGCCCTGACTGGCCAGGCAATCACCTGGGACGTGTCCCAGATGATTGCCGAGAGGGAGGGGGGGTGGGAGTGATCTCCCTTCCGGTGCGCTGGGAGGAAGTGGGAGCTGGGACCCTCTAAAAAAAAAAGGGAATCTTTGGGTGGAACTCCACTTTAAATTTGTTTATTTCTAGGGTGAAGAACCTCTTTAGTGACAACAAACGCAGGTCACCAATAAGGATGACCTCAGGCGTGTTCACAACTCCACGTGCCCGCCAGGAAGCTGACACTCCGCAGCGCTAATCACAAGCAGTGGGACATTTCCACACCCGCGGCTGCACAGATCAGGAAATGTCTCACTACCTGTGATTAGCGGTGCGGAGTGTCAGCTTCGTGGCGGGCACGTGGAGTCCTGAACACGCCTGAGCTCATCCTTAGTCACAGCGGTTTCCTTCACCAGAATACAGTAGCGCCAAAGCAATCCGGCTGTTGTGTTTTTTTAAAGTAGTGCGTGCACTACTTTTGGTGCAGTTCAGTTCAGTTTTTTTTTTAGCACATTCAAATTTAGAGGCTGAAATCGCACAGCACCCGGATCACATGTGAATCACACAGCACATTCCTGTTTGAGTCAAAGTGTGATCCGGCCCTCAGGCTGGGGTTGCCGCCTCATCACTTTAAACCCAAACACATATTACACGGGTTCTGAGGGTGATTAAGACCCCTTTCACACTTGTGCGACTTCAAAGTCGCACAATTTTACTGCAATTTCACAGCTGCGATTTGGGAGCAGTACTACTTTGTATGACTTTGGCATTAACCATTCTCAGCTTGTGCTTACAAAGTCGTACTGAAATCACGTCTATTATTCAGGTACGATTTGCATGCTACTTCAAGGCTTAACATTGAGGTCTATGGACATCAACTCTTTTTTTTTTTCTATCGAAAAGCCAGTGGCGTGCAAAACACACCTCAAAAACTTCCACCCGGTGCCAAAAAAAAGTGCCCACACATAGAGAGTGAAACACAAAAACGTGCAACGGGTGTACAGAGTCCTCCACTAGGGAAGGACCTTACCCTGATCCCCCGGGGCGTTAGGCTCCAGACAGGGACTGAGGTACTCAGACAAAGGGTCCATCCGGCCGAAACCAGGCGGACCCCCACAACTGGAAGGAATGCCGAAGCAGACCAACCCAAGTACAGTGGGGCTCTCCCAAAGAGAGACCCCTCAAAAGGAGAGGGCGAACCAATCCAAAAGGCCTATGTCCACCCCCTCCCAAGACTTTCAGAGTAGGCCCATCAACTCTCATGGAAGTTGAACCAAAGTAGCGCAGGGACTACTTTGAAGTCAGCACAACTTAAAGTCGTGCCAATATGAATGGTAGTCATTGAAAATCATGGAGAATGACTTGTCATACGATTTTGCAGTACAAAATCATGGGACAAGTCGTATAAGTGTGAAAGGGGCCTAAGGTGGTAAATAAACTCACTTGGTGCCTTATCGGCATTTAATTGGCCTCAGAACCCGTGTAATTCATAGGTGTTCAGATTTAAAGGGATGAGGTGACAACTCTGAGGCACCATTTATTTTACACCCGGGTGCATGAGGCCTAGGGCACAACATTGCAGGGGGCCTATAAAAAGAAAGAAACGTGAGAGCAGATACTACAGCTTTAAGCTCACCATTCATCATACAATCTGATTGCACACAACCTCCTTTAGATCTGCCAAACACACAACACACAGGTCTGCCTGGTTGGATGGATGAGGCAGCTCTTAGAGAAGAATGAAGCACACAGTGTATGGCAAGTCTGATGGAGATTGTACAAGCACATTGTAAGCCACACACATGGCTGAAGAACTAGAAGTCCCAGCATGCCATACTACAGACATGTGTGTTGGACACCACACGGGGGGATATGGTGCATCTTATATTACAAGCCCCCAGTGTGGTGTCCAGGAGAAGCAGAGGGCTTCCTAATGACACTGGAATTGTCAGACAGAACAATGGAAGCCCGGAGGACACAGCCATTGTAAAACACGGACCCCGAATGAGAGTCCCCAGCCCTCCATGTACACCCCAATCCTCCCCCCCCATACACCGCCATTACCAGAGAACAGCTTCCTCCTCACAGCCGACTTCTCCGAGACTGAAGAGATTTCAAACCAGCCGCGCAATGCCTGCCGGGCTCGCCCAATCACGGAAGTCAGTGGACATTCAAACCAACCAACCAGCTGAGCGCGGCGATGACGGCGCCAAACGTGAGCCGAAGGGCGGTGAGAGGAAAATGCTGCGGGAGGGATAAGTGAAGAGTTTGTCTTCTGGTTCTCGGTAAAAAATACTCTATTAATATTTCACTCGGGCGGCATGTTTTATAACCAAGAATTCAATGAGCCTCAGCAATACCCAGAGCAGGGGGGAGGGGTTCAGTTTTATTTCCTACACACAGAATTCCATGGGGAAGACATTCAGAAGACAGCACAGTCATGGTCTGTTGTAAACGTGCCTTGTTTTCAGAAGTGCAAATTTCTTTTTTTTCATTATTATCTACTCCAGACAATTTTTTTCAGTTTCTGGTTATATAAACACCAACATGAGGGCATGAAATATGCTTAGCATCAAAAACTTCAAGGAGCAGCCCTGTCATAGAGGTGAATGGCTGTGTATGTTCAGGAAAATATGTACACATGTGTGACAGGCCTGGACTAGGGGAAAAATAGGCCCAGACATTCCCCTTCATATCACAGAGCCCCTTTACAATGCATTCTCCTTTATATCACAGAGCCCCTTTACAGTGCATTCCCCTTTATATCGCAGAGCCCCTTTACAATGCATTCCCCTTTATATCACAGAGCCCCTTTACAATGCATTCCCCTTCATATCACAGAGCCCCTTTACAGTGCATTCCCCTTTATATCGCAGAGCCCCTTTACAATGCATTCCCCTTTATATCACAGAGCCCCTTTACAATGCATTCCCCTTCATATCACAGAGCCCCTTTACAGTGCATTCCCCTTCATATCACAGAGCCCCTTTACAATGCATTCCCCTTCATATCACAGAGCCCCTTTACAGTGCATTCCCCTTTATATCACAGAGCCCCTTTACAGTGCATTCCCCTTCATATCGCAGAGCCCCTTTACAATACACTCTCCTTTATATCACAGACCCCTTTTACAGTGCATTCCCCTTTATATCACAGACCCCTTTTACAGTGCATTCCCCTTTATATCACAGAGCCCCTTTACAGTGCATTCCCCTTTATATCACAGAGCCCCTTTACAGTGCATTCCCCTTTATATCACAGAGCCCCTTTACAATGCATTCCCCTTCATATCACAGAGCCCCTTTACAGTGCATTCCCCTTTATATCACAGAGCCCCTTTACAGTGCATTCCCCTTCATATCGCAGAGCCCCTTTACAATACACTCTCCTTTATATCACAGACCCCTTTTACAGTGCATTCCCCTTTATATCACAGACCCCTTTTACAGTGCATTCCCCTTTATATCACAGAGCCCCTTTACAGTGCATTCCCCTTTATATCACAGAGCCCCTTTACAGTGCATTCCCCTTTATATCACAGAGCCCCTTTTACAGTGCATTCCCCTTTATATCACAGAGCCCCTTTACAATGCATTCCCCTTTATATCACAGAGCCCCTTTACAATGCATTCCCCTTCATATCACAGAGCCCCTTTACAGTGCATTCCCCTTTATATCACAGCGCCCCTTTACAGTGCATTCCCCTTTATATCACAGAGCCCCTTTACAGTGCATTCCCCTTTATATCACAGCGCCCCTTTACAGTGCATTCCCCTTTATATCACAGAGCCCCTTTACAGTGCATTCCCCTTTATATCACAGCGCCCCTTTACAATGCATTCCCCTTCATATCACAGAGCCCCTTTACAGTGCATTCCCCTTTATATCACAGAGCCCCTTTACATTGCATTCCCCTTTATTTCACTACACCCCTTTACAGTGCATTCCCCTTTATATCATGGTAAAAACGTCCAGTGTGCGTGGGGCCCAAGAGTTATGAAATACTAAAAGGGACACTATGCTGGGAGTTGCCACTAGGGGAAAGCATTGTACTAAGAACACATTACTACTATAGGAAAAAGAAAACTCACAGTGTAACAATGTTTTTTCACCTTAATGCATCCTATGCCCCCCCCCCTCCCCCCATTTTACTCACCTGAGTCCTGTAATTCCCACGTCGGTGACGCGCTCTTGGATCCCGCTGCTGTCAATCAAATCCAATGATGCGGGCGCCGGGGGCGGGGCCACATCCGGCGTTCTGCATCTATGGATGCAAATGCTGGACTCGGGAGCACACGCGCAAGGTAACCCCCGGGAGAGTATTTCACCTAGGGGATTATACCATGCGGGGAGGAGCTACCAGCGCTGCCAGGGGACCCCAGAAGTCGAGGATCGGGGCCACTCTGTGCAAAACAAGCTGCACACTGGAGGTAAGTATGACATGTTTGTTATTTTAAAAAAAAATGAAGCCTTACAATTACTTTATTTCTACTAGTTACGTTTTTGCAACATTGTTACACTGTGAGTTTTCTTTTTCCTATAGTAGTAATGTGTTCTTAGTACAATGCTTTCCCCTAGTGGCAACTCCCAGCATAGTGTCCCTTTTAGTATTTCATAACTCTTGGGCCTCATGCACACTGGACGTTTTTACCGTGGCTGTTAGGGGCCTCTGTTTTTTTTGTTTTTTTTTCTCACTCTAAAGGCCCCTGCATGTTAGCCTTTGTGTCCATGCACACAGGCATTTAAAAAAAACACTGCCAGTGCGTCCAGAAGAGGAAAAAATTCTTGACGTGTCTAAATGCATGTTACTACTAAGCACATTTAGCGCTTGAGAATTAATTCATTTCAATGGCCAGAATAAATTATTCTTATGGCCAATGAAATGACTTAATGCCCAAGCGCTTGACACACCTAAACGCATTACGTGTGTTTACAAGCATCAAGCATTTTTTTTTGCCAAAATGCTGCTGCCAGGAGGAAAGGCGTCTAGGAGAGTTGACAAAAATGTGCACGAGACCTTAGTGGTTTGGGTTTTCCAAAGTTTTAATTATTATTATTTTATACATTATAGTAATTCATAATGCATAGGAGTTTTTTTTAACGCTTATGCAATAATAAGTCCTCATGCACACGGACGTTTTTACAGCTGCTTTTTTGAGCTTTTTTTGCAGCTTAAAAAGGCCTGTCTATGTTAGTCTATGGCTTCATGCCCACCTAGGCGTTTTTGAGCTGCAAGTGGCATAGGCGTTTTTAAGCTGTAAAAAAAACCCAGGACCAATGGGTTCTGAAAGACGTTTTTCAGCTGTAAAAACGTTCTAACACTGAAAAACGCTCAAAAACGCTCAAAACGCTAACGCGGAAAAACGCTAAAAACGCTATTGCAAAAACGCTGAAAAAAGCTGAGAAAAGTTAAAAAAATTCACTGCAAAGATACTGGCGTTTTCATAACGTTTTTTTAACAGCCTGTGTGCATGAGGGCTGAAAGTGAATTGCAGTGATTAAAGTGGAAGAAAAGCCTAACATTAGTTATTCTTTAAAACTTTCCCCCCCTCCTCCTCCTACCTATCCTTATACTCTGTGTAAAAAAAAAAAGATTTGTGTACTTATTTTTAATCTGGCTCCCCTGTGTAAGGGAGCACCCTCCCCATGTTGAGGGCAAGTGACCTGGTATGGTTCGGGAGAGGGGGGCGCTCGCTCGCCCCCCTCCCCTTTTCCTGGCCTGCCAGGCTGCTTCCTCGCATAAGGGTCTGGTATGAATTTTGGGGGGACCCCACGCCGTTTTTTTTTTTTTTTTATTTGGGCGTGGAGATCACCTTAAAAATCTAGACCAGACCCAAAGGGTCTGTCATATGGTTCCCCTTAACAACTTCAATGCACCGTATTACATACTCTGCACTGCACTGTATATCTACAGTATCTCAAAAAAGTAAGTACACCCCTCACGTTTTGTAAATATTTTATTATATCTTTTTATGTGACAATACAATACAACAATACAATAAAGAAATGACACTTTGCTACACTGTAAAGTAGCGAGTGTACAGCTTGTATAACAGTGTAAATGTGCTGTCCCCTCAAAATAACTCAAAACACAGCCATTAATGTCTAAACATGGCAACAAAAGTGAGTACACCCCTCATACTGGTCACTGAAAGTTCAACATGGAACCTCATGGCAAAGAACTCTCTTATGCCATGTACACACGGGTGGACTTTTCGGCATCAAAGGTCCAACGGTCTTTCCGACGGACTTTCGACGGACTTTTGACAGACTTTCGAACGAACGGACTTGCCTACATGCGATCACACCAAAGTCCGACAGATTCGTACGTGATGACGTACGACCGGACTAAAAAAAGGAAGTTGATAGCCAGTAGCCAATAGCTGCCCTAGCCTCCGTTTTCGTCCGTCGGACTAGCATACAGACGAGCGGATTTTTCGACCAGACTCGAGTCCATCGGAAAGATTTGAAACATGTTCCAAATCTAAAGTCCGTCTGATTTTCGAATGAAAAAGTCAGCTGCAGGTCCGATGAAGCCTACACACGGTCGAATTGTCCGACGGATTCGCTCCGAATTGTTGCTCTACATAAAGATGGTCTAGGCTATAAGAAGATTACCAAGACCCTGAAACTGAGCTGCAGCACGGTGGCCAAAACCATACAGCGGTTTATCAGGACAGGTTCCACTCAGAACAGGCCTCGCCATGGTCGTCCAAAGAAGTTGAGTGCACGTGCTCAGCGTCATATCCAGAAGTTGTCTTTGGGAAATAGACGTATAAGTGCTGCCAGCATTACTGCAGAGGATGAAGGGGTCGGGGGTCAGCCTGTCAGTGCTCAGACCATACACCACACACTGCATCAAATTGGTCTGCATGGCTGTCGTCCCAGAAGGAAGCCTCTTCTAAAGATGATGCACAAGAAAGCCTGCAAACAGTTTGCTGAAGACAAGGAGACTAAGGACATAGATTACTGGAACCATGTCCTGTGGTCTGATGAGACCAAGATTGTCATGAAGCTTTGAATACTGAAGTATTTCTCCTTTGATTCTATTATACAGTGGGGGGGGGGGTGTCTTCTGCCCTGTTTTAAAGCTAACCCCCTCCAGATGGCTCCATGGTCTGGAAGGAATGCATTGTTATGTGTTTGACTGTTTGTTTATGTACTTTAATTACCCCCTGGGGCTTCTCTGTGTCATTACACATATCAGTCCTCCTATTTAAGCTATCTGCAGGGCCAGATTTCCCACAAGGCCACCGAGGCCAGGCCTCAGTGCGGCAGTAGTGCAGGGGCGGCGCCGCTGCACTAACATCATTCGGAGCTCTGTATGAGCAGGGCGGGGATGAGGATAAACTGTTCTGACTAGAAAGGAGAGCAGGGGGCGGAGTCTGTGGGCAGCTGCGGGAGGAGCGTCTTCTCCCCCAGGCAGCAAGACTTGTATGGAGTGGAGATCAAGGATAACTATTCCCCTCTAACTCCGGCGCTCCACAGCCTCTGGCATCCTGTCACAGTGACACAGTGAGAGCGTGGAAAGCCAGCTAGCTTGTGCAGGAGTCGGGCTGTGTTCGGTCCCCACTGTCTTCCTAACCCCTCCCTCACTGCACTGCTTGTCTAATCCAATACTCTGCCTCGCATTTGTGCCCCCCCACACTCCAGCCACATGCATGCAATGCACTGTACTGTGCTGTGAGAGGAGTTCTGTTTTCAAACAATGGCTGCCACAGCCCTGGGGGAGACCAGCCTGAATAGGAGAGCATAATTGGTGAGTGAGACCCCCAGAATAACCCCCCTCTCTGTTCCCACCCCTTTGTGCTATGCACCTTCTTCCTCCCCCCCTCTCTTCCTCATGATCATCACCTTCTCTCTCTCTCCCCTAGGCTAGAGCCTAGCCTGCCTGTATACCGTCCTAGCCTGCCTGTATATCGTCCTAGCCTGCCTGTATACCGTCCTGGCCTGCCTGTATACCGTCCTAGCCTGCCTGTATATCGTCCTAGCCTGCCTGTATACCGTCCTAGCCTGCCTGTATACCGTCCTAGTCTGCCTGTATATCGCCCTAGCCTGCCTGTATATTGTCCTAGCCTGCCTGTATACCATCCTAGCCTGCCTGTATATCGTCCTAGCCTGCCTGTATATCGTCCTAGCCTGCCTGTATATCGTCCTAGCCTGCCTGTATACCGTCCTAGCCTGCCTGTATACCGTCCTAGCCTGCCTGTATACCGTCCTAGCCTGCCTGTATATCGTCCTAGCCTGCCTGTATATCATCCTAGCCTGCCTGTATACCGTCCTAGCCTGCCTGTATACAGTCCTAGCCTGCCTGTATATCGCCCTGCCTGTATACTGTCCTAGCCTGCCTGTATACCGTCCTGGCCTGCCTGTATACCGTCCTAGCCTGCCTGTATATCGTCCTAGCCTGCCTGTATATCGTCCTAGCCTGCCTGTATATCGTCCTAGCCTGCCTGTATACCGTCCTAGCCTGCCTGTATATCGCCCTGCCTGTATACCGTCCTAGCCTGCCTGTATACCGTCCTAGCCTGCCTGTATACAGTCCTGGCCTGCCTGTATATCGTCCTAGCCTGCCTGTATATCGCCCTAGCCTGCCTGTATACCATCCTGGCCTGCCTGTATACCATCCTAGCCGGCCTGTATACCGTCCTAGCCTGCCTGTATATCGTCCTGCCCTGCCTGTATACCGTCCTAGCCTGCCTGTATACCGTCCTAGCCTGCCTGTATATTGTCCTAGCCTGCCTGTATATTGTCCTAGCCTGCCTGTATACCATCCTAGCCTGCCTGTATATTGTCCTGGCCTGCCTGTATACCGTCCTAGCCTGCCTGTATACCGTCCTAGCCTGCCTGTATACCGTCCTAGCCTGCCTGTATACCGTCCTTGCCTGCCTGTATACTGTCCTAGCCTGCCTGTATACCATCCTGGCCTGCCTGTATACCGTCTTAGCCTGCCTGTATACCATCCTAGCTGGCCTGTATACCGTCCTAGCCAGCCTGTATATCGTCCTAGCCTGCCTGTATACCGTCCTAGTCTGCCTGTATATCGCCCTAGCCTGCCTGTATATTGTCCTAGCCTGCCTGTATACCATCCTAGCCTGCCTGTATATCGTCCTAGCCTGCCTGTATATCGTCCTAGCCTGCCTGTATATCGTCCTAGCCTGCCTGTATACCGTCCTAGCCTGCCTGTATACCGTCCTAGCCTGCCTGTATACCGTCCTAGCCTGCCTGTATATCGTCCTAGCCTGCCTGTATATCGTCCTAGCCTGCCTGTATACCGTCCTAGCCTGCCTGTATACAGTCCTAGCCTGCCTGTATATCGCCCTGCCTGTATACTGTCCTAGCCTGCCTGTATACCGTCCTGGCCTGCCTGTATACCGTCCTAGCCTGCCTGTATATCGTCCTAGCCTGCCTGTATATCGTCCTAGCCTGCCTGTATACCGTGGAGGTGGAGGCAATATCCCCCATTAAATCAGTTTTCAGAGGGAAATGGGGTTCCAGTATATAATAGATACACGAGCCTGGAAGAAGGGGGCTATTATGATCAGCAATCACAGAATCAGTCTTTTTTAGGACCACGGGGGAGGGGGGGGAGGCGGGGCACCCCGAGAGGACACCCCCGGATACAACAACAGAGAGGTGGAGGAAGACCTGGACCCCCAAATGCACAAGGCATAAACACAAAGCCCCCACCAAAAGAAGGAGAGGATGTAGGGGAGGGAGATCCAAGCAATCCAAAAAAACGACCGAGGGACATGTAAACACAGGAATTTACAATCTGAGTGGAATTGAGTTGGATCACAAGGAAATTAACATTTTGAATTTGGGCCTCAAATGTGCTCCGAAAAAAAGAATGAATAAATTTCAGGTGTATATGGATACACATAAGTTCATTCGTACAATGAACATAAAAAAGCATTTCTTGAGCCATCCGGTGGAAGCAAGCACGAGAGCTGTGGTGACATCGGACAAAATAGACAGTGGCTTGAAAAACAGATCAATTTTCAATCCCCAAATTCCAAACAATCATTATGTGGAGGTATTTAAGAACTTGGTATTGAAAGATATTGAGGACCTTCCAGTGAGGAAAGGAGTGAACCCCCGGTACTTTAAGGAGGGGATAGAATCCTTGGAAAAGAGGAGGAACATTATTATTCGCCCGGCGGATAAAGGTGGAGGTGTGGTAGTTATGGAGAAGGAATTCTACCATAAACAACTGGTCGAGTTATTAAGTGATCAGAATACTTATAAAAAGCTAAAATCCGATCCCACAGATTCGTACAGTACCCAACTGGCTACATTGGTGGATTGGGGTTTTGGGGTGAAAGCCTTAAATTCGAAGGAAAAAAGATATCTCGTACCCAGTGCCAATCGTATACCAGTTATTTACACACTACCTAAAGTGCACAAGAACACCGAGAAACCTCCCCCACGTCCTATAGTGAATGGGATTGGATCTGTAACTGCCAGGCTTGGCGAATATCTAGATAGATTTCTCCAACCCAGCGTAAAGGCGACTAGAGCTTTCCTGAAAGACACCTCAGATTTGCTACGCCAGCTAGAACTAGTGAAATTCAATCCCACAACAACGTCTTATTTAGTAACAGCAGACGTAGCTTCGTTGTACACTAGTATACAACATGAAGACGCGTCATTAGCCCTGAATTGGGCACTAAGTAAAAGGGACGACATCCCCTATATACAGAAGAAATTTGTGGGACATGCACTAGACTTCTGCATGTCCCACAGTTACTTTTGGTTTGATGGACAATTCTATTCCCAACAGGTTGGCGTGGCAATGGGGGCTAAGTATGCCCCCAGCCTCGCCAACCTGTTCATGTCCGAATGGGAGGATAGACAGGTATTCAATACCCATAGATCTCAATTGATCTTCTACCGAAGGTTCATTGACGACATCTTGCTGATATGGGAGGGATCTAGGGAAGCCTTGATACTCTTCTTGGAACATTTAAATACAAATACGAATAATATCAAGTTGGAATACCAGATTAGTGATAAATCAATAAATTTCTTGGATGTTACCATTGAGAAATTTAATAACTCACTAAAAACTAAGGTGTACTTTAAACCGACGGACCGCAATAGCTACCTGTCTGTAGCCAGCGGCCATCATCCTTCATGGATTAACAACATTCCGAAGGGTCAGCTATTGCGGATCCGTCGGAACTGTACTCTTATGGAAGATTTCTTGTCCCAATCGGATTTCCTAAAAGAGAAATTTATTCAGAAGGGGTATAAAAATGGAGAGCTCACCAAGATTGTGCAAGAAGTGGCCAACATCCCTAGGGAACAGTGCCTGAAAGAAAAAGAAGCACCCATAGGTGAACCTCAACACCAATTAAGTTTCATCTCAGGTTTCCACTACCAGTATAGGGAAATTGAGAACATATATAAAAAATACTGGTATATTCTGTGTAAAGATAAACACTTGGGAGGAATATTACCAACAAATCCGAAGTTTATCTATAGAAAGGCTCCGAACATAGGAGATCAAATAGTGAGGAAGATTCTGGACGCACCAAAACCGAGAACTTTATCCTTCAATTTTAAAGGTTTTTTCTGTTGCAGGAAGTGCATCTGCTGCAAAACAGTGAGAGTCAGTAACAGAGGTATCACTACTGTGACCAACAGAGAAGGAGAAAAATTTGATATTAAAGAGTTTAGCACATGCACTACTACGCATGTGGTTTACCTCATGTGGTGTCCCTGTGGCTTGTATTACGTTGGGAGAACGAAAAGACAGCTAAAGACCCGTATTAGTGAACACCTCACCAACATAAAAAATGGATACAAGTACCACAGTGTATCCATGCACTTTAAGATCAAACATCAACAAGACCCTTCGCTGTTACAATTCTGCGGTATCGATGTGGTCCATCCGTCCTGGAGGGGTTCCAACAGAGTAAGGGACCTATCACGGAGAGAGACGGAATGGATATTTCTGTTTAAGAGTTTAACCCCGAGAGGCTTAAATATTGAACTAGATCTAAACTGTTTTTTAAACGATTTCTAGATAGTCCCTGGAGGTAAACTGTATGGTCCAATATTCCATATTTCACTCATGCTGCTACGAGTGAATAATAATGGGTAAATTTAATTAATTAATTTTATAATGGAATTCACCATTAATATGAGCATTATTTGTCTATCGTATTTGAGAGCAGATCAATTTGCAGTGTAAATTTATGTAGTCTACCGAGGTAATAGATTCCCCATCCCGTACTTAACAGTGAAGGTTGGGATTTAAAATAAGGTATTTCAGCCATTCTTGCTTATTTTAGTTTATTTTATTTATTTATGTTTAAATTTTTTTGATTTTATATGTATACATGTTTAGAGCTCACTAATTTCTCACTACTGCAATAGTTGGAAGAGTTTGTAACCAGTCTTTTACTATATTGTATCATGAGAATGTATAAGAGCACAGAGAGGATAATGCGGGTATATGTTTTTGTATAGGTGTACCACTGCAATATGTAAGAAATCATAGGAAGTGGTTCGTTTAACATGTCAGGGTATAACAGCGCTATTTGGGAACCCATCATCTATGCTGGCTGGGAGAACCTAAGTTACAGCGCTAGAATATGCAGCCCTAATATGAGCTGTGTTATACAAATCAGCGGGGTTTTGCGGTCACGGGGACACTCGTAGGGCGCAGGCGCTGGGGAGAGAGAGGCGCACGCGCACTAGGGTGCCCTTATCTCAGATGGGGAACATTCGATTGGCCGTCGAATATGGAGGCGCGCATGCGCACTGGTGCGTCCTCAGTCATACTAACAATGGGAGGGAATATAAGGGGTGATGGATGTCCAAAACGGCCTATCCCATGATTAAGGTACAGGCGTATCGAAACATGTCGGGGGCGTGGCCGTAAGAAGAGGAACACCACGTACTAGTGACAGGAAGAAGCTGGCGGTTCAGTTTACCCAGTGGGGAGGACAGCTATACCCATCTATGAAGCAAGCGACGAGAGGGTGAGAGACACTTTGAGCGCTGGCGAATAGAGGGTCCGCTGTGACCGCATACCCCTCAGGAGGTTTATCTCAGCTGTGGTTTCATATTCAATCGGGCAGATTGCTGTGGAGTTTGCTGTGCTGTGCTGTTTGTTGTTTTACACAATGTGAGTGGAACTTTTGTAGTGTAATTTGCAGTGTGAGTTATTAAAGCGTTTACGGTATTACACTATCAGAAGTCTTTTTTTCTATATGGAACGTATTTCCTGGATGGACATGGCTTGACCCTTGCCAGTAGCAGCAATCATCTATGCCTTGTTAGCCTCTCACGAAAGTGAAGGCATGAGGAGCTGGTGAGTGACTGTCCATAGGGAGAGTGGTCACTGAGCACGAAGGTGTGGTGGAAGATTTCGAGTAGAAGTATTCACATGCTTACAGCAGAAGGACTTGCCGTTGCACAATTTATGTTTTTGATTATTATCACGGACACTATTGTTTGTATTGGGTTTTTGCACTTATATATAGATTGTATACCTATTTACTATATAGGAACTCATATAGCAATATCTGATTAATATTAACACTAAGTCACGTTAGTTATTGTTGGTGTCACTATTGTTGTTTTCACTTACCTTTTACAATGAACACATTGTGAGGGTATCAGCAGGCATTTTTTAATACCTGTTGTACAGCCGTTTAGTATGTTGATACACACCATCACTAGGGTGTGGTTTAGATTTAGTCAATAGATTTTGTATCTCTCACTGAAGGAGATAAATGGTTGTAGAAGAGAGCGCCACAATTTAATTTTGTCACGGGGGGTGATTGGATATCACCCAGCACAATTTTAAATTCCATTGCATATCTGTATACCGTCCTAGCCTGCCTGTATACCGTCCTAGCCTGCCTGTATATCGCCCTGCCTGTATACCGTCCTAGCCTGCCTGTATACCGTCCTAGCCTGCCTGTATACAGTCCTAGCCTGCCTGTATACAGTCCTGGCCTGCCTGTATATCGTTCTAGCCTGCCTGTATATCGCCCTAGCCTGCCTGTATACCATCCTGGCCTGCCTGTATATCGTCCTGCCCTGCCTGTATACCGTCCTAGCCTGCCTGTATACCGTCCTAGCCTGCCTGTATATTGTCCTAGCCTGCCTGTATATTGTCCTAGCCTGCCTGTATATTGTCCTGGCCTGCCTGTATACCGTCCTAGCCTGCCTGTATACCGTCCTAGCCTGCCTGTATACCGTCCTAGCCTGCCTGTATACCGTCCTTGCCTGCCTGTATACTGTCCTAGCCTGCCTGTATACCATCCTGGCCTGCCTGTATACCGTCTTAGCCTGCCTGTATACCATCCTAGCTGGCCTGTATACCGTCCTAGCCTGCCTGTATATCGTCCTGCCCTGCCTGTATACCGTCCTAGCCTGCCTGTATACCGTCCTAGCCTGCCTGTATATTGTTCTAGCCTGCCTGTATATTGTCCTAGCCTGCCTGTATATTGTCCTAGCCTGCCTGTATACCACCCTAGCCTGCCTGTATATTGTCCTGGCCTGCCTGTATACCATCCTAGCCTGCCTGTATACCGTCCTAGCCTGCCTGTATACCGTCCTAGCCTGCCTGTATACCGTCCTTGCCTGCCTGTATACTGTCCTAGCCTGCCTGTATACCGTCCTAGCCTGCCTGTATACCGTCCTTGCCTGCCTGTATACCGTCCTTGCCTGCCTGTATACCGTCCTTGCCTGCCTGTATACCGTCCTAGCCTGCCTGTATTCCATCCTAGCCTGCCTGTATACCTGTATATAGAGGGGGGGTGTATATAGAGATGATAGATGGGTGTATGTAGAGATGATAGATGGGTGTATATAGGGACGATAGAGGGGAGTATATAGAGACGATAGAGGTGTGTATATAGGGATGATAGAGGGGTGTATATAGAGATGATAGAGGGGGGAGTATATAGTGGACTTATGTTTTTAATTGATCTATTGTTGTAGTCAGCGATAAAGGACGAGAATGATGGTGTGTGTGTGTGTGTGGGGGGGGGGCGGCATTGAAGGACCCGGCCTTGGGGCGGCAAAGGGAGTAAATCCGGGCCTGGCTATCTGACCAATCCCTGCTGACCCTGTTTCAAGTCCTCATTTGCATGGCCAAGAGGACCTAATTGAGGACTAAAGTACTTTACAATTGACCAATAGGAAAGTGGTTGTTGGGGGTGGGGTGTTCAAACTGCTGTGTATAAAAGTGTGTTGTGTGCATCCAATAAAAGTGAGATTCCTGTTTGAACTTACATACAGCCTGCCTGGTGTTTGTTCTGAGTTATCATAACTGGATTCGAACAGCACATAGCTGTAGTTCAAATCACGGAGCATCGGATGACCGAACCATCAGACATTGCAAGCTGCAATCTGATTCAATAGCCGCAGAGGAGTGTCGGGAGAGTGGAATCGAGGGAGCAAGGGCTCGTTACATGGTCCGATGAGACCAAGATAAACTTATTTGGTTCAGATGGTGTCAAGCGTGTGTGGCGGCAACAAAGTGAGGAGTGCAAAGACAAGTGTGTCCTGCCTACAGTCAAACATGGTGGTGGGAGTGCCATGGTCTGGGGCTGCATGAGTGCTGTTGGCACTGGGGAGCTACAGTTCATTGAGGGAACCATGAATGCCAACATGTACTGTGACATACTGAAGCAGAGCATGATCCCCTCCCTTCAGAGACTGGGCCGCAGGGCAGTATTCCAACATAACAACCCCAAACACACCTCCAAGATGACCACTGCCTTGCTAAAGAAGCTGAGGGTAAAGGTGATGAACTGGCCAAGCATGTCCCCAGACCTAAATCCTATTGAGCATCTTTGGGACATCCTCAAACGGAAGGAGTGCAAGGTCTCTAACATCCACCAGCTCTGTAATGTCGTCATGGAGGAGTGGAAGAGGACTCCAAGAGCAACCTGTGAAGCTCTGGTGAACTCCATGCCCAAGAGGGTTAAGGCAGTGCTGGAAAATAATGGTGGCCATACAAAATATTGACACTTTGGACCCAAGTTGGACATTTTCACTTAGGGGTGTACTGACTTTTGTTGCCAGCGGTTTAGACATTAATACCTGTGTGTTGAGTTATTTTGAGGGGACAGGAAATTTACACTGATATACAAGCTGTACACTCACTACTTTACATTGTAGCAAAGTGTAATTTCTTCAGTTGTCACATGAAAAGTTATAATAAAATATTTACAAAAATGTGAGGGTTGTACTCACTTTTGTGAGATACTGTATATATATACTAGACTGCCTGCACTGTATATATAGTCTACACTGAATGCACTGTATATATAGTCTACACTGAATGCACTGTATATATACTACACGACTACACAGTATATATATATATATATATATATATATATATATATATATATATATATATATATATATATATATATATATATAAAAGTATATAAGTATATATATATTTATATTTATATTATATGTATATATATATACACACACACACTAAACTACCTGCACGCCACTAACTAACCTGCCTAATCTAGCTCAAGTTCTCTCAATCTCCTCCATTTATCACACTACATAAGCCCCCTGTTTAACAACAGCCTTAGATAGTGTGGGGCATGGACTTAGCCCACTGAGCCATGATTAGCCAAAGGCATCCTGCCTTTGGCCAATCATGGCTCTCACAGCAGATCGCGCTGTGATTGGCCAAAGCATGCAGGTCAGGTGCATGCTTTAGCCAATCAGCAGCCGTCAATGCACTGTGATCTCACAGTGCATTCTGGGGCGCTCAAATTTGCCGCAAACGCCCCATATGTTTGGTTCGTTTGCGAACAAACGAATACCCGATGTTCGAGTCGAACTTCGGGACCATCCCTAATCCTAATGCATAGAATTTATTAAGATAAAAACCTTTTGCCTTTACAACTACTTTAATTCCACTTTAAGGCCGTCAGCAGATCCGCCTCTACAAACTCGGCAGTGCCTAAAAATAGAGGGAAACTGAGCATGTGCAGAGCAGGGTGACACAGTGTAATACGGGATTTTAAACAGTATAGACACTTATTTTTAATGTTTTACATTTTTGGAGGGCTTGTTATTTAACTACTTCAACTATTGTATACCCCTTCAGGACCAAAGCAATTTTTACATTTCCACTAAGGACTTGTTTATTTGGTGATAACTTTGTACAACAAAGTAAGACCTACATTGTTTATTTATTTTGGCAGTGTTGTTTTGCAAAAAAATATTTTATTCTCTATGTAATCTATAGACAAAAAGATGTAAAATATTTAAATGTCCATTTATTTTCTTTTTTGATCAGTGTTCATTTAAAAAAGGGCCTTTTTTCACTTTTTGAGCGTTTTCTTGTTATGCAACACTGAAAAAGTAACAAACAAAATGAATGAAAATAGAAAAAAAAAATCAGTTGGTCAGCCAGTCAGTCTAGGTGTACAACTATGTGGCTGCGCTTGATGCGTTTTTCATTTTGCGTTTTGCATTTTTAAACCCTCAGTTTTTATGCGTTTTTGCATGCAGTTTTCATGCATTTTTCTCACCCGCTCTTTAGTAACCAACTATATACAGTGTTTAAACAGAAAAATAAAAACACAAAACACATCAAAAATCACATCACAACACCTGTGTTTCTGGTGCAATTCCATTGAAGTCTATTACATGCAAAACACCGGAAAGTCCCCGACCCCTTCCAAAAACGCACCGGCTGCAAATGCATAAATGTTACTGTGTACCATAGGAAACCACGTTAAATGGACTGTAGTCTGTTTCTGCAAACTGCAAAATACACAAAATAAATGCATTGGTGTGAACTTAGGGCCATTGCTGGTTATAGCAGTGGGGGAGTGGAGGCAAGGGGAGAGCTGGTCATAAGAGATGCATTCCAAAAAAACTTTATTGACGTGTTTTAAGACATATCGCTTGTGTTTAAAATACTCAAGTGAATAAAGTGGCTGTAAAGGTAAAAGGTTTTGTACCATAATGCATTCTCTACATTAAGGTAAAAAAAAAACTTTTAATAGTAGCTTCCCGGCCCCCCTAAAATCTCACTTGAGCTTGCATTCGATCCATCGCTGCACACATCTGCAGCAGCTCTTCTTCCTTCTCCTCTGTCTCACAGGCTTGGCTGAGAGCAGTGGGAGCCTGTAGCCTTGTGGCATTTTTTTTTTTACAGATCTGAACACAGGTGCATTGTTATCTATAGGAGAATGCACACAGCTGCATAAAGCATCAAGAAATGCCATAAAGCAAAAACAATGGGGTGCACTTACTAAAGGCAAAGAGACTGTAAACTTTGCAAGTGCATTTGCTCCAGAGCTGGGTAAATGAGATGAAGTTCTGCTGACTTCCACCATCCAATCATGTACAAGCAAAAAAGTTTTTTGTTTCCTTGTATGTGAATTGGTGTTCTTTGCAAAGGAAAGCTTCATCTCATTTAATAAGCTCTGGAGCAACTGCACTTGCAAATTGCACAGTCTATTTGCTTTTAGTAAATCAATCCTATTATGTAGCACTACAATGCAGGATGTACAGCTTGCATACTGTATGTATTGAGCAAATATAGCTGCTACCATGTTCCTATAGTTACAAACTATTGACACACACTCATAAGATCTACATACTGTATATTGAATCTTTCACGTGTGTATTTAACACAAAGTGTTGAACTATACTATACCTGTAATATAATTTCCCCATCTTGTTTATGATCACTGTGATCTGTGATGTATCATTGAATGCAAAAATACTTGCACTTTTTAAAGAAGTTTACATCTTTGTACATATCTTCAATGTACTTTATTTATGGCAAATATCACAAAGAGGCTACATAGAGCTAAAAACTACTGGCAGGTAAATAAAGATTCTGTAAAAACTGGTTATGTTAGGTGAGTAACTCTATTCTTTTTCCGCATCCAATTCGCATGATAGGCAAGAGTGACCGGCTTCTTTAGGTCAAGTTCAGGTATGAATTCAGGCAAACATTCGGACCTGAATCGCACCTGAACCGGTGAACAGACACGCACAAGACCCCAGGCACAAACTAAAGGGAAACTCCACTTTCGTGGAAAAAAAACGAATAACATTTTTTTTATATAGCATATACAATTGCTATACAAGTCATTTTTTATTTGGATGTTATTTAAAGTTACCTTTTTTTTTTAATCTGCGTGTGTGTGCTTGGTTTACTGAATTTTCAGAAGTCCGCACTAAGATTTTAGGCATCCCATGCAACAAAAATGTCAACAAAAATGTCATTAGATTCACTTTCCACATGGACACAGAGAAACAAACAGGTATTCCTTCAGAATAATAAAAGGTAGGAATCTGCAATAAAGTTTGTTAAAATCCCTGCAATGTACAGTTTAACCACTTCAATACAGGGCATTTTCACCCCCTTCCTGCCCAGGCCAATTTTCAGTTTTTAGCGCTTTTGCATTTTGAATGACAAATGCGCGGTCATACAACGCTGTACCCATATGAAATTTTTTTTTCCCCACAAATAGAGCTTTCTTTTAGTGGTATTTGGTCACCTCTGTGGTTTTTATTTTTTGCGCTATAAACAAAAGAAGAGTGACAAGTTTGAAAAAAAATACAATTTTTTTATCGTACATCATGGGACACAGAGCCTAAGTAATAACTTAATGGGTTATGGGCCACCTTCAGGTGATGGACACTGGTGTACCCAATACAGGAAGTTCACTCCCCTATATAACCCCTCCTCCTTCCAGGAGTACCTCAATTTTTTCGCCAGTGTCTAAGGTGTTGGTCACGAGTGAAGATGTGCTCTGAGGAGCTCCGGAGGGATCCATGCTGGATTTAAATTCCTCCACAGACCAGATCCATCCAAGCCACTGAGGCCACAGGATGGTACCCCGGCCTCGCATAGAAGATCGAGGTTTTGCCTGTAAGCCTCTCTTTTGAGGGCTGGACCCCAGGAACCAGGACTCTTTTTTGGTCATGCTACATTACCTAAAGTTGCTCCTGAGGGGTGCTATACAGGTCCAAAGGAGTGGAACCCCTATTATAGGGACCCAGTCTTTGAAGGTTTACTAACGCTGCCTGCCGTGATGGGTGAAGCTTGGATCTGTCTTTTTTCAGCAGTATCCTGCAGCGAGGAACAGGTAAGGGAAGGAGCTTAGGAACTGTAAAAAGTCCACCTATGCCTATTTTCTTCCATATGAAAAACATTGTAATGCCTTAAAATCTCCACTAGAGGGAGTAAAGATACACAGACCTTGGTACGTTGCTCTCAGCAGCTCTGTGTCCAGCTACAACAGCGTGTGTGTGTGTCCCAGTAGCCAGGAGGGGGTTCTTAATTGAACAAAGTGTTCCTCTCCCCCAATTGGGGAAACTAAGGGGCTGGGGGTACAGCATTTTATATGTACTATGGCTAAACAGATATTAAGCCTCTACTGCTAAGTTAAAATCCCCCCCCCTCCCCCGGAGGGGTTAGGGGCAGCTTCTTTATTATCAAATTACATTTTGCTATGTTTTACCTGCCTTCTTAAATAGAGCCTTGTTGCGCCCCATGTGAGTGTGGAAGCCTGCCAGGAGCACCAGATGGTGGCTGCAGCCTTCTCTCCTTCGGTCTGTATTGCAGACCTGAATGTGTGCCTTCCACGCGCGGGCGGGCTAAGGTTCATTGTGAAAGGAGGAGGGCGGGTCACTCTGGAAGCCATAGTGCTAAGCACAAAAGCAGAGGCACTCTAGTAAAAAGTACTACTTGCTGAGCAATAGTCTAGAAATAACAAAGGCACCATAAGATCAGCTTGATGCTGAGGAACAATGTATTTCCTGTACTGGAAATTCACTCTCTCCCTCTCTTGTGGCATCTTCCCAAACTCTCTAAAACATGCGCTAGTCATCCCCATACTTAAAAAGCCCTCACTGGACCACACCAATCTTAACAACCTACATCCCATCTCCTTAATCGCCTTCTCTTCCAAATTTCTTAAAAGACTGGTCTACAACCGACTAAGCGACCATCTGACCATGAATAAATTTCTTGATCCCCTTCAGTCCGGATTTCGCCCTCAACACTCCACGGAAACTACTCTCCTTAAACTCTCCAATGACCTACTAACAGCTAAAACCAGTGAACACTATTCTGTACTACTTCTCCTGGATCTCTCTGCTGCCTTTGACACAGTGGACCACCCCGTCCTCCTCAATAAACTCCACTGCTTTGGTCTCTATGACTGTACTCTTCGCTGGTTCTCATCCTACCTATCCCACCGCTCCTTCAGTGTCACTTACAACTCTACTTCCTCCTCTCCTCTTCCTTTCTCCGTTGGGGTCCCCCAAGTTTCTGTTCTTGGACATCTCCTTTTCAGTCTACACCACCTCCCTGGGTCAGTTGATTGCCTCCCACGGCTTTAAATATCATCTCTACGCTGATGACACCCAAATCTATCTCTCCACCCCTCAGCTCGCTCCATCTGTCTCCTCACGCATTACCAACTTACTAGCAGACATATCAGCCTGGATGTAACATCACTTCCTCAAACTCAACCTATCCAAAACCGAGCTCATGATATTTCCTCCCTCAGGTGCCGCTTCCCCTGATTTCACTGTCAATATCAAAGGCTCAACTATCAACTTGTCCCCCCACGCCAAGGTCCTAGGTGTAATCCTGGAGTCTGAACTAACCTTTTGGCCCCACATCCTATCGCTATCCAAAATTTGCCGCCTCAACCTCCACAACATCTCCAAGATACGCCCCTTCCTAACCAATGTCACAACAAAGCTTCTAATCCACTCCCTGGTCATCTCCAGCCTCGACTACTGCGACTCCCTCCTCATTGGCTTACCTCTAAATAGGCTATCCCCACTTCAGTCCATAATGAATGCTGCTGCCAGGCTCATCTACCTCACAAACCGCTCAGCGTCTGCTATACCCCTCTGCCAATCCCTCCATTGGCTGCCACTCAGTCACCGAAACTAACTATAACTTACAAAGCCATCCACAACCCGGCCCCCAGCTACATCACTAACCTAGTCTCAAAATACCAACCTAATCGTTCTCTTCGCTCCTCCCAAGACCTAATGCTCTCAAACTCCCTTGTCACCTCATCCCATGCTCGCCTTCAGGACTTCCCCAGAGCCTCTCCCATCCTCTGGAATGCTCTACCCCAATCCATCCGATTTTCTCCTACTTTATCCACTTTCAAACGATCCCTAAAAACTCAGAGAAGCCTATCTGGCCCCCACTTAACAACTGTACATTCATCTTCTCAATCAGCACATCACCTACAGTTATTACCTCTTGTATCTCTTGACCTTCCCTCTTAGATTGTAAGCTCTAAGGAGCAGGGCCCTCTGATTCCTACTGTATTAAAGTGTATTGTATTTGTACTGTCTACCCTCAAGTTGTAAAACTCTACGTAAACTGTTGGTGCTATATAAATCCTGTATAATAATAATAACAAATAATAATAGTTTAACTTGTCTGGTAGACAATGCGCAAATGCTTAAAGGTCCAACAGATAAAAAGTTGGAATTCCTGTTAAAATACCCTTTTTCCTTAGCAGGGGCCGTTACTCAGCCTGTAGTTGCTGCAATAGGCATATGCCAGTCCCTAAAGGACTGGTTCAGAGAGGCCCTTAAGGAGATCCCTGCACAACAGGCCAGTGAGTTGGCTGAACTACCAGAGGCATTATGTTTTGCCATAGACGCTATGAAAGACTCTAGTCACCAGGCGTCTCGCCTTGCGCTTGTGCTAGTACACATGCGTAGGACCCTTTGGTTAAAAAATTGGTCAGCACCTTGCAAAAAGGCTTCTGACTAGTTTCCCTTTTCATGGGGAGCGACTATTTGGGGATGATTTGGATAAATACATCCAAACGATTTCTAGTGGGAAGAGTACTCTTTTGCCGGTCAAAAGAAAGTATAAACGTCCTTCATTTAAACAGACATTTTCTCCTGCGCCAGGGGCATCCGCCTCTAGGCAGTGGCGACGGCCTTCGTCGTCAGACTCTAGAGGAAAGCCTCAGGGTCAGGCCCAGGCACAAAAAAAGACCTGGGCCTGGAAATCTGCAAAGCAGAATACTAAAGCCTCATCATGAAGAGGGGCCCCCCTCGTCAGAGTGGGGTGAAGACTTCTGCAATACTCAGAAGTCTGGCAAAAGGAAATTCAGGACAGATGGGTCATCTCCACGGTGTCTCTAGGATACAAACTAGAATTCCGGGAATTTCCACTGTCTCATTTTCTGAGATCAAACGTTCTCAAAGATCCAGGGAAAAGGCAACCTCTGTTTCAAGCATTAGACCTATTATTGGCTCAGGGGGTGATCATAAAGATCCCCACAGAAGAGCAAGATTTGGGGTTTTATTCAAACCTGTTTACGGTACCAAAACCAAATGGAGATGTCAGACCCATTCTAGATCTAAGGAATCTAAATCAGTTCCTGAAAATCCGCTCCTTTTAAGTCAATCAGGTCAGTAGTTTCTATCCTACAGGGAAGAGAACTTCTGGTATCCATCGACTTCAGGGATGCATATCTGCATGTTCCTATATTTCCTGCTCACCAAAGGTTTCTGCGATTAGAAGTAGAACAGCAGCACTTTCAGTTTGTAACCTTGCCCTTCCTGCTAGCTACAGCACCCCGGGTGTTCACAAAAGTACTGGCCCCAGCTCTAGCCAGGTTAAGGGCACAGGGCATAACAGTCTAGGCGTACCTAGACAATCTATTGTTAATAGACCAGTCAGTGGCTCGCTTGGAGCAAAGTGTACACATTACAACCAGTTATCTGGAAAGTCTGGGTTGGATTCTCAACCTAGAAAAGTCTTCCTTAAAACTGCTAAAAAAGCTGGAGTATTTGGGCCTAATCTTAGACGCAGCCCAGAAAAAGGTGTTCTTGCCTTTGGCAAAGATCAACTCCATACGAGAGCTGGTGCGGATGGTCAGGTTGAAAGGAAATTCCTCAATTCGCCTTTGCATGAGGTTGTTAGGAAAGATGGTGGCTTCATTCAGTCCCCTATGCCCAGTTCCATTCGAGACTGTTGCAAAACAGTATCCTGTCTGCTTGGAACAAAACGATCCAAACTTTGGACTTGCCAATGCGGCTGTACCCAAGGGTGTCCCAAAGCCTCAGTTGGTGGTTACTAACCCAGAATCTGCTGAAAGGAAAATCCTTCAGACCAATTATCTGGAAAGTAGTAACAACAGATGCCAGCCTTTCTGGCTTGGGAGCAGTACTAGAGAAAACAACTGTCCAGGGACAGTGGTCAAGAACCGAAATAGCCTTGCCCATCAACATCCTAGAGATTCGGGCAGTGCGTCTGGCTCTGAAGGCCTGGACTTCCAGGTTAAGGGATTGTCCTGTCAGGATCCAATCCGACAATGCCACGGCTGTGGCCTATATCAATCACCAAGGGGACACCAAGAGTCTCTCAGCGCAGAGAGAGGTGAGCCATATTCTAACTTGGGCAGAAAAGAATGTTCTGTGCCTATTGGCTGTCTTCATTTCGGGAGAAGAGAATTGGCAGGCGGAATACTTGAGTCGCCAGCAGTTATTCCCGGGGGAATGGTCTCTTCACCCTGACATTTTTCGGGCTGTTTGCCAAAGATGGGGGACCCTGGACGTAGATCTTCTAGCGTCAAGATTCAACATGAAGTTAGTCAACTTTGTGTCCAGGACAAGGGATTCACTCGCATGCGGAACAGATGCGTTGGTGACCCTATGGGATCAGTTTTCACTGATCTATGCATTCCCCCCTATTTAGTTGCTACCACGACTTCATTGTAGAATCAAGCTGGACAGAAAGCCGGTAATTCGGTTAGCACCAGCATGGCCCAGAAGATTATGGTATGCAGAAATCGTACAGATGGTAGTGGAGGGCCCATGGTCACTTCCACTAAGGCCTGCTCTCACAGGGGCCGATATTCCATCCTACTTTACGAACGCTAAATTTAACGGCCTGGCTATTGAAACCCACATTCTGAAGAAACGTGGGCTTTCCAGGTCAGTTATCTCTACTTTGATTAATGCAAGGAAGCCAGCTTCCAGAACTATATATTATAGAGTCTGAAAGCCTTATGTTTCCTGGTGTGAATCCAAGGGTTGGCACCCTCGGAGATATATCACAAGCAGAATTTTTGCCTTTCTACAATTAGGCGTAGAGATGAAATTGGCCTTGAGTACTATTAAGGGCCAAGTCTCAGCCTTATCAATCTTATTTCAAAGACCGCTTGCTACGCATTCTTTAGTCCGGGGTTTTAATCAAGGGGTGATGCGGATTAATCTGCCAGTTAAATCACCTTTGAGCCCTTGGAACTTGAACTTAGTTCTGTCAGTGTTACAAAAACAGCCATTTGAACCAGTACAGCATATTCTCTTAGTCCTTATGACAAATAAGCTGGTGTTCTTGGTTTCGGAGTTGGCTGATCTTTCTTGTAAAGAGCCATACTTGATTATTCATGAGGACAGAATGATGTTACGCCCTCGCCCAGACTTTTTGCCAAAAGTGGTTTTAGGTTTTCACCTGAACCAAGATATTGTCCTGCCATTGTTTTTTCCAAAACCATGTTCCAGGGAAGAGAAGTCACTACATTGTCTTGATATGGTGAGAGCAGTGAAGATCTATTTAAAGACAACTGCTCAGATTCATAAGACTGGTGTCTTATTTATTCTGCCAGAGGGTCTTAAGAAAGGACAGGCAGCGTCGAAATCCACTGTCGCTAAGTGGATTCGCCAAGTTATAATTCAAACTTATGATTTAAGGGGTAAGATTCCCCCTTTTCAAGTTAAGGCGCACTCTACCAGGTTGGTTAGTGCTTCTTGAGCATTGCGTCACCAGGCCTCCATAGCTAAGATCTGAAAGGCCTTCAGTACATACATTCACAAAATTTTTATTAGGTGGATGTAAGGAGGTATGAGGATATTGCCTTCGGGCGCAGTGTGCTGCAGGCAGCAGTATAAGTCCTCAGGCCTGAGGGTGCCCTACGGGTTGTCTCTCCCTCCCCTCAAATAGCATTGCTATGGGACATCCCATTAAGTTATTACTTAGGCTCTGTGTTCCATGATGTACGATAAAGAAAATAGGATTTTTATAACAGCTTACCTGTAAAAATCCTTTGCTTGGAGTACATCATGGGACACGGAGGTCCCTCCCCTCTTTAATGGGGTTTAATTATATTGCTTTGCTACAAAAACTGAGGTACTCCTGGAAGGAGGAGGGGTTATATAGGGGAGTGAACTTCCTGTATTGGGTATACCAGTGTCCATCACGTGAAGGTGGCCCATAACCCATTAAGTTATTACTTAGGCTCAGTGTCCCATGATGTACTCCAAGAAAAGGATTTTACAGGTAAGCTGTTATAAAAATCCTATTATTTTTAAACTTTTTGCTATAATAAATATCCCAATTTAAAAAACAAAACAAATTTCTTCCTCGGTTTAGGCCGATATGTAATGTTCTGCATATTTTTGGTAAAAAAAAAAATTGCAATAAGCGTATATTGATTGCTTTGCGCAAAAGTTATAGTAGGGGATAAATAGGGGATAGTTTTATGGCATTTTTATTTATTTATTTATTTTACTAGTAATGGCGGCGATCTGCGATTTTTATCATGACTGCGACATTGCGGCAGACACATCGGACACTTTTGACACTATTTTGGGACCATTCACATTTATACAGCAATCAGTGCTATAAAAATGCACTGATTACTGTATAAATGTCACTGGCAGGGAAGGGGTTAACACTAGGGGCGATCAAGGGGTTAAATGTGTTACCTAGGGAGTGATTCTAACAGTAGGGGGAGGGAACTCACAAGGGGAGGAGACCAATCAGTGTACCTCTGTACTGGGAACACACGATCGGTCTCCTCACCCCTGACAGGACGTGGATCTGTGTGTCCACGCAGATCCACACAGATCCACGGTCCTGCTCTGTTATCAGGCAATCGCGGGTGCCCAGCGGACATCGCTATCGCTGGGCACACGCACCGGCTCCCTAGTGACGCCCCCTAGATGGCCAGGAAGCCCAGGACGTCATATGACATCCGTCCAGGCTGGGAGATCCCTTCTGCGGACATCATTTGACTATGGGCGGGATGTCAAGTGGTTAACTAATCTTAAAGTCACTCTGTTATGACAGAAGTAGCTTACACTTGAAAATGCTAGAGCCATGGCAGTGTCTGACTTCACTACTTTTGAGTCTTAGACCGGAAACAAGCATGATATAGATAGTGTCAGAATCCCTCATCTTGGTGGGGAGAGTTACAGTGCCTTGAAAAAGTATTCATACCCCTTGAAAATGGCAAATTTTATTGGGATTTTATGTGATGGACCAACACAAAAGTGGAACATAATTGTGAAGTTAAAGGAAAATGATAAATGGTTTTCAATTTTTTTTTTACAAATATGTGAAAAGTGTGGGGTGCATTTGTATTCAGCCCCCCAGAGTGAATACTTTGTGAAACCACCTTTCACTGCAATTACAGCTGCAAATCTTTTTGGGGATGTCTCTACCAGATTTGCACATCTAGAGAGTGACATTTGTGCCCATTCTTCTTTGCAAAATAGCACAAGCTCTGTCAGACTGGATGGAGTGCATAGGTCTGGACTTTGACTGGGGCATTCTAATGCCCCTTACACACGGTCGGATTTTCCGATGGAAAATGTGCGATCGGAGCGTGTTGTCGGAAAATCCGACCGTGTGTGGGCTCCATCTGACTTTTTCCATCGGATTTTCCGACACACAAAGTTTGAGAGCAGGCTATAAAATTTTCCGACAACAAAATCCGATCGCGTCAATTCCGACCGTGTGTGGACAATTCCGACGCACAAAGTGCCACGCATGCTCAGAAGAAATTCCGAGACGGAACAGCTCGGTCTGGTAAAATTAGCATATGGAATGGATAGAGCACTTTCGTCAGGTTGCAATGTTTTAAATTGTTTAATACAGCGCACTCTCTTCTTCTTTATAATGCAGGAAGAACGAAGTAGTTTTGCTGCTCTTATTCACACAGAGTTCTCACAAACTTCTTTCTTTCTTATTTATCGTGATTCCCTCAATATATTATGATTTGTCACATCTGACCAAAAATCTATATCATTTTTTTTTGTGTTTTTTTTTTTTTTCAAGCCTGATGTGATTTTTTTTTTGGTTTGTATTTTTTTCAAGGCTGATCTTGTTGTTATTTTTTTTTTTGTAGTTATTTAACATCCAGAATATTTTTGAGTGTGTTTTGTGTGTCAAGTTACCACAACACCATTATTATCTTGTATTATTTAATCTCAAGGAGATTGCTTGGTGATGGTGTCTCTTGTTAATTTCACATTGTACTTTAGAAATGTACCCGAATCCTCACAAACAAACTGTCCTTTTTGAAGGAAAACACGCATAGGCAAGTATAATTCAAACCAAAAAACCTTTATTAGGGGCTCACAACCAAACAAAGAGGGAGGCAACGCTGGAGAAACAGCAGAAATTGGTGAAGCCTTTGACCCCCAGGGCACATATCAATTATTTTACTGCAAAATTGGTGGCCTGAGGAGTCCATATATGAGGAAGTGCAGTCTGGTCCAGAAGTCCCAGAGATCATGAAAGAAGTAGATGACATCTGTGTCCCCAGGCTGTGGTCATACAAGAGCCTGCATCTTTTGCCAGACCACACTGAACCCAGGGCCATCACTCTCTGGTCTTCCTTCCACGCTTCCTTCCACGCTGTGGTTCTGGCAGTGTAGTTGTGGCAGGAGGAGGAGGAGGGGGAGGAGGAGGATGTTCCAACTCACTCAAGTGGGTATTGGGTGTGATTTCGCCCCTCACCCCCTTAGTTAAGACTTTATAAAGAAGGTCCTCACACATGAGGCATTGACCCTCCTGTATGCCCTGCAGTTTGGTGGTAGCCATGCAGGCAAAGGCCTCTTCAGAAGTGGGGGTGGCTCTGAGGGACGCAGAAGCCTCCTCAATGAGCCTGAGAGCTGAATCCTGCAAGTGACTCCCCTTCCTGGGTCTTTTGGTTGGAAGGCGGAGGGGAGGAACCTGCAATTCTGTCAGGCTCCTACTGGTCCCAGGTTTCTCTTGGCTGCCACTAACCCCCGCCTCCTCCTGGCTGCCACATTCCACAGCCTCCTCCTGTGTGGCACATTCCATAGCCTCGTCCTGGCTGAGGTCTTCCTGTGTATGAAAAAGGGACATAGTTTTATTTTTTTCTTCATCGATCACACACAATTTTCATCTCATGACTGTTGAAAATTGAATGTTAACAAATATAAAAGACTATCCTTCTGAGCACAGCATTTTTCATTCTTGTCCCAATTATTTTTGCCCATTACTGTCTATTGATATGTAAACGCCTTTATTAAATCAGCAATTAGTGATCAATAATAACATCTAGTAAACATCATTTCTTTATTGACCAGAAATCTGTAGAACAATGCTATACCTGGCTCAAGCTGGACTCCTCCACTTCTTCCTGGCTGGAAGTCCCAGGCTGGACATCGGAAGCCTCAGCTGGGGTGGAAGGAAGAGTGGAAGGAAGGGTTGAGAGGGATTCCCTGACTTCAGTGTGATCTGACAAAAATCGCAGTCTCTCATAGTACCACAGCCTGGGGACATAAACGTCATCTGCTGCAGCTCCGGATCTCTGGGAATCTGTGACCTTCTTGCGCTCCCTAAGATAAGTGCTCCTCAGGCCACCAATTTTGGCTTTTAAATAGGGGATGTTTGCTGTGGGGACCACCGGCTTCACCAACTCCAGCAGTTTCTGCAGCGCTGCCTGCCTCTTTTGTGATTATAATGCAGGTGTTTCACCTGCCACAGACAGGGCAGCTCCCTGTATTTATCTATGAACAGGGGGAGGAAGTTGTGGTCATTGAAGAGATCCATTTTATCTGCAAGACACAACACGAGACAAACCCTAATGTCACGCAAAACTCTCCTAATCTTGTTACAATATAGACCTCAATCTAGAAGCAGTATAGGACCAAGTTTAGCTCTTACCTTTGTTATCACGATCGGCACCTCCGATACTCCTTCCTCCACTCACAGATCGTACGTACTACGCACGCGTGTTACGCTTTATAGACACTGCGCATGCGTGAAACTCCACCCGCCCCTGACGTTCTTTCTATTCTATTCCCCGCTCCTTCTCGTTCGGCGCAGTGGGGGAAGAACACATGGCGGAGACACAGCAGGTGTCTGATAATTACACCAACGAGGAGGAGGAGGAAAGCCGGAGCCTGAAACGTCCCGATCCAGAAGGAGACGATTTAAGGCCTCAAATATGTCCTTTGGGGAGATGTTGGAGATGGTCAACATCCTGAAGAGGGCGGACTATGACGGGAAGTATGGACCTTACCCCAACCCCAATGTCCGAAAGGCCAAGATCATGGCCAAAGTGGTCAAGAGTCTGCACCGGAATTTCGAGGTACAACGATCGAAGGATCAGCTCAGAAAGCAGTGGTCGGACCTGAAATTAAGAGACCATGAGCAGTACAGAAGGACCCGGAGAGTGCTGCAAAAAAGTAAGTAGTTGTCCTGTGTTCCTATTCTTTATGTTTATTAAGTTCCTGCTGCTCCATGTGCTTTTCTTAACTGTTATCCAGTTTAAAATGGCAACTTTCATGTTCATGGGCACATTATTCGTTCGTATAAAACATTGTTCGTTCGGCCTAGAAAACACCATTGTTTTGGCCATATGCATTTGCCCACATTTTTTATGGCCTACTTGTCTGAAAATAATTTGGTTGTGTAGATGGGGTTGTAACTAGAATGAAATGCAAACTAGATTCTGTGTAAGGAGAGGACACTCAGCAGTTTTCACATCTGGACTCTGGAGCACTAGTGTGGGACACAAGAACACCCTTTTTATTAGGGGGCCCACACAGGTGCTCCAGTGTATACTATAGGGGTGTCTCCATCTGTGAAGCTTGCACAAAACAGGTAAAGTATTGAAGCTTGACAAAGGACAATAAAAATTCTACATCTTGGAACTCTGCCAAAATAGACAATAGTACCCCACTTCCAAGCAATGTTTCATATTCCTATTTCTGCCATGAAATATCTGTGTGCTAAGTATACCTATTTTTTTTTACATAGGGGAGAAAAGACTTGGAGGACACACCTCATCCGAGGAGACCACAGACCCCCCACCTCTGGAAGAAGGGGAAATCCACCCAAGACAAACAGAGCAGGAGGAGGAAGACGTGGTGGAACTAGTCACCACAACAGGTGAGTGTCTGCGACCACAGGCTCAGGTAAGAGATGAAGCCACCATATTTATAATACATGGTGTGTTTTTGTTTCTATCCTTTTAGGTGATTGTGATGTTGTGGATCCAGGGCATTTCACCTCTGAAAGTCCACAGATCCTGATCAGGGAGATCATGGGGTGTAATATGGACTTGGAAAACATCCTGAAAAACATCAATGATGTTCAACAAAGAATTAAGAACATCATTGATGTTTTAGGGAGAGTTTAAAACCCCTCAAAATATCTTTGGTTTTTTGTGTGCTAAAAATTTTTTGACATATTTGCGAAAAGCCAAATTTTGAAGATGCACACAGTGTGTCAACATGTGCTATCTGCCATCACAGGAGATCAATGAACGCGTTTGGGGGTGCAACCCCTTCCTCAATAATAAAGTAGCTGTGAGGAAGGGGTTGCACCCCAAAAACACGTCCCTTGATCCCCCATGATGGCAGGTAGCACATGTTGACATTCGGCAATTTGTGTGCATCTTCAAAGTTTGGCTTTTCCTGGGGTGACTTCACCCCCATCTGAACGCAATATCAAACACAGTTTGTAAATACTCATGTCTGATATTGCCTTCAAGTTCTACCAAATGTGAACTTTGTAAGTTCAAGATTTGTGTCTTTCTTGTTGGTTTTAAACATGCCTGTTTTATCTTAAATGGACATTTCTACTTTTTCTAATGTGACCCCAAAAATTGTTATACAACAAACATGCTGGTTTGTTTTAAAAACCTTTTCTAAATGCACATGTGATTGTGCTGGTATTAAAAAGATTGTTAATCAAGAATGTGTGGATTATTGTCTCAACGCTCCAACACTTTTGTTGTGCTCTAATTGGTGTTTTCAGTGACAATGGGGGTTATTTCCTAAGGGCAAATCCACTTTGCACTACAAGTCACGCGGAACTTGCTGCACGCACTGAAGAGCAGATATAAACCCAGAAGCACAAACTGAAAACGATCTAAAAACCACGAGTCTGAAAAATGAAAAATCGTCTCTCACCAAACTTTTACTAACACGAGATAAGCAAAAGGAGCCCAATGGGTGCCGCACTTGGTTCGGACCTGCCCTTTTCTAGTCTCGTCGTACGTGGTGTACGTCACCGCGTTCTTGGCGATCGGAAATTCCGACAACTTTGTGCGACCGTGTGTACGTAAAACAAGTTTGAGCCAACATCCATCGGAAAAAATCCATGAATTTTGTTGTCGGAATGTCTGATCAATGTCCGACCGTGTGTACGGGGCATAAGGCTCCATTCACACAAATGCATTTTTTCGTGCCCTTTGCCTTTTGCTGAAATGCAGGACATTTTTTAACATGGGTTCCTATGGAACATGTTCACATCAATGCATTTTTGTGCGTTTGCGTTTTTGGAAAGGTTCAGGGACTTTTTTAATTGAAAAACAGTGCTTTTTTTGGTTAAATAGACTCCAATGGAGAAGCATGTAGTATGTTTTTACAGCATTTTTGCCACAATTTCCATTTTTAAATATGCCCAACATCAAATTAAAAAAAAAAGAAGCATAAAAACGCAATTCGCTGCAAAATCGCAGTAAAAAAATGCGAAAAGCACAGCAAAAGGCACTGCAGAAATGTTTAAAAGCAACATGCATAGGTGTGAATCAAGCCTAACACATGACTATGCTTTGATCTAAACCATTCCATTGTAGCTCTGGCTATATGTTAGTTTCGTTGTCCTGCTGGAAGGTGAACCCCAGTCTCAAGTCTTTTGCAGACTCTAACAGGTATTCTTCTAAGATTGCCTGTATTTGGCTCCATCAATCCTCCCATCAACTCTGACCCGCTTCTCTGTCCCTGCAACATGATGCTGCCACCACCATGTCTCACAGTGGGGATGGTGTGTTCAGGGTGATGTGCAGTGTTAGTTTTCCCACCACACATAGTGTTTTGCTTTTTGGCCAAAAAGTTCAATTTTGGTCCCATCTGAACAGAGCACCTTCTTCCACCTGTTTGCTGTGTCCCCCACATGGCTTCTCGCAAACAAGACTTCTTATGGCTTCTTTTACCAATGGCTTTTTTCTTGCCACTCTTCCATAAAGACCAGATTTGTGGAGTGCGCAACTAATAGTTGTCCTGTGGACAGGCTCTCCAACCTGAGCTGTGGATCTCTGCAGCTCCTTCAGGGTTAAATACAAATGCACACCACACCATTGAAAACCATATAACCATATATTTATTTGTAAAAAAAAATTGAAAACGATTTATCACTTCCACTTCACAATTATGTGCCACTTTGTGTTGGTCTATCACATAAATTCCCCCAAAAATGTACGTTTTTGGTTGTAACATGACAAAATGTGGAACATTTTAAGGGGTATCAATAATTTTTCAAGGCACTGTATGTAAAATTCAGCAGGCTGGTTGTATCCAAGTTGATCGATCAATCAACTTGGGTACATTTAGCCTGCCCATACATAGTACCTGCTGAACCGGCCAAGATTTGAACAATCAATGGCTGGCTTAAGCAGTTACATGACCGCAAAGCTTCAATTCCTTAGTGTAAATCTGCGTGTACTGCACATTAACATTCTCCCTTTCCCAATGGCTAAAGAAATGGAATCTGATGGATAATTCAGCCTTGTTGTCTGCTCGCACAATTACATTGAATTGCCAGGGCAGATCCTTAACACCCAGTAGTTCAAGGATATGCTCTTTTTTCTTAAGTTCCTATTGTAAAGCTCCATTCACATTAGCCCGTATCCAAAGTCGCACAACTTTCAGTGCGACTTTTGGTGTGACTTTGATCCGACTTTACATCTTCTGGACCAAAGTCGCATCAAAAGTTGCACCAAAGTAGTGCAGGTGCCTTTTTAAAGTCACACCGATTTGAATGGGTGCCATTGAAAATAATGGGTTGCAAAATGATGTCCAAAGTCGCCTGAGATTGGCAAAAAGCCTCCAGTTCCTGTAAATTCATGGGCTGTCTTGCATGAACTGCACGTTTGAGATCCCCCTAGAGTGGCTCAATGATATTGAGGTCAGGAGACTGAGATGGCCACTCCAGAACCTTCACTTTATTCTGCTGTAGCCAATGACAGGTCGACTTGGCCTTGTGTTTTGGATCATTGTCATGTTGGAATGTCCAAGTACATCCCATGTGCAGCTTCCTGGCTGATGAATGCAAATGTTCATCCAGTATTTTTTGATAACATACTGCATTCATCTTGTCATCAATTTTGACCAAATTTCCTGTGCCTTTGTTGCTCACACATCCCCAAAACATCAGCGATCCACCTCCGTGTTTCACAGTAGGAATGGTGTACCTTTCATCATAGGCCTTGTTGATTCCTCTCCAAATGTAGCGTTTATGCTTGTGACCAAAAAGCTCAATTTTGATCTCATCACTCCAAATGACTTTGTGCCAGGAGGTTTGAGACTTGTCTCTGTGCTGTTTGGTGTATTGTAAGCGGGATACTTTGTGGCCTTTGCGTAGTAATGGCTTTCTTCTGGTGACTCGACCATGCATCTCATCTTTCTTCAAGTGCCTCCTTATTGTGCATTTTGAAACAGCCACGCCACATGTTTTCAGAGAGTCCTGTATTTCACCTGAAGTTATTTGTGGGTTTTTCTTTCCATCCCGAACAATTTTCCTGGCAGTTGTGGCTGAAATTTTAGTTGGTCTACCTGACCGTGGTTTGGTTTCAACAGAACCCCTCATTTTCTACTTCTTGATTAGAGTTTGAACACTGCTAATTGGCACTCTCAATTATACAGTTCAACTACCTTTTCCCGCAGATCCTTTGACAATTCTTTAGCTTTCCCCATGACTCAGAATCCAGAAACATTTGTGCAGCACTGGATAGAGGATGCAAGGGTCTGTCAGGAGTCCAGAAACGCATTTACCTTTTATGCACACACACTAATTACAAGCAAACAGATCACAGGTGAGGATGGTTACCTTTAATAGCCATTCAAACCCCTTTGTGTCAACTTGTGTGCATGTTATCAGGCCAAAATCACCAGGGTATGTAAACTTTTGATCAGGGTCCTTTGGGTAGTTTCTGTTGTGATTATGGTTTAAAAAGAGTAAACACAGTTAATTGATAATAAATGCCTTCAGCCAAACACTAACCATGAGTGAAAGAAATGTTTTTGTGTTACCATTCATATTCTCTAAAAAATGGCCAAGAAATCATAAATTCTGCCAGGGTATGTAAACTTATGAGCACAACTGTATATGCATTTCTGCCAAACTCCTATAAACATGCATCAACAAGTGTAGTTATGCCCCAAACCAAGCATTTTTTTCTAACAGCTCCTGGCAGGAAGATCCTTCATACAAAGGAGTATTTAAATAGGCCTGTGTGCAGGAAAACTCAGGTCCCGGTCACAGCTGTGCATTGCCATTTTTTTGTCATGCCTTTCACTTCAAAGGACTTCCCTACATAGCTCCTGTACCATTTTTTTGGCAGTGAGCCTCATGTGTTTTGTCACGCCCTGCTACCAGCATCTGGGGTGCCTTTAGGTTAGGGTTACACCTTTGCAGGCTGCGTTTGGTTTGCCCGATGCGTTTTGCATTTTTAACACGTGTTTTTGATGCATTTTGCGGTTTTAGGAGGTGTCTGTTGTCATGCAGGAGAAACCAGTAACAACAAAGCAGAAACACATAAAAAATGCAAGCACTGCATTTTTTATACGTTTCTGCTGCGTTTCTATGTCTATGCAACCAAAAACACAACCTGTGAAAAAAAAAAACCTGACCCTTTTCAAAAAACGCACTGGTTGAAAACACACAGATGTGAACGTGTCCCATAGGGAATCATGTTAAATGGATTGTAGTTAAACTGAAAACACACTGCAAAACGCATAGGTGTGAACCTAGCCTTAAGGGCAGATGCAGTCCAGTGTGGGGTTTATTTTCTGCATCAAAAACACATGGACAGTAGGTTATATGGTTTCCGATGGCATGGTTCAACCAGTGCAGTGCGATCCTGTGCCTTCCAGTGCAGTAAAAAAAAATTAGAACATGCTGAATTTTTTCTTTTTTTTTTTTAAACTGTACTAGAATGTAGCAAAATGCAGCAAATTTGCACCAGAATGCATTACAGCAAAAAATAACCCTGGAAAAAAAGAAAAAAACACACTGAAATGCATTGAAAACGCATAAAAAAGTGCACATGCAGAAAGGCATCCAGAGTGAGTTTTTGTGGTGTGAACTGTAAGCAAATCGCATCCAGGACGCATCCGGAGTGCATTTTTGTGGTGTAAGCCCACCCCAAGAATGCACATTTTTCACGCGTTTCCATGTACTATATGGATGAAGAAGGAGAAGTGTGGCCCCTTTTTTTCCTTAGGGCTGGTTCTCATTACAAAAACTACACTCCAGATCCATCTGAATGCCTATCTGCATGTGTGGTTTTCTTCTTTATTCCTGTTTTTTTTTTTCACTGTACTGGGGCCTGGTGCGTCTTTTATGTGTTTTTGATGCATTCCAGTGCATTCTGATGCGTTTTCAGGCCCAGTTCACAGCACATGCAGTCCAGTGCTTTTTTTTCTGCTTCAAAAACGCATGGAAAGTATGTTATATGGTTTCCAATGGCATAGTTCACACCAGTGCAGTGAGTTCCACGTCGTTCCAGAAAAAAAAAAACATGCTGCATTTTTCCTGCACTGGACTGTACAGGAATGTGGTAAAAAGCATAAAATGCACTGAAACGCATCAAAATTGCACTGGACCCTAGTACAGTGAAAAAAAAAACAAGGGAAAAAAGAAGAAAAAAGCATCCAGAAATGCATTAGAAACACGCATGCAGAAACGCATCCAGAACGGATCTGGAGTGTGTTTTTGTACTGTAAACCAGTCCATACTGCGTTCCAGTACAGTCCAGTGCAGGAAAGATGCAACATGTTCTACTTTTTCTGGCACTGGCCGCACTGGTGTGAACTATGCCATTGGAAACCATATAACCTACTTTCCATGCGTTTTTGATGCAGAAAAAAAATGCACTGGACTGCATGTGGTGTGAACTGGCCCTTTAAGACTACGTTTCCACTATTGCAACCCTAAAGTCGCGCGATTTAGAGTGCGACTTTGCCTGGGTTCACACTAGTGCGATCTCAGAGATTACATGTGATTCGCACCCGCACTTTAGGTGCCGATCACATGCGATCTCTGAGCAATGCGAGTTCAGCCATACAGTTGTATGGTTGAACTCGCATTGGATTCACACAGAAAATAGTGCAGGGACTTGTTTTTTCCAGAACTAGAATCGGATTGTATGGGTGTTCTCACCTATGCGATCCGATTCCTGTGCGAGTTCACAGTTCGCACTGCGATCTGCGGTTCGCACAAGGCAGTGTGAACTGTCTGCGGAAGAGGAGCGATGTGGGAACCGGCGCTGGAATCATGCTGGTTCCCGCATTGCACTAGTGTGAGCCCAGGGTTAGATGTGATTTTGAGTGCAGCTTTGATCCAACTTTACAGTATCTGGATGAAAGTTGCACCATAAGTCGCATCAAAGTAGTGCAGGAACCTTTTCAACTTTAAGTTGCATAGATTTTAACGGGTGCCATTGAAGTCAATGGGCTGTGAATTGTCATGTGACTTTATGTTTCCAAAGTTGCATGACAAGTCGTACTAGTGGAAACGGAGCCTAAACAAAAAAAACAAAAAACCTTTTAAAAAAAAAAATTCTTAGAAACGTGGAAAACGCAGAAATGCAGGCTTTGGGATGTGAAGGTGTGAATAAATTATTTATTTTTTACAAATTCCATCTTCCAGCTGCCCAAACACAAACATTTACCTGGAATATTTGTACATGTTTTATTAGGAAAATGCTGTGAGTCGGTGCTAGAAGAAAGTAGTGTAGAGCTGGGAGGGGGGTGAATGAGCCGGGAGGGGTGAATGGACAGGGAAGGGGGATGAATGAGCCGAGCGGGGGGAATGGACAGGGAGGGGGGATGAATGAGCCGGGAGGGGGGATGAATGAGCCGGGAGGGGGGAATGGACAGGGAGGGGGAATGAATGGACAGGGAAGGGGGTGAATGAGCTGGGAGGGGGGATGAATGAGCCAGGAGGGGGGAATGGACAGGGAGGGGGGATGAATGGACAGGGAAGTGGTGAATGAGCCGGGAGGGGGGATGAATGAGCCGGGAGGGGGAAATGGACAGGGAGGGGGGGTGAATGAGCCGGGAGGGGGGATGAATGGACAGGGAAGGGGGTGAATGAGCCGGGAGGGGGGAATGGATAGGGAGGGGGGGATGAATGAGCCAGGAGGCGGATGAATGAGCCGGGAGGGGGATGAATGAGCCGGGAGGCGGATGAATGAGCCGGGAGGTGGATGAATGAGCCGGGAGGTGGATGAATGAGCCGGGAGGGGGGATTAATGAGCCGGGAGGGGGGATGAATGAGCCGGGAGGGGGGATGAATGAGCTGGGAGGCGGATGAATGAGCCGGGAGGGGGGATGAATGAGTCGGGAGGGGGGATGAATGAGTTGGGAGGGGGGGATGAATGGACAGGGAGGGGGGGATGAATAGACAGGGAGGTGGATGAATGGACAGGGAGGGGGGATGAATGAGCCAGGAGGCGAATGAATGAGCCGGGAGGGGGATGAATGAGCCAAGAGTGGGATGAATGAGCCAAGAGGGGGATGAATGAGCCAAGAGGGGGATGAATGAGCCGGGAGAGGGGTGAATGAACCGAGAGGTTGGGTGAATGAACTGGGAGGGGAGTGAATAAGCAGAGAGGTTATGTGAATGACCCGGGAGGGGGATGAATGAGTCGGGAGAGGGGCGAATGAGCCGGGAGGGGGGAATGGACAGGGAGGGGGGATGAATGGACAAGGAGGGGGGCCGAATGAGCCAGGAAGGGGGCTGAATGAGCCGGGAGGATTATAAATGAGGGGGGGGATGAATGAGCCATGAGGGGGATGAATTAGCCGGGAGAGGGGTGTGAATGAGCCGGGAGAGGGGTGTGAATGAGCCAGGAGAGGAGTGTGAATGAGCCGGGAGAGGGATGAATGAGCCGGGAGAGGGGTGTGAATGAGCCGGGAAAGGGGTGTGAATGAGCCGGGAGAGGGGTGTAAATGAGCCGGGAGAGGGGTGTAAATGAGCCGGGAGAGGGGTGTGAATGAGCCGGGAGAGGGGTGTGAATGAGCCGGGAAAGGGGTGTGAATGAGCCGGGAAAGGGGTGTGAATGAGCCGGGAGAGGGGAGTGAATGAGGCGGGAGAGGGATGAATGAGCCGGGAGAGGGGAGTGAATGAGCCGGGAGAGGGATGAATGAGCCGGGAGAGGGGTGTGAATGAGCCGGGAGGGGGGTGAATGAGCCGGGAGAGGGGTGTGAATGAGCCGGGAGAGGGGTGTGAATGAGCCGGGAGAGGGGTGTAAATGAGCCGGGAGAGGGGTGTGAATGAGCCGGGAGAGGGATGAATGAGCCGGGAGAGGGATGAATGAGCCGGGAGAGGGGTGTGAATGAGCCGGGAAAGGGGTGTGAATGAGCCGGGAGAGGGGTGTAAATGAGCCGGGAGAGGGGTGTGAATGAGCCGGGAGGGGAGTGAATGAGCCGGGAGAGGGGCGTGAATGAGACGGGAGAGGGATGAATGAGCCGGGAGAGGGGTGAATGAGCCGGGAGAGGGGTGTGAATGAGCCGGGAGAGGGGAGTGAATGAGCCGGGAGAGGGGAGTGAATGAGCCGGGAGAGGGGTGTGAATGAGCCGGGAGAGGGGTGTGAATGAGCCGGGAGAGGGGTGAATGAGCCGGGAGAGGGGTGAATGAGCAGGGAGGGGTGTGAATGAGCAGGGAGGGGGGTGAATGAGCCGGGAGAGGGGTGTGAATAAGCCGGGAGAGGGGAGTGAATGAGCCGGGAGAGGGATGAATGAGCCGGGAGAGGGATGAATGAGCCGGGAGAGGGGTGAACGAGCCGGGAGAGGGGTGAATGAGCCGGGAGGTGGGTGAATGAGCCGGGAGGTGGGTGAATGAGCCGGGAGGGGGATGAACGGACAGGGAAAGCAGCTGGGCTGGGTGTACATAGCTCCGACTACCTGGACGCCTGCACACGCCCTCTCTATTGCCAGGCTGGAAGGTGGGGGCGCTGTAACTGCTGTAACAAAGTATCCAAGGAGGTGCGGGCAGGCCGGGATCACTGAGCGGACACACAGCGGAGATCCGTCCCTTCGTTACACTCCGGGAGATCGGACTGACAGGAGGAGATCGGACTGACAGGAGGAGATCGGACTGACAGGAGGAGATCGGGGGAAGTTTCCAGCCTGGGAGCAGCATGGCCTCATCTCCTTCTGGAGGAAGCAGAGGGTGGAAGCAGGTGAGTCTCTATGACCGGTCTGTGCGGTTGGTGGACTCCTGATCACCGGATGACACCTGTTATTACTGCTGACTTTCTTTTTCTGTGACTCCAGCGATCTGATTGCACTGCACAGCCTGTGATTGGCCATCTGATGCAGGACTATAAGTCCCAGCATGGTCTGCTGGTGTTGGCACTGTGCAGGGCTGCCAGGCAGGCTTCTATATATAAACACATTCCTGATTAGAGGGGGGACTTTTCATGTGTTTTCAGTTGTTTCTCTTCTGGTTTATTAGATCTGATATCACTGACAGTTCTAGTTCTAGTAGTAGAGATCCACAAGGCACAGGATGCACTGAGAGCTGCTTGTCATCAGAAATCAGACATATCTTCATGACCACTTGCCCAAGGAAAACATTTATTATATTACAGCATACCATTTCCTCGATGTGCATTCCTTTTCTTTTTTTTATTTATGTTTTCTATTCGTTATTTGGTGATCCAGCCAGCAAGCCTGTTGTTGTTTTTTTTAAAAGAACAAGCTCTCTTCCAGAGATGAGACAAACCATTTACCACTGGCAGGGGTGCTTACAATGGTCTGCTTTTGACAATGTAAATCCTTTATCCCAAATGGAAAAAAAGTTTGCTGTAACTGCTTATAAAGTATTAGCCGGGGTTTGGCTTCAATTATGTTAGTGTATCAAAATCTGCTAGTACTTCTAACACTCTCCTTCCACCCAGACTGAGAATGCTGCTGGCCAAAGGTGCCCCCTGTGCTCCTTCATCCAGAGTAGGGGCAGTCTGATATAGGAGGTGTGTTACTGGTCAGATCACCAGGTGAAAACAGAGGGGAAAAGCTTAAAAAAAAAACGAATGCAGCCATCACATCTAATGATTGGTAAGCTGCAATTTAATACATTTTTGGGTTTATAACCACTTAAAGCAGAGTTCCACCCAAAAGTCTAATTGGCCCCTCTCCTCCTCGCCCTGCTGCCAGGCCAATTAGAAAGCGCAGCACGCTTAGCGCTTGCGCAGTAGGGAACCATCTGTGAAGCTAAAAGGCTTCACTGCCGGGTTCTCTTACCAGGAATGGCGGCGGCAGCACTCAGGAGTCGATCTGAAGATCGGCTGCGGAGCCGACATTGCGGGCTCCCTGGACAGGTAAGTGTCCTAATATTAAAAGCCTGCAGCTACAGTACTTGTAGTCGCCGACTTGATTTTTTTCACCCAGGCTGGACCTCCTCTTTAAGTCAGCCTTACTCAACTGTTTCAACAAAGAGGAACCCTTGAAATAACTTTCTGGTCTCAGGGAATACCTGCTAAAATGACTATATCTACAATTCATGATACATTAGTGTGATGGTCAGTGGGAAGAATTACCCCTTTATAGAAAACTAAAAAGATCATTGGTGTCAGTGGGAGCTTATTTGAGAGACAAAAGTTGGTCATTGCTCAAGGAACCCCTTGTAACCTCTGGAGGAATCCTAGTTAATAAACCCTGGCATAAGTGTATATTAGGCAGCAAGTAAACATGTTGTCCCTGAAGTTGACGTGTTAAAAACAGAAAAAATGGGCATTGCAGTTTGTTGTGTATGGGATGTGTAGCTGCAGACTGCTCAGGGTGTCCATGCTGTCCACAGCCAAAAGCATTCAAATGGGCACATGAGCATCATAACTGGAGAACGGAGCAATGGAAGAAGGCAGCATGGTCTGATGAATCATGTTTTCTTTTACATCATGTGGATGGCCGGGTGTGTGTGTCACTTACCTGGGGAAGAGTTGGCTCCAGGATGCAGTATGGGAAGAAGACAACCCAGGAGGGAGAATGTGATGCTTAAAGCAATGTCCTACTGGTAAAACTTGGCTCCTGCCATTCACATGGATGTTTCTTGACACGTACCACCTACCTAAACATTTTTGCTGACTAAGTACTCCCCTTCATGGAAACGGTATTCTCTGATGACTGTGGCCTCTTCCAGCAGGATAATGCGCCCTGTCACACTGCAAAAATGGTTCAAGTATGGTTTGAGGAACACAGTGGGTTTGAGGTGTTGACTTGGTATACAATATCTCCAGATCTCAATCCATCGAGTATCTATGGGATGTGCCGAAAAAATAAGTCCAATCCTTGAGGCCCCACCTTGCAACATTTTGGACTTAAAGGATCTATAACTGATGGCTTGGTGCCAGATACCACAGCATACCTTCAGAGGTCTGGTGGCATCCTTTCCTTGATGGGTCAGGGCTGTTTTGGTGGAAAAATGGGGACCTACTCAATATTAGTTGGGTAGTCATAAAGTTATGGCTGATCGGTGTATGTGGAGAAACTGATGAGGCACTATATAAGATTGAAATAATAATACAAAATAATACTAAAATAGTTACTTAGAGCAACCAGTCTTTCTTCAACAGTTTTATTCGGTCTGATAAATGAAAGATTCATAAATACAGATGGTGCCTTGCACACCTTAACACCAACAAATGTATAGGATAAGAAAGAGAGCAGGGGTGCTCAAACGGGATCTTTAGTCAGAAACTTAAGTCCTGCTAGATGACTTCAGGCTGGCCCCTTTTGCAATGTAAAAGATAAAAAAAAGTGTCTATACTGTTTAACCGCTTGGCATCTGGAGGCCATCATATGACGGCCTCGACTTTCGGGGCTTATATCTGAATGATGTCTGAGGCTACAGACATCATTCAGATACCGGCATTTTCAGCTGGCGATTCCGTACACCATAAGAACAATCATAGAGGCTGTTCCGCCGCTTGTTCGTTCTTACGGGCGGCGGGAGGGGACGTCCCCCCCCTCCCGCCGCCCTCCGGTGCTTCTACCGACTCACCTCAGCGATCGGTGAGTCGGATAGCTGATCCGCCGGCGCCGGATGTTCACCATAGAGATTTCCGGCGGACCAGATGGTCGTCGGAGTCTCTATGATCGTTCGGAGGCCGGGCGCGATGTTATGACGTCACGCCCAGCCTCTGCATTCAAAAAAACGGCGCCGCTTCGGCTGTGAAGCGGCGATCATTTTATTTATTTTTTTTATTTTAGGCTTCCCAGCCTAGAGGTGAGATGTGGGGTCTTATTGACCCCATATCTCACTGTAAAGAGGACTGATCGTGTCATATTCCTATTACAAGGGATGTTTACATTCCTTGTAATAGGAATAAAAGTGATCAAAAACAAAAAAATTTTTTAAAAGTGTCAAAATAAAAAATTTTTTAGTAAAATTAACAATAAAAAAACGCATATGTAAGTCCCGCCCACATATGAAAACGGTGTTCAAACCACACATGTGAGGTATCGCCGCGAACGTTCGAGCGAGAGCAATAATTTTGGCCCTAGACCTCCTCTGTAACTCAAAACATGTAACCAGTAAAAGATTTTAAAACGTCGCCTATGGGGATTTTTAAGTACCAAAGTTTGGCGCCATTCCACGAGCGTGTGCAATCTTGAAGCGTGACATGTTAGGTATCTATTTACTCGGCGTAACTTCATCTTTCACACAATGCAAAAAAAATTGGCTAACTTTGCTGTTTTGTTTTTTTTTTTTTAAAGCATGAAACTGTTTTTTTTATTAAAAAAAACGCGTTTGAAAAATTGCTGCGCAAATACCGTGCAAGATAAAAAGTTGCAATGACCGCCATTGTATTCTCTAGGGTCTCTGCTAAAAAAACATATATAATGTTTGGGGGTTCTATGTAATTTTATAGCAAAGAAATTATGATTTTTGACATGTAGGAGCGAAGTGTCAGAAATGGCCTGGATGTGAAGTGGTTAAAATCCAGTACTACACTGTGTCACCCTGCTCTGCACATGCTCAGTTGCTCTCCATTTTAGGCACTTTTAGGCACTGCAGAGTCTGTAAGGGCTGATCTGTTGGCAGTCTGAACGCAGAATTAAACCCTCCTATACTTTACAGCCAAGGAAAATTCTGTTTGATCTGCACCTGCCATGGTGGTGCACATGTGATCAGTGATGACACCAGTCATTTGATGGTTTGACAGTTTGCTTGAGGATACAAGCAAATGTGACAGTTGGCATTCCCAGCATGCCTGGGATGTAACTGTTTTTTGAAACCGTTAAATCAATGGGTTTATTTCTGCTGTTTGATTTACTGCTGTTCGGGGGCCCTGGGCTTCAGCAAAATGGCAGCCTCCAGCAAGCAGAAACAGGAGCAATGTTGAAGGTAATTTACAGCACACACTCATTTTGGTAGCATAATTATTGATGTGGAAAGTATATTCCTTGCTCAAGAACATTATTTTTTATCAAGTTGTTATGGGTTCAGTTTAAAGAGCAACTTCACTAAGGTTTTTAAAGGTAATGTACTTACCAGTTCACTGATTCCAGTGCTGACTATGTAGGTCCCCGGCATCACCATCTTTCATTTTGAAGCCAGCTGTGACTTCCTGATTGAATTACAGTTGACTGCCCACATTGCATGTACAAGATCAAGCAGCGCAGAGAGATTGGTCCTGCAGGATGTGTGATGTGTCCCAGTAAGGAGCGGGCAAGGAGAGGGGCAGGGCGAACGACTTCCTCCTCGCCTAGGTGAAGATTGCAGAAGTAGGTGCGGGTACCCACAAAAAATGGTACTCAACCCTCTCCCCTCAAAAAACCTGCAATATCTGTATCTGTATCTATATCTATATATAGCTGTGCTCTACTTTTACATACCCTGGCAGAATTTATGATTTCTTGGCCATTTTTCAGAGAATATGAATGATAACACAAAAACATTTCTGTCACTCATGGTTAGTGTTTGGCTGAAGCCATTTATTATCAATCAACTGTGTTTACTCTTTTTAAATCATAATGGCAACAGAAACTACCCAAATGACCCAGATCAAAAGTTTACATACCCCAGTTCTTATTACCATGTATTGCCCCCTTTAACATCAATGACAGCTTGAAGTCTTTTGTGGTATTTGTGGATGAGGCGCTTTATCTTCTCACATGGTAAAGCTGCCCATTCTTTTTGGCAAAAAGCCTCCAGTTGTAAATTCTTGGGCTGTCTTGCATGAACTGCACGTTTGAGATCTCCCCAGAGTTACACCCCATGTGCAGTGTATGTAATGCTGCAAAAATGGCCAGAGAATATACTACAGTAGATAGCTGGACATACACATGCCTACTACAGTAAATGTAGGAGACTGCAGACATGCTACAGTAGATGGCCAGAGACTGTAGACATGAATGGTTGAAGACTAGAGACTTGTGGCAAAATTCTGTCAAAAACTGGGGACATGTTACAAGCAACTTTCTGAGACCGGTGCCATTATAATTGGTGCTCTCTACAGCCCTGTTCAGAACTTATTTGATATTCCTCAAATGTTAAAATGCAAATAGACAACACAGAAAAAATGAACCACATAAAAAAGTAAGGAAGTGTGAGGCTGGGTTCACACTAAGATTGCATGCGGCTCACAGCAGGGCTTCGATGTGTGTCCCTGTTCTCCCGTTTCAGAGATGAATGAGGCCGGAATTTTTGCCTGAATTGACCTGAAACGGAGCCGGAGACGCACAGGTGTCAGGACTCCTGTGCAATTCACTCTGCAGCCGCCACGGAGTTGTGTGAATCAGCTCCATAGAGAGCCGGTTACAGTCTCCTGTCATGCGAATTGGATGCAGAAACCTGCATCCAATTCGCACTAGTGTGAACCCAGCCTGAAAATAATAATCGTAAATATTCAGCTAGTAGAATCTAGGTAAATGAGTCGATTAGTGTCCCTAAACATTCAGCCTAGGCAAGGAAAACACTGCTAGTGCCTGGTGGGGCCTAAGTGCCGCACAGTAAGTACAAAGGACCGCAGGTTGAGCACCAGGGGTTTAGATGCACCATTGTATTGTACAAAAGGGTTCAGGGATAATAGACATATACAAAGTATCATATGTATACATAGTAGAGCTGCACAATTAATCGTTAAAAAATTGTGATCTCGATTCAACTCCCCGACGATCTCTATTGCAGAGTTTGCCGATTCTTTCATATAGTGGAGAGACTTATCTGCTCACTCAGCTGTCAAAAGAAAACATCCACGTTTTTAACATGAAACATTGTAACTAACTCTTCCTTCTTAGATCAAAGGGATAAACTTCTGTGTGAAAAAAAATCCAGGCAGTCTGCCAAGTTTTTAAACAACCTGTAAATGCAGGAAGTTTAACCACTTAAAGCGGAGTTCCACACAAAAACGGAACTTCCGCTTTTCGGAACCCTCCCCCCCTCCGGTGTCACATTTGGCACCTTTCAGGGGGGAGGGGGGTGCAGATACCTGTCTAAGACAGGTATTTGCACCCACTTCCGGCATAGACTCCCATGGGAGTCTATGCCTCTTCCTGTCCCCACCGCGCTGTCTCCTGGGAAACACACAGCTCCCAGGAGATAGCGGGGACCACTTACGATGCGCAGCGCGACTCGCGCATGCGCAGTAGGGAACCGGGAAGTGAAGCCGCAACGCTTCACTTCCTGATTCCCTCACCTAGGATGGCGGCGGCAGCTGCCGAGAACCGAGCGGGTTCTCGGCGTCGCCTGCCGACATCGCTGGACCCTGGGACAGGTAAGAGGCCATTTATTAAAAGTCAGCAGCTGCAGTATTTGTAGCTGCTGGCTTTTAATATTTTATTTTTTTTGCGGTTTGGGTGGACTCCCTCTTTAAAAACTAAATCTTTTTCTGACACTTGTTTCTTAAAGTGGTGTTCCACCCCCCCCCCCCCAAAAAAAAAATGCATAAATGTGCCTAAAAAAAACTAAAAAAAAAAAATTTGCAATTTTTTTTTTTAATCACCTCTAAATGCCTGTTGCTAGGGGGTTCCTCATAGTCTGCCTCCTTCAGTGCCTGGGCTGGTGACATCACTTCCCCTCGGCGCAGGAAGGGCTCAGCTCTGCCCCCTCCCTCTTGTCAATCATATGGGACACGTGACAGGTCCCATATGATTGCGCGGCCAATCGCGGTGCCGCTCGCGCATGCGCAGTGGGTGCCCGGCTGTGAAGCCACAGCCGAGCGCTCACAGTTGCAATGCCGACGACGCAAAACGGCGGGGAAGACGAGCAGGGCTTCCGATCCCCCACATCGATTGACCCTGGGACAGGTAAGTGTCAGATTATTAAAAGTCAGCAGCTGCAGTATTTGTAGCTGCTGACTTTAAATTTTTTTTTTTTTTGTGGGAACTCCTCTTTAAGTTAAAATCAATATTTTTGCTAGAAAATTACTTGGAAACCCCCAAACATTATATATATTTTAGCAGAGACCCTAGGGAATAAAATGTCAGATGCTGCAATATTTTATATCACACTGTATTTGCCCAGTGGTTTTAGAAAGGCAAATTTTTGGGAAAAAATACACTTCAATGAATAAAAAAAAAAAAAAAACAGTAAAGTTAGCCCAATTTTTTATTTTTTTTTGTTTTAATGTGAAAGATGATGTTACGTCGCGAGAATCGTGAGAGAATTGCGATCTATCATCTACGCAAAAAAATTGTGATTCTCATTTTAGCCAGAATCGTGCAGCTCTAATACATAGTAGCTACAAAATATGAGACACAAAACAGAATTGAAGAATGCAGAGGTTCTTCTTGATGAAGGGATCTTAGTATTCCAAAACGTTGGAGGTTTGAGCCTTAATTTCCTCCTGCTGCCTGACTTTTACTTTTTGGGCCACCAACTTTGTTATGCTTTATTACTTTACTTTGTATCTGTTATGATTCTTTGCTGCTGTTTTGTATCTTACTGTTACTATGTAAACATATAATTCTTTGTACACGTTTTATCCCAGACTACTTTTGTATGCATCTAATCTGTAGTGGGTGTGCTTACTTTATCTGTGATATAGATAGATAAAAGACTGCTTACTATGAATTATGTGTTTGTGTCTGTGTACCGCGTAGATTATAAAAAACGAAGCTTGAAAGTATAGAAGGCGTTTGTTTTCACTTTTATACAAGGCTTGTTTATTTAGGAAAGCATGTCGGAGCTGCATGAAAACAAGAGTTCAGCAAGAGTAAGTAAGCATTGGATAAAATGTCACAAAGCATTTTAGGCAAGATGCAGCATGAACGTGTGAGTGAAATATAGACTTGGGACCCAAGAGGCTAACTCATAAAACTGAGACTTAAAGAGGAGTTCCACCCAGGGGGTCCATTTAAAAAAAAAAAAAAAAAAATTAAAAGTCAGCAGCTACAAATACTGCAGCTGCTGACTTTTAATTGGACACTTACCTGTCCCTGGGTCCGCTCGTCGCCGCCGGCATTTCAACTGTGGGCGCCGGGCTGTGGCTTCACAGCCTGGCACCCACTGCGCATGCGCGAGCGGCACCGCGCGCCGTGATTGGCCGCACAATCACCTGGGACCTGTAATGGGTCCCAGATGATTGACAGGAGGGAGGGAGCAGAGCGGAGCCCTTCCTGTGCCGAGGGGGAAGTGATGTCACCAGCCCAGGCAAAGGAAGAGGCAGACTACGAGGGACCACCTAGCAACAGGCATTTAGAGGTAAGTAAAAAAAAAAATATATCCAAATTTTTTTTGTTTTTTAGAATTTTTCAGGTATTTTTGTTTTTTTGGGTGGAACCCCACTTTAACACACTTATAATATATATATATATATATATATTATATAATTATAAAGCATAAATTCCTTCCAGGAGTTTTGTGTTGGGAGCGGAGCTGTCTTCGCCCATTGGTGCTAACCTATCAGAATTCTTGTTTTAATTGATCATAAACCCTCAGTTTTTAAAGCACTATAACCACTTGACCATTGGAAGATTTACCCCCCTCATGACCAGGCCATTTTTTGCAATACAGCACTGCGTTAGTTTAACTGAAAATTGCACGGTCATGCAATGCTGTATACAAATAACGATTTTTGTCCCTTTTTTTTTTCCCCCACAAATAGAGCCTTATTTTGGTGGAACTTGATCACCTCTGCGGTTTTTATTTTTTGTGCTATAAGGCTTCATGTACACCTCTGCTGGTAAACGGACCTTTAGGAGCAGTTGGGCATTTTTTTTAGATGCCCCTGAACTCTCCTCTGTTATCTTATCAGTACATGTACACAGGGTCATTTACAGTAATTTCCAGGCAGTTGAGTTTAGAAGCATTTTTTGGAAAACGAAAAAATGTGTTCAGGACGGATGTTCAGAGGCATTTGAAACGCCAAATAACTGTACAGCTTATAAAGGTGGTAACTCGCGTTTTAGCCGTGTTTCGCTTACAGGCGTTTTTAATGGAGAAACATTTTTGACTATTTTTAATGTAAAAAATGCTTGTAAACGCGGCGCAAAGAACGTTTTTAAACGTCAGTTACTATCTGTCAAGTTAAATCGTTCAGGAGAGGTTTTAAAACGTCCCATGTACATGAAGCCTTGTTTAAGCTGGAGCTGTGACCGCTGCCCCAGGTTTCCTGTTTCAGGGTGGCTACTTTCTCTTGCAGCGTCCTATGGAGTCACCCTTAAATACAGGGACCAGAGTTGTGTCTCCCTACACAGGGCATCAATAGGACACTCCCCTGCTCCTCCCTCCCTTCTCCAAGCTAACAGACTGGACTGTCTACTCTTGAAGCCCAACTCTGAAAACTTTCAAAATGATCCCTTGCAATGGGGCTGCATCTGCACTGCAAGGGTTAATTGCTCATTCAGGTCTAGGGAATATAGAAAAGATGATTTACTTACCTGCTCCTCCGAGCTGCTAGACTAACCCCTTCAAGGTCTTCGCCCACATGCTCCTTTGTCTAAGGTCCTGATATCCTTAAAGCCCCATACACACTATTAGATTTTCTGCTGATTTTTGTCTTCAGATTTAACAAAACCATATAATATGAGGTCAAACCTTAAAGCCTCGTACACACGATCGGATTTTGGGCAGACAAAGTGTCAGACTTTTGTCCCAAGGGCGTGTGCCAGCAACTTGTCTTGCATACAAACGGTACACAATTGTCGGCCAACAAACACGAACGTAGTGATGTACCATGAGGAATTTCAGCTCTTGAGCGCCACCCTTTGGGCACCTTCTGCTAAAGTTGTGTTTAGTGAGCATTGATTCTGCGCATGCGTGTTTGTACAGTGGAACCTTGGATTACGAGCGTAATCCTTTTCAGTAGAATGCTTGTAATCAAAAGCACTCACATATCAAAGCAAGTTTCCCCATAGAAATCAATGGAAACCATGATAACTCGTTCCACATTGACTTCTATTGCATGCCGGTGACACTCGGAATGGTTTGGAGCCTTTTGAAGTCGTTCAGAAATATTTGGAAACACTCCGAAAAACGGAGTGTTTCCGAGGGTTTCCTAACGGCTCCGAACCATTCTGAGTGTCACCGGCGCCTCCTGCACCTCTGGCCAAATGCGGTACTGCACACCCCATTGGCTTGAATCCTACTCGTTTTGCAAGACAACACTCGTAAACCGCGTCACGATTTTTTTGCTCGTCTTTCAAAACGCTCGTTAACCACGTCACTCGTAAACCAAGGTTCCACTGTACTTTAGACTTTTGTGTGACGGACTTGTGTACACACGATAGGAAAATCTGACAACAGACCGTTGTCCGCCGAAAATTTACTAGGCTGCCATCCAACATTTGTTGGCGGAAAGTTGGCCAACAAATTGTCTGATGGAGCGTACTAACAGTCGGATTTTCTGCAAACAGTCTGTCATCACACAATTCCCTGCCGAAAATCCGATCGTGTGTACGAGGCTTAAGAGTTTCAATTATGTATTAATTAAAGTGGTGTTCCGGCCGAAATTATACTTTTTAAATAAAAATACCCCTATAATACACAAGCTTAATGTATTCTAGAAAAGTTAGTCTGTAAACTAAGGTCTGTTTTGTTAGTTTATAGCAGTAGTTTGTTATTTTATAAACTTACAGCAGGCCGTGGCCATCTTAAGTGTGGGCATCTGAAGCCAGACAGTATTTCTTCCTGGATCTCATCCTTGCAGATCTCGCACATGCTCAGTGCAACACAAGCAGTGTAATAGGTTTCAGGTCAGGTTTCCATAGCAACGGCAGTGTCAGAGAAAGTTGCCGCCCCTTCCCAGAAGGCATTGCAAACAGGAAATGATGCGATGGGCCGCGGCCAGTCAGGAGGAAGTGAAAAATGAATACAGCAGATATACAGTAGGTGCTGAGAAAAAAAAATTAAAAATATCCAATTCGTTTACAGTGCACAGTTTAGTGAGGGATGCTGAAGAGTTGTAAAAGTGGGTGGAACTCCACTTTAAGTATGCAATCAGGCAGGCCCCTTGCACTACATGGTTTTGGTAAATCTGAAGACAAAAATATGGAGAAAATCTAATACTGTGTATGGGGTCTTAGACCAATGCAGGGTCCAGAGGATCAGGTAAGTAAAAATGCTTTTCCTACGCCCTACACAAAATGAGCAGTTAACCCTTTCAGCCTAGTCACAGCCCTACTGCAAGGTATATGTTTAAAGTTTCCTGGAGTTGGACTTAAACTCTTTCCTGTGAAGACCAGAAGTTCGGGGAAGCAGCACTGAGAGAGCAGCATTGAAAGCTGTAAACGGCAATGTAGGATAGGAAGACACAGAGGATTTCATTCTACTTTAATATATTAGTACATGTTTCATTTATGAACTAGGTTGGAGGCTTAACACCAGCCAAAATGTATTTGAGTATTTAGTAGCACTTATAGTACTTTAAAGTATAACTAAAGGCAAAACTTTTTTTTTTTTTTTTTCGTTTTGGAAAAGTGGAGAAGGATTAGAACACCTGTCAGGTATTTATTGCTATCTGTGCTCCTGTTAGGGAGATTCCCCCTCTCTATTTGTACTGTTTAACAAAAGTGAAAGTAAAAGAAAATTCCAAAGTTTGAGTTGACATCAGAACAGTAATAGAGGGGAAATCTTCCACTAGTCCTGTTGACACCCTGAGATTCCCTCACCTTTTGGGGGGAGGGGAATTCCTCTCACTTCCTGTTGTGGCTATAGGGCAGGAAGTGAAAGGAAAACACCCAAATGGGACACAGATTGGGGGGGAGGGGGGAACTGACAGGGGTTCTAACCCTCCCTTACTCTATCCAAAATGAAAAAAAAAAAGTTGTGTGTTTAGTTACATTTTAATTTTCACAGAAAATGAATGATAAATCCCGACTGTCACAAACGCAGATTTTACTAGATTTTCTACACTATGGTTTTAAAGAGGAACTCCACCGATTCTAATCAGCTTACTCCAGATGCAGTTTTCTAAAAACTTTTGTAAAACTGCGATTCTATTTGTTTGCTCTTCTCAGGCGTAAACATTGTAGAAGGATTGTAATAAAATCTATAAAGCATTCCTCTTCCTCATTGTCCCAGATCCTAGCAGTCATTGAATGGGGACGGCACAGACTCGGCACACCTTCCACCTGGTTCACATGATTGGAAAGCTGGGCAGGTACTTAGGAGAAATCATGTTTATTCCTTTGAAATAGCAATCAGCTCGTTGGCGTGTTATCAGCCCTCCCAGCTTCTGAAGCCACAGCAGCATTGATAATAGAACTCTATTCCGAGATCTAACAAGCTCAGGTATTGGATAGTACAGAGAAGTTTTTGTTTACATTTTTTTTGGTGATACTCACAGAAATCACTGACAGTCACTTCTCAGAGCTGACCGAGAACTGAGCGATCGCATGCACCCGCACACAGTGCGTTTAGCTGTGGTTCCCGGGACAGATGTCCGAGCCTAGAGGCAGTCAGCTGTCCCAGGAGTCTTCAGGAGGGGAGGAGGGGTTTTCTTTGCTAAGCACACCCTCCTGCCTGCACACCTGAACTAAAGGCAGATGGATTCTGGGAGGTGAAAGCTACATTAATCAACTGCCCTTACTCAAGATGGCCACAGCCAGTACTGCTAGGCGGGCTGTTTTTCAAAGTTATTTCTGAGCAATATAAACCATGGACGAATGGTTGAGTTTCCTTTTGATAATAATTGAATTAATAAAATGGCGTTTTTGGTTTGTGGTGCTCAAATGCTGTGTAGTCCTGCATTAACCACTTCAGCCCCGGAAGATTTGGCTGTTCAATGACCAGAGCATTTTTTTGCGATACGGCACTGCGTCGCTTTAACTGACAATTGCGCGGTCATGCAACGCTGTACCCAAACAAAGTTGATGTCCTTTTTTCCCCACAAATAGAGCTTTCTTTTGGTGGTATTTGATCATCTCTGCGGTTTTTATTTTTTGCGCTATAAACAAAAAAAAGCTACAATTTTGAAAAAAACACAATATTATGTACTTTTTGCTATAATAAATATCCCCAATTTTTTTAAAAAAAAGCTAATTTTTTTTTTCTCAGTTTAGGCCGATATGTATTCTTCTTCTACATATTTTTGGTAAAAAAATAGCAATAAGCGTATATTGATTGGTTTGCGCAAAAGTTACAGCGTCTACAAAATAGGCAATAGATTTATGCGATTTTTATCGTGACTGCGACATTATGACGCACACTTTTGATACATTTTTGGGATGATTGACAATTTATACAGCGATCAGTGCTATAAAAATGCACTGATTATTGTATAAATGTCACTAGCAGGGAAAGGGTTAACACTAGGGGGCGATCAAGTGGTTAAATGTGTTTCCTGACTGTGTGTTTTAAGTGTAGGGGGAGGGGAGTGACTAGAGGGGATGAGAGATCGTGGTTCCTAGCTATTAGGAGCTCACGATCTGTCTCTCCTCACAGAACAGAACAGGGATTTGTGTGTTTACACACACACGTCCCTGTTCTGCCTCCTTCTGCCCTGTTCTCACCCCCACAATGCAGCGGGTGTGTGCGCATGCCAGCAATCCCACTTAAAGGAGCCGAAGTATAGCTACGGCAGCTCACGGGAACATGCCGACCTGCCACAGTATAACGATGGCGACTGGTTGGCAAGTGGTTAAAGTGATACTAAAGTCTATTTTTTTTTCCTATAAAAATAACAGACATGTTATACTTGCCTGCCCCGTGAAATGGTTTTGCACAGAGCAGCCCGAATTCTCCTCTTCTCAGGTCCCTCTTCGACCCCCCTCCCCCCCCCCCCCCCGGCCCCTCCTTCCTGTCAAGTGCTCCCCCAGCAAGTAGCTTGCTATGGGGGCACCCAAGCAGAGTCACAGCTCCGTGTGTCCATTCAGACATGGAGCCATGGTTCGGCCCTGCCCCCTCTCTCTCTCCTGATTGGCTAACTGACTTTGACAGCAGTGGGAGCCAATTGCGCCATTGCTGTGTCTTGGCCAATCAGGAGGGAGAGTCTCGGGTGGCCGAGGCACTCGTGGACATCGCTGATGAATAAAGAGGGGGCTCAGGTAAGTATTAGGGGCAGTGAGGGGAGAGCTGCACACAGAAATTTTTTTACCCTAATCACAGATAAAAGATAAATAGATTAATGCATAGAATGCATTAGGATAAAAACCCTTCTGTCATTACAACCCCTTTTAAAGTCTTGTTTCTTTTAGTTTAAAAATAACAAACATGTTATATTATGTGATTATCAGTATAGATGTCCCTTTCACAGCGTGAGGAAAGGAATGCTGATAACCTGCCTTGTGTGCATCATGTGTACATCATGATCAGCTGAGATTGGACACAGCTGATCACATGGTAAAGGGCCGCCATGATTGGCTCTCTACCCTGATCTGTGATCAGCTGTGTTCCAAGAATCACAGACTGCGCCACCCACACACACGATAATGGGAGGACGTCATAGGACGTCATGGCCGACCGCACTGTAGCCGTCATTTGGCTATAGCTCGGGCGGGAAGTGGTTAAAGGCTATAATAAAAATTATAGCCTTTAATAAAAATTAATAAAAAAACAATAACAAAAATGTCATACTTCTCTGCTCTGCGCAGTGGTTTTGCACAGGGTAACCCCAATCCTCTTCTCGGGTCCCCTGCCAGTGCTCCTGGCTCCTCCCTCATGCCCCCACAGCAAGCAGCTTGCTATGGGGGCACCCAAGCCGAGGCGCTCTTGTGTGTGTCCATTCAGTCACGGAGCTGCAGCTTGGCCCTGCCCCCTCTCTCGCCTCGTTGATTCACTGACTTAGACAGCAGAGGGAGCCAGTTGTGCCCTGCTGCTGTCTCAGCCAATGAGGAGTGAATGAGAGAGGGGGTCCCAGACAGCAGAGACTCTTGTGCAATATTGCTGGATCGAGATGGGGCTCAGGTAAGTATAAGGGGTGCTCAGGGGGGCTGCTGCACGCAGAAGGTTTTTATTCTAATGCATAGAATGCATTAAGATAAAAAACCTTCTGACTTTAGAACCACTTTAAGGTGCAAGAGCTGCTCTAATGTGAGGAAGTTTATATTAGATTTAGAACTAGGCTGTCTATAAGACCCCTTTCACACGAGCCGACCCGGGCGTCAGCGGTAAATCGGCGCTATTTTTAGCTATTCAGACGCTAACGGGGTGGTTTTAACCCCCTGCTAGCGGCCGAAAAGGGGTTAAATCTGCCCGCAAAACGCTGCCGGTATTGCAGCGCTGCCCCATTGATTTCCATGGGGAGCAGCGATGGAGGAGCGGTGAAATCACCGCTCCTTCACTGCTCCAAAGAAGCTGCTGGCAGGACTTTTTCTGACGCTCTGCCAGCGTACCCCTCGGGCTTTCACACCTGGAGTGAATGGAGCAGCTGTTTTAGGGCGGTTTGCAGGCGCTATTTTTAACGCTATAGCGCCTGCAAAACGCCCCCAGTGTGAAAGGGGTCTAAGTATTTTCAGTAGTAAAGGATCAAATGCTGACTTTCCATTTCTTGCGCTAGAAAATGACAGCTGAAATTTGGTTGCTATGGGCAACAGCTTCACATTTCCTTTGTATTATTATTACTATTATTATATATTTTTTTACAAGGGGCCCAGTGAGCCACACTGCTGCGTATATTTTCATAAACATGTAGCCCTGTCAGTTCCATTTGCACCGTGCCGCGGTCAGGTCCTCTGTGTCGCTGTCAGGCTCAGATGTTCACATGTGTCCAGACGCTGGCCTGCTTTGTATGGCATTCCAGTGCTCTGTGCCTATTGGGAAATGATTTAGCTGCCTCATTAGAGCATAAAATCCTCACGAACAATAATAGGGTAAAATGTCTACATTCCAACAAGTTTTGCATACTTACTGTACATGCTTACATCTGAACCAACTAACTGCACAAGAATAGCACAATGTAATAAAATGCAGACTTTGTAAACACTAGGTTATATATTACTTATTAGGTATTTCTATTACCTGAGGCCTGAATTAATTGTTTTCAAGATCAAGTGAACAATAATATGGCCTTTTTTCAAACACTGTAAGTTGTTCTTGCTGCAGCTCCAACACCAAGGGCAGAGCAACTTTGTGTTGCAGTAACACGTAGTGCTGCACCATGCATGCATTGCTGTGTCATTCTTTTTAAATGGCACTACAAAGGTCTGAAGGGGCCCTTCGGACTCTTTTTCACATGGGCTGCCGGGGAAGGGGAAAAAACCAGTGGGAGCGTGCCTCCCTGGGTACCCCCATTGCAAGCTGCTTGCTCTGGGGGCAGGAGGGAGGGGCCAGGAGCGCTGGCAAGGGGACCTGAGAAGAGGAGGATCTGGGCTGCTCTGTGCAAAAACACTGCACAGAGCAGATAAGTATAACATGTTTGTTATTTTTATTTATTTATTTTAAATTTGACTTTAAAGCATTTTAAACATCCCTGAGATACACAGGGTATGAATATATTTGTACACCAATGAGATGTACTACTTGAACTACTATGTGAAATAAACAACACACTTGGAAGCTATTAATAAATATTTGTTGTAATAAAGAGATACATAATAGAATGTTGAGAAATGTGTGGATAAGGAAAAATGTTTTTGCTCTGTTTTATTTGATTGTTATCTTTGTTTTACAAATAAAAGTTTAATGCATCCCAGAGCACTATAGCTCAGCTAAAGAGACACAGCAGATGCTGTTTGCTTAGTGATCCAGCCTGCCTGCATGAAAGCTGCCATTAAAGTTGAATTCTAGTCTTAATCGTAACTACTCTTTAAAATGGTTCTAAAGGCTAAGGCTGGGTTCACACCTCCGATGGATGCGGCTCACAACAGGGGTCTGGTGCGTCCCTGTTCTCCGTTTCAGGAACGAATCGGGGCCAAATTTTTGCCTGAATTTGGCCCTGAAATGGAGCCAAAGTCGCACAGCATTCCTGTGCAAGCTGCCTGCAGCCGCAACAGAGATATGTGAATCACCTCCATAGAGAGCCGGTCACAATCTCCTGTCATGCGAATTGGATGCAGGGAAACCCGCATTCCAATTTGCATAGGGGTGAATCCAGTCTAAAGGTTCTATGCATGTAAAAAACCTTTTCTGTGCAGCAGCCCCCCTAATACTTACCTGAGCCCCATCGTGATCCAATGATGTGCACGAGTGCCTCGACTGTCCCTCCTCATTGGCTAAGACATCAGCGGGAGCCATTGGCTCCCACTGCTGTCAGTCACAGCCAGTGAGCCAATGAGGAGAATATGGGGGGGGGGGGGCAGCTTGGAGTGCGTCTTTATGGGTGCCCCAATTACAAGCTGCTTGCTATTTATTTTTATTTATATATTTATTTCAGGTACTTCTATAGCGCTGTCAATTTAAGCAGCGCTTTACATATACATTGTACATTCACATCAGTCCCTACCCTCAAGGAGCTTACAATCTAAGGTCCCTAACTCACATTCATACATACTAGAGGACAATTTAGACAGGATCCAATTAACCTACCAGCATGTCTTTGGAGTGTGGGAGGAAACCGGAGTACCCGGAGGAAACCCACGCAGGCACAGGGAGAACATGCAAACTCCAGGCAGGTAGTGTCGTGCTTGCTATGGTTGCACTTGGCAGGAGGGAGGGGCCAGGAGCACCAGAAGAGGACCCAAGAACTGGAGGATCGGGCCGGCTCTGTGCAAAACTACTGCACATGTCTTTTGTTTTTTTTTGTTTTTTTAATTATAGCCTTTAACCACTTCCTGACCACGCTATTGCCAAATGACAGCTACAGTTAGGCTGGCCAGTTCTTGGAGGGCATTTTATGACGTCCTCCCGTGATTGTACCCACCACGCGCCCACTGTGGCATTCAGGTGGCGTGCTCTGTGATTGCTGTGTACTTGGAACACAGCTGATCACAGATCGGTGTAAAGGCCCAATCACAGCGGCCCTTTACCATGTGATCAGCTGTGTCCAATTACAGCTGATCACGATGTAAACACAAGCCAGTTATCGATATTCCTTTCCTCACGCTGATAGCATGAGGCAAGGAGAGCTGGTAACTGGCTTGTGTGAAAGGGACATCTACACTGATTATCAGTGTGTACAGGGCTTTAGTCGGTAGAGATCTGCCGCTTTGCTGCCTCACAACCGGCTGGGAGCTTGGGTGTCTCTTCAAGGTTCTTGCGGCCATCCCACTGATAGCATGTATGCTCTGTGGCACATCATTTGGGGTCAGCCGCAAGAGCCATAAAGAGACAGCCATCCAGCCCTTGATTATGTGCCGGGGATATCCATGACATTGGCATTCTAGGAGGCTGAGAATGACAAAGGTCATCCACTTCACCTAGGAAGGAATCTCAGAAGTGTAGAAGCACACCCCTCAAAAAAAAAAAAAAAAAAGGGAATTAAATAAATAAACGTGTGATAGGAAAGAAGCGGGATAGAAACAAAATGATGGAAAGTAGACGAGTGACTGAAATAGCTTAATATGTGTAAAATAAGCTACAGTTCCATCTGATAACTGTATGAAAACGAAATAATATTAATCTAAATTCCAGCTAATATAAGTACAGTATACATATTCTATACCTGGCCATTCTTCATTCATGGTAATTACTGTCCCTGTTTTTTTTGTTTTTTGTTTTTTTTTATCACTAAAATTTAGCTTTAAGTGTCAATGTACTTTAGAGAGAAAAGTAGTGTGCTGACTCAGCTACAGAAGAGGGTTTGTTAAGTAGTAAGTAGCAGCTGAGTACCGGCAAAAATTGACTTCAACAGAAGGATAGCTTATGTAACCCGAAGAGCTCGCGAGAGTATGAACCCATCTATGACTGCGCTGGGGTATCAGGTCTACCTCTTGCCCTGGTGGAACTGTCCGGTTTGTGATATCCTTTCTCCGTTTCCCAAGATTCTAATTCTGGATTTGGTACCTCTGCCTTTGGTACCCCATCCTTCCCTTCCCCGTATTGTCTTCACCTTTTGTAGGATCTCCCACAACTACTAGCCCTAGGAGGGTAGATTTTATGCGATGGCTGGCTTCAGTACATATCAGATTAGATATTTCAATTTCACCTTGAGTGAAAGATGAGTTTGCCTATTTTTGCCTAAAGACCAAGAGGCAAGCTTTCTTGAAGGACTACAATTTTTCAAAGTAAAGATGAGAACATTCTGCAGTCAGACAACAACAATCAAGGAAAAACACAGGAAGTTAGGAAAGCACTTTCAAGTGTAATATCTCCTGTGAAAACGAATGAAATTTGAGGAGAAAATGTGTTCAGTGAAGATTATCATTAATATACTATTTTAACACTTCCAGGCATAGTCTCTAGGATGTGAGAATTGCATCTGAGATAATGGATGGTACTAAGGAGCGCACTTCATATTTTGACTTCTTCAGCCTTAGTGTATTTCCTGGCTGGCGTCCAAGACTGTATTTATTGCTCCATTAACTGTTTGGTGTGCTCATATATACAGACTTGGAAGGTTGACACTGTTACCACTCTTCTAAAGGGGACAAAGAACAATGGCTTTAAAAACTGTACACTATAGTTCTGTTACATCATGGGTGGACAAATTCATATGGTATTAAGGAGCCAGTCTGTTCAATCCAAGACTACCAGGCTCCTGGGACTTGTCCAGCCCTGGCTCCCTCATGACTTCTACTCCATTGATGGCTAATATTATACCCTCCATGTGACAGTACTGGTGGTCTAAAAGACCATTCACCAAAAGTACTAGGTTTGTCACTTCCCTTCCTTTTGGTGAATGGGAATTGTGGGGGAGCAAGGGAAAGCAAGTATAAGCAGCTATGGGGGCTAGCAATAAAGTCGATCTGTCGCTTTTCCCGGGCATTTGCCACCACTTTTTGTAGGTTCAGTGGTTGATATGTTCAGAGTCAACTTGGGTGACTTCAAAAACCTTCTTGTTGTGAATGGCTTTTTTTTTTCAGAAAACTTTGAAGTGATGCTATATCAGTCATTGTCTGAATGATTAGATACATTGGGCTCCATTCTTTAAAGCAATTTGCATATGGTATGTGGGTCTCCGGACACATTTTGCATAGATTTGCATGCAATCCTGAAACAGAGAAGGATTGGGGCTGCTCTGTGCAAAACTATTGCACAGAGCAGATAGGCGTTGGTATGTTATGTTATTTATTAACCACTTAAGCCCTGGACCATTTGGCTGGCCAAATGGTCCAGAGCACTTTTTGCGATTCGGCACTGCGTCGCTAAAAACTGACAATTGCGCGGTCGTGCGATGTGGCTCCCAAACAAAATTGACGTCCTTTTTTTCCCACAAATAGAGCTTTCTTTTGGTGGTATTTGATCACCTCTGCGGTTTTTATTTTTTGCGCTATAAACAAAAAAAAGAGCGTCCAATTTTGAAAAAAAAGCAATATTTTTTAATTTTTGCTATAATAAATATCCCCAAAAAATATATAAAAAAAACATTTTTTTCCTCAGTTTAGGCCGATACGTATTCTTCTACATATTTTTGGTAAAAAAATCACAATAAGCGTTTATTGATTGGTTTGTGCAAAAGTTATAGCGTCTACAAAATAGGGGATAGTTTTATGGCATTTTTATAAATTTTTTTTGTACTAGTAATGGCGGCGATCAGCGATTTTTATCATGACTGCGACATTATGGCGGACAGATCGGACACTTTTGGCGCTATTTTGGGACCATTCACATTTATACAGCGATCCGTGCGATTGAAAATGCATTGATTACTGTGTAAATGTGACTGACAGTGAAGGGGTTAACCATTAGGTGGCACTTTAGGGGTTAAGTGTGTCCTAGGGAGTGATTCTAACTGTGGGTGGGGGGTATGGGCTATGTGTGACACAACACTGATCACCGCTCCCAATCACAGGGAGCGGTGATCAGTGTCATTAGGCAGAATGGGGAAATGCTTGTTTACATTATCATTTCCCCGTTCTTCCTCTCTGTGAGACGTTAATGGGTATCCCCGCGGACATCGAGTCCGCGGGACCTGCAATCACACTCACGGTGCTCCTGGCAGGCGCGCGCCCGCAAGCCTCCTCGTAAAGGGCAATGTACAGGTACGTTAACCTGCCTGTACGTGCCCTTCTGCTGCAGTATATCTGCGTGAGGCGGTCGGGAAGCGGTTAAAAAAAATTAAGTTTTTTGTATCAAAAATTTTTCGGAGGCATTGCCTCGCCTTCTTCATCAGCTGAGACTGTGCCTTCGAAACGCGTTCTGATTGGCCAGACAGTGTGTGGGCGGCTCCCCAGTTTGACAATCCTGGGCCACTTCCACCCAGAGACACAACCGACGTCTCCATGAGGCTTATCTGTGGCTAACACATGGCGTTTGTGGATCCCTCAATAGAGACTTTCCGGCGGTTCTCCTGTGCTGTGACACTGCACATGGAAGCTCCCACCCGCTCTATCACTCTGCAAGTGCCCCAACATTTTTCACGCAAGTTTTTAGTGTTGTTTTATACTTATATACTGAATAAATTCCTAAGCTGTTTAAAGGATTGGCTTGGCACTTCTCTCTGCTCCTTTTGCTTTCCTTTTGTTCACATTGATCGGGTTCCCCAGCCTGAGCCTGAAGCAGACTCACTCCCTTTACAGCCTCCATTTAGAGACTTTTTTTTAGAGGATTTTTAGGGGTTCATCTCCAGAAATTTCAATCCCCTCACCGTTCACATGGTTGCACCTTCATGTATCAGCATGCAGATGCATGCCTTTTCATTAAAATTTTAAACTTTAATCTTTTTTATCAGATGGATTAGCGCTGAACATTATACCAATATTGTGTATGTGTTTCCTCCTATTGTTTTTGATACATCACATGTGTTCGGTAAAAGCAGCTTCCCTTTAAAGCAGTGGTCATCAACCCTGTCCTCAGGGCCCACTAACAGGCCAGGTTTTATGTATTACCTTGGGGAGATGCAGACTAGAATACTGCAATCACTGAGCAGCAAATGATATCACCTGTGATGTATTTCAGTTATCTTGCAAACCTGGCCTGTTAGTGGGCCCCGAGGACAGGGTTGCTGACCACTGCTTTAAAGGACAAGTCCAGCCTGAGCTCGTTTTAGCTGGGCTTCTCCTATGGCTCACAGGAATGCAATTCGTTTTGCACTCCTGTGACCCGTTTTTAGCAGAGAGTGGTCTGAAATCTGCTCTCTGATGACGTCACAGGAATCAGTCCAGGCACCACGTCATCACGACAATAAAGTCTGGATCCACCAGGTGTCTGGACTTATGCCTGTCTCAGCCTCTCAGAGAGCTGCTGAGAGACTGAGACGGCCGTTCCCCACCCCTTTACAGCTCAGCGCTCCAATGAGCATGGAGGAGCAGAGAGGAGAGCTGCTGATTGACAGTGATCCTTCCCTCCCTGCACTGTCTATCTGGGGAAAGCCAGCTAACACAGGCAGTGTAGCCAACCTGCAGATGCTCAGTTGTGTCTTTTTATGCTGGAGAGCACAGTTAATTGTTGAGCTAGCCAGGACACATGATATTGACATCACACATGTGGTTGTGTATACAGGCTGTAGTGGAAATCTCCTTCCTCAACTCTCAGCACTGGAGAAACTCTGCAGTTTATCATATAACAGTGGTATACAGATCGTCCAAAAAGGTATATAGTGGCAGTATTTTAATGTAAAAAGATGATTTATATGCTGTGGGCACTGTGGGGCGGGCGGATGAACTATTTTCCTATTACTGGGTTTAGTAGCACTTTAATGCTGAGACCAGGGGAGACGGAGACAAGGGGGTACTGCAGCTGGGAGAGAGCCCACACAAGTGCCCCCATAGAAAGCGGATTTCTATGGGAGCACTTGGCTGAGGGTCGGGTGGGGGAGAAGCCAGGAGTGCTGGCAGGGGATCCAAGAACAGGAGGATGAGGGCTGCTCTGTGCAAAACCATTGAACTCTTTATTACTTTAATAAAAAAAAAAAGGAAGCTTTAATATCACTTTTAGGTAGTAAATACTCAGGGCAGGTGAGTACTGGCAAACGCACTGATTTCAACAGAAGGAGAGCTTCTATGAGCAGAACTCAAAGAATGTGAACCCTTCTATGACTCCGTGCTAAGTTGTCAGGTGTGCCTTTTGCCCTGGTGGTTTTGTCCTGTTTGTAATATCCATTCTCTGATTCCCCAGTTGTGATTCTGGATTTTGTACTGTTCCATTTCTTAGAATCATCCCCACATTGTCTTCACCTTTTGTAGGATCTCCAAACATGACCACCAGTCTTCTGTTGCACATGACAATTTTTTTAGGAGCCGATTATGCAGACATTCTTTTATGAAAGTTAATAGTTAAATGTGAAGTAAAAATTCACATGCATATTTATTAAGCACTCATGTAGATCACATAAATTTCATTCAGATGTGAAAAAATATATGTTTTTATATTTGGAGCCAGGTCATCACTTCTGTGTTCCTATATTTTTCCAGCCTGCTTCAGCATCAGTCTTTTAATATTCATCCATTGCCAACAAAATGCATTCACTGTGAAATGCAACACATTCCTCTGACCAAGGGTGCACAATAGAAGCTGTGGGCATTAGAGCTTGGCAATACAACTTCTCTGACACAATAGGCTGTAAAAGAACTGAGATAATTATTTAAAGACAAAATGACTGGTGTTATACTTTTCCAAGGGGGAAATGTGCATAAAAAATCAGGTGGCACCTTTTGGATCAATATACATTTACATGGTAAGGATAAGAGGTTTGTTGTAATGCGGCAATGTAAGTAGGGCTGAAATGAGGCAAAGTTGGGGTTGCACACAAATGTGAAGGTTGTCAAAGAAGGTCAACCTTTTTTACTGCACTTGTGATGAGTTATTTTCTGGTTGTCACCACTTGGTCCTTATTGGGGTATGTCTTCAGGCCACTTCCTTCCAAATATCTTGCCATTTATCTCTTATAGGGAAGTGGTGTGAATGGGCACTTGGGACAAAATATACAATGACAGTGAAGGCTGCAAAAATAAAAAAAACTTTTTGAGGACTTGTGTTGATGGCAAGTGGACCTCCTTCTCACCTGTCGTTGACCTCCTAACTGGAGTTTGTTTTTGCATAGATTTGTATGGAAATGCAAAACCTGTCTTATGTGAACAAAAGCCAGTCAACACAGACCCAAGTTCCTTGCTTGGAACTCAGTTCTTAGAGAACCCCTACTAAAACCAATTTAAAGTCAGTGGGAAAATGCCCCTTACATTTGTGGCCAGTGGTAAAAATGTCCCCCTTATGGTAGTGGTCAGGATGGTACCCTTACAGACCACTAGTGTTGGTGTCATGCAGGGGGCTATGACAAATGACATAGGCTCCAGAACTGTGCAGGCACCATTGAATGCAAGGAACCCCTGCAGTAGCATATCGTTCATCGGTGTCGTGTGTGTGTGTGTGTGCTCCCTCCCCTCAAACTTCATGCCACATGGGGAAATGCTGTTCTATTCTATGTCTTTGCTGCAGTTTTGATTGTCACTCACAGCTGCAAAAAAGATCCATCCATCTTCTGTATGTGGGGAGGAGATTAGGTGCAGGTCCAATGCTATGGGGTGGGCTCCTGCTTCTAGATGGAGAAAGACTGTTGGCCACTGCTAATGCCAGTCCTGCTAGCCCTGCCTAATGGAACCCAGGAAAAGGAGAAAGAGAGCCCATGCTGAGGACAGAAGGAACATCATGAGTCGGTAGGCGGTGCAGGGGAGGGCTATGTGGCTGTACTGTGGGATAGAGGGTCGCTTACTACTGATCTCTGAACTCTACACCACTTACTAGTGATCTCTGACCTCTGCATCACTTACTCATGACCTCTGAACTCTGCATCGCTTAACATTGAACTCTGCACCACTTACTACTTACCTCTGTAATCTGCGTTACTTACTACTGAACCCCTGAACTTTGTGTCTCTTTACTGTCCATGGTCAGTATTCAGTCTCTGGAGGAATCCTAAGATTCCACAGAACTCTGTTTGGGAATCTTATCCATCCATTTCTCAGTTTCTAAAGAAAAAGAATTGCATAGTGATACCAAAACCGTAAACACAAAAACAGTGGAATGCCACAGAAACCAATCATCTCTGTGTGTTCTGTAGTGACACAGCAGCCAGTGGGAGGAACAAAAATGCCCAGCAGGGACACGCTATCCAATACATCTGGAAGTGTCAAATGGCAGCAATGACTGGAGTTGTACTAGGAAGGAAAGATTAGAGGCATCATCCAATGGACAGGTGTTCTTCTTTTACAAACTAACACTATTTCAATTTTTGTATAGTAACATTAGGGGCATGTTTATAATTGTCTTATGCATGCTCTGAATTTCCTTCTTAGCCCAGCAAAGTGTTTTTATCAGATTAAGGTAGATTTCAGATTGCAGAATCAGCTTCCGGCTTTTTCATGTCTCGTCTGGACTCTGATCGATGGAGATCCCCTTTCTAGTCCTGATTCACCAAAACCTCAAGGCATTACACAGATTTTTACACTCTCAGCGGGGTTCCATACCTTTTCATGCATTTTACATGTTGGATATGCTTTTTGCAAAAGCCACAATAGAAAAGCTAGCTGGGAACGCTGATAGAAATCGTTTGCCATGGAAAGCCCCAGATGATATAAGATATTTATGAGTGAGAAGTTCATGATTGCCTAACCCAAATGTGAAACTAAAATGAAGTGTTTTCAAACCAAAACTGTTTTTTCAAATACATCTCAGATCAGTCAAATCTTTCTTTGCATATTTGTGCAAGAATGTGCTTCTCTTTATTGCCCCCCCAAATAGAATTGTCTTTTTCATATGATTATTCTAAACAGATATTGGTTGGTAGATTTCATTTCTACGTTGCTGTTATCCAAAGCAGCTGTGAACCAAAAGATAGGATTTTTATAACAGCTTACCTGTAAAATCCTTTTTTTGGAGTACATCACGGGACACAGAGCCATAGTAGTTACTATGTGGGTTATAGGCCACCTTCAGGTGATGGACACTGGCACACCCTAAGACAAGAAGTCCACTCCCTATATAACTCCTCCCACTACAGTTTTGTAGCAAAGCAATATATGTGTATTAAAAGAGGGGAGGGACCTCTGTGTCCTGTGATGTACACCAAGAAAAGGATTTTACAGGTAAGCTGTTATAAAAATCCTATTTTCTTTATCGTACATCATGGGACACAGAGCCATAGTAGTTACTATGTGGGATGTCCCAGAGCAATGCCAACTGAGGAGAGGGAGACACAACAAAAGTAGGGCACCATGAGATTAGAGGCCTGCAGCACAGTACGCCCAAAGGCAATATCCTCGTGCTTTTTTACATCCACCTGATAGAATCTGGTAAATGTATAGACTGAAGACCAAGTTGCGGCCTTGCAGATTTGAGCCATGGAGGCTTAGTGATGCACTGCCCACGAAGCATTAGCAGCCCTAGTGGACTGCGAAAAATTAGTTTCCTTGTCAAAAGGACCAAGGGAATATGCCGTATTGGCTCAAAAGGCTGTTTCCGAAACGCCGACAGAACTGAATTTAAGTCCCAAGGGTTCAGGGGTGACCTTACCGGGGGATTAAGCCATAATACCCCTTGAATAAAACTACGAACCAAAGAATAAGAAGCAAGTGGTCGTTGAAACAATACCGATAAGGCCAAGACCTTAGTAGTAATAGTACTAATAGTAGTAATAGTACTCAAGGCCAGCTTCATATTTAACCCCATCTGCAGAAAGTCAAGGATTCTACCTATGACATACTTCCTGGGATGCCAACCCCTGGATTCACACCAGGAGACATATGCCTTCCATACTCTATAATATATGATTCTGGAGGCCAGTTTCCTTGCATTAACCAAGGTAGATGCCACAGAACTTGATGGCCCACGCCTCTTCAGAATGTGGGTCTCAATAGCCAAACCGTTAAATTTAGCGTAAGGTAGGATGGAATACCGGACCTTGCGAGAGAAGGTCTGGACGTTGTGGTAGGGTCCATGGTTCCCCTACCGCCATTCTTATGATTTCTGCATACCAGGATCTTCTGGGCCACGCTGGGGCCACAAGAATCACTGACTTCCCTTCCTGCTTGACCCTGCAAAGAAATCGTGGAAGCAGCAGAATAGGAGGGAATGCATAAATCGGTGAGAACTGATTCCACAGGAACACCAAGGCATCTGTTCCGCATGCTAGTGGATCCCTTGTTCTTGACACAAAAGTTGTCGATCTTTTTGTTGAACCTGGACGCAAACAGATTTACGTCCGGAATCCCCCATCTCTGGCATATTGCCAGGAAGATATCGGGGTGAAGGGCCCATTCTCCCGGGAACAACTGCTGGCGACTCAAGTAGACCGCCTGCCAATTTTCTATTTCGGAATGAAGACTGCCGATAGGCAAGGTACATTGTTAAGATATGATTCACCTCTCTCTGGGCCGCACGACTTCTCGTGCCCCCTTGGTGATTGATATAGGCCACTACTGTGGCATTGTCGGATTGGATCCTGACAGGACAATTCCGTAACCTGAGCGTCCAGGCCCTCATGGTCAAGCCTGCTGCCCGAATCTCTAAAATGTGGATGGACAAGGTCATTTCTGATCTGGACCATTTCCCTTGGACATTCGCCCCTTCCAGGACTGCTCCCCAACCTGAAAGGCTGGCATCTGTTACCACCTTCCAGGTAACTGGTGGGAAGAATTTTCCCTTCTGTAGATTCTTTGTTATTAGCCACCAACTGAGGCTCCGACGTACCCTTGGAGGCAGACGCATTGGGAAATCTAGCGCTTGGACCTTCTCATTCCAAGCCGATAGGATACTGTTTTTGCAGCAGCCTCGAATGAAACTGGGCATAAGGAACGGCCTCGAACAAAGACATCTTTCCCAGCAACCTCATGCAAAGTCGAATGGAAGGATTCTTCTTTGCCTTAACCAGCTGAATCAGTTTCTTTATGACACTGATTTTTGCCTGGGGCAAGAATACTCTTTTCTGGGCTGTATCTATAATCAGACTCAAGTATTCTAATCTCTTTGATGTTTTTAAGGAGGATTTCTCTAGGTTGAGAATCCAACCTAGGTATTCCAGGTAGTTGACTGTGGAGATCACACTTTGGTCTAAGTGGTATCAAGAGTAGATCATCTAGGTATGCTATAATTGTTATACCTTGGGCCCTTAATCTGGCTAGAGGAGGGGCCAGGACTTTTGTAAACACTCGAGGTGCAGTAGCTAGACTGAAAGGCAGAGCTATAAACTGAAAATGAAGATTTTCTACCTCGAAGCGTAGATATTTCTGGTGAGCGGAGAAAATCGGCACATGGAGGTATGCATCCTTGATGTCGATTGACGCCAGAAGTTCTCCTCCTTGTAGGATGGAGACTACTGATCGGATTGACTCCATGCGGAAAGAGCAGATATTCAGGAACCGGTTTAGATCTTTGAGATCGAGAATGGGTTTGACATCTCCATTTGGTTTTGGCACTGTGAAAAGGTTTGAATAAAACCCCAATCCCTGCTCTTGCATGGGGACCACCGAGATCAATTTTTGAGACAAAAGACAGTCCAATGCTTGAAAGAGAGACTTATTTTTCTCTGGATCCTTGGTAACGTTTGAACTGAGAAAACGAGGAGACGGGGACTCTCGGAACTCTAGCTTGTACCCTAGAGCTATTGAAGAAGTCACTCATTTGTCTCAACACTCTTCCTGCCGGACCCTTGAGAACTGCAGAAGTCTTCCCCCCATTCAAGCAAGCGGGGGCACCCCTTCATAAGGAGGCTTTAGTATTTTGTTTTGCAGGTTTCTTCCCCTGGACTTCTTTTGTCCCTGGGGTTGATCCTGAGGTTTACCTCTTGAACCTGACAGCGGAGGCCGTGGTGACTGCAGGAGGTTGCTGCCCCTGGCACTGGAGAAGTAGCTTGTTTAAATGAGACATGTTTACTACTCTTCCTAACTGGCAAAAGAGTACTTTTTCCACCAGAAATTCTTTGGATGTATTTATCCAAATTATCCTCAAACAGCCGTTCACTGTGAAAAGGAAAATTAGCCAGGAGCTTTTTGCATGGCGTCTCGGCTGACCAATTTTTCAACCATAAGATTCTACGTATATGCACCAGCCCAAGCATAAGGCACGAGGCCTGAATAATAGAATCTCTCATGGCATCTATTGAAAACATAACGCCGCTGGTAGTTCAGCTAAATCCTGGGCCTGCTGATCAGGAATAACCTTGAGCACCTGTTTAAACTGGTCTCTCAAAGATTGACATACACCAATTGCCGTCAGCGCAGGCTGTCACTGAACCTGCTAGAGAGAGTGTTTTTTTAATAGAAATTCCAACTTTTTGTCTGTTGGATCCCTAAGCATTTGAGCATTGTCTACCGGAGTCAAAGTAAAACTTTTATTCACAGAGGATATAGCAGCGTCAATTGCTGGTATCTCCCACTTTTTAATGAATTTCTCCTCCATAGGATAAAGTGTTGAAAACTTTTTCAGAGGAAATAAATGCTTATCTGGGTGATCCCACTCAGAATACATAAGCTTTTCCAGCAATGAATGGACAGGAAAGACATGCACAGTTTGAGGAGGCTTTAGCAAACCCAAACAAGAAGTGGGCTTATCAACCGACTCGGTTAAAGCAGAGGTTCACACAAAAATTGAACCTCCGCTTTTTGGAACCCTCCCCCCCTCCGGTGTCTCATTTGGCACCTTTCAGAGGGGGAGGGGGGTCAGATACCTGTCTAATACAGGTATTTGCATCCACTTCCGTGCGGAGACTCTCACGGGAGTCTACGCCACTCCCTGTCCCCCCGCGCTGTCTGCTGACACACACACAGATCCCAGAGACATCAGGGACCTTCTGATTGCACAGCGCGACTCGCGCATGCGCAGTAGGGAACCGGGACGTGAAGTCACAAGGCTTCATTTCCTGATTCCCTTACAGAAAATGGCGGCAGCACCCAAGAGCCGAGCGACGGTTCGGCCTCGGGTGCTGACATCGCTGGACCCTGAGACAGGTAAGTGTCCTTATTTTAAAAGTCAGCAGCTGCAGTATTTGTAGTTGCTGACAATTAATTTTTTTTTTTTTTTTTTTTGCGGGACTCCCTCTTTAAGGGTAGCAAAAATGTGGAACGGACCATCTCAGTGAGAGATTGCACCAACAATCTATCAGATTGTGAAGCTGATCCTTCCGCATTTGACCCCTCAGAAGAGGAGTCATCAGCCTCTTCATGGTCCCCTGAAGGAAATTCATCTTCCCCCACCCTGAGATCCTCAGTTTAAGGGTCCTGGGTAATGGAAGGGTATCTGTCACGTTTTGTCCCACACTGGGATGCGATTAAAGCCGCTAACCTATCTTCCAAACCTATCATGGCTGCAGAAAAAACTCTTCAGTAATATAGACAGGGGCTGCAGTGTTGGAAACAGTTGCAACACTTGACGGCTCTGATGGCTCACTCTGACCAGCCACCTCAGATCTCTCAGGGGAGGATGCCATTGTAGAGATTAGTTTAGACTTTTTAGAGCTTGAAGGAGTCTCTCTTGAGCCCTTTTTTGGGGTGTTTCTACCTCCCCTTCTGACCATAGCCCAATGCACAAACGCAGAGGTACTACCAGAAGAAATTGCACCCACTTCTTGAGCAAATAGTCCAGCAACTGCCGCTGCTATTAGTGCTCAGCCTGGTGCTTTAGTAAATGTGCCAAGGGAATGCCTGTGTCACCACTTACATGCCCCCTTTTTGCTCTTGTGTCCCTCTGACAGCTTGCAGCCAGCATAATGGAGTTTTTCAAGTGTACTCCTGCGCTGGACGTTGCTGCACGCTAAACCACGCCCCCCTCTTCCCTTTAAAAAAAAAAGTTTTCCGCGCGAGCGCGGGCCTCTGATCTAACAGGATCGGTGTGTGTGTGTGTGTGTGTGTGTGTGTGTGTGTGTGTGTGTGTGTGTGTGTAAGGGGCGGGGCGGCGGCGAGGGGGCTGTACCAACCGCCGTGCAGGTGGTGGAAAATGGAGCGGCCTGGGACTGCTCGCCGGAGAGAAGTCTGCAGCTTCTGCTGATTACAGAGTGATCTGAGGAAAGCATGAAAGGTACGTGCTCTATACACCTCCCAGTGGTGACTTCTAGGCATGACAACATTTACATTTTAAAGGAGACAATTCATAAGAGAATTTAAAATTCCTTAGAAATCTCCACTTACCTTTCCCGCCTCAGGGATTCTGTTGTAAAACCAACAGACCCAATCTTCACCCCTCGTGGTGGGTTCCGTAAAAAAACCTTCAGGAACCGGGGCCCCTTTTTATCGGGGGATCCACACTCCTAGACCCGTAAAGCACCCCGCCAGGAAAACTTTATGGCTGAAAAAACTAAAGCACTGGATCCCGGGGTCCAGCTCTCTAAAAAGAGAAGCGATACGGGCTAAACCTTGTTTCTTCCACCACGAGGCCTGGGTACCATTTAATTCGGCCTAAAAAGACACTTTTGAATGGTTCCAGTTGCATAGCCTGCGCCATCAAGGAATATTCCATTGGAGCTCAGCACAGCACCTCTTTACTCGTGACCAACACCTAAGACCCTGGCAAAAAAACAGAGGGACTCCGGGTAGTGGGAGGGGTTATATAGGGAGTGGACTTCTTGTCTTAGGGTGTGCCAGTGTCCATCACCTGAAGGTGGCCTATATAACCCACATAGTAACTACTATGGCTCTGTGTCCCGCGATGTACGATAAAGAAATTCAGTTTTGAGATTCATGTAACTTTTTTTTTTAAATGAAAGAACTATTTCCTTTTATTACTTTGCTCTTGTCTGCAAATCAAGGAAACACTGCAATCATTTTAAACAGAATCAAGCTAATTATAATCGAAGTCTTGTTATAATCAAACCTTGTTAGCCATTTTAAACTTTTAAAAGAGCAGGCACCACAAAATATCTGCTGTAACCTTTTGTTAAGCAGAAATGTTTTTTATTTTGTTAATCTGTGTTCCTGTAATTAGTTACCAAAGTCTGAGATTTTATTTGGTCATAACTAACAAGAGGAGATAAAACATTCAGGATATTAAACCTATGTAATATTCCCAAGAAAAAGATAATAGGATAAAAGTGAAGTCAGACATAGAAAACAGTTACTGATAAGGCACTGAAGTTTCAAATTAAATACGCTAAAAAAAAAAATAGATTGGTAGACATCTCTGAAAAAAAAAGTGGTTTTGATGGTGCCTGTCCATTAAACAGGCAGTGGTAGGGAGTAAGATAAAGGGGGGGGGGGGGGGTTAGGGGATGCACACAAGCTATTAAATAAAAGGTCAAAGGTAGGTAGTAAAACAGGTTATAATGTTCTGTTCTCTGATAAATGATGGAGTCTGCGCTCCTCCCGTATAAGTCATGATCCAGAGACGCTATAGCACATCTGTACATATCATCCATAAATAAAAGGACTTTCTCAGACTGCCTAAAAACAATAGAGGGCTTACTGATTTTCGACAAATGTCCCCAATCATACAAAAACACTAAATAGACACTGTCACCTTGCCCATGCAGGGCAAAATGACAGGTTGACTTACTAAAGGCAAGTAGGCTGATGGCAAGGGCAGTTGCACTATGCAAGGGAAGTATCACAAGAACTAGTTAATGTTGTAAAATTTCACTTTGCAAAGTATACCCAATCACGTGCAAGAAAAATACACCAGTGTCTCTACAAAGGGCCGCCCAATGCACTAGACTCTCCTTGCCAGCGATCCCTCTACAGTTCTGCCTCTTCTGCAGCTGGAAATTGAAATTGAACGGCCATGGAAACCAAGCATTGTTACAAGCGGAAGATCATATGCTCCCTCATACCCAGAAGTGCCAGATATTGGATAGCTGCAGAGCTGGAAGGAATAATGGGAGTACTGTTAGGCCCCATTCACAACTGAGCGTAGTGTTTTCAGGCAGAAAGTCGCGCGATTTTACCATGGGTTTTTGCCGCGATTTTGTACAGGTCAAAAGGTCACCAATGTAAAAAGCAGAAAAACGCCTAAATCTGCTTAAAATAAAGTTCCAGAACTTACAGCAAGGGGGAGGGGGAGTGGGACTTTGTATGAAACTGCGCCGGGTAGAGGTCGCACGTTTCCATCCCTATCACACAATATCTAGAAAACCCGCAAGCAAAAGCCAGTGGGTGAGGGGGGAGGAGGTAGGACTTTATATGAAGCCAATGGTTTGCAAGCCGACACAAACGGTGGGTCAATAAAATTCTTTATTTGCATGTTCATACAAACAATGGTATCAGACAATATCAATATAACACTTGGTAAAATGTTAGCAATGATAACCAGAGATCAACATAAGGACCATTAGTATAGCTATCAAGGATATAAAAGGTATACAGGTAACATGGGTAATAACATGGGTATAAGCAATATTATTGAAGATAGACCAGGGATCACCAGGTGTCAGAATGCGTAAATAGTTAAAACAAGGTAATGCCTGCCTGATAGCTGGCCTCAAATTCCTGTTAAGGGGTAAAACTCTGTATAGCATGGGTTGGGACAGTAAGTGATAACCGGTAGCTCGACGCGTTTCGTGGTTCAAGACCACTCATCAGGAGCAAACATGTCATGTTTCTGGAAATAAAAATGATAATAATATCAAGGGCCAAGGTAACAATGGGTACAGAGGGCTAAAAAATCCCCCAAAATTTGAATAGTACTCACGGCAATTGTGGGTAAATGGTGAATGGCCAGGTAAGGCAACCATCCGGGACTCGTGCCAGGTCGGGAGCTGAGGCGAGCCCCCCGCCGCGGCGACCAAAACAGGCAATCCCCCCCAGGGCGATGCAGGGCCACGAGGCACCCTAGAGTTGAGAGTGGAAGATGAGTGATGATACAGGGAGTGTGTGTGCAGCGGGGGGGGGAAGGAAGGTGAGGAGAGTGAAGGTAAGGGGGGGAAGGAAGGGAGGGGGGGGAGGGGGGAAAAGAGGGAAGGTGAACGTGATGTAAGGGTGAGTGAGTGACTGGGTAGAGTGAGGAATGGAGTGGGGGAAAGAGGAATGGGAAAGCTAGAGGATGACATGTGCGCAAACAGGGTAAGGAGTAGCCTTACCTATGTGACAGGGTGGTGTGAAGCGGCCACCACTATGATGAAGTGTAACTGTAGTGTACCTCGAGCGCCGCATCGCCCCAGGTGAACAAGACGCCCATATATAGGCGCCGCCGCGAGGAGGCCCGCCAACGTCACGTCCGCACGGCCAAAAGTGGGAGGAGCCAGGGCGGGAAGCCGACCAATGGTCGGCGGCCGCTGAGACCAACCCATCAAGCCTGCGAGAATAGCAACCACAGCGTGAAGGGCGCGGCGGCGCCAGGAGGCGCGGCGCACGTCCACCGCTGGTGACGTGACGTCGATGGGCAGTGGCGGCAGGCCCCGCCCCCACACACAAGCCCGCCAGGGGAGGCGGGAGAGGGAGGAAGGGGGGGGGCCCAGAGGCCGGCAGTGCCCATCGCAGCTCCCGGGCAGGCAAAGGCCGGACGGCCCACCGGCCAGCCACATCCACCCACCCACAATTGGGTTGGACTACCATTGGGAAGGGTTGACCATAATATTGATAAAACCTAGTGACAGGATAAGAAACATGTCATGTAGGATTGAAACTGGTAAAAATGACACAAAGGTAAACACAGGTGAGGCTACCAAGGAATCAATAGGGGCAGGATGATAACACTCATTGGTAATATCAAAATAGAGCAGTAGAGCAAACCATGGGCTTCCATCCCTATTCATATAAACAACAGCAAGGGGGAGGGGGAGTGGGACTTTGTATGAAACTGCGCCGGGTAGAGGTCGCACGTTTCCATCCCTATCACACAATATCTAGAAAACCCGCAAGCAAAAGCCAGTGGGTGAGGGGGGAGGAGGTGGGACTTTATATGAAGCCAATGGTTTGCAAGCCGACACAAACGGTGGGTCAATAAAATTCTTTATTTGCATGTTCATACAAACAATGGTATCAGACAATATCAATATAACACTTGGTAAAATGTTAGCAATGATAACCAGAGATCAACATAAGGACCATTAGTATAGCTATCAAGGATATAAAAGGTATACAGGTAACATGGGTAATAACATGGGTATAAGCAATATTATTGAAGATAGACCAGGGATCACCAGGTGTCAGAATGCGTAAATAGTTAAAACAAGGTAATGCCTGCCTGATAGCTGGCCTCAAATTCCTGTTAAGGGGTAAAACTCTGTATAGCATGGGTTGGGACAGTAAGTGATAACCGGTAGCTCGACGCGTTTCGTGGTTCAAGACCACTCATCAGGAGCAAACATGTCATGTTTCTGGAAATAAAAATGATAATAATATCAAGGGCCAAGGTAACAATGGGTACAGAGGGCTAAAAAATCCCCCAAAATTTGAATAGTACACACGGCAATTGTGGGTAAATGGTGAATGGCCAGGTAAGGCAACCATCCGGGACTCGTGCCAGGTCGGGAGCTGAGGCGAGCCCCCCGCCGCGGCGACCAAAACAGGCAATCCCCCCCAGGGCGATGCAGGGCCACGAGGCACCCTAGAGTTGAGAGTGGAAGATGAGTGATGATACAGGGAGTGTGTGTGCAGCGGGGGGGGGAAGGAAGGTGAGGAGAGTGAAGGTAAGGGGGGGAAGGAAGGGAGGGGGGGGAGGGGGGAAAAGAGGGAAGGTGAACGTGATGTAAGGGTGAGTGAGTGACTGGGTAGAGTGAGGAATGGAGTGGGGGAAAGAGGAATGGGAAAGCTTCCCCCCTCACCCACTGGCTTTTGCTTGCGGGTTTTCTAGATATTGTGTGATAGGGATGGAAACGTGCGACCTCTACCCGGCGCAGTTTCATACAAAGTCCCACTCCCCCTCCCCCTTGCTGTTGTTTATATGAATAGGGATGGAAGCCCATGGTTTGCTCTACTGCTCTATTTTGATATTACCAATGAGTGTTATCATCCTGCCCCTATTGATTCCTTGGTAGCCTCACCTGTGTTTACCTTTGTGTCATTTTTACCAGTTTCAATCCTACATGACATGTTTCTTATCCTGTCACTAGGTTTTATCAATATTATGGTCAACCCTTCCCAATGGTGGTCCAACCCAATTGTGGGTGGGTGGATGTGGCTGGCCGGTGGGCCGTCCGGCCTTTGCCTGCCCGGGAGCTGCGATGGGCACTGCCGGCCTCTGGGCCCCCCCCCTTCCTCCCTCTCCCGCCTCCCCTGGCGGGCTTGTGTGTGGGGGCGGGGCCTGCCGCCACTGCCCATCGACGTCACGTCACCAGCGGTGGACGTGCGCCGCGCCTCCTGGCGCCGCCGCGCCCTTCACGCTGTGGTTGCTATTCTCGCAGGCTTGATGGGTTGGTCTCAGCGGCCGCCGACCATTGGTCGGCTTCCCGCCCTGGCTCCTCCCACTTTTGGCCGTGCGGACGTGACGTTGGCGGGCCTCCTCGCGGCGGCGCCTATATATGGGCGTCTTGTTCACCTGGGGCGATGCGGCGCTCGAGGTACACTACAGTTACACTTCATCATAGTGGTGGCCGCTTCACACCACCCTGTCACATAGGTAAGGCTACTCCTTACCCTGTTTGCGCACATGTCATCCTCTAGCTTTCCCATTCCTCTTTCCCCCACTCCATTCCTCACTCTACCCAGTCACTCACTCACCCTTACATCACGTTCACCTTCCCTCTTTTCCCCCCTCCCCCCCCTCCCTTCCTTCCCCCCCTTACCTTCACTCTCCTCACCTTCCTTCCCCCCCCCCCGCTGCACACACACTCCCTGTATCATCACTCATCTTCCACTCTCAACTCTAGGGTGCCTCGTGGCCCTGCATCGCCCTGGGGGGGATTGCCTGTTTTGGTCGCCGCGGCGGGGGGCTCGCCTCAGCTCCCGACCTGGCACGAGTCCCGGATGGTTGCCTTACCTGGCCATTCACCATTTACCCACAATTGCCGTGAGTACTATTCAAATTTTGGGGGATTTTTTAGCCCTCTGTACCCATTGTTACCTTGGCCCTTGATATTATTATCATTTTTATTTCCAGAAACATGACATGTTTGCTCCTGATGAGTGGTCTTGAACCACGAAACGCGTCGAGCTACCGGTTATCACTTACTGTCCCAACCCATGCTATACAGAGTTTTACCCCTTAACAGGAATTTGAGGCCAGCTATCAGGCAGGCATTACCTTGTTTTAACTATTTACGCATTCTGACACCTGGTGATCCCTGGTCTATCTTCAATAATATTGCTTATACCCATGTTATTACCCATGTTACCTGTATACCTTTTATATCCTTGATAGCTATACTAATGGTCCTTATGTTGATCTCTGGTTATCATTGCTAACATTTTACCAAGTGTTATATTGATATTGTCTGATACCATTGTTTGTATGAACATGCAAATAAAGAATTTTATTGACCCACCGTTTGTGTCGGCTTGCAAACCATTGGCTTCATATAAAGTCCCCCCTCCTCCCCCCTCACCCACTGGCTTTTGCTTGCGGGTTTTTTAGATAAAGTTCCAGAACTTGTTTGAGCTTCAGGCGTTTTGAAGCTTCTGGCTTCAGGCGTTTTGGAGTGGAGATGTGAACTCTCTCCATAGAGAATAATTGATTTTTTCCCCTCCGACGTTTTGTAGCTTCCTAGTTTTATTTCCAATGTCACACAATATAAAATGCTGAATGCATTTAATATGCCTTACAATTATGCTTAAAGATTTCAGCAGATCTAGGGCAAAGTTCACTCAAGCGGATGTCTATCACCGCTGTAAACTAAACCATGATAATCTTCTTTTTTTCTTTTTTCTTTTTTTTTTTTGAGTTAGGCACGGAGCAGTTTAAAGGTAATTGACCTCCAAAGACCAAGTACAAATAACCTTTGAATGATCTGACTGAAGTATGCTATGGGTTAATACTCTTACTATCATTGCTTTATGAAATAGGAGCATGAATCTTTACATGTCATAAAGATTACACCTAATGAGGGTATGTAACATTTTATAATGTTTTCAGAGGAAACATCAAAGCTCTGAAGGGTTTAACTTGCCGTATTATTCTTCAGTTTCATTTATAGATTATTGACTAGTAATTATAAAGTCTCAAAGTGGAAACATAGCCACCCTCTCTTGTGGGCTTCCAAGATGGTCTAGGGACTATGGGATTTGTAGTATGCATACAGCAGTGCGCTTTACTGCAATTAAAATGATTGTAAAGTCTCTGTTCTTTTTTTTTTTTCAAATAAAAAATTAAAATAACAAACCTGCTATACTTACCCGCTCCATTGCAGTGGTTTTGCACAGGGCAGCCCAGATCCTCCTCTTCTCAGGTCCCTGGCTGAAGCTCCTGGCTCCTCCCTCCTGTTAAGTGCCCCTTACAGCAAGCAGCTTGCTATGGAAGCACCCGAGCCGAGCCGCAGCTCCCTGTTCGGTCCTGCCCCCTCTCTCTCCTGAATGGCTAACTGACTTTGACAGCAGCGGGAGACAATGGCACCACTGCTGTGTCTCAGCCAATGAGAAGGGAGAGTCCCGGAGGGCACATCGCTGGATAGAGATGGGGCTCAGGTAAGTATTAGGGGGGCTGCTGCACACAGAAGGCTTTTTAGCTTAATGCATAAAATGCATTAAGCTAAAAACCTTCTGATTTTACAACCACTTTAATGTTCACTGTTCATTCCAAACAGACGAAAGTGAAGGGAAAAGGAGATGTTTGGGAATTAAGTATTGCATGTGTATAGATTATCTCTGGAGAATAAGAATATTGTTTAGTGTTACTTTAAATTGGATGTTAACCCTGTCCTATACCCAGTGAAGTGAACAGCCTCAGATGATACACAGAGATTAAACAAGTCTCCCCACATAAGTTTTACAGGTATATCTGCTGTCTTCAACTTTCTATATTCTTTAGAAAGTGAACATCATGTTAGAATTTGTAATTCCTCTTTCAGCAGTGGGAGGGGAGTCTGGGTATACACTGTGTGACAGCTGATTGGAGGAAAGACACACACCCCCACTCCACATAGGCAGGGCTGTGCTGTGAATAGATCAGCTCTCTGCTAATCTATTTATAGCAACCTCACCAACACAAATTTTCAGCTGCTTTTATCTCTCCTGTCTGAGAGCTTGTCAGAAGTTCTCATGCTGATAACAGAGGAATGAAGCAGCAGAAAGACTCAAGATTTAGGGCTTTGGTGAGAGAGATAAGTAAACGCTACAGATATATGTGCCCAGGTCAAATTTCATGAATCGGGTTTACATCTACTTTAAGGCATTATCCAGAATCAGAATTTATTTCCAGGACTGAGTGTATTTCTAACAACACCCCAAATGCAGATCGTGACACAAACACTGTGAGTTTGTCTGCAGCAGATCGCATGGAGTACCATGCAATCCGGTTGCAGTATGTTTTAAAACTAGTGCATGTGCTACTTTTGGTGCGATCCAATGCGATTTCTGCCCATTCAAATGAAAGGGCTGAAAATTGCACCTCATTCAATTGCACGGGAACAGAAGCTGCGTTCCTGTGCAATTCAGGGCCCTGGAAGCATAACTAAACACATGGATACATACAAAATATTGACACAAGTGTTTTTTTTTCACATTTTACCAAAATTTTTATTTCAAATGCACTCCATTAGTGTTATGGTGTGGCAAATGCATTTTTCCTTATTTAGCAGATGGTTCAGAATTAAATCTTTTTTATTACTGCCACGTGATATTGGATTGTATCTGTATTATTGTGCTTCTGCTTCACCTTTCCTCGACTTGTTATGTCTGTCAGGTGTGGCACATTATAGGAAAACTTTTCAAGTTTCTAATATATAGTACCTCCCTTTTTTATTGCTTTTCTTTCCTGTAAAGCAAGCCTCATAAACCTTTCCTGTGAGGTATTAAGAAGTGGATAGCTGGAAAATTCTATATAATGTGTACAGGCAAGATATACACAGTCAGTGTTTATTTATTTTATTTTTTTAAGCTAAATTCTTTCAGTTGTGTTTTAAAGGCATTGTACACTTTCAAAGGTTTTTGCTGTTTTAACTAGGTATTGGTTTAGTGGTATTCCTTGTGTTGTTTACTTGTCTTACCTTGTAATGATAGGCACACATGTTGTTTCTGCAGTTTGTAATGTCATGGTTGATATATTCCCCTGTGTCCATGTATTCATTCACCTAGCTTGGCCCTTTTCGCTAAAGGAACAGGCAACGTTTGTTCCAGGTTATGCAGCGCCCAATCCATACCTTCACCATTTCCTCTGTGTTGCATCACAAATGTAGGAGAGCTAATGTGATGAAAACACATCTCTTTGCTTCTCTCTTCATTGCTCTGCCTGCTTGTCTGTCAGATCTAATTACTATGCAGCTATCACCTGCAGAACACCAGACTAACAGATCTAGGGATTGTGGGATATGTTGTTTCTTCAAAGAAAGTGTCAGTTCTCAGACTACAAACAGAGGTCCTGCATAAACCTGTGCAGTGCCATGCTGCATGCTTCATGTTTGAGCACAAAGAGAAACTTCCGACACTGGAATGTGAAGAATTACTATAGGTCGTGTGTACAGGGCAACAAATGACACCATGAAACTACAGGATCAATGTACATCTTATGCAGGTGAAAAACACAAGGTACAGGTACAAAAGTCAATCATGTCTTTAAGCACTTAAGGGCCGCCCACCGCATATATACTGCGGCAGCATGGGCCTATTGCGTGAAACGACGTACCCGTATAGGAGAGCCGATGCGCGGGTCCGGCGGCCGCGATGTCCGCCGGCCACCCGTGATCACTCCTCAGAGAGACAGAATGGGAATCTGCCTATGTAAACAAACAGATCCCCATTCTGACAGGGGAGTACAGAGAGATTGTCTGTTCCTAGTGATCAGAATCTCTCTCTACTTTCAGTCAGTCCACTCCCCCCATGGTTAGAAAGCACCTCCCTAGGACACACTTAACCCCCCTAGTGTTAACCCTTCCCTGCCAGTGTCATTTATACAGTGATCAGTGCATATTTTTAGCTCTGATCACTGTAATAATGTCAATGGTCCCAAAAAAGTGTCCGTTCTGTCCGCTGCATTGTCACAGTCCCGCTACAAATCACCGCCATTACTAGTTAAAAATAATAATAATAATAATAAAAATGTCATAAAACTATCCCCTACTTTGTAGACGCCATAACTTTTGTGCAAACCAATCAATACATGCTTATTGCGTTTTTGTTTTTTGTTTTTTATTATTAATTTTTTACCAAAAATATATAGAAGAATACATATTGGCCTAACACGTCCGCCACCCTCCCTATCCATGTGCCCGGCCCCTTTCAGGACACCGGGCACATAAATTTCTATGGCGGGGGTGGTATTTTTGAAGCGCCTGATTAGAGCCGGAGTCTCTAATAGGCTTCAAAATAGGCTGGGCTCCGGGTGCAGAGAGAGCCTCCCGATCCTACCCAATTGTGTGACCATAGCAAATGAATTTTCGCTATTTTCACACTGCAGTTACTCCTCGCCAATCAGGAGGCAGGTCAGTGTGACCTGTTTCCCGAATGGCCAAAGGAGACACACTGGAGCTGGACCCATGCTGCCACTGCCCGGAGGAGAGGAGGACACAGTCCACTGCATAGTCAGTGCTGCGCCGCCGGAGTGAGGGGGGGGAGTAGTGCTGGCTGTTTGCCTCCCTCCCAGAAGCAAAGCCCACCAGCCGCCACAGTTTTTTTTTACATTTTCTTTGGATATGTATTATAGCACAAACTGAAAAAACTTAAATATTGTTGTTTTTTTTCAAAATTGTCTGTATTTTTTTGTTTATAGCGCAAAAAATCTGCAGAGGTGATCAAATACCACCAAAAGAAAGCTCTATTTGTGGGAAAAAATAACACCAATTTTATTTAGGTACAGCGTGGCATGACCGCGCAATTGTCAGTTAAAGTAACACAGTGCCATATCGCAAAAAATGGCCTGGTCATTAGTAGAGTAAGTTCTTTCAGGGCTGTAGTGGTTAAGGTACATCTCTCTAATACAGCCCCAATCAGGCATAAAAAACAAAAAAGAGACCTCTAAAGTAAAAGAAAATCCCTGATGAATCCAAAATTTTGGGTTTTCACAAGAACAGGATTTGAGGCGAAATCTTCCAATAGGGACTTCTCTCACTTTGGAGGGATTTCCGCTTACTTTTGTGACTACAGGACAGGAAATGTCATTTATTCTTGCCATTAAAATGCATTTACACATGTTTATGCAAGTTCATGTGCGTCTAAATACACTTACGTGCATTTATGCGCACGTAAGTGTAAAAAGAGCAAATATGCTTCTTTCCGCTTATATGCAGTGGATATAAAAAGTCTACACACCCCTGTTAAAATGTAAGATTTCTGTGATGTAAAAAAATGAGACAAAGATAAATCATTTCAGAATATTCTCCATCTTTTAATGTGACCTATAAATTGTACAACTCAATTGAAAAACAAAAAACAAAACAAATCTTTTAGGGGGAGAAATAAAAATTAAAAAACTAAAATAATGTGGTTGCATAAGTGGGCACACCCTCTTATAACCGGGGCTGTAGCCGTTTTCAGAATTAAGCAATCACATTCAAACTGATGTTAAATAGGAGTCAGTACACACCTGCCATCATTTGAAGTGCCTCTGATTAACCCCAAATAAAGTTCAGCTGTTCTAGTAGGTCTTTCCTGTCATTTTCTTAGTCAAATCTTACAGCAAAAGCCATGGTCCGCTCAGAGCTTTCAAATTATCAGAGGGATCTCATTGTTTAAAGGTATCAGTCAGGAGAAGGGTACAAAAGTATTTCCAAGGCATTAGATATACCATGGAACACAGTGAAGACAGTCATCATCAAGTGAAGAAAATATGGCACAACAGTGACATTACCAAGAACTGGACATCCCTCCAAAATTGATGAAAAGACGAGAAGAAAACTGGTCAGGGAGGCTTCCAAGAGGCCTACAGCAACATTAAAGGAGCTGCAGGAATATTTGGAAAGTACTGGCTGTGTGGTACATGTGACAACAATCTCCCGTATTCTTCATATGTCTGGGCTATGAGGTAGAGTGGCAAGATGGAAGCCTTTTCTTACGAAGAAAAAAATCAAAGCCCGGCTACATTTTGCAAAAACACATATGATGTCTCCCAAAAGCATGTTGGAAAATGTGTTATGGTCTGATATAACCAAGGTTGAACTTTTTGGCCATAGTTCCAAAAGATATGTTTGGTGCAAAAACAACACTGCACATCACAAAAAGAGCACCATACCCACTGTGAAGCATGGTGGTGGCATCATCATGCTTTGGGGCTGTTTTTCTTAAGCTGGAATAGGGGCCTTAGTCAAGGTAGAGGGAATTATGAACAGTTCCAAATCCCAGTCAATACTGGCACAAAACCTTCAGGCTTCTGCTAGAAAGCTGAACATGAATCTTTCAGCATGATAACGACCCAAACCATACATCCAAATCAACAAAGGAATGGCTTCACCAGAAGAAGAGTAAAGTTTTGGTATGGCCCAAACAGAGCCCAGACCTGAATCCGATTGAAAATCTTTGTGGTGATCTGAAGAGGGCTGTGCACAGGAGATGCAATCTGACAGATTTGGAATGTTTTTGCAAAGAAGAGTGGGCAAATATTGCCAAGTCAAGATGTGCCATGCTGATAGACTCATACCCAAAATGACTGAGTGCTGTAATAAAATCAAAAGGTGCTTCAACAAAGTGATAGTTTAAGGGTGTGCACACTTATGCAACCACATTATATTAGTTTTTTATTTTTACTTCTCTCCACCTAAAAGATTGTTTGTTTTCTTCAACTGAGTTGTACAGTTTATAGATCACATTAAGGCTGGGTTCACACCTATGCAAATTTGAATGCAGGTTTCCCCGCATCGAATTCGCATAGCAGGAGAATGTGATCGTCTCTCTATGGAGCTGGTTCACATATCTCCAGGGAGGCTGCGGAGCGCACTGCGCAGAAACGCTGTGTGTCTTTGGTTCCATTTCAGGGCTGAATTCAAGCAAAGATTCTGTCCAGATTCATCCCTGAAATGGAGAACAGGGTGCTGTGCGATCCGCAGCTTGTTTGGTTGTGAACCGAGCCTAAAGGTGTAAAAAGTTCTGAAATGATTTATCTTTGTCTCATTTTTTTACATCACAGAAACCTGACATTTTAACAGGGGTGTGTAGACTTTTTATATCCACTGTACCTCCATGTGCTTGGACACAGTAGCTAATATGCAGTTGCATTTAGAGGGGCAAAATAAAAATGCCAGATGCCACTGCCCATGTGCTTAATACACAGATGTAATAAACATTTGAAAGCTGCTTAAGAATTAATTTTTTTGTCCATCCTGCCCTGCCCTCCCACAACACAGCCATGACTAGCAGGGAAGGGGATCTGATCTTTTCTCTGCTGCAGTTTCACTTTCACTTTTAGGTCCTTTCCATCCCCACTCTGAATGGACAAATTGATAAAGTCATTACTCTGCTCTCTCCTCCTTTCAGAATGCTCTTTGCACTTCAGCTCATCTGAATATTGCCTTGGTTGCTTCTCCCACCCCACCCCCTCAGCGCTGCTATACAGTAGACTGCAATTTGCTGATACCGAATCAGATGCAGGTACTGACACTGATGGAATTAATACGTTAAAATTGTACATGCAAAAACAAAATACAATTTATTATGTACCAACCTTTTATATAGCTGCAATATGTGTCTTTTTTTATATCTTCCTTGAGTTCAGCTTTTACTTTTAGTTGCCGTCTGTGACCCCATTGGAGCTTTTCCCTCACATCTTGCAATGTTGTCACAGGCATAGTAGGTGAAGGGAGCATTGAGTTCAGGGCTTTGCTGTTTGTCAACAGTGTTGAGATTGCGGTCTTTCTTGGTAAGTGGAGAATTGGGGGTTCATTTATTAAAGGCAAATAGACTGTGCACTTTGCAAGTGCAGTTGCACTCCTTTGTCCCAGAGCTTAGTGCATGCAGTGATAGAAATAAGCAGACTTTCGCTGCATTCACTAAGCTCTGGGGAAAATAAGGTGAATGCACGTGCAAAGTGCACAGTCGATTTGCCTTTAATAAATCAACCCCTTAGATATTAACTGCTTGCTGCTCACCCACCGTCAAATGACGGCGTCCCAGAACAGCCGCTTGCGTGCGCCAGCGTCTATTGCGGCCGCGCCGTGTTGCTAGGACACAGCGCGGCCCCGATCTGTGTAAAGTGCCACGTCCACGGCTCTTTAACCATGTGATCGGCTGTGTCCAATCACAGCCGGTCACATGTAAACAAGGAGATGCCGGTAATCGGCGCTCCTCACCTCACGCTGACAGAGTGTGAGGAGAGGAGAGCCGATCAGCGGCATCTCCTCACAGGGGGACATCTAGGGATGTAATCAGGGCACTGATCATCAGTGCCTTGATTACAATAAATAAATACAGTGCCCACCATTGCCCTACAGTAGCAGCAATCAGTGCCCACAAGTGCCACCAATCAGTGCCCATTAGCGATGCCAGTAAGTGCTGGCAATCAGTGCCGCCTATCAGTGCCGCCCATCAATGCCCATCATTGCTGTCGACCAATGCCCATCAGTGTCGCCCATCAGTGCCCATCTGTACCGCCTCTCCATGCCGCCTATTCGTGCCCACCAGTGCCGCCTATCTGCGCCCACCTGTGCCGCCTATTAGTGCCCATCAGTGCTCATCAGTGGCGCATATCAGTGCCACCTATCAGTGGCCCATAAGTGCGGCATATTAGTGCCTCTTCATCAGTGCCCATAAGTGCAGCCTCATCAATACCCAGTTCAGCCTATCAGTGCCGCCTCATCAGCGCACATCAGTGAAGGCGAAAAATTACTTTGTTATAAAATTTACTGACAGAAAAAAAGTAAAAAACATTTTTTTTCCAAAATTTTATTTTTTATTTTTTAGTAAAAAATAAAAAACCCAGCAGTGATTAAATACCACCAAAAGAAAGCTCTATTTGTGTGAAGAAAATTATAAAAAAATGAGTTTGGGTACAGTGTAGCACGACCGCACAATTGTCATTCAAAGTGCGACAGTGCTGAAAGCTGAAAAATGGCCTGGGCAGGAAGGGGGTGTAAGTGCCTGGTAGGCAAGTGGTTAATCACATCTCCGGATAAGAAATACTCTTACTTAATTTGATTGGTGTTTGTTAACCTGCTTGAGGTTTTTCTTTGCTATCTAGTGATAAGATGTAATACCATAATTGTAAAAATAGTACTTCAAAGCCCCGACTCATGATTATGCATTTGATGTTGGTGATTAATAATGGCCCTTGTTTGCATACTGCTTATTTGCAGTTGCACTGAGGATCACATTCAAACAAGAGTGTTCATTGCATCGATAAAATGTTATTAAAATGTTTAGCTACGAGAACATTAGTATTCTTTACTGTTTCATATTCTGCATTAGCTATAATGAAATAAAACCTCTATAAATGTAGGTAGAGTTAGGCTTAATGTACACAGGATGTTTTTACAATCCCTCCTGAATGATTTAACTTGACAGATAGTAACCCACGTTTAAAACGTCCGTTTTGCCGCGATTACATGTCGCGTTTAGCAGCGTTTGTGTTTAGAAGCGTTTGAAAAAAACATTTTTTTAATTTATTTTTTTTTCAAAATAGCCAAAATTGAAAAACGCCTGTAAACGAAACGCGGCTAAACACGAGTTACCGTGCTTAGCCACGTTTAGCGCTTGAAATGCCTCTAAATTCAGGGTCTGAACTCATTTTTTTGCTTTCCAAAAAAGCCCTCTAAACTCAACTGCCTTAAAATGACATTAAACAAACCTGTGTACATGTACTGATAAGATAACATGGATGAGTTCAGGGGCAGCTGAAAAAAACATCCAACAGCAGTGTACATGAGGCATAAGAATAGCTGGCTTTGTTTTTCAAATTTACACTGCATGAAATGGTGTTTTCGGACAACTTGAAACTGATGTATAAAAGCATTAACTATTTTATAATGATTGCAATTTTAGCTCTTTGACCTTTTTTGTACTGAAACATTTATATAGGTGTAGCACCCTCCCAGAAAGGTGCTAGGATTAGGATAATTTAGTTCTGGCTCACTGTGTTCAGTGGAGCTGTATTTTTGTTAGGTGAATGTAGCTTCTCTCACTGCAGTCTGCGTGTCTGCAATTTCTGGGTTAATCAAATTTAGTATTCAGTGCAGCTGCATGTGATTAGTTGGGCCTGTTCATTGTTTCAGCTGCTGTAGGTTTGATTGCTTCCTCTGCTTTTCAGAGAATTGTGGATCTCTTTGAAAAATAGGTATGGAACAATACAAATAGCATAGCTCACAACTGTCCCTGATTTTGAGGGACTGTCCCTGATTTGGAGCAATGTCCCTCTGTCCCTCATTCCTCCTCATTTGTCCCTCATTTTGGTCTGATTTATATAGTTGTATATAAAATGCACTTTTTATCTATCAAAAAGTGTTTCCCAGCTTTCATCTGATTTCCACCTTTCATCTGATTTCTAAATTGCTACATTTGTAAATTCCAAAAGCCAATATAAAGGAATAGTAGTGGTAAAAAAAAGCACTTGTGGGTTTAACCAATCTTGTTTTTTTTGTACAATTCTCCTTTAAGGGGGCGTGGCAAGGGGTGTGTCCTATGCCTGCATACTTTTGCTGATAGGTGTCCCTCATTCTCATCTCAAAAAGTTGGCAGGTATGCAAATAGCAGCATGAATATTTATAAGGCCCTGACCAATCCCAGGGAGGGTGGCCCTGAAGGCTGTTGGGAGTCAGTATAAATACTCTGAGACACAGAGCAGTCTTGTCTTATCCTTGAAAGGAGAAGTCCAGCCTCGAGGGCTTGCTGCCCTCTGGGCAGCCTTGCCGGGTACTTGCTGTTCATGAGGCCTCAACCGGGCTAGCTGAGGGGCCTGGATGCTGAAGTTAGAGAGCTGACTGAGGGTCTTTCATCTGAAGATCTAGTGTGGTATTACAGGAGAATGGGGTTGCATGGATGTTGAAAGGAGGCACCAAACTTTCCAAGGGCATTTGTGAGTACAGACTGCTGTAAGAGATGTTAGAGAGCTTTGGGCTGCTGCCAGCTCGCTGGTGCTAGAGAGTCAGCTGTGTGTTTGTGTAAAGGAGACACTGGCTGGTGTCCTAAAGAGCACAGTCTATCTAATTCTTTATGAAGGGACTCTGCTCTGACTGTTCTAAAGAATAAGCTTTGTGCTTTTAACTGCTTCTAGTACAAAGCCAAGTCCACAGTTTGCATTTGCAAGGACTTATTGCTTCAGTTCTACAGAAGGAAGATCACTGTCCTCAACTTGTACTTAGTTCTTTTTGGAGTATCCCTCTCAATTCCCCATCCCTGTCCAAGTTACCGCAAAAATAAAAACATCAAAAAGGACACCCCTAGGCTTGTTATTGAGCCAAAGAGTGACTGCGATTATGTGCCTGGCTGCGGGGAAAAGGAATCCAGGTATATTTCCAGCGGTTTCTTCGGCGGTAGCGCTACATAGGGGTAGACATGACCTCCAAGTCCTAACACTTGGGCTGGCATTAGGTTACTCAGGCACCAACTGCTGTACTGTGGGTGGTGGAGTGGGTGCGCACATGGGGTCCATTCCCAATGTATAGGTTTGCTTTATGGGGCTCCAACAGTAGGTAGAAGAGGTAGGCATCTTATGGTGCCTGTTGTAGAGTGTCACAATTACTTTTCCTCATTTTTGCTTAGCACAGTGTTGAGTAGTTACAATTTCTGTCTTGGCTCCCATCTTGCTGCACGTACTCCCCTACTAACAAAGTCTCTGTAGAGAATCCTCATTTAATTAAACGGTTTTCATTTTAAGTATGCAACTCTATGGGCGACGTCACTTCCCAGGCATTTCCCAACCGTTGTTGGTTCTCTCTTGCACACAGCATCCACCACTGGAGACTGAACCGGATTGGCTTCAGAAAGGGTATGTATAGCGATTTCTTCTTTACAGGGCTAGATAGATTTGTTTTAGAATGTGGCTGCCAGTTGGTTTAGAGTTAGTTGGTTTTGGGTGAACTTCCACTTTTTAATATAACTAAAGGCAAATCCTTTTCTTCAGTTTTGGACAGAGTATGGAGGGGTTAGAACACCTGTCAGTTTTTATTGCTGTCTGTGCTTCCATTAGGGAGATTCATCCTCTCTATTTATTCTGTTTAGCATTAGCTTTGAAAGTGAAAGTAAAAGAAAAATCCCAAATGTTTGGTTGTCCCCAGAAAGGTAATAGAGGTGAAATCTTCCAATGGGGACACTATTTCTGGTGGCAGGGGGCTCCCCAAGGGATTTCCTCTCACTTCCTGTTTTGACTATGGTACAGGAAGTGAAGGCAAATCTCTCCAGATGGCAAAAAATTAACCAGCAGGGCTTATAACCCTCCCTTACTCTATCCAAAATCCTACTAATAAAAAAAAGCTTTGTTTTAATGTAAAATTTGCTGCTTGCTGTATATTTCATCATCCCAATACAGCACTATGTTTTTAAGAATACTGATGCTACATAGTTTGGTGGAGGTTGGCGGATCGCTCTTTAAAATTTACATCCCATTTTAATCTGATCTGCATCAACTGACTTTATATGGGGGGAGACTATGACAGATGAATGTGCAACATAATGACCAAACAGCTGGACATTGTATATAGTATACGGTGGATGCCAAGAAAGAGGAAGGAGCTGTCCCAATCAATGCCTCATTGTTTTCCTTTTGCTCTCATGTAAAGCTAATATTAATCTCTTGTAATCTGCTTAAAACAAATATTTACAGCTACATTAGGTTTCTCTAGGGATATGAATAATAAAAATATGGCTTGTGTGTACAGAATTATGACTGCTTTTTATCTTCTTCATGTGATTATGCTGCTCTCATGTCAGGCTTTATTATAAGCATGTATGTTGTGTTTTTTTTTTTCTTTTTTTTAATAATATACACAATCTCACCAAGCATTTGTTAAATGGGATTTCTTCTGTTCTATATCCGTAGGCAGTTGACCAATAGATTCTGGTTCCATGCAATGCCATTTCATGTGATCTCATGTGCTTGTTTTTATTGATTCATTTTAATCTTGATTTTTCTATTCTGTATTAAACTTTGTACTTCTGTATTACACTTACTGTTTCTGGTCTGTTAAAATCCCAATTTTGAGGAACCCCCTTTTTGTTTGTTGTCTGTATTAGGGATGTGGACAAGAAACAGTTTATCCTGATAGCCGGCAAAACCCATATTTTCCAAGCATTTGTTAAAGTACATATACAGTATTAAAGTACCCTTTTTACACTTTTTTTTTTTGTACTGGAAAGATGTCCTAGCTATGGCATTCACATCATTACCTCTAGACTGTAAATGTAGAGTTGTTTATAGCACAGCGGTGATATTGTTGGATTGTGTTCCACAATATCAGGATTCCCTTGATAAGGGCAGATACTATTTTATCAACCTATTAAGGCTCTTTGTACTCTGTAGTGATAGGGAGCTGTCTTTAAAGTGATTGTAAACGATCACCTTGTAAAACAACCCATTCAGTTTAAAATAGAAATGAAAGGTAAAACATTTTTGTATAGATATACAAAAAATATTATAAATACCTTTTTCCCCTTTTTTATAAGTGATCGCATTCCTTCTGTTCTCAGCTGCATGAGAGCTGGGGGAGGAGAAGCAGCAGTACACTAAGATTCCCAGTGAATGGCTGTGCAGCTGGGGGGGGGTGTCAGTACAAGTCTGATCACTGGAGGAGAGTACACTGAGTTCCCAGCATAGCTAGAGAATGGACCATGCTCTGCTCTCCTGCATAGAGTGGTCAGTTTTTAATAGGAAAACAGAGGGACTGGCAGAAACACCAGGGATTTCACATAAAGGAAGAAATATAAAGAGAACGGGATACTTTTTCATATAAGTCCATGGTACAGCAGACACCTATCAGGAACATGAAATGTTGGGAGTAACAAACACTTTAAGCTTAACCCAGGGATCGTCCGAATTTCAAATAATGTATGTGCAGGGTGGTTGTACAGAAGTTAATAAGTAGCCAATCAACTTCTGTAGAACCGCCCTGTTGGAAAATTTCTGCCATAGCGGGTAGTGCTGATCAGTGTATTCTGACGGCATGACAGCAGAAAAGTCTCCCCGCTGTCAGAATATAAAAGGCTCAGCGTGGAGGATTCCAACTTCCAACTCGAATGTGTGGATGGGGGAATCGGGTCAGTTTTACTTCATTCTAAGACATGTGTCAAGCACAAGGCCTTGAGGAAAGGGGGTTGTAGTAAGGGACTTTAAGGAGGCCATGACCTGGTGAGGTCACGTATTTCCATCCCTAGGGACTTTAATTGAAATCATGACCTGGTGAGGTCAAGTATTTCCATCCCAGTCTGAATCAAAGGAAAAGGGCTAAGCCAGAAAAAGGTGGGAATTTATATGAAGCACGTGACTGCAAAAGGGTACTAGGGTGAACATAAGGAAATTGATTGGAAACAAGAAGGTAGTATCAAAAATACATGGTAACATACATATAATACATAATGGATAGTGCAGCTGGAGCATGCAAATAATGCTGGTAGCAAAGATAATAACAAGGTAATGACAATAAGCATGACAGTAACATCTGATTGTATGACCACAATAAGTTTCCTGGTTCACCACAAAAGGATTTTTTAAAAAACCATGATACAAAGTATTGCCTGCAGGGCCTATGACCTTGATGAGCCTGGAAGGGTAGATATTCCATAAACTTGAAAGGTAAAATGGGTAGATAAACAGCATCCAATAGCTCTACGCATTTCGTGGCTTAAGTGCCACTCATCAGGAGCAAGCTGTGAGATATCTGGAATGAGACTGGTATAAGTAAAAGCGGAAGGTATGTAAAGCTAGTTGGGGGTGGGGTGTAACAGGAAACCCCCAAAATCAGTAATAACTTACTAAGGGTGTATGTGTCGATGGCGTGGAGGCGAGGCCCCAAGGCATCCGAGGGTATCCCCAACCGGGAGCCGCGGCGGACTGTCCTGCGGGGACAAGAGGGGCAGCCACACGGGCAGGCAAGGCAACACGAGGCAGAACTGAGGGGGAAGTAAAAAAGTGAAACAAAAATGAATATAAAATAAACCAAAGAAGTGGTGAGAGGTGAAAATAGTGAGGGTGAACGGTGGGAGGCCCCCATAAAAGAAAGGGGGTAGGGTGAAAGTGAATAGGTAAGGGGTGCCTGAAAGAAAGAGAACCAATGTGCAGGGTGATGAAAATGCAGTGAAAATCTGCCAATCTGGAGCAGGGCCAACAGAGCCTCCTGCTAACCTCCCCCCACCCACGTGCGCGCCAGGGGCACCAGAGAGTAATATATTGAATGCACCCCGGGGTAAAAAGTGCTCCCCTTAAATAGGGGACCTTCCCCGCGTGGGTAGAGGTATCCGGCATCGTGTCTAATAATATCATAGTAAGTAAATCCTAGACTGGCATCCATGCAACAGAAATATGTGTCATTCCTGATGGGTTTAGAACAGGTGAAGAAAGAGAGAGAAGAGAGAAAGGAGAGGAAAAAAGAAAAGTAAGGGGGGGAGGAGGAACGATCAGGTCATACCTGGAACCTTGTAAGGATCTTTCGTCACACCCACACCGAGCACATCGCACCTAGTTAAGATAGATGGTCCATCTGGAGTCCGATAATTGCTGTATGACAAAGAGTTGTCTCCCTGTCCTCTAAGCTTTCATAAGCCTATGAGTATTAAGGGATGGCTCTGCCAGTTCTAGTAGAGCTGTGTCTAAGCTGGAGGGTACGTCACTCGGGTCTGAAACATACTCAAACCAGGGTGTCTAGACATTGATAAACCGGTCCCTGGAGCCCCGGCAGGTCGCTATCCATTCCTCCGCCTCCCGGATGTCATTCACCCTGCTGACCCACTCTACCCGGGTAGGGATTTTGGGTTGCTTCCAGTAAATTGGAAGCAACGTTTGCTGCGTTTTGTAAATGGGGCAGTGTGCTTTTCTTATATTGGCTAACTGGGACCGGAGGAACATGTAAGAGGTAGTGTATCGGAGACCGAGGAACGTCCAGCCCCAGTACATCTTTTATTTGATCCTTAATGTCCTCCCAAAAGGGTTTGATTAGTGGACATACCCACTATATGTGGATAAGCGTGCCTCTGTGTCCACATCCTCTCCAGCAAAGCTCAGACCCAAAGGGATAGATACGTGCCAAAGCCGCTGGTACCCGGTACCAGCGGGACGGTAGCTTATAGTTTTGTTTCCTGGGTTTTGGAGTCAATAGAGGATGAGTGAGTGAGCTGATATAGATGAGTTAGTTGTGTTTCCTTGAGTTCGTGACCTAAGTCCCTTTCCCATCTCTGGATATAGGCGTGTTTAGGTTTATGCACGGCAGAGCCCAGCAGTCGGTACAATTCTGATACCATGTGGGGTATTGGTTTGTCATCTACGAAGATTTGTTTGAACGAGGTGATGGAGGAGGGGGCCCTAATGGAGTGGCTGTGTGTCTCAAAGTGGTGTAGTTGTCTATATCTCCAGAAGTTCATGCGGGAGCCCTGATGTCTGGCTGGGAGGGTGTCAAAACTTAGAAGCTTATCGTCTTTCATGAGTTTACCACAACTGGCGTTGCCATCGTCCACCCATGGCCCAAAGAAGGCCCTTTGTTCGCCTGGGAGAAAAAATAGGAACCCGCCCAGTGGGGCCAGCGGGGACACAGGGGGTCTGTTTTTAGGAGTGGGTTGATCTTGTCCCAGACTGAGAGCACATGTGTTGTCAGCGGGGAGGTTGGATAAGATAGTCCCCTGTGTTCCCGGGTTAGCCATGGAGCATAGCTTAGATTTTTGCCCGCCAAGCTCTTCTCTAAGGATACCCATAGCTTGGAGTGGGTGTGGAAGCGCCAGTTGAGTATCCTCTAGAGGATCATGGCCCGGTAGTAGCCATACCTGCTGTCAAACATCATACCCGGTGTTCCTGATTGCTCATATGAAGATGTTTTTAACTTGAAGCATACCTCCCATCCTTCGTGGTTTACACGCCACCCCTCTTTTTTTGTGACCTCTGCACAGACTCTTTTGTGTTTTATCACTTACTGGGACTTGTTTGCCTAGAGATCACATTTTGTATATGTGTACATACATGTCTATTATATCTTGGTTTGTTTTGATGCCCGGTTTTGCACTAGCGCTACATTTCCACCCACATCTTTGTCATGAATTTTAGTCACATTCGTATGTAGCTGCTTTCACTTACCATCACTTTTCACATTTAATTTTTTTAAATATCGCAATATTTTTTTGATTATAAAAGGAAAGGCAGTCTGGAGGCTGTTAAGGGGGGGTCAGTTGGATGGGTAGGGTTTCTGATTTCGTACAGTTTATCTTAAAGTTGGAGAGTGAACCAAAGTGCTTGAGTTCCTTCATCAAGTTAGGCAATGATATCAGGGGGTCTGAGAGGTGGAATAAGATATCGTTGGCCGATCGCTTATGTTCCGTGGTGCCAACCTGTACACCCTTAATGTTCCAGTTGGTTTGTACCGTGCAAAGCAGTGGTTCTAACACTAGGGCAAATAGAAGAGGGAGAGGGGACACCCCTGCCTCGTGCCATTTTTAATCGGGATGCTTTGTGAGAAGGTACCGTTTACTTTAACCTGCGTGCAAGGTGTTGAATAGAGGACCATAATTGATGTCAGCATTCGTGGCCCTATTCCCAGGGACTCCAATACTTCTTTCAAGTAGGACCAGTCGACACGATCGAAAGCTTTTTCTGCGTCTGTGGATAGTATTATATATGGTCAGCGATCCTGTCGGGTACAAGCCCAGTGGATGAGTTGGATTGCCCTAAGGGTGTTATCCCTGGCTCCCCTCCCTGCAAAGAAGCCTGTTTGGTCTGGGTGGACGATTCCAGGCATAAGGTGTTTAAGCCTATTAGCTAAAAATTTTTCCAGAATTTTTATGTCCACATTTAAAAGGGAAATGGGGTGGCAGCTCTGGGGGACAGTGGGGTTCTTGCCCTCCTTCAGGATCACCGTAATGTGAGCCAGAAGTGCATCTGGGGGGATAGCATTGCCCCCTGCTATGGAGTTGAAGTATTTGCACATAGTTGTCACTAGGAGGGGAAGGAAGGTCTTATAATAGGCCTTAGTGAACCCGTCAGGACCAGGACTTTTCCCATTGGGCAAGGACTCCACTGTTTCGCCCAGCTCGGTAAGTGTAATCGGTAGCTCTAAGGCACTGGTCTTCAGTTAAGGGGGGTACCCCGGCCGAGGCCAGGTAGTCATGAACTGCCTTCTGTCTAGTCGCTTGCGCATCTGGGGGTAGCCCGGAGTCTAGATTATATAGTTTGGTGTAGTATTCTCGGAACCCTGAGGCGATTTTAGAATACTGCACCGTTATTTCCCCGGAGGAGGAATGTAGTTTTTGTATATATACTTGGGCATGCTTCTTTTGGAGTGCCCTTGCGAGCATACGACCGCATATGTTTCCATGCTCATAAAATTTATGCGACAAGTATCTAAACTGTTTACGGGTTTGACGGTCTAGCAAGCGTAGGAACAGCTCCCTCAGTTCAGTTCTTTTCTGCAGTGCCTTGGGGTTCCTAGTAGCTTTGTGTTAAAGTTCTGCCTGTTGGAGGGCTGGGAGAACTCTCTGAAAATCAGCCTGGTGTGTCTTTGAGTCTTGATCCTATGGAGATCAGCGCTCCCCTGACCACAGCCTTGTGGGATTCCCACACAATGCCCTCATGGAGGTTGTCTGTGGTATTTTCCCGGAAATAGTGGGTTAGAGTGTCGGTTACCTCTGTCACTACTGCAGTATCGTCCAGCAAGTTTCCGTTCAATCGCCATGTCCAGGCCCTATGGGTGCCTGTTGGCAGGGTGAGCGTAATCGTGATTGGGGCATGGTCGGAGATTGTGATATTGCCAATGGACGCAGACTGCAGAAGTTCAAGGATAGGGCGGTCCACGTATATGTGGTCAATGCGGGTATAGACATCATGTACCTTTGGAGTAGTAGCTAAAGTCCCGGTCCAAGGGGTGTAGTATTCTCCAGCTGTCCATCAAAAAGTGGGACTGGAGGGTCTTGCAAAAGTGCTTGAGGAACGTGTACAAATGTGAGGGCCTGGTGTGGGATGTATCAAGCAGGGGGTCTGGGCTGATATTAAAGTCTCCTCCGAAAATCAGGGAGCCTTCTTTAAAATCAGCTAATTGCTCTAGGACAGCGTCAATGAAGGTGAGTTGGTTAGTATTAGGGGCATAAACCGTGGCGAACGTATACATCCGTCCAGCAATATTGCCTTTCAGGAAGACATATCTACCCAGAGGGTCTATTTTGTTTCCGGTAGGTTGAAAGTGGCAAGATTTGTGGCTGGCAATAGCTGTCCCTCTAGATTTAGATCTCGGGGAAGTGCTAAGAAACCACTGGTTAAAGTGGTGGGTGGGCAGCTTGGGGGGTTGACTGAGGGATAAAATGGGTCTCCTGAAGCAAAATCACATGCGCACGTAGTCTTTTTAATTCCCACCATAACTTGCTCCATTTATTTGGGAAGCAGAGGCCTCGGACATTATATGAGCTTACTTTTAAAGTAGCCATAGAAGGTCAGGGGGGTGGTAGAGGTGCCAAGGACGCCAGTGTGCTCGGTGCGGCAGAAGTGCAGTAGGTCGTTCCTAGGAGAGGAGGGAGGGGAAGGAGAAGAGAAGAAGAGGGGGAGTAAAAAGAACAAACATGTAAGTTGAACATCAGCAGCATAACAAACAAACCAAGATGGCCATGGCCATCGTAACATTTCAAACAACTGTAAGTCATGCTTGAGGCCCTGTCCCCTAAGGGAGGAGGCCCGGAGCCCAGACCTTGGGTCCCAAAAAGGAAAGGTACTCAGGAAAGGGTGGGGAACGTGTGCTAACAGGGGAGGGAAGGTGAGCGGTATCCATCTCCTTCCACCGCATCTAACGTTTTGCAACAGGGGAGGGAGAGGAGGGGTTGTATACCTGTATAACAGCTCGCAGGTTGCAGAAACAAGTAGGAAAAATAAAAACAGTCAAAGTGCAGCTGGTGCATTTGGGTCCTAGGACCCCTATACCCATCTGGAGGACTGGAAGGAAGTCTATGCCTCATGGCTCAACTTGTGCGATTATGTAAGATCCAGCACGGGTATCGCAAGGGGGTCTAAGGTCCAACAGCAGGGGAAGTTTCACTTAGGAGAGAGAGGGACTCCGAATCGGAGTGTGAGCAGGCATAATCTCTCAGTCTCTCGAACTGACCGGGCCTAGTGAGGAATCAGAAGGGCAATGTCTTCGGTCTCTTCTGCAACTTCTGTGTTTGGCAGGCAGTCATGGTTGGGGTTAAGGTGGCCGGGTAGGTGGAAAGTCTAATGTTCCCCTCCAGTCCGGAAAATCCACAGGATCTAGGTTGAGGGAGGTTAGGAAATGTGGTAGGTCATCCTTGGTGCGTAGGGTCACAGGTTTGCCGTCTTCGGTCACTTAAGGAAAAAAAGGGAAACCCCATCTGTATGGCAGGCCTGCTTCTTCAATGGCCTCCAGAAGGGGGCGAAGCGCTCTGCGCTGCATGAGGGTTCGCCTGGATATGTCCTGATAGAAAGGCTAAATGTACGCCGTCAAAGTAGGGCTTACCACACATTTTTTTCATAATTTGAGTGTGTATTTATGAAGTTTACATATGATGTCCCTTGGATTATCTACATCTTTGGAGGGGGGCCTGAGAGCCCCGTGGGCGCAATCTATTTAAATTGTGGCAGTGGAATGTAGTTCCAAGATTTCTTAAAATATGCCCATCAAGGTAGGAATAATGTCTTTGGAAGCCGTTGCCTCTGGAAGGCCTCTGATTCTGATATTCGCCTGTCGACTATGGTTTTCCTCATCATCTAACTGGCTGAGCAAGGCCTCAATCTATTGGTCCTGTGCGGTGCATTTATCTTGCAGCATAGAGATAACAGGGAGAGTGTCTTCAAATCGTTGCTCCAGGGACTCCATCCTACCCCCCAGCTGTAAGGTGTTCGTTTTAAGCTGTGCTATGTCTTCTTTGAGGGCCTTTTCCACCCTGTCAGCAAAGAGTTCTAGGTTTTCCCTAGTGGGGAGCAACCAAATATGGCGTCTAATGTCCATATCTCCCAGGGGGTCCAGGGCTTCCAAACCTCTGTCCGGGGAGGCTGGGGAGGTAGGTAGGGCTGAGCCACTTACTGACCCTGGAGACAGAATCGGGGAAACAGTGGTCTGCTGGTGCCGAATGGCTGCGCTCTGGGAGGCCCTAGCTGCTTTCTGGGCCTTCGCGGCCATCACCATCTTTGAGGCCTCGCAGCCCTGCCCGCTAGTCCCGGGAAAGAAGGAGTTTAGCTGCCCCTGCTGGGTTTAATCAGTCCGCGGTGGCTGCGAGGACGCCCGGCTCCTCTGGGACATGTTCAGAGGCGGATGGAGTGAGATTCTCCCTCGTGGCGGTGATAGTGTGCAGCGGTGGGACGGAGCTGTGGACACACATGCCCTCACTCCTCCATTGCTAGGACACGCCCCCAGACCATTGTTTTCAATGTGCCAGTACACATAGATGTGTAAACATGCACTGCATATAGATCTAATTAAAAAAAACACAGAAATCTGCTTTGCTGGTCAGAATTTTTTTACGAGCGTATGCATACAAATACGTGTAAATACACATGTACAGTGGTAAATTGAAGAGATGAGAATTGCATTCTGGGTGCAAGATTTTACTTTACGCATGTACGCACATATGCGAAAAATACGTGCAAAATAAATGCAAGACATTTCGGCCAGGAATACTGATGTCCAAATGTCAGGACTATGTGAAAGTACCCTTATGCCGTGTACACACGACCGGACTTTTCGACAGAAAAGATCCGACGGAACAAATCCGCCGGACAATCCGATCGTGTGTGGGCTTCATCGGACCGTTGCTGTCGAAAAATCAGATAGACTTTAGATTTGGAACATGTTTCAAATCTTTCTGACGGACTCGAGTCCGGTCGAAAAATCAGTTCGTCTGTATGCTAGTCCGACAGTCTAAAACCGACGCTAGGGCAGCTATTGGCTACTGACTATGAACTTCCTTATTTTAGTCTGGTCGTACGTCATCACGTTCGAAACGATCGGACTTTGGTGTGATTGTGTGTAGGCAAGTCCGTTGCGTCGGAACTCCGTTGAAAGTCCGTCAAAAAGTCCTTCGGAGTTCAGTCTGTCGAAAGTCTGCTCGTGTGTACATGGCATTGTGAATTTGGAGTGTTATTTTGCTGGAAACCCTACTTGGTCTACTTAAACTACATGGTGTGATCCTCCTCTCTGGTAGCTCATGCTTACTTGTTATATTTGAGATGATGTGCAAATCTGCAAACTCAGATTCCTCTTAGGTCTATAGATATATTTGAACATTGAAAAGCTGCAGGAGGTAGGGACACCTGTGAATCAAACTGCTTTTCATGTAATGATTCCTTCAAATTGCGTATATGGGTTTTGGCATTCCATTGATCTTATATGCTGTATTTACCCAAAACATGTATCAGATAAATGAGAGATGTCAAGTTCCCTTGCCCACCCAATCTGTGGCATGTCTAGATAAGCATCTACTGTGAAGGAAAAAAATAGGGTTGGTTGTTTATTAAAAATATTGACATTGGGCAACCCCTTCGAAATTGGATTTTTTTTGTGTGAAACAGACATGCACATGTAAGGATTTATAGTGGAATATTGTTTTTCAGATATAGCTTTAAACATAGACAGTATATTTAATGGAGAAGAATTTGGAGAATGTGTCACCTAATTGTCAGCTATATTGGTTTCCTGTATTTAAGCAGTTTTCTAAATGTCTCTGGAAGCATTGTCAATAATGGTAAAGCGGTTGTAAACTGCCAATGTTCAAAGAAAGAAAAAAAAACATGCAAGGCAATGGCATAATGTGCTAGTATGCATTTTATACTAACACATTATGAAATACTCACCTGGGAAACGAAGCCCTCCTGTAAAGTCACTGCTTAGAGGGCTGACATGTTCCCCCTGTCTGTTTTCCGGGTTCATGAGCACCGGCTATGTGATTGGCCGGAGCCACAATGACCTCACACTTGCACGTGTGCATGGGAGCTGCCGTTTCTGGCACGTGCTCCGAAGGTCCAGCACTGTAAGCTGGATCTTCAGAGCACATGCGCCGATGATGTCATTGGCTGCATGCACTTTGAATATCTCCTAAACTGTGCAAGTTTAGGAGATATTTAAAGTACCTACAGATAAGCCTTATTATAGGCTTACCCCGTAGGTACAAATGGTGGTACAGAGTTTACCACCACTTTAATTAAATCATCCATAAAACTTCATGAAAAATACATGTTATTAAGATTATACTTAGAGAGCAGGTTATAAATAGAGAAGTTTAAGGGCCCTATAGTGATCCTAACCCTTCCCCACATATTCAATATTAATGAGTCAAATGTACCTTGGTTCAACAAACCTTACTAAAGTTTAATAGGGGAAGAATGTAAAAGAAAGCCGTAATGGTAAATTTGCTAGCAGGCAAGGAATGGTCTAGAAATGGCATGAGGGGCTGTGTTCTGCTCTTATGAACATGTACCAAAGCATAAAAAAAATGAAATACGTTCGGCACAGAGTAGTGATTTTATCATTGCTTAAAGTAAAAAATGAAAAAAGCAAAACTCCAATAAAGCCCATCGCTAGACCAGTCCCACAGCTTCTGTACCCCCCGCGGTCCAGGGTTCTGACGTCAGGACTAGAGTATGGTTCATAGTCCTCCTCAGGATGTTAGAACACGGAGGGCAGTCCACCTCTAAATCATGGGGAAGTGGGGAATTGGTTAAGTAAAAGTGCTTCTCCTCAGCCCTAGACAAAACGAGCAGATATGTTTTAAAGTTTCTGGATAAGCCTGCGATCCACAAACCCCACAACCACCGGGCCAGGCTTGTGGGGAAGAGGCCCATGTGCTTATCAACATATGTACAAAGTGCTTTAGGAAGGGGCCCTCCCATATTATTTTTAAAACTGTTCCTAGCTCCTTTGTTTACATGATCAGGTATTCTTTTCATCCATATTGGACCCTTATCCTAGATGAGGATCTGATATAGATGTTAAAACGGAGTTCCACCCAATTTTGAGAGGTGGTCCTAAACGAAAGACCACCTCTCCACTCCTTGTTTTTGGATCTTTAAAAAACATTTTTTATTTTCTAACTTACCTTTTTTGGAAGTACTAGGAGTACTTCCAGTCCAGCCGGGCTGAGGAAGTCACATCCTCTTCTGCTGCGAGCCCCCCTGTTCATGTGTGTGTCCCAGAAGACAAGCTGGCCATTCACAAAGCGCCACGGGACTCGCGCATGCGCAGTCAAAAACCGCAAGGCTCCACTGCCGGTTTCATTTAGAATGGCAGCGCCTGCACCCGATCCGATGGACGGATCGGCCTCGGGGGGGTGGGGCGACATTGCGGGCTCACTGGACAGGTTAGTGTCCTTATTAAAAGTCAGCAGCTACAGTGTTTGCAGCTGCTGACTTTAAAACATAAAAAAAAAATTTGGCTGGAACACCGTTTTAAGGAGGAACCCTCCCATACAATAAAAAAAGGTGTAGGCACTCCCCCGTAATTCGTACCTGGCTATGGGGTCCCCCCCCCTCGTGAACAATACCAGTTCACATAAGTGACAGATGCAGATTGCAAGGGAAGAAGATGGCAGTCAGGAACCACACTAGGTGCTAAAGATTGAGACTTTGTATGAGTATATGCTCTGTTAATTTATTTCCTTTAAACTTAAAGAGGATGTAAACTCCCCTGGTTTGTTTGTACCTATAGGTAAGCCTATAATAAGGCTTACTTATAGGTACCGTAAATATCTCTTAAACTTCAGTGGCGCATGAAGGAACGGCCGCCCATGCTGTTTATTCAGGGCCTGGTGCAGTGACTGGCAGCTCCCGCGCGCATGTACGGGATTGACTTCATCATGGCTCCGGCCAATCACAGCATCGGAGCCCGCAATCCCTGAAGACACACTGGGGAAGATGTCGGTCATGTCATCGGCGTGCAGGCGCCACTGAGAGGGTTTTGTTCTAAGGTGAGTATTTCATAGTGAGCTAGTATACGATGCATATTAGCTCATTATGCCTTTGTCTTACAGGGTTTTTTTTGGGGGGGGGGGAGGGTTACAACCTCTTTAAAGTTCTCCTTTAATTACCTGCCCACCCCTCAAGTGCAGCCCACCTGGATAAATTCTTACGTTCTGCCCCAATCCAGCAATATTTACTGCGCAGTCCCTCACAGTGCCGGTGTCTTGCCGAATAAGTTCCTTCGGCGGATAGGTTCCCCCCTGTACTGCGCAGGCGCAGCGCCTGCGCAGTACGTACTACTGTTGGCCGCCGGAGATAGCCGAAGCTCAAACGCTTCGATCAGCTGTACACGGCGCCTGCGCTCTGGGTCCAGATTCCTTCCCCACTATCCAAGTGGACCTAGAGGGGGAATCTAAAAGTGCCGAGCGCAGCGAGGCCGTGCCCAAAGCGTGGCGAGCGAAGCGAGCACGCGAGGGGCCCTCTTACAGGCGCCGTGTACAGCCGATTTTCAGCTGTTCCGCTTCGGCTATTTCCGCCGGCTTCTACTGCGCATGCGCAGTAGAGGGGGGAACTAATCCGCCGAGCGGAACTTTCTCGGCAGAACACCGGGTAGCAAAAAAAGCTCTTCTTGTGTTAGAGCTTTCCTATAGGAAAGAATAGGGCCATGGCTTACATGTGCACTCAGAATCAAACCCAACTGGATGATTTTTGGACAAAAAGCTGTGCTTCTCTGACTATGGCCGCACAGTGAATACTGGGCATGAAGGAATATTTAGTGCTGGGCTGCTCTTTGTGGAGGGGGAAAAGAAAAGTAGTTAAAGGGCAACTGTACCAAAAGTACAATTGTCCTTCAAATTTTGATCATTCCCACAACATCATGCTGAGAGACCTCTGTGCTGGGAAAAATATGGATGCTATCACTGCACACCTCCTATTGAGTCACTATTCAAGAACAAGCCTTGTTCTAGGTCAGTGACTCAGAAAGCAATGAAGCCATCAGATTAACCTCATGTAAGTGACTTTTTAAGGTGTAGAGGGAGTGCTATGCTACAATGCTTCAAAAGCTATGGCGTTTGCATCTTGTGATTAGGGCAGGTGTCTACAAACCAAACTATAATTATATATAAAAAAACAGGAGGAGTGAAGAAAGACACTGTTAAAAGCATATCTCCAAAAAACGAATAGCTTTGTTTTACAAAATTGTGAAATGTATTAAAATTCATATCCACAACCAGCTCATAAGTAAAAACTGACAATATTATCATTAAACCTTACCAGTGCTACCCCTCTTTCCCCATACCTAAGCATTCAATACACACAATACCAAAAAATAATAAATATAGCCATCATTCTCAAAAAACAAGAAGTGCCATATTGGAAAAAGCCCAAAAAAAAGTTTAATAAAATAGGTGACTGTCTACTAGTAGTTCTAGAAAAAGGTGGAATGTATGCCGTACATTTGGATCATCTGTGTAGGTGGAATTTTTACATTAATTAGAAGCTGCTAACTATATTATACTGTATATTCAACACTATGGTATTCGTGAAATGACCTGGGCAGTGCTGAAAAACGAACTTTTTTCTTTTTGACCATAATTTTGTGCGCCTATGACTTGAATTGTGCTTTATATCCATGGCTATGCTGCTACATTAATTAGACCAACGCATATTCCAAGAAAAGACTGATGCGACTCTCTGGCTGGATATAACAACATACACCGATCGCTTCGATTTAGCCCAGTGGTCTCCAAACTATGGCCCAGTGGCCGGATGCGGCCCTTAGCTTGCATTTATCCGGCACTTGAGGTACTTTTCCTCCCACTGATACAAGACACTATTTCTCCCACTGACACCAACAATGGGGCGCTATTCCTTGCACTGATACCGATTATAGGGCACTATTCCTCCCACTGATACCAATGATGGGGCACTATTCCTCCCACTGATAACAATGATTGGGCACTATTTCTCCTACTGACACCAATGATGGGGGCAATAATTTGCCTACTGACACCAACGATGGGGCAATATTCCACCGATAGCACTATTCATCTCATTGATACCAATTATAGGTCTATTCCTCCCACTGATACAAATGATGGGGCACTATTTCTCCTACGGACACAAACAATGGGGCACCATTCCTTCCTCTGATACCAATTATAGGGCACTATTCCTCCCACTGACACCAACAATGGGGCACTATTCCTCCCACTGATACTAATTATAGGGCACTATTCCTCCCACTAATACCAATGATGGGGCACTATTTCTCCTACTGACACCAATGATGGAGCACTATTCCCCCCACTGATACCAATGATGGGTCACTATTCCTCCCACTGACACCAAAGACTGGACAATATTCCTCCCACTGACACCAACGGGGCGCTTTTTCTTCCCCTAATACTAAAGATGCATTTATTACTCACACTGATGGCAGTACAATTTCTACTTCAAATGACCACAGTCTAGCCCCCCTAAAGTCTGATGGACAGTAAACTGACCCTTTTTGTTTAGAAAGTTTGGAGACCCCTGATTTGGACTATGCACCTTTTTTTAGGAAAGCACAATTGCTAGTAGACATTAACCTGTTTTATGACACTTGCCTGCAATTTGGGCTTTTGCTAATATACAGTTTAGCACTAATTGTGTTTGAGAATAAAAGCTTGTAAGCACTCAGTGTATGCATAGTTAGTTAGTCAGGTTGAAAAAAAACACACAAGTCCATCTAGTTTAACCAATAGAGAGAAATAAATAAAAAGTAAACCTCCATATACACATTCCTATGCCCACAGTTGACGCAAAAAAACCCTATGACTCATGGTCCAACCCTTTGACATATGACCCCTAGGTGGCAATCGCATATTCCCTTGACCTGCAATCTCTGTTGTTATTACGTATAAATGAATAATGACAATATTTTATTACTTTTTAGCATTGTATGTGTTTGGCTTGATTAGGTACGGCAAGGCGGCTAGTGCTGGTAGGATTTAACGACAACGTTGTGATTTATTTATTTATTTTCTTATGGGGAGGGTTTAAATTATAATATACTTCATAATTTTATAATACAATAAAGTTATTCGTTTTTTAGGGAGATATGGTATTAGTGGTAGATTTGGAAACATTCTTGAATGGGATTTTTTAGGCACCAAAAACAACCAATTAACAAATATCAAACCGTACAACATCTTGTTAAGAACAGACTACAAGTTATAGAGTCATGTAACATGTGCAACCGTTATTTGTGTTAGAGGGGGGAGCCAGCAGAGGTGCGGGGGAACGATGAGGGTGGGGCAGCAGAAAGAAGTGAAATCTGAATAGGAGGGGTGGCAGGGACAGCATATACCGCCAGTTTGAGACCCCTTATATAGAGGAACCAATCCCCTCTAATGTGCTATGAGGGCAGACGCAGAAGAGGAGCAGACAGGGACGAGGAGGTTTTGGGCTGCTCTGTGCAATACCATTGAACAGAGCATGTGAGTATAACATGTTTATTATTTTAGAAAAAATAATCAAGCCTTTACAACGGCTTGAAGTCCTGGTACTTGTTTTTAATACTCCAAACTATCCATGTAGAAAAATGAATGCTAAAATATCGGTGCCATAGTCAAATGTTCCAATGGGAAGTTTTTGATTACTATAATCGATGAACACATATCCATTAGTTGTTTGTGCAGTGTTATGTAATAATTTTCCTAAGGAAGAATACTAATGTTTATCATGGTATTTAAGCTTAAGCACTTAAAGTATAACTAAAGGCAAAACTTTTTCAAACGTTTTGAAAAGAGTGGAGAGGGATTAGAACATCTATACCTTTTTTTTTTATTGCAGTCTGTGCCTCCGTTAGGGGGTTTTACTCTCTCTATTTGTCCTATTTACCATTATCGTTGAAAGTGAAAGTAAAAAGAAAATCCCAAATGTATAACCCTCCCTTGCTCTATCCAAAATTAAACTAGTTTTGCCTATAGTTCTACCTTAAGAGTTTTTTTAGTATATAAGCTACTAAGCTTATGTAACCATTTGTAGTCCTTACTGAGGTTGCTTTTTTACATTCCCACATTCTAAAATAAGCTCACCATGGATCATGTTATAATTCCACCTTTATGTTGTATTAGTGGATGACTGTTGGGAGACCACCATTCCAGTGGTTATTTGTAAAAGAATTTGAGTCGAAAGCAAGTGCTCATAAGCATATGATATATAGTTATGTTCAGAAGTTTAGGCAAGCCCAGCCAATTGACTTATCTGCAATTTTGAATTTAATTACCATTTATTTACTGAATTTAGCAGATTAAAATAAAGCTGAAGTTCAGCCCTCTACAAGTTATGTACTAATATATCTTTTTTCAAAAATCACACCTTTCAGTTCCATTGTCTTAATTCTTGCTTTAGGAATCCTCTTCCACACTTTTCTACAGAATACTTCTAGTTGGGAAAAAGCCTTTGGTTGCCTTGCACACGCCAGATGTTTTTAGCCTGACTCCAGATTTTCAATATTCCTGGAGTATTAGAGACTTTAAATGCCATTTTAAAGCCACAATGTTTAGTTTCTTGAAGTAGTTCATGAATGATATGAGATGCATGTTAACAATGATTTTCTTATAATATCTAACCTCTTTTTGACTACAGTTTCTCTATTGTTGTTATTATTATACAGGATTTAAATAGTGCCAACAGTTTGCGCAGCACTTTACAACACAAGGACAGACAGTACAGTTACTATACAAGTCCATACAGGAGGAATCAGGGGGCCCTGCTCGTTAGAGCTTACAATCTAATAGGGAGGGTCAAGTAATACAAAAGGTAATAACTGTGGGGACTATCTGATTAAGAAAATAAATGCACAGTTGTTAGGCGGGAGCAGAATAGGCTTCCCTGAAGAGAAGGGTTTTCAGGGATCATCTAAAAGCAAGCAGAATAGGATATAGTTGGACAGATTGAGGTAGGGAATTCCAGAGGAAGGGAGAGAGGCTGGGGACAAGTCCTGGAGGTGAACAAGGGAGAAGGTGACAAGGGGACTAAAGAGCAAGAGGTCTTGGGAGGTACGTAGAGATTGATTTGGTTGGTATTTTGAAACTAGGTTAGTGATGTAGCTGGGGGTTGAGTTGTGGATGGCTTTGTAAGTTATTGTTAGTATTTTGAATTGAATTCCTTGGGTGAGTGGAAGCCAATGGAGGGGTTGACAGAGAGGAGCAGCAGACACTGAACAGTTGGTAAGGTGGATGAGCCTGGCAGTAGCATTCATGATGGACTGAAGGGGGGTTAGCCTTTGACTCTACTGACTGCGAGCTTCCAAGACTTAGCTTCTATAGGCTGCCCCCTGAAATCTTTACAGTTACACTGCAATGCTTAGCTGCTGACGAGGTTTATTCATTCTTCAATGTCTCCTCCTTCTTTTGGTATTGGGTCTCAACTATATTAAGGCTTTAGATGGCACACTTGAATCCAGGCATGAATACTTTCTACAGTCATTCAATTATCCAAATATGAGGTGGGGAGGGGGGTTGCTATTGGACACGCCTGGTGTTGTCTTATCTCATCTCACATTTAAAAAAAAAAAGCAATCAGTTGAGAAATGCAAGTCAGCCCATTTATTTCTTTCCAAAAAGTGGCTGGCTCGGAGATTTTTGGAAAGGTAAATACAGACATACAATCAATACCCAATCCAGGCAAAGCAAATAAGACCGCCTGGGAGCTTGTGCCTTTAAAAATAAGATAATTGGTATCTTGGTTCTATCCTTACAGGTTAATTTTATTCAAATTGGTATTTATTTAAAGAGGCAAAGTGTAAATACAAATACAAGTCACGTCATTTGACAGGTGTATGTACAAAACCATTAACTAGACAAATAGATAACAAAAAAAAAAGCTGAAGTTCAGCCCCCTACAAGTTATGTACTAATATATCTTTTTTCAGAAATCACACCTTTCAGTTCCATTGTCTTAATTCTTGCTTTAGGAATCCTCTTCCACACTTTTCTACAGAATACTTCTAGTTGGGAAAAAGCCTTTGGTTGCCTTGCACACGCCAGATGTTTTTAGCCTGACTCCAGATTTTCAATATTCCTGGAGTATTAGAGACTTTAAATGCCATTTTAAAGCCACAATGTTTAGTTTCTTGAAGTAGTTCATGAATGATATGAGATGCATGTTAACAATGATTTTCTTATAATATCTAACCTCTTTTTGACTACAGTTTCTCTATTGTTGTTATTATTATACAGGATTTAAATAGTGCCAACAGTTTGCGCAGCACTTTACAACACGAGGACAGACAGTACAGTTACTATACAAGTCCATACAGGAGGAATCAGGGGGCCCTGCTCATTAGAGCTTACAATCTAAGAGGGAGGGTCAAGTAATACAAAAGGTAATAACTGTGGGGACTATCTGATTAAGAAAATAAATGCACAGTTGTTAGGTGGGAGCAGAATAGGATATAGTTGGACAGATTGAGGTAGGGAATTCCAGAGGAAGGGAGAGAGACAAGTCCTGGAAGTGAGCAAGGGAGAAGGTGACAAGGGGACTAAAGAGCAAGAGGTCTTGGGAGGTACGTAGAGATTGATTTGGTTGGTATTTTGAAACTAGGTTAGTGATCTAGCTGGGGGTTGAGTTGTGGATGGCTTTGTAAGTTATTGTTAGTATTTTGAATTGAATTCCTTGGGTGAGTGGAAGCCAATGGAGGGGTTGACAGAGAGGAACAGCAGACACTGAACAGTTGGTAAGGTGGATGAGCCTGGCAGTAGCATTCATGATGGACTGAAGGGGGTTAGCCTTTGACTCTACTGACTGCGAGCTTCCAAGACTTAGCTTCTATAGGCTGCCCCCTGAAATCTTTACAGTTACACTGCAATGCTTAGCTGCTGACGAGGTTTATTCATTCTTCAAACGCTCCTCCTTCTTTTGGTATTGGGTCTCAACTATATTAAGGCTTTAGATGGCAGACGTAAATCCAGGCATGAATACTTTCTACAGTCATTCAATTAACCAAATATGAGGTGGGGAGGGGGGTTGCTATTGGACACGCCTGGTGTTGTCTTATCTCATCTCGCATTTAAAAAAAAAAAAAAGCAATCAGTTGAGAAATGCAACTCAACCCATTTATTTCTTCCCAAAAAAGTGTCTGGCTGGGAGATTTTGGAAAGGTAAATAGAGACATACAATCAATACCCAATCCGGGCAAAGCAAATAAGGGCAGCCTGGGAGCTTGTGCCTTTAAAAATAAGATAATTGGTATCTCATTTCTATCCTTACAGGTTCATTTTATTTAAATTGGTATTTATTTAAAGAGGTAAAGTGTAAATACAAATACAAGTCACGTCATTTGACAGGTGTATGTACAAAACCATAGACTAGACAAATAGATAATGAAAGTCGACTAAACCTTCAGCAAAATTGGTATAGAAGAATAGCAGGTCATGAAAACAAAATGCTACTATGTACCATTATACCTTCTGCCTCTAAAGGTTGTACGAAAGCAGAGAAAAGAATAAAGAGAACGAAGATGAGAGATGTAGGAAAGGAACGGGAAGGAGAAGAAGAGAGAAAAAGAAGGGGAAAAAAAGGAGGTGGGGTAGTATGAAGTATGAAGGTTGTGTCACACGGGAGGGAAGGAAACGTTAGGGTAATGCAAGAGAGGGAATGCCTGGCTAAGGCCGGCCATACACAGGGAGAATTTCTTTCCTGCAACCCAGTTGCAGGAAAGAAATTTGCTTGATTCCCTCATCAACACAGATAGTGCTGATGCGGGAATCCCTCCTGCCGGGCCATTGTCTTCGCAAGTGAATCCTGCAGGCTGGTCATAGTTTATCAATCGATCAACTGACTACATTCAGCCTGCCCATTATTGGTTCGAATCTCGGCTGGTTCAGCGGAAACCTTCATTCAAACGTCTATGGCCGGCCTAGGACACAAATTGCTGTCCTAGTTACAGGTTCATGTTGACGCCCAATTGAACTTCATTTTTTTTTTATACTGATATCTATCTATCCACCAAAACAACCTGCGGACTGAATGAGTGAAAAGCAGTAAATTGCCCTATTCACGTGGCTTTTGTGTTCAGGCTGTCACAGCACCTGCGGCTGCTTAAATACCCAAACATAATTATCAGATATGATAATTTTACCAGTCAGCCCACTGAATTTTTAAATTAACTTTTGTAAATCAACAAATTTCAGCAGGAACTGGCAAAACATTGATCCATCTATGGGGAGCTTTAATTCCAGTTGCATAGTCAAGACAGGAAGTAAAAGTAAATTTTCCCAACAGGATACATACATCAAAATGTTAAATGATAGGGTTTGAATTCTTCCCTACTCTATCCAAAACTAGACTAATGCCGCGTATACACGGTCTGACTTTCCGACGGGAAATGTTGGATGTGAGCTTGTTGACGGAAAGTCCGACCGTGTGTATGCTCCATCGAACATTTGTTGTCGGACTTTCCGCCAACAAATTTTGGCTAGCAGGTTCTCAAATTTTACGGCAACAAAACAAGTCCGTCACACAAAAGTTCACGCATGCTCGGAATCAAGTACGAGCCGGAAGTGCTCAGTCTTGTAAAACTAGTGTTGGTAATGGAGATATCACATGACTGTTGAACTTCCTTTTTCTCGGCTCGCCGTACGTCTTGTACGTCACAATGTTCGTAATTGTTGGCCAACATTTGTGTGACCATGTGTATGCAAGACAAATTGAAGCCAACAACCTTCAAACAAAATTCCACTGTTTTGTTGTCGGAAAGTCCGATCATGTGTACGGGGCATAAGTCTTGGCTGCACACAGACTTTAACCCCTTCAACCCCGGAAGATTTGGTTGCTGAATGAAAGGGCCATTTTTTGCGATTCGGCACTGCTCCGCTGTAACTGACAATTGCGTGGTCGTGTGACACTGCACCTAAACAAAATTGACGTCCTTTTTTTTCTCACAAATAGAGCCTTCCTTTGGTGCTATTTGATCGCCTCTGTGTTTTTTAATTTTTGCGCTATAAACAAAAAACGAGCGGCAATTTTGAAAAATACACAATATTTTGTACTTTTGCTATAATAAATATCCCCATTTTTTTTTTGAAAAAGCTAATTTTTTCTCAGTTTAGGCCGATATGTATTCTTCTACATGTTTTTGGTAAAGAAAATTTGCAATAAGTGTATATTGATTGGTTTGCACAAAAGTTATAGCGTCTACAAAATAGGGGATAGATTTATAGCATTTTTATTATTTTTTTTACTAGTAATGACGGCGATCTGCGATTTTTGTCAGGACTGCGACATTATGGCGGTCACATCGGGCAATTTTGACACATTTTTGGGACCATTTTCATTTATACAGCGATCAGTGCTATAAAAAGGCACTGATTACTGTAAAAATGTCACTGGCATGGAACGGGTTAACATGCCCGCCTAATTTTGAACGGTTGATGGTATAGGTTGGACTTGACGGACTTGTGTCTTTTTTCAACCTCACCTACTATGTATATTAAATTCTTCTCTTAGATATGTATATTAGATACATATGTATATAGACATATACATATAGATACATATGTATGTATGATATAGGTCTTTTTCACTTTTAATACATAAGTTAACCTTCCAGTGCTTGCACACTGTTCATTTATCTAGTGATCCTGGCAATGTTGAGATCATTATAACTGTGTGTAGGCTCATTATCTTTACATTGATCTGTTATAACATGCCTTTTAACTTTCCCTAAACTTCTTGGAAATGTGACAGACGTCTGCTGAATTATCTGAACTAGTTCTATCATGAGATATGTACTGTGTGTGACCGCTTGTTAGATCCTGACCCGAACAGTTCTGTGTGCTTGAAGTGATGACTTTGTTACTCAGCCTTGTGATTATTACTATTAACTGTGCTGGGAAATTCTAATAAATGTTGTAATTGGCATTCAAGGAGAATGGCATTAGAAAGCCAGGAGGACAGACACATATTAATTATCCTTTCCGAACTGTGTGACAAGTAGCTCCCAAAGGGCAACTTATTTATAGAAGGTGTTAAGTAATAACTACTTCTGTGACATCCAGCTGAGCCGCTATAAAATAATGTACTGTGGGTCACAAATATTCTGATGTGTGTGATAAATAACACCATACCATAGCAATTCTGTAAGGGAGGCTAGTTGAATCAGCCAGGATTTTGGCATGCTGGAAATATGATATTCGATGTGGCTGGCAGCAGTCAGGGGGATCAGTGTTTAAAGAGGTTCTTCCGTCTTAACAAAAAAAAGTCAGCAGCTACAAATACTGTTGCTGCTGATTTTTTTAAAAAGGACACTTACCTGTCCAGGGATCCTCCAGTGCCATCCTCACCGAGGCCAGTTCTTTGCTGGTCTTTGGGTCCTGGCTTGTTTACTAAGGGAAACCGGCTGCGACTCAGTGCAGCTTCACAACTGACTTCCCGCTGCACATAAGTGCACTACCCTTTTCCCAGAAGGTTGTGGGCACAGAATTTTGATCATGCATATTGCAAGTTTGTGCTTTCTCCTGCCTAATCACTTGCACTGTAAACTATCTGACGTTTGTTCTTTGTATAATGAAAACCTGCATTAATGGTGGAACAGGAAGAAGTAGACACTAGTAAGTTTTGAGTTTTTAGAAGTAAAATGCATCCAACAGTGCATTTCTGTTCTAAAAACTCAAAGGTCTATGGGTGCTTTATGTATTTAATTAATGTAAGGTATAGGCTTCTCCTGATATTCATTATACAATACTCAGGTCCTTTTTATATCCAGCATACCAGGTGCAGGCCTCTCCTTATGTCCGGTCCATTATACAATGCACAGGTCGTTCCCAAATGGAATATACTATATGTGGGCCTTATGTCCACAATACAATATACAGGCCTTTAATAAATCCAGTATACAATATGCAGACCTCCACTGATGTCCACTATACAATATATAGACCCTAATACCTATTATACCACAGGCCACAGGCCTCTCCCTATGGCCAATTTTACAATACCCATCTCCTCCTTATGTCCAGTATACAATGGCAGGCATCTCCTGATATTCACAATACAATACCCACATCCTTCTAAGATACAGTATACAAAGTGCATCTCTCTCCTGATACCCACTATACAATATCCGGGTCCTTCCTATATCCAACATAGAATGTGCAGGCCTCCCCTGATGTGCTCTAGCAAATACCCTAGGTCAGTGATGGCGAACCTTGGCACCCCAGATGTTTTGGAACTACATTTCCCCATGATGCTCAACTACACTGCAGAGTGCATGATCATCATGGGAAATGTAGTTCCGAAACATCTGGGGTGCCAAGGTTTGCCATCACTGCCATCAGGCCTCTCCTGATGTCCAATATACAATACCCATGTCCATCTTATAAGGTAGGCCAGGTTCATATTTTTCAGTGATATTTGTTTTAGTAATCTTAGTATATTTCATAGGTACAAGAATGCTTTTGTTTTATATAACCATGCCCCTTTAAGCCCCTCCAACTTTTAACGCAATTTGGCCACACACACTCTTCACTGCATGCCACATTGCTGCTCTCCTTGGGGCACCCAAAGGTGCCCTAGGTCTTTTACAATCCTGTAATGTATACTACAGAAAAAAATAAAAATTGTTGTGTGCCGCTAAAGTGTTCAGGATTGGCTTGAAGAATAGGTGTCAGCCCTAGCCGCCATGCCAGAAGAAAGCAGCAGCACTTTATGTGGAGATTTCAAGCTTTGCCCCCACAGCGGATTGAGAGGGGCGCTGCTGGGAAGGAAGAAGAGCACACAGAAGCAGGCCTTAATAAAAGACCAGCTTCTTGGCCCACTTCTTCCCTGGTGGTGCCTGTCCTAATCCGCTACAGAAGTGTGGCTTGAAATCACTATTAACAAAACTTTTATTATTATTACCATCCTTCAGTATATCTAGGTATTTATTACGCTTCCCTCTCTGGGCAGGGGGCTGGGAGTGTATGAATGGAAAATCTCTCGGTGGAGGGGGGGCACCGAACTGAGTCTTTGCCCCAGGTGAAAGAATGTCTAGATGCTTATACACAGTAGCTAAGCAGGCTCTTCGTAGTCAAGGCAGCAATGTTTTTTTGCTAGCAAAAAAGTCAATCAATGCATGAAGAGAGAGGAATAAAGAGGTGAAGAATCTGCAGTCCAGCAGAAAGGGCTGACAACGCTGGTTGGGATTTCAGTGCAACAGAGGCATTGTGTTGTGAGCCCAACTTTGGCCGGAGCTTTCCCCACTCCGCAGCTGCATGTACACAAAGGGGCAGGAATGCTCGTGACAGATTAGGTCAACAATATCAGGAGAATCCTCGCCCCTTGGTGTACATGCAGCTGTGGGGTGGGGACTGCCCTGACATGTAGTTGTGGGGTGGGGAATGCCCTTGCTGCAGTTGCCCTGGCTGCTTGTGACATCAATCACCAAATATGGCCATTCATTGGGCAGCCATGGGTGGGAGTGACCGCTTCCTTCCAGCTTCAATCTTAAACCAAGTTTAGACAAAACCTAAGCTCATCCCTACTCCACATCCTGCGAGACTAGCAGTCAGAGGCACAGTCCCATAGATGATCTCACACTGTCCCTTGGATGATCTCACACTGCAGATATTCAGATATGGGGCTCAGGCCACTACTATTTTTAGGAAGAATTCCAGACAGAGCGTGGCTTGGCCCTACGTCCTCTCCTCATTGGCTCACAGGAACCAATGGCTCCCGCTGCTGTTTCAGCCAATGACGAGGAAGAGACCCAGGAGAGCCACTGCTCTCGCGCACATCAGTGGGTTGAGATGGGGCTGAGGGGACTGCTGAGCACAGAAGGTTATTTACCTTCATGCATAGAATACATGAAGGCCTTGAGCCTTTACAACCACTTTTTTTAGATGTTTACTATAACACAGCAGCAAATCTATGCTTTTTAGGTTCAGGTCCAGTTTACGACATCTGAAATGGCAGCCTCCATAGTTTTCTCAATACAAGCTTCCTTTAATGCGTATCTAAAGTCTCAAAAAAAAATTATTATATTGCATCTTACCAGTTCTTAAATGAGGTTTCCTTATTGTAGTTTTTTTTCTCCTATTTCACCTGGTGATTCTGCCAGTAAACACTTCCTGACCTAAGGTGACAATGCCAACTCACCTTGTTATATCATGTAGTGTGTAAATCTCCATAGCTTTAACTGAGAAACAATTTATTACTGCTAATGAAAGCACTTTGCCAATTTATAGGAGTAGGTACTCTGATTTTTATTTGCTATGTAATCAGATTTCAGTCTAGTCTTTCAGGCAATGTGTGATTAGGTAAAACCTGTCCTATAATTTGTTACGGGTTGCACTCTTATGGTTTATGCTCAGATTTACCTTACCACGCTTGTTGAAGAAACCGGAGACAGGTCTTACTGAAGAAAATACTTGATTACAAAGCACACAGGGCTGGGAGTATTTGCATAGAAGCTTGTTTGCAGAACCCGTCCAGAAATCGAATTTCCTGCTTATGCAATTGGCCTTTCTGTTTTTCTAGAGTAGTTGTTCTCTAGTTGGGCTCATTTACACTTACAGTTGGAAGATGGCAAAAATAGGCAATTGAGCTGCATTTTTACTGTCAACCTTAAAGGCGTATTAAACCCAAAACCAAAAATTTAATATATTGCAGCTTATCAATCATTAGATGTGGTGGCTGCATCAGCTTTCTTTTCTTTTTTGCCTTTTTTCCCCTTTGTTTTTACCTGGTGATCTGGCCAGTAACACACCTCCTGTATTAGAGTGCCCCGACTCTGGATGAATTCCCTACAGGGAACCTGAGAATGCAGCCGGTGATTCAGCCAACTGACCATAGGGCTGATCAGAGACCAGAGTGGCTCCAAACATCTCTATGGCCAAAGAAACTAGAAGCTACGAGCATTTTATGACTTAGATTTCGCTGGATGTAAACAGCGCCATTGGGAAAGCATTTTATCACACCGATCTTGGTGTGGTCAGATGCTTTGAGGGCAGAGGAGAGATCTAGGGTCTAATAGACCCCAATTTTTTCAAAAAAGAGTACCTGCCCCTTAGGGCTGGGGAAAAAATCGATTTAAATCTTGAATCGAGTTGAGAGGTCAAATCGATTCAAAATTTAGGCAAATCGATTTTTTTAGATTTTTTTTTTCACCGCGCCGGTCCCGAGGCGCTGCGGGATTGAGTTTTTAGGCGAGGCCGCGACTTCGGCCTAGTCCACGGCTACAATAAGATAAAAAACATGCAGCGCTCAAAAGGTGCATATAAATTAACAATTTATATCTGTGAGGAAGTGCTAAAAAGAAAAACTATACCCATGAAATAAGGTGACAGGTAAAAATCAAATGTGTAACCATATTATGAAAAAAGTCCATAAGTGTATAGTGAATCATCTGTTAGTCCCAAACACACATGGGGGTTCATGGGCGTAGATGGTGTCCTGCCTCCACGTAAAGTGGGGACTGGGGAGGACTCTGTATAAGGAGACACTCTGCACATGGGTCTTCTAATTTCACAGTGGAAACTGTAATCAGTAGAAATGGATATCCTTACAGGTGGACACAGTCACCATATAGTGGAGTGTCATACAGGCTTGAGGGATACACCGATCCCAAAGGTATCCGGCTGGGGGAGTCCTGACGGGGAGTCGCATCCAGGATCAGAATCGCCGGACGATGGTATGGGGATTCCCGGTCTCTCAGGGTCTCTCTCTCAGATGGAAGAGGTTTGGAAGTGGAAATAGTTGGGGCTCAGCAAGGTCCCATTCATGAGGGGAGATAAGAAAAAAATCTGCAAACAGCATGTGGCCTGGAGCATGACCAAAAAAAGTCCACGGCTACGGCCGGGCACCGCGGACTAGGCCGAAGCCGCGGCCTCACCTGAAAACTCATGCCCGCAGCGCCTCCAGACCGCCGCTGACACCGCGCCGGGCCTGGAGAGCTGCGGGCAAGGAGTTTTTAGGTGAGGCGGTGGCTTCGGCCTAGTCCGCGAGGCCGGACGACGCAGACTAGGCCGAAGCCGCGGCCTCGCCTAAAAGCCCGCAGCGCCTCGGGACCGGCGCGGTTTCCAAAGAAAAAAAAACTCGATTCGAATCGTGTTTTTTTTTTAGAGAATCTCCCAGCCCTACTGTCACTACCTATTGCTATCATAGGGGATATTTACATTCCCTGAGATAACAATAAAAATGATTAAAAAAAAAAAATGAAAGGAACGGTTTAAAAATAAAAATAAAAATAAGATAACAAAGCAAAAAAATAATAAAGAAAAAAAAAAAAAAAAAAAAGCACCCCTGTCCCCCCCTGCTCTCGCGCTAAGGCGAACGCAAGCGTCGGTCTGGCGTCAAATGTAAACATCAATTGCACCATGCATGTGAGGTATCACCACGAAGGTCAGATCGAGGGCAGTAATTTTAGCAGTAGACCTCCTCTGTAAATCTAAAGTGGTAACCTTTTAAAGGCTTTTAAAAATGTATTTATTTTGTTGCCACTGCACGTTTGTGCGCAATTTTAAAGCATGTCATGTTTGGTATCCATGTACTCGGCCTAAGATCATCTTTTTTATTTCATCAAGCATTTGGGCAATATAGTGTGTTTTTGTGCATTCAAATTTAAAAAAGGGTGTGTTTTCCCCAAAAAATGCGTTTGAAAAATCGCTGCGCAAATACTGTGTGAAAAAAAAAATGAAACACCCACCATTTTAATCTGTAGGGCATTTGCTTTAAAAAAATATATAATGTTTGGGGGTTCAAAGTAAATTTCTTGCAAAAAAAAATAATTTTTTCATGTAAACAAAAAGTGTCAGAAAGGGCTTTGTCTTCAAGTGGTTAGAAGAGTGGGTGATGTGTGACATAAGCTTCTAAATGTTGTGCATAAAATGCCAGGACAGTTCAAAACCCCCCCAAATGACCCCATTTTGGAAAGTGGACACCCCAAGCTATTTGCTGAGAGGCATGTCGAGTCCATGGAATATTTTATATTGTGACACAAGTTGCGGGAAAGAGACAAATTTTTTTTTTTTTTTTTTGCACAAAGTTGTCACTAAATAATATATTGCTCAAACATGCCATGGGAATATGTAAAATTACACCCCAAAATACATTCTGTTGCTTCTCCTGAGTACGGGGATACCACATGTGTGAGACTCGTACGGGACCCCGAAAACTAAGCACTGCCTTCAGGCTTTCTAAGGGCGTAAATTTTTGATTTCACTCTTCACTGCCTATCACAGTTTCGGAGGCCATGGAATGCCCAGGTGGCACAAACCCCCCCAAATGACCCCATTTTGGAAAGTAGACACCCCAAGCTATTTGCTGAGAGGTATAGTGAGTATTTTGCAGACCTCACTTTTTGTCACAAAGTTTTGAAAATTGAAAAAAGAAAAAAAAAATTTTTCTTGTCTTTCTTCATTTTCAAAATCAAATGAGAGCTGCAAAATACTCACCATGCCTCTCAGCAAATAGCTCGGGGTGTCTACTTTCCAAAATGGGGTCATTTTGGGGGGGGGGGTTGTGCCACCTGGGCATTCCATGGCCTCCGAAACTGTGATAGGCAGTGAAGAGTGAAATCAAAAATTTGCACCCTTAGAAATCCTGAAGGCGGTGATTGGTTTTCGGGGCCCCGTACGCGGCTAGGCTCCCAAAAAGTGCCACACATGTGGTATCCCCGTACTCAGGAGAAGCAGCTGAATGTATTTTGGGGTGCAATTCCACATATGCCCATGGCCTGTGTGAGCAATATATCATTTAGTGACAACTTTGTGCAAAAAAAAAAAATGTCACTTTCCCGCAACTTGTGTCAAAATATAAAATATTCCATGGACTCAACATGCCTCAAAGCAAATAGCTTGGGGTGTCTACTTTCCAAAATGGGGTCATTTGGGGGGGGGGGGGGGTTGTGCCATCTGGGCATTTTATGGCCTTCAAAACTGTGATAGGTAGTGAGGAGTAAAATCAAAAATTTACGCCCTTAGAAATCCTGAAGGCAGTGATTGGTTTTCGGGGCCCCGTACGCGGCTAGGCTCCCAAAAAGTCCCACACATGTGGTATCCCCATACTCAGGAGAAGCAGCTGAATATATTTTGGGGTGCAATTCCACATATGCCCATGACCTGTGTGAGCAATATATCATTTAGTGACAACTTTTTGTAATTTTTAAAAAAAATTTTTGTCATTCAATCACTTGGGACAAAAAAATTAACATTCAATGGGCTCAACATGCCTCTCAGCAATTTCCTTGGGGTGTCTACTTTCCAAAATGGGGTCATTTGGGGGGTTTTGTACCGCCCTGCCATTTTAGCACCTCAAGAAATGACATAGGCAGTCATAAACTAAAAGCTGTGTAAATTCCAGAAAATGTACCCTAGTTTGTAGACGCTATAACTCTTGCGCAAACCAATAAATATACGCTTATTGACATTTTTTTTACTAAAGACATGTGGCCGAATACATTTTGGCCTAAATGTATGACTAAAATTGAGTTTATTGGATTTTTTTTATAACAAAGTAGAAAATATCATGATTTTTTTTTTCAAAATTTTCGGTCTTTTTCCGTTTATAGCGCAAAAAATAAAAACCACAGAGGTGATCAAATACTATCAAAAGAAAGCTCTATTTGTGGGAAGAAAAGGACGCAAATTTTGTTTGGGTACAGCATTGCATGACCGCGCAATTAGCAGTTAAAGCGACACAGTGCCAAATTGTAAAAAGTGCTCTGGTCAGGAAGGGGGTAAATCCTTCCGGGACTGAAGTGGTTAATACCACTTTAAGCTAAAAAAGGTGGCCAGATGGGGTTGTACACAGGAAAAAAAAATTATACTTCCCGTTGTGTTTGACGGGCAGTACAGCCACCAAATCCATTCAAGTGAACAGGGCTGCCTACAACCACATGCAATGCACACGCTTGCGGTGCAGTGGTGTGGGCTTTACAGGGTTAAAGCAAGCCTTCAGGAGGCAACATATCATCGTAAGGTCTGCAAGTGTAAACTTAGCCTTCCTTTTTAAAACTAAAACTGATCAGGTGACTGTTGTAGGTACATGGCTCCTAGTCAGCACACACAAAGTAGGTGGTGACTTGGATCAATGTATCAGGTGCAAAAGAACAAAGGTGGGTGAAACAGCAATAAAGTTTGCTAAACTCGTGCAATGTTTATAATTGATCAGGAGGGGACAAGTTCAATTTTAGTGAAAGTGGAGTTTTACATTAATAGGGCTGGTTTATTTAAAGGATCACTAAAGATATATATATATATATATATATATATAATTTTTAAAATAACAAACATATTATACTTACCTCCACTGTGCAGCTTGTTTTGCACAGAGTGGTCTTCTGGGGTCCCTCAGCGGCTGTCTCGGCTCCCCCCGGCAAGGACTCAACACCTTCATGCGAGCTCCCTCACATGGTGTTGAGTGCTTGTGGCGCGCTCCCGTGATACAGCCGGCGGCCATAGCCGTTCACTGTATCACTCGGCCCCGCCCCCAGCGCGCTGCGTCATTGGATGTGATTGACAGCAGCGCAAGCCAATGGCTGCGCTGCTTTCAATCCATCCACTGTAACCAATCAACGGCCAGGCTGAGCGGCGAAGCGGATGTCGGGGCGAGCGTGGGACTTTCGAGGGGTCAGGTAAGTAAAACGGGGGGGCAGTATTGTAGAATGCATTAAGGTGAAAAAACTTTTACCTTTACAACCCCTTTAAAGTGGTTTTAAAGCCTAAACATTTTTTACCTTTCTTGCATTCCCTGCATTAACCACTTCCCTACCGGGCACTTTTACCCCCTTCCTGACCAGGCCAGTTTTTAGTTTTCAGTACAACACTTTTAATGACAATTACTCAACCATGCAACACTGTACCCATATGAAATTTCTATCATTTTATGAGACAGAGCTTTCTTTTGGTGGCATTTAATTACCACTGGGTTGTTCATTTTTTGGTAAACAAAAAAAAAAAAAAGATTGAACATTTTGAACAAAAAAAAGGTTTTTCTTAGTTTCTGTTATAAAATTTTGCAAATAAGTATGTTTTCTTCTTCACGGAGGTGTGCTGATGAGGCTGCACTGATAGGCAATGTTGAGGCGGCATTGATGGGCACTGATAGGCGGCACTGTTGTGCGCTGATGGACACTGATAGGCTGCACTGATAGGCACTGATGGGGCTGCACTGATAGGCACTGATAATCAGGGCAGCTGTGATTGACCCTTTACCCCAATTTGGGATCAGCTATGTCCGAAGGACAAAGGAGTCACAGATCGCGCCTAATGTGCGCTGCAGGAGGTGCACGGGGTGCGGAGGTCTGGGAGGACGTCTATTGACCCCCTCCCAGAACCAGAGGAATGCGCTGTAGCTATCTTTTGGCTATAGCGTGGTCAGAAAGTGGTTAAGGTTAAATTGTTTAGATAGCAGTATTGCCCCCTCTCCCCCTTATACTTACCTCACTCGATCCAGCACTGTACCCATCTGTAGGGGCTCTCTGCAATCACTTCCTGGTCTCAAAAGAAGGGAGACTTTAGAATCATTTTACTTTTTGTGTTTGACATTCCACATTTGTCTGCTACAAAAAAAAATGTATTCCTTTTTTTTTTAAACCCCCCTGTGATACTATTGAGCAGGTGACAGGTACAACCCTATTTCTAAAAAAGTTGGGATGCTGTGTAAAATCGACATAAAAGCAGAATGCGTTGATTTTCAAATCTCGTAAACCCATATTATCTCAGTTAACGCAGCATGTAAGTGGACGTCTTTCTTAGCAGCTTCGAGATCCCTCTGCACAATCCTATGTAATCCTCCTTACCTGACACTCTGAATCAGCTAAAACCTCTCCAAAACACTCGGGGAAGACCCTGTGATACTCTCTGCGGGACTCTGGTGGATGGGAAAACGAAAGGGGAAGAAACAGTCCCCGGCCAGGATGAGTATCACCATGCGCTCCTGCTCAGATGGCCACCGCTCCACCATACCACACTCGTCCTTGGCATCCACGCCAGATCTCTTTGAAGAGGAGCCTGATCCCTCATTGCCACCGCCTCCCGAGACCTCCGCTCCCCCGACGCTGCTGGCCCATCCATCTCCCAGCGATGACGGCTTGGAGGACGGCCTGGAACCAGAGTCCATGTCCTCAAACTAATTAAGTTAAACCATTCAGATATTATGGGCAAAGTGGAGGAACTAAAGCTGGACATTACCATAATGCACCCGGACATGCACAAAATGAGGGACCGGGTCTCTGACACTGAACGCCGTATCAGTGATCTGGAAGACCCTGTCGGCCCAGTCCTACCTGCTCTAAAGACCCATGGCACCAAAATCCAGTCGCTGGAGGATAAAGTTGACGATTTAGCGAACCATTTACGCAGGGTCAACCTGCGCTTGGTGGGTCTGCCTAAATGGGTCGAAGGTGCTGACCCAGTTTCCTTCCTGGAGTGCTGGTTTACCCAGGAATTTGGGAAGGACTGCTTATCCCCCTGTTTTGTCCTGGAGCGTGCCCACAGAGTACCCGGCAGACCGCTTCCTGCAGGCAACCCTCCTCGCACTATGGTGATCCGTCTCCTAAACTACAGGGACAGGGACTGTATCCTGCGTGCTGCCCGCCTAAAAGGGAGCTTAAAGATTAATAATGCATCGGTGTCCCTCTTTCCTGATTACTCCCCAGCAGTCCATGCTGCGAGAGCCAAGTACCAACACGTCAAGCAAAAGTCGAGGGAGAAGACCATCCAGTACTCCATGTTGTTTCCCGCTACGCTCAGAGTTGTGCACCAAGGCCAGGTGCATTTTTTCTGAACTCCAGCAAATGCCCTTTCCTGGTTTGAGTCCCTGCACCAGTCTGGCCGCATGTTCGACCGGGCACCTGACGATCTGGGGTTTTTTCCCCTGTTATGTGCTCTATTTCTTTTCTCCACCCCAACCATTGGGACCATACCTGTGGCAGGTATTCCAAGTTGCTTGTTACGTCAAGAGGATGCAGATCTCCACTTGGTGACTATGCTGCTAATGTTCATTTAGTCCTGATCACTAACTGATCTAAAGTTTGTTCTCTGACTTGCCTGTATTGGCCATGTTCCTAGTATGTACCAACAGTTTGGGGAATAAGCCAGCCCATTGTTTTTGGGGAATGGCAGGGGTTGAATTTGGGCTAACGCCAGTCTTATATGTGTTCCTGTATGTCATAGACTTGCTGTGTGATAGGATGACTGTTGTGTGTAATGTGTGTGTGTCTGTTTTCCGCTTCGCCTCCCCCCCTCTGGGCTTGCAGCCGTGTGGGGACCTATGCTCTACTCATAATATCAATCGTCCATACTTTTGTTTTATTTTGTGTAATTTTTAATATCTTATCATGTCTACGGTTAAGTGCATCTCCTGGAATGTCCAAGGTTTAAACTCTAAATTTAAAAGGGCCTCACTGTTTGATTTCCCTAAGGCACATAAACCTCATATATTGTGCCTACAGGAAACACACCTCATGGGATCAAAAGTGCTTGCCTTCAAAAAACACTGGGTTATGCACGAATATCACTCCACATATTCTAACTATGCCAGGGGGGCGTGCATTCTCATAAGAAAGGGCCTCCCCTTTTCATGTGACCGAGTGGTCCTGGACCCCAAGGGTCATTTAATTTTTCTTTAATGCACGATATATGCTATGCCACTGCTATTGGTAGTGGTGTACGCTCCCCCCGTCATGGCTGCAATCTTCTCCGATTTGAGTACACAAGTTTCCACGTTGCCAACTATTGCTACCCTTATGGTAGGGGACATTAATTCGGTACTTGACCCTAGTTTGGGTCGATTGAAACCCCTTCAATATGAGTCTAGGCTGTTTGGTCAGTGGTGTGCCTTCTTAGGTTATGTCGATCTGTGGCGACAAAATCATCCTAAGACCAGGGGTATACTCTTGCCAGTCCCGGACATAACGTACTCTTTCCAGGCTAGATTATGCCCTGGGGACTCCTGATCTGGCCTCATATATCCAGACTGTTTCTTATCTACCTCAGACGATATCTGACCATTCTGCCCTGTGCTTTGAACTATTACTAGGTCACAGGCCCTCATTTCGTTTGTGAAGACTCAGTCCTCTCTGGATCTCCACCCCAGAATTCCAGGAGCCAGTCCGGTAGGATATGTCCCACTATTAGGGGGACAATGCTGGTTCCGCTTCCTCTGGCCCCACATGGGATGCCTTTAAGGCGGGGCTCCTACATCTTCAACATTGCCAAACACAGGAAGTCCTCTCAGGCTGCTCTTCTGGCCTTGGAGTCCTCCCTGGAGACTGTTAGGGCTCAATATACTGTGCTTCCCACTCCGGACTCCCATGGAGTCTTGGTGGGGGCGCACAGGGCCCTGGACCTCCATAGGGCGGATGCAACGCGGAAGGAGCAGCTGTATTTGTCGGCCAGATTACATGAATATAGCGGTAAAAACAGCAAAACGTTGGCCTATCTCTCCCGCACGGAATACACTGACAGAACTATACCGCAAATTCAACTACCTGATGGCTCTGTCACGTCAGATCCCCTGATCATTAACCAGACATTTAAGTCCTTTTTTCGTTTTGCTCCCCCCCCCGGCCGAACTTGAGACGTTGGGATTTTTTGAATCCCTCCAGTTCCCTGTATTAGAGGACTCGCATAACACTATTTTCGACAAACCCTGACAATTGAAGAAATTACTGACGCCATTTATTCTCTCCCCCCCAATAAAACTCCATGGTTGGATGGTTTGCCCTCCAAATGGTACAAAAAATATGCTGAAGAAATGGCACAGAAATTACACTCTCAGTTTGGATGGGCACTAGAGGAGGGCATACTTCCCTCCTCCATGTGCGAAGCCCTAATTGTTGTAATACCCAAACCCGGTAAGGATAAAGTGTTATGCGGGTTTTACCATCCAATCTCACTGCTAAATAGTGAAGAAGGTCATCCTCCACCTCGTTCACAGGGACCAGACTGGGTCCATGCCTGGAAAGAGTATGTATGATAACATTCTTTGTCTGTATATACATATACACAGGGCTACCACTGACCAAAAAAGTGGACTATTGTTATCGTTAGATGTGTTAAAACCCTTGGATACAGTTAACTGCTCCTTTCTTTGGGAAACTATGCATCGTATGGGCTTTAGCTCTCAATTTATCAAGTGGGTCCGACTGCTCTATACAAACCCTAGGGCCAGGATAGGTACCAATAAGGATGTTTCTGATGTGTTTAATTTGCAAAGGGGTACTAGGCAGGGCTGCCTGCTCTCGCTGCTTCTGTTTGCACTGGCCATAGATCCCCTTGCTCTGGCTGTGCGGCAGGTGGCGACAGTAGGTGGTATCTGCTGTAGGGAGCTGTCTGAAAAGATCTCCCTTTATGCGGATGATGCCCTAATTTACTTAGATGGCTCAGAGCAATCTTTTATTTCCCTTTTGGGAGTTGTTGAGGAGTTTGGGAAGGTCTCCTGGCTAAAGGTTGGCTGGGACAAGTCTGTGGCATTCCCTATAGGCCTCAAACTTGACTATACCTACCTATCTCAATCCAAATTGACCATCCAACCCACATTTAAATATTTGGGGATCTATATTAACGCAGACTTATCTATTTTTGAATCCCTTAACATTACCCCGATTATAACACATGGAGACCAGGCTACGTACCTGAGCCTCCCTACCACTAAATTTAATTGGTCGTGTGAATATTTTTAAAAATGTCTTTGTTTTCCGGGCATCCCCAGTCTTCTTGTTTAAAAAACGTTTTAACAAAATGAATGCACTTTTATCCTCCTTCCTCTGGCAGGGGTCAAACCCTAAAATTGCAAGGGCCTCTCTCCAGGCCGCTACGGTAGATGGGGGGCTAGCCTACTCCAACCTATGAAACTACTTTTATAGCGTCACAGCTTGCATACGTTTATGACTGGTTTCTGGAGGCCTCCTCGTCCTGTTCCACCGCTCTATTGACTGCTCTTGCTGGTTCCGGGGTCTCACTTATCGACATACTACATAGATCTATAACTAAACATTGCTTTCTTGGCTCTCTGATAGAAGTTAGCTGGCTAGCCTGGCATGAGGGAAATAAGGTGCTCAAAAACTCGGGTGGGGTTTCTTCCAAGGCCCCCTTATGGCACAATCCTAACTTCTTAGAGCTCCTGGGTCACCCAGATTCCCTGTAGTGGGCACGACTTGGTGTCACCCACGCCTCCCATATTTTTGTTAACAATGCATTCATTTCCTTCGAAGGCTTGAAGGCATGGTGTGGAGTGACGAATAAATTCTTCTTTAAATATCTTTATTACGTCATACCATCCAGGCACAATTCAATGGTCTGACCCAGGAGCTCACTGAATTACCTATGGATGCGCTACTGTCATACCCGGATATTGAAAAACTGGTCAGGACTATCTACACACGCCTGCAAACTGCTGGGGTAGAAATTCCTGGGTTGTCTGAGGAGGGGTGGGAGGAGGCCTCGGAGGTCTGCTTTCTGCATCTTATTGGGTCTAATGACCAATATGTACAGTTTAAATTTATACACCAGTTGTACTATACTCTTGCCAGGCTTGCTCGTATGGGTTATGCTTCCGCTGCCTGTTTTAGGTGTGGCTCCACTGATGCCGGATACATGCATATGTTTTGTCCTGCCCAGCTCTGTCAACATTCTGGAAGGACTTATTTTATTTTTTTGAAGGCATTACATTTACCAGTACCTTACACTCCAGAAGTCGGACTATTGGGTGTACTAAACAACTTCCTACTCAAGACCCATGCCCGAACTCTGGCTTGCATAGTATTGTTTTATGCTAGGAAATTAATTTTGCTACAATGGAAAAATGTATCTGTTCCAACTGTTCAAATGTTGTACCATATGATAAATAAGATTATACCCATCTTTAAACTCATTTATAATGGAAGGGCCTGTCCCAAAAAGTTTACTAAGATATGGCAACCTTGGCTTGACATAGCTGATTCCTTCTGGAATGACACCCCCCTCTCTCAGCAATAGGGGACTTCTGCCCCCTCTGAGGGGACTGCGGTGTCTGTAGGCTGTCAAGAGCCCTATTGTAGGCTCTGTGCTCCTGTGGACTGGTGGAGGGTGTAGGGACGGTGAGGGCGGAGTAGCTTTTCCACTTGCAGTGATTGAGTGTATGTGTGTGTGTGTATGTGTTTGTATGGATGGATTGGACAATGATTGTATAGCTACTGCATATTGCACTATGACTTACTGTAGTTGGGCCCTATGTGGTCCACATTTATTATCCTGGGATACCTTAAGTTTATGTTTTCCTCCGTTGAGGAATCGGGATTTATCACACTCGGTCGTTACGAGTAAGCCCTGTTCGGCTACCGTTTATGTAATGTGACTTATCCACGAAATGTAACCATTTAATTGTGCCTGTAAACTTTTTGACAAGAAAATCAATAAATATATATATTTTAAAAAAAAAAGTACTCCAGCGAATATACAGTGTCATGAATCTGCAGTAATACTTTCATGCCCTGTCTGTCTGCTTACCTCTGGTTGTGTATCAGCCTTAGCGCCTGCACTCTCACACCTGTCTGTTTAAGTAATCTTCCCTCAAGCATGGCTCCACCCCAGCCTCTAACTGGGAACACTATATTAACCTGTGCACTATAAGCCAGCCTCGCTGATCAATATTTTGTTTGGCTTCCTGTGTGCTCTATGTCTGATTCTGTTTACTGTCCTTGGCTTGTTCTTGACTATCCTTGTCTGCTTCATACCCTGACCTTTGGCGTGTTCCTTGACTACCCGTCTGCTAGTTGCCCCGACCTTTTGTCTTATCTTCTGACTATCCCTTGTTGTCCTGGTCTGCTGCTTCCTCTCTATCCTTCAGTAGCCTACCGTGAGCATGAGCTGGGAGAACTTGGGGGCTGCGACCTGGAGCCAGTTGCAGTGAAGTCCATCCCCACCACTAGGGGCTCTAGTGAACACCTGCTGGCTCTTAGACTCTGCGCCCTGGGGAATCTCAAGCTCCCAGTGTGATCCAGAGGACCTGCTTTCCTGAGCACCCAGAGCCCCATCCACGGCAGTCAGCCGTAAGGTTCACTACCTTAGCGGTGCACTCCTGACCCCAACAGCCTGCATCTGTCACCTGGCCTCAGATGACCTGACATACAGCCACTGAAGCGCTTTCACTTTATAGTCCGGAGATAGCTGAGGAAAACGAGCACATGTGACCAACCATTTGAGCCCCATTCACACTTGGATAATTAGGATATACGGTAAAATGCACAATGCACGTTTAGGTGCCATTTTGCTGCATGAAAGAATGTGTGAGAATTGCAGAAAATGCACAAGTTAAATAGCGCCTGGCTCAGGGCCAAAATTTGGTCTCTGAGCTTCTTTGACACGACAAATCCACATAGGACAGCCCATTCAAGTGAATAGGCTACCCTATGTGTGACACGCAGATTCGCGAGAGAATCGCCCACACAAAATCTTGAGTGTGAACAGGGTCTAACTCTTTGGATGTTCTATCAACGTCCAAAGAGCTGAACTAGTTAAAGCGTATATAAACCTTGCAGTAGAAATATAGGCAAAATTTTTTTTTTCATTATGGATAGGGTAAGGAAAGGTTATAACTCCTGAGAGGTTTATTTTTGTCATCTTTGTCCCAGTGGGAAGATTTTACCCACACTTCCTGTCCATAGCCAAACAGGAAGCAAGTGGACATTCCTGCAAATTAAGATTACCCAAACTAGTGCCCCCACTGGAAGATTTTCCCTCTATTACATTTCTGGGGTCAACCCAAAATGTGGGGTTTTCTTTTGCTTTCACAAGGATAATGGTAAAGAGGACAAATGGAGAGGGTGAATTTTCTTAACGAGGACACAGGCAGTAATAAAAACTGACAGGTGTTCTAATCCATCTCCCCTCTATCCAAAACAAAACCAAAAATGTTTTGCCATTAGTTGTACTCTAACAATGAGCATCTCCTATTTGTTTCCTTTTGGCCTGTTAAATAGAGGAGGGGGGAGAAGGTCCTAAAACTGTAGTCCTGTCCTAGGGTGAAAACAATGATCATCCATACATATAGTGCAGTAAGTGCTGTCACGCAGCTCACTGTCGGCTGGAAATAAACAAGTTCTTTACAAGGTTCATCTGATGATTCCTCTTTCTTCCACAAAATCTACATGGTGACAGAAGTGAGATCGCTGAAACATCATGGCTCAGAATCTACGTGGCATACAAACCCTAATCTTTGATAATGACATAGCTAACAACAGGCTGAAGTTCAAAAGAGAATGGGAAGTGTACAGCAAAGCAGGACTCTCAGACCAGTCAAAAAAGGTACAAGCTTACACTTTTCTCAATTTTTGCTGGTTCAGATGCACTAGATAAATATTCATTATATTTTCAAGACACTGAGGACAGAGGATCCTGATGTCTTAATCAAGACATTTGGTGAGATATGCTTACCACAACGTAATGTGATAATAGACAGACATGCATTTAACCTGATGAAGGAATACAATCCTATGTAGCCACACTGAGATAGCTGGCTAAAAAATGTGCACTAACAGATGAACTGATACGTGACAGAATTGTATGTGGTATCTGCAATGATGCAGTTCATGCTCAGTTGTTAAGGGAGAAAGATTTGACACTGGAAACAGCCATCGGAATATGTATGTTGTTTGAGAATTCAGAAAGGGCCACTGAGGAACTAAAAAGAGAAAGAAGTGTTTGTGGTGCAACAGAACAAAAGGCAATGCAGCAACTGTGGTAGTGAATATGCTACTGAGCGTAACAATTGTCCGACTTTAAACAAAAGGTGTAACTCATGCAACAAATGGAATCATTTTGCAAAATGTTGTAGGTCCAAGCCTCAAAATAGAGGTGTGTGGATGACACAATCTAATGACCCTAAACAACAAAATGTGAACAGAATTAATGAAGTGGAAAATGATGATTATCTAAATTGTTTTCATTGTGAAAGTGTAGACCTAATTGCAAATAAGGGAGAAATATTCAACAGATTTGGAAAGAATGACTAGACTGGGCATCATCACACCAGTGCAGAAGGCTACTCCTTGGGTGTCTGCTATGGCAGCATTAGTCAAGAAAAATGGCACTGTCGGCATATGCATTAATCCTGTGAACCTGTTAACCTTAAGTCTCTTCTGAGGCCTTATCACCCATTAAAGACTATAGAGCAAGTGATCGCTGATTTCCACAGGCAAAGGTCTTCAGCATTCTAGATGCAAAATGTGTATTCTGGCAAATCCCTCTGGATGTGGAATCATCCTTACTCACAACATTTATGACCCCATTTGGGAGATACAAATGCTTACAGATGCCACATGGAATTTCAACTGGAAGCAAAGTCTTTCGGAGCTGTATGGAACAGCTCTTTGCTGGACAGCCTTGTGAAATAGTTGTAGATGATATCTTGATTTGGGGATTCTCCAATGAGGAACATGACAAATTACTTAAATACATACTAGACCATGTCAGAGCCATCAATATGCAGCCCAACCCTACCAAATGTTGCTTCAGGGGCTCAGTGGTGCCATATGTTGGACACATTCTCACAAGTAAAGTTGTCAAGCCTGACCCAGAAAAAAACAAAGCCATCCATCAAATGCCTGCTCCAGAAGACAAACATGGATTGCAAAGGTTTCTTGGCATGACCAATTATCTCTCAAAGTTTAGGCAACACTACACTGAGATAACATCTCCACTCCTTCAGCTTTTGCACCAAGATGCCGACTGGTGTTGGACTGAACAACACGCTGTTGCTGTGGATACAGTGAAAGCACATTTAACTAGTCCACCTGTCCTACAGTATTTTGATGTGCATAAACTGGTGCCATTGTCTACTGCTGCTTCCCAGCATGGTCTCGGTGCAATCCATCTCTAAGATGGAAGGCCTGTGGCTTTTGCATCAAGAGCGCCCACTGAGACTGAAGCACGCTTTGCAGAAATTGAGAAGGAATTATTGGGACTGGTATTTGCCTGTGTAAAATTCCACAATTATAGCTATAGCTGCTCTGTGACTGTGGAAACGGATCATCAGACACTCATAACCATACTGGGGAAAAACCCTACACACAGCATCTGCGCGCATCCAGCGAATTATGTTAAAGCTTCAACGCTACCACCTGAATGTAATTTATAAACAAGGCCGTGAACTATTTGTTGCAAATTATCTTTCACGTGCACACCTCCCCACTTCTGATAAGTCCGGAGCTATTGAGGATTATGATGTGTTGGCTCTGAATTGGGTATTGTCATCCAGAAGGATTCAAGAACTTAAGCAAGAAACACAGGTAGATGCAACCTGTCAGCGCCTCATTGACATCATTCTCAATGGGTGGCCTGGCTCCTTTAAGGAAATCCCACATGACATCCGACCATTATACTCTATGGGGAATGAATTGACAGTGGATGATGGATTAATCCTGCGTGGTCAGAGATATGTAATTCCTTACTCTCTCTAGAAATACTGCTTGACACAGCTCCATCAAGGTCATCCTGGCATTCATTCCACTAAGCGAAGGGCACGTGAAACCATGTTTTTGCCCACTATATACACTGACATTGAAAGAGAAGTTTTCAGATGTGCACCATGCAATGCCCTATGACAGCACCAGATGAGAGAACCTTTAAATCTTTACCAAATACCTGACAGACCACGGCCTATCACAGCAGCTGACATATTGGAGTGGTCAAACAAGGATTGCCTGGTCTTGGTAGGTTTGTATTCTGGATGGTGGGAATTTGATATCCTCCCAAAACATCATTTTCCAGTAGAGAATTCAAGAACTTTGCTCACCAATGGGATTTTCAGCACATCACTAGCAGTCCCAGTTACCCTAGATCCAATGGTCTTGCAGAGTGTAGTGTAAGGTTGGCCAAGCACCTCCTAGAGAATTGTAGCATGTGATGGTTCTGACATTTATGCAGCCCTACTCAACCTCCACAACACACCTAGGGATGGCATGCCTTCTCCGACACAACGTTTACTATCATGACAAACCAGGAATGATGTTCAGGCTGCTTTATTTACACTCGGGCAAAAAGGAAAGCTAAGCCATGACAAACTGACCAGACGCCTTTCTCCTCTGGATCCTGGGCAGTTGGTAAGGTTGGAGACAACCCGTGGGTTTGATAAACTGGCCAGGGTTTATGGAAAGGGCTGCCAACCAAACAGCTATGTTGTCTATGCTGATGGTAAGACCTATGTAAGGAACCGCCGTCACCTCCTACAGGTACCTGAATCGTACTGTACTGCCGCTGCCTATGTGCCTATGATGACTTCAGGACCCTAAGCACAGCCATCTGCTGCTGTGCCAACTGACATATCCAAAAACAGATTTAAAACATAACCACAACAAAATTATGACAGTGACAGACAAGAGGTGTCAGACTCGCAAGCCTCAGAAGTTGTTACTTGTTCTGGAAGAGTGTGTAAACCCAATCCTAGGTTCCAAGACTTTATCACACACTGATTTTTTTTTAATTTTTTGTTATATATTGCAGTATGTTATTGTTTCTTGTGATGTTGCACTCCTTGTTAGTTCTATATTACAATTTATATATGCATATCTTTTCTTTAAAAGGGGAAAATTGTAGAATATGTATGTACTGCAGATTTACATAGAGGTCTGAGCAGTGGCGTAACTAAAACCTTCAGGGCCCCAATGCAATAAATCATGAAGGGCCCCCTGACCCCTGGACAGCGCTTTTCCTAGGGGGATGTCTGATAAGAGGAGGAGCTGCGAGAGCCGCCGAGGGACCCCAGAAGTCGGTGTTCGGGGCCACTCTGTGCAAAACTAACTGCGCAATGAAGGTATGACATGTTTGTTATTTAAAAAAAAAAACCTTTACAATCACTTTAAGGGGTTAAAACAGGTGGTCGGGAGGCAACATATTGCCTCTTTACTGGCTGTCAAATGCCTCTGAAAAGTGATCTGAGCATGGATCGCTTTTCAGAGGAACAGCATTTTGTTGCTGGTACTTTGAACGAGCAAGAAAAAAAAAATCAGTCCTGATTGTACACATATAGGAGTCAGGATTAAACGTGCATACATAAAATGTGCATACATACATCTAAACCGTGGCGGCTGGTACTCAAAATTTTTTTGGGGGCGCAAACATTTTTTGAAAAAAAATCAAATGCAGCCACTGTGCCCATCAATTGCAGCCACTGTGCCCATCAATTGCAGCCACTGTGCCCATCAATTGCAGCCACTGTGCCCATCAATTGCAGCCACTGTGCCATCAATTGCAGCCACTGTGCCACTTAAATGCTGCCAGTGTGCCATCAAACGCAGCCACTGTGCCAAACGCTGCCACTGTGCCCATCAAACGCTGCCACTGTGCCACTTAAATGCTGCCAGTGTGCCATCGAATGCAGCCACTGTGCCATCAATTGCAACCACTGTGCCAAACGCTGCCACTATGCCCATCAAACGCTGCCAGTGTGCCCATCAAACGCTGCCAGTGTGCCCATCAAATGCTGCCACTGTGCCATCAAACGCTGCCACTGTGCCCATTAAATGCTGCCAGAGTTCCATCAAACGCAGCCACTGTGCCAAATGCTGCCAGTGTGCCCATCAAATGCTGCCCGTGTGCCCATTAAATGCTGCCAGTGTGCCCATTAAATGCTGCCAGTGTGCCCTTGAATGCCCCCAGTGTGACCCCCGACCGCTCATCGGCACTTACCCTGTCTTGGTGGGGCAGCGGGTGACTGCGTTGAGTGGGGACCTCCATGCGTCTCCTGCTGTCCACATCTCCCATCCTCTCCTCCTGATAGGCGTCCAATAGCGGCGCCTGTCGTTTCAGCCAATCAGGTGATGGGTAACAGACCCGAGCACCTGATTGGCGGAGAGGCAGTTTAGTGTTAGGAAAGCGAATAGTCATTCGCTTTTCTAACACAGCTGAGTGGCCTGCGAGGTCACCTTTTTTGATGCCTATTAGAGCCTATGGCTCTAATCCGGGGTGGCAGCGGTGGCCATAGATAGATTCATGCAATGCATGAATCTATCTATTGGTGATAGAGGGGTGGCTGGAGAGAGGGGGCGGCGCCCGTGCGCCCTTAATGCACTGGCAACCACTGCATCTAAGCACATACACATAGATAAACACACATAATATACACACATAAACACATATACATATATAAATACACACATAAACACATGCAAACACATACATGAACACACATACATGAACACACATATAAACACACATAAGAACACACACATACAGAAAGCCTTTTCAAAAACGGCAGTGCTTTACCTCACCTCCTCCTGCCGGGTACTGCACTGTAGGGGGAGACAAAGAGCACAGCACACACTGCTTTCACTTTAGAACAGTGTGACAAGCTCCCTGCACAGTGCCGATTACAGTTCGGCCGACGATCGGGGAGATCGATCTAAGCCGCTCCTCCTATCAAGATAAACAGGGGGGCCCTCAAGGAGCAAGCAGCATGGGGCCCAGTCGCCATGGCGACCTCAGCGACCCCTATACTTCCGCCACTGGGTCTGAGGACCCGGGGGTGGGAACAGGAAGTAGGAAGTTATGAAGTTAAACTAAAAAAGGCTTACAGGCAGCTCACTGTTGGCTGGAAATAAACAAGTTCTTTACAAGTTTCATCTGACGATTCATCTTTCTTCCACAAAATCTACAAAATGAAGACTAAAGAGCCACCATATCTAGGGAACATTTAATCTGCCCTGTATTACTTGTTTGTTTTTGGAGTTATCTATGCTTTAAATATAGCCCTACCTCTTAAATATAAATTCTAAGGCTAGGGTCACACAAACCTGTCATTCCAGTGATCCTACTTCCATGAATAGGTGTATGTCTGACATCATCATAGTATATTCCTATTGTTTTCTTATGTAGTCGCAACCATGCAATCTGAGCTTTTGGAAAATGAAAGTTCTTATACAGAATATACCACTATCACCACTATTACTGATTCCTGTCTAGATAAGGGAAAAATGCAGAAATGGAGTTTTGGCTGAGAGCCCTGAAAATGTACTGATGGTAATGTATTGTGTGATTTTGTTGCACTCAGCAAAATGAATTAATAACTGCATTCACGACTTAAGTGTTCAGAGACCATTCAGGTAAACTACATTTCCACACCGTTATGTTTCCGATCCCACACCCTTCTTATTAGTTTTCTGTGCATTTTAGAGACAATCTTTATGTGGTAACAAGGAACAGAGATCAATGATGTGCAGGAACACTTTATTCTTTTTTCATCACTTTAAAGCTAAAAGTGTTTTTATCTGATTATAGCATTGTTCTTTTAGAACTGTGCTGTGGTTTTTTTTTTTTTTCACCATTTTGGATACATTAGAGAAAGGTTAAATCCTCTATCAAGTTTATCACTGTCTGTATCCTTGTTGGTCCTGACTATCGGATGTCTTTGGGGCAGAAGTCAAATAAAATACCTAGAAAATAATGAGCATCAGATATGGTGCCTTTTTTAAAGACCTACTTTTTAAAAAAAAATACAGTTAAAATGTTTTAAAACGAATAATAAAAGAGCAGCTACTGATACAGATTCCTATAATACTATCAGTATCGCCTACCCCAGAGTCACAGCAAAAAGTAATTCATAGGTATTGCATAGATTTTTCAGAGCTGTTCTGAGTTCTCAACATATTTTGTAGACTACTTCTGGAAAAACTAGGAAGACCAATACATAAAATACAGTATTAATGAAATCAGTTGCTTAAAACTCCTTCAAATGTACCATCTCTGAGCGAGCAGTGCCATGTGTCGTGACTAGGTGACATATCCAGGGGATTTGATTTGACATAAGGCACCCTAAACCACTAATGTGTATATAGGACAGCTTGTTCTGTTGAAAAACAACAGACTAATGCCCTGTACACACGACTGGTTTTCCCGTCGGAATAAACTCTGAAGGTTTTTCCGACGGAGTTCCGAAGGAATTCCACTCAAGCTGTCTTGCATACACACGGTCACACCAAATTCTGACCGTCCAGAACGCAGTGACGTACAACACATAGGACTGGACTAGAAAACGGAAGTTCAATAGCCAGTAGCCAATAGCTTCCGTTTCGTACTTGCTTCAGAGCATGCGTCGTTTTTGGTACGTCGGAACAGCATACAGACGAGCGGTTTTCCTGATAGGATTTGGTTCCGTTGGAAAAATATAGAACATGTTCTCTTTCTAGGTCCGTCAAGATTTTCGATGTAAAAAGTCCGATGGGGCATACACACAATCGGAATATACGATGAAAAGCTCCTGTCTGACTTTTTCTGTTGGACATTCCGCTCTTGTGTACACGGCATTACTGGCCAGCATGTTTGCAGTAGTGCTTTGCCATGTTTTTTAGCGTTTATTAGCAAAACTATACTCCCACCAAAGCTTGAAGCTCAAAAACGCTCATAAACGCTGGATAGCCACGTTTTTACCATTTTTTTTTTTTAGCATTTTTCAGCTTTAGAGTGTTTTTTCAGCTAAAAAAACTCCTCTTTAAATGCAATAGTTCTGGAGTTTTTTTCCGGCCTGAAACGCCCCTGCCAAAAAACACTGATAAAAGCCTGTGTCTGCATGGACACATGGAATATAATGCTGAGGAGTTTACTGGCTGTAGGAAAAAAAGCCTGATGCCCAAAACAGCAGCTGTAAAAACGCCCAGTGTGGAAGAGGCCTAAAAAAGAAAATAATTGCAGCTATCACATCTAATGCCGCGTACACACGAGTGGACTTTTCGACCGGACTGGTCCGGCGGACAATTCGACCGTGTGTGGGCTTCATCGGACCTGCAGCTGACTTTTTCGGTGGAAAATCTGAAGGACTTTAGATTTGGAACATGTTTCAAATCTTTACGTCGGAACTCCACCGGACCCAGTTCCTATCGAAAAGTCTGCTCGTCTGTATGCTAGTCCGACGGACGAAAACCGACGCTAGGGCAGCTATTGGCTACTGGCTATCAACTTCCTTATTTTAGTCCGGTCGTACGTCGTCACGTACAAATCCGTCGGACTTTGGTTTGATCGTGTGTAGGCAAGTCCGTTTGTTCGGAAAGTGCGCCGAAAGTCCGTCGGATAGTCCGTCAGACCAGTCCGGTCGAAAAGTCCGCTCGTGTGTACGCGGCATAAGAATTGGTAAGCTGCAATAAGACACATGTTTCCTTTTGTGTTTATTACTACTTGAAATAATTTGTTTGGGCCAGCTTGGAACAAATTAAGTATTTGCATGCTGGAACAGACTGGATGCTAAGGCTGTAATATATACTGTAAGTAGCTTGTGGTAAATGCAGTAAGTGGCACTGTGTTCCAGCAGCAGTACAAGACATTTGTGCTGCTGGATATAGAGAGAGTCGACCATACTGCATCTCTGCTATTTAGGAGAAGCCTTGTATTGTATTGTATTGTATTGTATTGTATTTCAATGAATACATGACTACCTCTAATTACCTGGGGTGAAAATTGTTTTCCATCTACCTCTGTTAATGCAGCACACCATGGCAGACAGATGTGAATGGGCTCTAGAGCCCATCTCCAGGCATCACAGTCCTCCCTGGCAGTGAGTGCATGTTGTTTGCTGAAAAAAGGAAATTGGGTACACTGCCCCCTTTCCCACGACATTAAAGTGAAAATAAAAATTTTACAGCTGCAGACTTCAGCACGTATCACGTCATCATCATTGCGTTTAGCACTTCATCATTGCTGTTTGCTGTGGTTGCTTCTTCTTCCCATTACAGGGTTCTATTGGAGACGCCTTTGCATGTGCACTCCTGCTGGTACTCCAGTGTGTCCCTGTACCTTTTTAAGGAGGGGTGGGCTCCCTCCAGGCATACCTGACCCTAATATGTTCATTATTATATATGTGCTCCAACTTTTGGGACCCTCAAAATTATAGAGGTAGGACTGCAGCATACTGGGTTGCTGTGATGTGGCCTCTGCAGCTTATGCTTATGCATATATTTGCAAACGTGTGCAAAATAAACCTGCTTCTTTTAGACAGCTTTCACACTGGGGCAGTTTTCAGGCGTTTTAGAAATAGCGCCTGTAAAGCACCTGAAAATTGCCTCCCCTGTCACCCCAGTGTGAAAGCCAACATTAGAAAAAGTCCTGCAAGCAGCATCTTTGGGGTGGTTTAGGAGCGGTGTATTTAGTGCTCCCAGACCGCCTCTGTCCATTGGAATGAATGGGCAGCACCTCCGAAGCGGCTAAAAACTGCTTTGGAAGCGCAGAGCGCTTTTAATCCCTTTTTAACCCCTCCTTTGGGGTTAAAAGCGCCCCGCTACCACCCGAATAGCAGCTCCAAAGCGCCGCTATAACAGCGGTAATGAGCGTCGCTTTACCGCTAATGCTCGGGTGGCTGCAGTGTGAAAGCAGCCTTAACGTGAAGTGTTATATCGGACAATTCGGTTTGTTGCAGACTGGCTGGAAAGAGATTGGGGAATTTTTGTTTGTTGTTTTTTTAACACACGTCGCCCTTCCATGTGTGCTTTGCTGCAAAGGCAAGTTATAGGTTAGGGTGGTTGCCATCTGTTTGTATTACAGGCTGTGCACTCCCCTACCCAGGAGTTTTGAGGAAGCGGCACTTCAGAACCCAGAATTGCAAGTCTTTTTTGCACACACAGGAAGAAATTTTAATGAAGATTGTTTTGCATGGATGGAATCCAGCATCATGCAATGATCTCCAGTGCCATCAGAGGCACTGGAGAGCCCAACATCATTCTAGGCGAGAAAATTGGAAGTGCTGTGCTGCAGCACAAAAAAAGTAAGAACCGCTTGCCCTTTAAAGTTGTTTCCATCCTTCCAAAGCCAGTGTTGAAATGGTTTAAAATTGCAACCTGAAGCAGCAGAATTATTTATTCTGCAATATGCAAATTCAACTCACAAGAGAATTTTAGTATTAGTGACCATTTTTGTCTGGTGCTTGAGGATTAATAGTATTAAACTATAGCTGATAAAAAGAGAAATTGACTCCAAAAAGCTGGACTGGATCATTATCTCACCGAAGCTTAGTTGTCATCCCTGCGCCGACAGAATGAAAATTCCACCCAGGGGAGAAGCTCAATCTCACACTTCTGTAGGTGAAGGAAAGCAAAACAAAGAAAACTGCTACTGACACTCCATGTAATCTTTATTAATAGGTAACCTCTTGATTGAATCGGCAGGAAATGTGAAAGTGTGAGATGCAAGTAAATTTAAGGTTTCTAAAAATATAAGGACATTTTTTTTTTTTTTAGTGACCTACAATTGGAGAAAAAGTTCCAGTGGCTAAACTGTGACAACACAGCATGACCAATGGTAGTGCTAAATTGGCCCACCCTATCTGAAACCACACTACACGCTGCTGCTTGATGACAGGCATTTTAATCAGATATGATATACTGTAGGCCACAGCATTACAAGATAAAGAGTTGGATCAATCAAGTAAATACATTTTTTATAATTTAACATAAACCATAAATAATACCATCCAAATAAATTAATTAATACCATTTACGAAAGAACATAACCTGAAAAAAAGGAAAATCTTAGTTAACCTGGTAGCCCCAGGCCCCTGGCAATGCTTCCAAACTTATTCTTAAATCTCTAACTGGGGCAAATCAAATTGTGACCCAACTAGCTGTACTTTCCACCAGCCCCTTAATGAACCTAGCAAAGTGGGCAAATACGTCAAAACAAAGTGGTCATGGGGGCCCCAACGACCTTCTAAATCATACGCCACCAATGTCTTCACCGTGAAATCCACTGCTTTGTTGTGCTGAAAGTGATTGGCATTGTCTGGAGCCCACCACTATAATAAATCCAAATTGGTAATCAAATGCCACTAACCACCCCTTTTGGCTAGCCAACTGAAAGCATGTGCTCTGACTTCCAAACTTCACATCTCTGGCAGCTATAAAATAAAAAAAAGCTCAAAACCCAAAGGGAGGGTAGGTGGGACTGCTTTCAATGCTCTTCCAAAGGAAATGGCTGCTGCTTTGAAGTCCTTGCAACTCTTACCTCCCTGAGCTCTAACCCCCCCAGCTAACAGCCACCTATTCTAAGCTCCCTGCCTGTTATCTCCTACCACCACCTACTCCCATAAGTTTATTTAAAACACAATTTCCTGCTTTACCATGCCATTGGTCCACCATTGTCAAGTCTCAACTTTGCCCAAAACTACAGGAATTTGCATCAACGCCGGACAGGTGTATCTAACGTAACTTCAATATTTCAGAAGAATACTTATTTGCACTGTTTTTTGAGGTTCTCATCCCTCTTGACTGTCATGGGCATGTGTTAAAAAATTGAATAGAAGTTCATGTGGCCACGCATGGGAGCAAATACAAAGCATGGCTTTCACTGGCCTCCAGTCTACTAAAAGCTGAACTCCAGACAACCAACTTGATACACAAGGGTATTACATATATGTGAACTCTTTTACCTGCCAAAGAATTTGTATTTATGTTGCATGCATTCTAGATAGCGTGTTGTTACCAAGCCTGGTAATAAGTAAAATTTCCCCAAAGAGAAACACAGGCAGCATTAAAACTTGGCATAGGTTCTAACCCTTTTCTACTTTATCCAAAACAAAAAAAATATATTTTTAATGCATTTTTACTGTAATTAGCATCTGATTCTGTGTGACTAGGCCTAATCATGGTTGAAAACCACTGACAGCTGGGGTTAATGATCGGGAACCAGAATGGTTCCCAATTATGTGATCACACTGATATAGTGATTACATGCATGCTTGTGACTTCACTGACTTTAGCCTGCAAATAAACACTTCCATCTTTAAGCTGCAGTGTTTATCAGCAACATTTGGAGGTTAAGTGGATTCACCAACCTATTACTCTGAATCCCAAAGGAATATATCATGATTTTGATTCGCATTTATGAGTGTAAATAAAATGTATATATTTTTATGTTGCTATTGTCAGTTATTAGGTTTTTTTTATTTTTTTTATGGTATGTGGGGATAGGTTTATGTAATTACTATTTTTCTGGTAGATGACAATTCACTTCTGTGTGGAATAATATTTGTCTGTGTCTCTCATTTTAATTTGCAAAACCAAAGCACACTCCACAGGAGTGCAACTCCTCTAACGGGACTTTTAACGTAGGGTCACCTCTTCATTAGAGGTGACCCTACTTTAAAAGTCCCGTTAGAGGAGTTGCACTCCTGTGGAGTGTGCTTTGGTTTTGTAAAATAATTGGGATGGGGGTTCACCTCTAAAATATTAAAACGCCCACTGGGACGACACCTCTTTAGTTCTCATTTTAATTTGAGGATTGTTGGTTATATTATAGGCATATCTCGCCCCACAAAAAAATATTTTCACCATGTGACAGCTACTCTTAGTTGCTCATTTTCTTCACTTTTTTTTTTCATACCTCCGACGAAGCTCTATTTGAAGAGTAAAACATGTTAGGTTTGGGTGATTTGATTTTGGGAGCACCTTCTGATTTTATTTTAATTTTAGGTTTACATGATTTAATTTTTGTCCTGAAACATTCTTTCCCCCCCCCCTCCATTTTTCTTTTTAGTGGGGTGAGATATGCCTTGTGTCAATGCAATCTTGATTAAGAGAAGCTTTTTTGTGTGGATATGGTGATATATGGGGCTCGTCCATTAGTGGTTATTTGTGTCCACAAGCATGAGTGTACTTGTATTACATATCTGAGAGATGGATAATTTCATAGGGCAGAAGACAGATAGCCCATATTTTCAGTAAGACAGTATTTACTAGCATACTTTTCTGTCTTTCTGTTCATCTCATTTTTATTTGTGGCCAATAGATATACCCCCATCTCTTGATAGCAGTTGGTGTTTTGCTGAGTAGACCTTGAATTTACATATCCCCTACACAGCCTGGAGCCTTTATATTATTATTATTATTATTATTATTATAAAGCATTTATATAGTGCCAACAGTTTACGCAGCGCTTTACAACTTGAGGGTAGACAGTACAAATACAGTAGAAATCAGAGGGCCCTGCCAGGGGGTTCTTTTCGCATGGGCACGCTGGGCAGTTGCCCGGGGGCCCCAATTGCCTGGGGGGCCGCACCTGCCCAGCAACCCAAGCCAGGGCCGGACTGGCCTACCGGGATACCGGGAAATTTCCTGGTAGGCCGCTTGCCCTGGGGCCGCTTTGAGTTGCGGCTGCAGCGCTCCACTCTTTCACTCTCTCCTCCTCCTCCTGTGTATCACGGAGCTGGCTGGGACTGTGTTCGGCGGCCGCACTGTAACAAGGTCCCGCCCTCCTAGACCAGCTTGTGTAATAGTAGATTGAACCTATCACACGAGCCAGTCTAGGGGGGCGGAACCTTGTTACAGCGCGGCCACCAAACACAGACCCAGCCAGCTCCGTGATACACAGGAGGAGATGTCTGCTGTGTTTGTGTGTTACCAGGCGATGGTGAGTCTGTATTAATTGGCACAGTGATGTTGCATTCATGGGCACAGTGAGGCTGCAATGGTGGGCACAGTGAGGCTACAATGGTGGGTACAGTGAGGCTGCAATCAGGGGCACAGTGAGGCTGCAATGGTGGGCACAGTAAGACTGCAATAGTGAGCACAGTGAGGCTGCATTCATGGACACAGTGAGGCTGCATTTGATGGGCACAGTGAGGCTGCATTCACGGGCACAGTGAGGCTGCATTCACAGTCACAGTAAAGCTGCATTTGATGAGCAATCGTGCGTGATTGTGTAGACAGGGCCCCAGTGCACTGTATTGCCCGGGGGCCTATAATGCTCTTAAGATGGCACTGGGCCCTGCTCCTTAGAGCTTACAATCTAAGAGACAGATTGGGGTAGAGCATTCCAGAGGATGGGAGAGGCTTTGGAGAAGTCCTGAAGGTTAGCATAGGACGAGGTGACAAGGGAGTTAGAAAGCAGGAGGTCTTGGATGGAGCGAAGAGAACAATTATATTGAATGTAGGAGGAGGCCATGTGGGGAGATCACATGGCCGCTCAGCCTCTCCTATAGTAATCCTGGAAACCAGACGAGAGTCACGTGACTGGCCTGAAGACAGCGCTGAATCGATATTTACAACACTCGCTTTTATGAAAAATGAATTCAGTGTGCTATGGCAGGATATAATAAAGTGGCTGGCAGTGAGCATTTACAAATTTTTAATTTTGCTAATAGCGGCAGGTGGGGGGGGGGGTGCGGGGTGGGGGGTTGTGCGGGTTGGGGCGGGGGTTTGGAGACAGAGACACACAGACACTAACTGACAGCAGGAAGGGGAGAGAGAGGAGAGCAGGGCAGCGTATGACTGAGGGACACACTTTGACCACGGTGGTCATGGCTCAGCAGCCATGATGTTTCGTGGTCAGTTTAGAGAGGGGGATACAGGAAATGGAGTGTTCAGGGTTTTTGTTTTTTGTTTTTTTACAGTTTAGAGGGGGGCAGATTACACTGCACAAGCACTGTGCTGTTTATTCTGCTTTATGGGACCAGGAAATCAATTTTTTTTTTGGGGGGTTGACAAACATCTTTAATCACTTGCCGACTGGCTCACGCCGATAGACGTTGGCAAAGTGGCACGGGTGTGCAAAATTATGTACCCGTACGTCACGTACGCACCGTGGGAGCGTGCCGCGGGTCCCGCAGACTCGCTGTCCACAGGTGGCCCGCGATCATGGCACAGTATCGCACGACTGCGCAATTGTCAGTTAAAAGCGTCGTAGTGCCGTATCGCAAAAAAAGGCTTGGTCAGGAAGGGGGTAAATCCTTCCTGGGCTGAAGTGGTTAAGTAATACAGTGTTTAAGCTGGTTTGATCATTTTACTTCCATTTCCTAGAGGGAGAGTTGTAGATGGCTGTGGATGGTATAAGACTGCATGTTCGATTAATTATGTGGAATGTATTTTCCATCTCTGCACATGTTCAGTCATTCCTCTGAAAATGGTATGTCAGCCTTCATTCTGACAACCTTTCCCTCAGGCTATCGAGCCTCTGTCTCGTTGCCTTTCCTTTCACATATTTGTAATACCTTCATTAGTAAATTCTAAATCAGGCACTCTTGCACCTGATAAAAAGGAATACATTTTTGTGTAATAATTCTTTATCCTGTGAGATGATGATGTTCAAAGCGCAAAAACCCCTAACAACCAATTAGAAATCATCTTTAAACTCCAGTAGAACTGGGCTAGTTCACTTAATATACCTTACAGTAGGTATCAATAAACTTTTTAATTGCATTTATGGGATGTTATAGTATTATGGATACGTCAAGGCTTAAGATTGTGATCAAGAGCCGCTGTATATTACAGCCATCATGACTTCCTTAGGCTGTTTTCACACTGTTGTGGTGCATTAATTCATGCATTCTGCTTAAGAAGCCTACTCACCAGGATCAGGTCTAGGGGGTGCTGGGGTGAACTGTGCTCCCCAGATTTTAATTGTGCCCCCAGGTCTCTAAAAGTGCATCCACTGATCCATCAGCCAGTCTAATGCAGGCAGTTGATCTAAGGGGGCACTCTGGTGGGGATACTTGATGTAAAGGGGCACTCTTGTGGGGGATACCTGATGTAAAGGGGTACTCTGGTGAGGACACCTGATATAAAGGGGCACTCTGGTGGGGACACCTGATGTAAAGGGGCACTCTGGTGGGGACACCTGATGTAAAGGGGCACTCTGGTGGGGACTCCTGATGTAAAGGGGCACTCTGGTGGGGACTCCTGATGTAAAGGGGCACTCTGGTGGGGACTCCTGATGTAAAGGAGCACTCTGGTGGGGACACCTGATGTAAAGGGGCGCTCTGGTGTGAACACCTGATGTAAAGGGGCGCTCTGGTGGAGACACCTGATGTAAGGGGGCACCTGATGTAGGGAGGCACTCTGATGAGGACACTGATGTAAGGGGCACTCTTATGGGGATAATTGATGTAAGGGAGGGGGCTCTGATGGGGACACTAATGTAAGAGGGAAATCTGAAGGTGGCACTCTGATGGGGATACCTGATGTAAGGGGGCACTCTGGTGGGGTCCCCGATATAAGGAGACACTCTTATGGGGACAACTGATGTAGAGGAGACTCTGGTGGGTTCACTGATGTAAGGGGAGAGTTTAATGGGGGCACTGATGTAAGGGGCACTTAATTTTTTTTTAAAGCGAAAATTAATCGCAGATCTTTGCAATCTGTCTAGGTTGACTGCTAGGGATTACAAACACATAATAACAGGTTACAAATAGTCTGTAAACCTAATGCAGAAACTTTGCCAAGCAGTCTAGTTTGTGTCTAATTGCGTCTATAATTTGCGCAATAAATTTCCCTTGCATATGATTGCCATTTGATAAATATTCTGAAAGAGTATGGCATGGCTGGAGAATGATGTCGCTCTATTTCATAAGAACCATTCGGTTATTTTGTGAGGATTTCACATGCATCACCATTTTTCTGTTTTAGTGATTGTTGTTTTGTTTTATGAGAATAGAGTTTGGCATAAGAGTGAGTACATTCATATATCAAGACCATCGGGAGTGGCATATCAAATATGGTTATACATCTACCTAGAAACAGGATTTAACTCTTAAAAATCCTTTCCATTCTAAATGTTCTCTGATCTCAAACATCATCATGAAAAGCCCAAGATGAAAAAATGTATGATTTATGCAGGGCTTTTTTTTCTCAAACAATAGGTGCTGGAACTCAACCACGACCCCCCAAAACCCCTCCCCACACACACCCACCAAATCTCAGCAAATAGTGGGTGTGGTCATATTTCGCAAACAGTAGAAGGGTCTTAAAGGGGCATCAAAAACCAGGATTGCATTACATACAGAGTGCAGAGTTCATGGGGGTTACACACAAAGTGCAGAGCTGTCACTTGTAAACACAGAAACCAGACTTCTGTGTTTACAATTGATTGTGGTGAGCAGGCAAAAGGGTCTGAGCCAGAGGTGGTGGAACTGAGTTCCACCAAGTTTCCCCTGAAAAAAAGCCCTGGATTTATGTTTTGCTATGCCACCAACTCCCCCCAAACACATTACCATCTTACGTCAAAATGTTTATTGAAGGAAGGGGTTTTCGTCACTTGTGGAAAACCGTGCAATCCCCGTTAGTTATGTAGCTTGGAAAAATTATAGGACAGAGACTGGAAACGGTGAATATCACCAGCATGGGTATCTTCCAACACCTTTGTTTCTTCTTGCATCGTGGTAGAATCTACAGGGAGTATGTGTCCCTGACTTGTTAGGACCTCTGTGTTTTCCTGATGGCTAGCAAGCTTGAATTTCAATTACATAGCTGATATTTATCAGAAGGTTACTGTTTCACACATCAGAAAGAATGCTGGCTTGAGAAACCTCTCATTATTTTATGGTAACCAAGCTTAACCTGTACTGCAAAGGTATTTGTTCTTTATCCAGAGCAGAGTAAGCATGGAAGCATATCAAATATAATGCGTTTCGCATCCTTGAAGATTAATGTTTTCTTTACGTTTTGTTGCCGTTTGCATCTCATGCTTAAAGTTCCCAATGGAAAGTCCCAGCCATGCAGATCATGTTCCAGGAATATTTTACTCTTATGGACTTACTTATCTGACAATTTACTGTATTTATAAATCTTTCGAAGGGTAATTCCAGGCAGTACAGAGAAACTGTCAAATAACTCACAGATAAAGTATCCATCCACAGCCCACACCCATCTGTAAAGTACCTTGTTCAGCTTTATGCTGGGCAGAGATTACTCTTCTTAAAGTGTTACTAAACCCAGGAGCCTGCAGTCACTATATCTGGTCTCCCACAGTACACAGAACATGGATATGCAAATATTTGAGTAAATATAAATGGCTAAATACGGTACCTTTTCTCGTCAGCAGTATATTGCAGTTTTGTGACTTCTATCAGCACTGGTTAAAGCTTGTAGGAGGAGTTTTTATTCTCCTCTGACTTACCTATGAGGCTGCTTGACCCCTGACCCTCTGTCTGGATAGTGCTGATTGGCCCTGTGCTTATCACATGCACCCTCCCCCCCAAAAAAAAAAAAAACTCTGTAGTAATACACACCAAATTGAGCATGTGCAGAGTGCCTTCAAGGCTCTGCTCTATCAGCAGATGGATTGGGGAGAGTAAACAGGGGGGGGTCAGAGAAGACAAGATGAAACAGCCTTTTTACATAATGTAGAGGAATAACTCCTTAGGAGCCACAGTTAGTATAACAAGCATGCTTTACTGTGTATACAGACTGATTTTACTGTTGTGGGTTTAGAAACACTTTAAGCTACAGAGCGAGATATGCTACTGCTGCAGCTATAGAAGAATGGACATTATAACTTGTCAACAGGAAGTTGAAACCTCTCCAAATTTAAAGGGTTACGAAACCCTTGTTTTTTTTTTTTTTTTTTTTAAATAACAAACATGTCATACTTTCCTCCTCTGTGCAGTTGGTTTGACACAGAATGCAGGACTTAGCCCAGCCACCCGGCACCCGGCACCCGCGTCATTGGATTTGATTGACAGGAGTGGGAGCCAATGGCTGTGCTGCTATCATTCTATCCAATTGGGACACGAGACATCAGCCATAGCTGGTGTGCTCATCCCCGGGGTGAGAAAGACAGGGCTAAGGTAAGTAAAACGGGGGGTCTGGGGGCTGCACCATGAGAAAGTTTTTCACCTTAATGCATAGAATGCATTAAGGTTGAAAACCACGAGGGTTTACAACCCCTTTAAGGAAAGTCCTAAACCGTTGTCCCCATTGGAAGATGTCCCCTCTACTACTGTTCTGGTGACAATGTGTAATATTTTGGACTTCCCAGATTTTATTATATTATGTATTGTGGGTGGAAACTGGAGCACCAGGAAGAAACCCACATGAACCCACTCTATGGCAGGGGTGTCAAACTCAATTTCATCACGGGCAACATCCCCTTTATGGTTGCCCTCAAAGGGCCGGTTGTATCTGGGGTGTGCGACATACAGAGTGCAGAGTTCAGGATTACGCTACGTGCAGAGAGCAGAGTTCAGGTGTGCGCTACGTACAGAGTGTAACGTTCAGGAGTGTAACGTTCAGGAGTGTACTACATACAGAGCGCAAGGTTCAGGACTCAATTATGTACAGAGTGCAGGGTTTAGGGGTGCACTAAGTACAGAGTGCATTACATACAGAGTGCAAAGTTCAGAGGTGTGCTATGTGCAGGGTTTAAGAGTGCGTTGCGCACAGTGTGCAACCCCAACCTGCCCTCAGAGCTTCCTCGTGTCTCTCTCTCTCCTACCTGGGTGAGAGCCGGAGGTGGTGGAATGGAGTTCCGCCACATTCCGGCTGCATAACTGGGTGCGAGGACCACATGACAAGGCCTTGCGGGATAGAGTAGGCCCACAGCCTTGTGTTTGACATATGTGCTCTATAACAATATTGTCCTGGATGGGATTGAAACTCGTAACCCAGGGCTTCAAGGTAGAAATTCTAACCAGTTCATCTAAAAAAGCCAACTACTCTGTGCATAATAACCTTTTAATCACCATTTTAAAGCTTCTTGGTTAGTTCTGGTTAGTTCAGGTCTCTAGTTCTGAGATGTTGGCTATTTTATATACTGTTTATGTCATTATTGATGTACTTCTCACAAATGTGTTCTTTTATGTGCTGTCTGCCTCACCCATCTCTCAATTCAAACTGTTTAAACATCCTACCACCCTTAACTATCATCCTCCACACCTAGTCTTCAACTATATGAGCACACCCTTTTAATGAAAGAGTGAAGTGTCTAAACTTTGGCATTTCCTACTTTAGTTTACATCTTAGTAACATTGTTTCACACCCAGACAGTGCCTTTACAGCCGAACTCCAACTCCAATGTCATACAAACTGGAAGAGGGCCGGTATATGTTCATGGGGGTATATGGTTCCTAAAAGTGAGTATCACTCAGTACAGCCACAGTGTACAGGGGTTGGACAAAAATATGGAAACACTACAAGCTTTGCAGGTGTGAAAATTACGACATGTTTCGCATTGAAAGTAGAAGCGACGTAACATGGGGTGGTAGACGGCATAAACGCCAAACCTACAAAGAACACTAGACATACCAAACTGGATTAATACCGGCCGCAGCCTTGTTTATTGGTTTTCACAAATATAAGCAATTAAAGCAGTTGTATGCCCTGAAAAAGAAAAAGAAACTGAAAGGCAAAGGCATAATGAGCTAGTAAGCACCGCATACTAGCTCATTATGAAATACTTAGAATGAAGTGCCCGCACCGCCTCCTGGTCAACGCTGAGGGAGCTGACATGTTTCTTCTGGGTTCGCCGCCTAGGCACTGTGAGTGGGCGAAGTTGTGATGATGTCACTCATGCATGCGGGCGGGAGTCCTCTTTTGGGCAAGGTCCAGCAGCATCCACCAGACCTTCAGAGGGCATGCACCGCTGACATCAGCGGCTGCATGCAAGTTGAATATCTCCTAAACCATACACGTTAAGGAGATATTCATTTTAACTACAGGTAAGCCTTATTCTAGGCTTACCTGTAGGTAAAAATGTGCAAGCGGGGTATACAACCCCCTTAACCATTCACCAGAACTCTTTTAATCAATAAATACTTTTAAAACTGTAAACAGAATCAGCCCAAATCAGTGCGGCGTTCTTCAAATATTCCTCTAGCCTCCTGCTTAAATAGGGATTCTAGGAGTTTCTGGAATGTTCTGGGGGGTCAGGTGACCTTAAGTGGACTATCCTGGAGGAGTCCCCAGAACTTTGTGGATGCACGCAAATGCTGGGATTGGATGCACTGGGGCTAAATGTCCAGTGTGCATGTTGCCTAAATAAAGCACTGAAATTGCAGGATGGTAACAGAATGACATTTTGTTTCATATTTAAGAAGACATTATTCTATTACAGAAAACACAACAATGATACAAGAAGACATAATGTGACTTGCACCTGCCTGTTCTGAGCCCTGTGTCAGCAGACATCGGGGGAATCGCAGCAGTAATGAATAGTATAATGGGAGAATGCCTCCCATTGACTGATTGCTTCATACCAGACAGAATCTTCTTTGTTCTTCTCATTCAAGATTTCACAAGTGAATGTAAAAGTATATTTAAACAAGCATTTGGATTATCAGAATCGTGGTATAATAAAACAAATCGTTATTCTTCATTACAGATTTATTTAAAGTAACCGTATTATATGCACTTTATGTATCAGGCAATTCCTTGAATTGTGAAGACAATGGGCTAACTTTGTCACACTATGAATTGCCTGATTGCACAACTCTGTGTCAGCACTGGTTTCACAAATGAATGAATTAAACAGAATGATGTTGCTCAGTATTTATCTTTTTCTTATTATAGAGATAACAGTGCCTCCAGGAGCATTACAGAATTATATTGGCACAGATCATTATTTGTCTTTAAAGAGGGACTCCACTCTCATGCCCGGTACACACGATCGGACATTCCGACAACAAAATCCATGGATTTTTTCCAACGGATGTTGACTCAAACTTGTCTTGCATAAACACGGTCACACAAATCTTGTCGGAAATTCCGAACGTCAAGAGCACGGTGACGTACAACACGTACGACGAGCCGAGAAAAATGAAGTTCAATAGCCAGTGCGGCTCTTCTGCTTGATTCCGAGCATGCGTGGAACTTTGTGCGTCAGATTTGTGTACACACAATTGGAATTTATGACAAAGGATTTTGTTGTCGGAAAATTTGAGATCCAGATCTAAAATTTTGTGTGACGGAAATTCCAATGCAAAATGTCCAATGGAGCCTACACACGGTCAGAATTTCCGACAACAAGCTCCTATCGAACTTTTGCCGTCAGAAAATCCAACCCTGTGTACGGGGCATAAGAGCTCATTCAGATGTGCAGCCAAGGGGTGGAAAAAGATGGCAATTCGACCACGGTTTTATCACCCCCCCCCCGATTGCCCACCTTAGCAAAACAATGCAGCCACTCAGGGCTGTGCACATGCTGGGGCAAAAATGAAATCACTGGTTGCATTCAGCGGGCAGCACGGTCACCGATTACGACCCATTGAAGTTAATGGGATTTTGCAATGCACCCATTTGGGGCGCAGTGGTTCTTCATTTTTTAGGGTTAAAACAGGTGGTGAGAAAGGCAGCATATCGCCTCCCAGCCATCTGTCAGCCACAGCAGACCGCTTTCCAGAAAAGCAGCAAGGGCTGCTGCAAGTGAGAACGAGCCCTAAAGTTTGTTTTTTTCTTGTCTGCTTAGTTGTCCTAAAAAAATATTCGCATGCCCAACAAATCCAATGTCGTGCATGCAAGGTCTTGTGCTGCCATCTTTTCTTATACCAATAGAGGGCAGGCTATTTCTTCCTGGTTCTTGCAGCTGGCCCTCTAATGACTCGGCACATACACATTGAGGTGGATATTGCTTGGCACCCTAATGGCTCAGCTCATTTGCCTTGTGATAGATATTACTTGGTGACCTGATGATGTGGCACATGCACATTTTGCTGGGAATTGCTTGGTGAAGTGTGTAAAGATTGCTCCAAAGTCTCCTGGGATGTATGCTGTATCCCGGGATACTTACTTCATGCATCCCAGGAGGCTTTGGGCATTGAGAGAATGTCATTCCAGCAGGAAGTGTGGGATTGAGTCCCACAACAGTTTTTTGAGAAATTGCTTTAATGTCTAACTGTGTTCAAATGTTAACGGGGGGGGTTAGGGTGGTTGTAGGGGATGAAGAAAGACTATATAAAAACACCAAAGAGGGTGTAGGTTGGCTTTAGGCTCATGTAAATGTCAGGATTACAGTACTGTGCAAAAGTGGGCAATAGCACAGGGATGACGTTTCCCCCGTTTGCAGTAGTGCAGCGCAGAATCTGTCATCGCGTTCATTCACATATTGTATTTGGTGCATTGTTGCGCTACGTTCTTAGGGCAACTATTCATTCCAAAGGACTGCCCTATGTGTGCAAACGTGGCAAGGAAGTTCATGCACCTTTTTGGGCTTTAAGTGTTTTTAACAATTTTTTGGTTTTGCCTGGCGCACTTGGTGGGCCATTGAATGGCACTGGAAGCACATGTGTTTGTCAAGCATTTCCTAAACACATCTAAATTTTTGTGCACATTCCCATTCTACACTACTCTGAATGTGGATTTGGTAGCTTTCTTGCGATACTAAAGCCACTAGCTATTTATCACTAACAGTAGTGATCAACTGCTACACACACACAGCACAAATCACTCACTAAAGTGCAAGCTACACAACTGGCATATAAGAAAATGTAATAACACATAATTGCATGGTGATCCAAGTATTTGCTTAATAACTGCTGTATAACACTTGCCACAGACTAGACATTTGTGTAGTGAGTGCTATTCTAATGCCGCGTACACACGACCGGACTTTACGGCATAATTGGTCCTGTGGACCAGAGTCCGTCGGACAATTTGTGGGCTCCAGCAGACTTTTTTTCCCCAAAAGTTCGGCGGACCTAGAAATGAAACATGTTTCAAATCTTTTCGACGGACTCGAGTCCGGTCGAAAAGTCCGCTCGTCTGTGTGCTAGTCCGACGGACAAAAACCGAGGCTAGGGCAGCTTTTGGCTACTGGCTATGAACTTCCTTATTTTAGTCCAGTCATACATCATCACGTACGAATCCATCGGACTTTGGTTGATCGTGTGTAGGCAAGTCCGTTCATTCAGAAAGTCCGTCGTAAAGTCCGTAGAAAAGATCGCCGGACAAAGTCTGCCGTAAAGTCCGCTCGTGTGTACGCGGCATAAGTGATCCAGAGCCCATTCGCATTAGTGTGCTGCAGTACTGCATATTGTGTGCATTGAGCTGTAATGATATACAAAAAGTACTGCATGTTCAATTTTAGGACTGTTGGGATGCATTCGACAGGCACTATAATGGGCAATGTAAATGGGCCTAAAGTGTACTGATAATGGATAAAAACCATTTCACATTTTTGTTAAAAACTGAGCTCCAGTGGAGAGATTTCTCTCAATATAATGTCCTTTAGACTCAAAAGGAAATGAGAAGATACAGTAGCTCTCTTACACTGTTGTAAACAGGACAAATGTCCCCATAAGAGGTTTTCACCTATATTCCTGTTAGTGACAGCTGAAAATTAGAGATCCCCCCCCCCCCCCCTCATTTCCAGTCTCAATGGCAGTGGTCACCATGACAAAGAGAGCAGTGTAAGCTCCCTAATGGGGAGACAGATAGCAATAAATACCTAAGAGGGTCTTCTAGTCTTGTACCGATGCTGGTATCATTATCGATTTCGATACTAAGCATCCCAACCATGACACTACCTGCCTGGAGTTTGCATGTTCTCGCTGTGCCTGCGTGGGTTTTCTCCGGGTATTCTGGTTTCCATCCCACACTCCAAAGACATGCTGGCTAATTTGATCCTGTTTAAATTAGCCCTAGTATGTGTATGTATGAATGTGAGTTAGGGACCTTGGATTGTAATCTCCTTGAGGGCAGGGACTGATGTGAATTTACAATATATTTGAAAAAAAAAAAAAAACGCTGCGTAAATTGGCGACGCTGTATAAGTACCTGAAATAATAATAATTTTCACAAGTACTTGTACTCGTGCAAATGCTCAGATACTAAAACCGATACCTTCAAATCCGCTGGCAGTAACTTTAACCTTTAAAACGGATTCACATATGTGCGAGGGACCAGTCCCAGTGCAATTTGTAAAAAGAGTCTGGTGCAATTTCGTTCAGCAATTTAGGTGCAAAATTTTAAAGTGTATGGCACTGAATATTGCACCTAAACCAGACTGAAAATCGTACCAGCTATAAATGAGGGTGGTGGCAAGCTTTTTTTTTCACGTGTGTGTTTGTATTGGTCCAGCAGCACACCAACACCTTTGCAGCAATTGTACTATTTGCTGGGTGTTTGGTGTGCTCCTGTACCTTTAAGAAGGGTTGGGCTCCCCTTCAGTCCACCTGCCCTCATTTATCCATCAGAATGTATGTGCCTCCACTGTGGGGACACTCATATTTTAGTGTTAGGACCACAGATACCAGGGTGCCGTGATGTGGCTCTGTGGCTCACGCATGCGTTTGCGGACTAAACCCCTGTTTTTTAACGCATACTGTTAGACGGGTCAATTTGGTTGTCTGCAAGCTGCTGGTAAGTAGGCTTTGTTTTTTTTCCTGGGCATTCTCCAGACTTTGTTGTTTGAAAATTGTACCCGACTGTTTTTAACCACTTCCCGCCTGGCCCATAGCAGATGACAGCCGGGCGGTGGTTCAGTTATCCTGACTGGGCGTCATATGCAGTCCAGCAGGATAACATACCGCCGCAGTCTGACACACCGCTCCACTGTCACCGATCCGGCGGAGGCTCTTAACCACGTGGTCAGCCGTGTCCAATCACAGCTGATCACAATGTCAATAGGAAGAGCCGTTGATCGGCTTTTCCTCACTCGCGTCTGATAGACGTGAGTAGAGGAGAGCCGTTCGGCGGCTCTCCTGGCAGGGGGGATCTGCGCTGATTGTTTATCAGTGCAGCCCCCCCTCAGATCACCACACTGGACCACCAGGGATCGCCACTAGGACCACCAGGGAAGGGGCAACATGTGGATGGCCAGGTATGTACCCCATGGCAATCCACATGTGCCCAATCAGTGCCCACAAATGGACACTGATTGGCACCATTTTGTTGAAGTGATGCCACCTTAGGGACATCAGTGCAAACAATCAGTGTCATCAGTGCCACCCATCAGTGTCCATCGGTGCCACCTGTCAGTGCCCATCCGTGCCCATCAGTGCCCACCTATCAGTGCCCATCTGTGCCCATCTGTGCCAACTATCAGTGCCACCCATAAGTACCCATCAATGCCACCTACAAGTACCCATCAATGCCACCTACGAGTACCCATCAATGCCACCTACGAGTGCCCATCAGTGCCGCCTATGAGTGCCCATCGGTGGCACCTATGAGTGCCCATCAGTGCCGCATACCAGTGCCAGCTATCAGTGCCTATCAGTGCCCATCAGTGCCGCCTATCAGTGCCCATCAGTGCCACCTCATCAGTGCCCATCAGTGCCGCCATATCAGTGCCCGTCAGTGCAGCCATATCAGTGCCTGTCATTGAAGAAAGTGTACTTATTTACAAAATTTTTTTAACAGAAACAAAGAAAAACTTGTTTTTTTTCAAAATTTTCGCTTTTTTTTTATTTGTTGCGCAAAAAATAAAAACCACAGAGGTGATCAAATACCACCAAAAGAAAGCTCTATTTGTGGGAACAAAATGATAAAAAATGTGTTTGGGTACAGTGTAGCATGACCGCGCAATTGTCATTCAAAGTGCAACAGCGCTGAAAGCTGAAAATTGGCCTGGGCGGGAAGGTGTCTAAGTGCCTGGTATTGAAGTGGTTAAAATTGCACTGCAGCCAGCCTTCACGTGTGAACAAGTTCCATAGAAAACCAGTTTGATTCACATGTCATGTAAATCAGATGTGGCTCAAAATGCAATATATAATACTAATTTATTAATAAAGTAAACAGAACCACATAAAATGTATTTAGTGTTTGATTATTATATTAGCTCATATAATAATGTATCACGTGACACTAAAAATAGGTATCAGTAATTGGTATCGGCGAGTACTTGAGAAAAAGTATCTGTACTCGTATTTGGTCTTAAATAACTGATATTGGTGAATCCCTAGGGTCTTCATGAGGGGATCAGCTGAAAAAATGTTTCCTGCTCTATTTACTCTTAGGCTCGATTCACACAGGGGCAACACGACCTCAGCGCGACTTTGCACGGCGACTTCAACGCGGCTTCAACGCGACTTCAGCGTGACTTTAATCAATTTACAACGCGACTTCAAGTCGCCTCCAGGACAGGCGACTTTGGCTGTGGCCAATCACAGAATAATCAGCTCTCTGGGAGGGAGGGGTTTGCCTGGGCAAACTAATTTTTTTTAACTGTAAAGTCGCTTCAGTATAGATGGAGATCCGACTTGGAGGCGACTTCCATTGAATTGAATGGTACAAGTCGCCTAGAAGTTGGATCCAAGTAGTACAAGGAGTACGCTCTGAAGTCGGAGCGACTTCAGTAGTGTCAATTAAGACGCTCCCATTAACTGTAATGTAAATCTCTTCTTGGGGCGACTTGGGGCGACTTGAGGACTTACAAGTTGGATCCCAAGTCATCCTAGTGTGAACCGACCCTTATAACAAATAGAACAAATTGAACTGGACACTTAACTATGGGTCTTCACTCTACCAAACTCGCAACTTTCAGTCAGGGGACCTCTTCTTCAGACCCATCTGATCTTAGAGAGCATCCTCTTAACTATGAAATAATATGTCAACTGATCTAAATACCAACCAACATCTATATCTAGCATGACACCAATATATCTTCATTTAACTAGCATTGTCTATTTGAATAGAATCTGTGTTAAACTCCATATTATTCACTATGGACCACCATCACTTCCTGTTGGGGCCAGGAAGTGAAGGGAAATTTCCCCAATGGGGCACAGATGGTGAAAAAATAAATAAAAAATGGACAGGGGTTATAACCCTCCCTTACCCTATCCACAACTGAATTTAATTCATTATTGTTGCTTGACCTGGGGTAGAAAACAGGTAGAATTTGCTTGCTATGGGCAACTCCTCCGCTTCCTTTGCTCTTGTTATGAAGACATTTTCAATGTAGAATAGATTTTCATTACGGATTTAAAACTACAACCCTAACAGCAGATATACCATTTGTTTTCTGCATGCTATTTTGTAGCATTTGCAATATGTAGATAAGCTAGGGATATGTTCTGCAGCTCTCAAATGTCCCATTTCATTTTAAAAAAAAAGATAAAACATAGCTGTTAAAAACAGATAATTTACCTAACTTCATAAACATAAAATCTGCTCTGATATTATCTCTTTAATCCCACTAAGAAGGCATAGGCATGCTTCTGGAACAAATCAAGCATTAGCACAATTTATTATGATTCTCCTATTATCTAAGTTTGGTACCTCGGTATGCAATACGCTAAACCTGCCTTGGACAGCAGATGGCAGTGTTGTCCCATGCCTTAAAAAGAATTGGTTCACATGTAAAAAAGAACACAAGACAGCATGCTCGGAATTATTGATTAGATGAGTCATAGTTTTTGAAGCGGTGATTTAAACTATAAATAACTTCAGTTGAAAAGGTGAGAACAAGAACCATGCCAACACAAAGACAAAACCTTTTTTTTTGTAAGAAAAATATCCATTCCACAGGCAAAATAATAATCGGGGTTCTCAGCTTTTTATTGGGAACTATGGATTGTTCCTGTAGACAATAATGTCTTCTACAATAAATCCTGTAGCTTTATGGTGAGATCGCTGTGAAGATTTCTATTGATCTGTTTACTTGTGCCTTACCATTGGTTGGCGGCGCTGCTCTTTGTTATTGACGCTCAAAGTTTTGCATTTGGGAAAAACATCAGACATAGATAGCTATGTAGGTAAACGTCAATGCAAAGATGCATTGGCATTTACAAGAGTCCACTTGTATGGCAGGCTTCATGCGGCACCTACAGCTCCCCCGGGCGTGAGAAAGCCCAGGGAAATTCACACTAGTCATATAAAATGTATATAAATCTCCATCTGAATAAAACCTGAGCCCCCCGATCACCAGTGCGGCTTTAAAATGGCGCTACTTCAGGGCGATTTCAAAGCCGCACATCAGTACGATTTGCACTGCCTGTTGTGGCTTGCAACTTCATACAGCAAAATGTAGTGTAGTAACCTTTCATCATAGTTGCTGCGGCATGAGTTGCTGCAATTTCAATGGTTCCATTGCCGAGTGCGGTGCAACTTGTCATGCAATTGGAACTGTCAAATCGTATTACAAATCGGTGTGAACAGGGGCATATAGTTCAGGGAAAATGTAACCATCCTTCCTAGTTCTTGTTTGGTGAACTATATAGTGACAACGTAGATAGGAATATGAAACTTTATGCTTTCAAATGAGCTTTTACTAAAATAATCACATGACCTACAGAGCAGAGTCTGTTTAAAAGGAACATTATAATTCAGGTGTTCCTAGGGGATCATGATGTAAAATTCAGCATTCTGATTTAGTGCCGGTTCACACTACTGCGCTCTACGAGAACGCATGTGATTTGTACCGCACTGCACAAATCACATGCGATGTCCATGCGATTTCAGCCATACAAATAGTATGGCTGATATTGCATCGCATCAAGACCAAAATCGCACAGGACCCTTTTTTTGGTCCGCACCAGAATCAGATTCATGTCCAAACTGACAGTTCGCAGTGCAAAATGCGAGCTGAAATGGGGGTGTCATTAACAATGTATTGACAGTCCCGGCAATTCGCATATGGTAGTGTGAGCTGCCGTGCGAGTCGGGTGCGATGCGGGAAGCCGCAGTGGATTTTCAAAGTTACCGCATCGCACAACTGTGAACCGAGCCTTACATGTTTTCAGCACTGAAAATCCCATGTTGAGAACTCCTGCATCAAAAACAAATGTACTGCAGGCAAATAGATCTTTTTAACTTTGATTGCATCACCTGGACTAGCTGCAATCTTGTCTGACCGAGTTGTTTGGTCACCGGAACACTATACATGTTTGCTGCAAACCGAAAATAGTATTCCAGAAGAAAAACCTAATACCAACCGTGAAGCATGGTGGTGGAAATGTTATGGATTGAGGTTGATTTGCTGCTTCAGGGTATGGGCAGCTCACAGTCATTGAGTCAGGTACACGCTCTGCATCATATCGAAGTGTACTGGAGAAAATATGAGGCCATCTGTCCCAAAGTTGAATTTGAACGGGAAATCAGTCCACATGATAATAAGCTAAAGAAAAAGAAAAATAAGGGTTATGGATTAGACATGTGCAATTCATTCATTTGGTTTCGAATTCGTTTTTCGACTAAATTCAACAAATTCCTTAATTCAGAAATATTCGAATTAACGTAAACTCGTTTAACGAAAATCCGAAATACGAATACGAATTTATCTGAAGTTACGAATTATCCGAAATAATGAATGGCGCATCTAAACTTTTGGAACGTAACAATATAATAATAGTAAAAAACAACATTTTAACAAAAACCTGTTTTGCCTTTAGTTATATTCTTAATTTCCAATTTAATTTCTCATTCAATTTTCTAACACTTAGTGGGGTCAAATCAGTGTTCATTTTCAATCACATTGGCGAGTAAATTTGATGCAGCGGGATAGAAATTTTTTCTCCAATGAACTACTAACAGTGAATATACAGTATTGTAAAAAAAAACAGTTTAATATGTTTGGGATTCTAGTCAAATGACATGTCTGGGCAAAATTTGAATTCCACTTGGGTAGCAGTCCTTGCAGCCTCTGTAATGGATTGCTTTTCATAGGGCAGGTAGAGGCTGTCAAGTATTCCGGGCACAATACTGCCACCTCCCGAGTACCTTTTATTTTTGACGGCCCCCACGGGTTGCAGCAAAGCAATTTGCTTGATTCCCCCATCAACACAGACAGTGATTATCGCTAGCGGCTATAACAGGCATTACCAATAATCACAAGAGAATCTGGCAGGCTGGTTGTACCCAAGTTAATTGATCAATCAACTTGGTACATTCAGTTTGCCCATAAATGGTTCAAATTTTGTCCGGTTCCTGCTGACCCGGCTGAGATTCGAACTGTGTATGGCCGGCCTAACACATATATGTGGCATTCAGGGTGTGGGCTTTTAAACCTGGCCACAGCATATATGTGTTGTTGTGTTTGTGCTGGAAGCGTGCTTAATTTCACACTCCCAGCACTGAGACTGGACTGTTCTTGACAGCCCCGGGTCTCTATGCACAACTGGGACCCGGGGGAACCAGATCCTGGTCACATGATCTCTGTGATAACCTCTAATTGGCTATCACAGTGATCATTCATTCTTCAGCAAGTGCCTGTGTCCTCTCTCCTATGTGAAGAGGAGAAACAACAGACTTCAGTGCTAGTGAGGAGGAAAAGATAGGGGGGGGGGATTTACTAAAACTGGAGAGTGAAAAATCTGGTGCAGCTCTGCAGAGAAACCAATCCACTTCCAGATTTTTTGTCAAAGCTTAATTAAACAAGCTGAAGTTAGAAGCGGATTGACTGCCATGCACAGCTGCACCAGATTTTGCACTCTCCAGTATTAGTAAATGTACCCCACCATATCTATTTCACCTTTGGAGAAGTCTGTATGAAATGAGTCTGTTGATGGGAGAAAAATAAAAATTCACTAGTTCAATGCTTTACCTAGTTTGAGTATAGGTGTCAGGGTTAGTGGCAGTGTAGGTGTCAGTGTTAGTGGAAGTGTAGGTGTCATTATTAGTGGCAGTGTAGGTATCAGTGTTAGTGGAAGTGTAGGTGTCATTATTAGTGGCAGAGTAGGTGTCATTATTAGTGGCAGTGTAGGTGTCATTATTAGTGGCAGTGTAGGTGTCAGTGTTAGTGGAAGTGTAGGTGTCAGTGTTAGTGGCAGTGTAGGTGTCAGTGTTAGTGGCAGTGTAGGTGTCAGTATTAGTGGCAGTGCAGGTGTCAGTGGCAGTGTAGATGTCAGTATTAGTGGCAGTGTAGGTGTCAGTGTTAGTGGCGGTGTAGGTGTCAGTGTTAGTGGCAGTGTAGGTGTTAGTGGCAGTGTAGGTGTCAGTGTTAGTGGCAGTGTAGGTGTCAGTATTAGTGGCAGTGCAGGTGTCAGTGGCAGTGTAGATGTCATTATTAGTGGCAGTGTAGGTATCAGTGTTAGTGGCAGTGTAGGTGTCAGTGTTAGTGGCAGTGTAGGTGTTAGTGGCAGTGTAGGTGTCAGTGTAGGTATCAGTGTTAGTGGCAGCGTAGGTATCAGTGTTAGTGGCAGTGTAGGTGTCATTGTTAGTGGCAGTGTAGGTGTCAGTGTTAGTGGCAGTGTAGGTGTCAGTGTTAGTGGCAGTGTAGGTGTCAGTGTTAGTGGCAGTGTAGGTGTCATTATTAGTGGCAGTGTAGGTATCAGTGTTAGTGGCAGTGTAGGTGTCAGTGGCAGTGTAGATGTCAGTGACATTGTAGGTGTCAGTATTAGTGGCAGTGTACGTGTCAGTGTAGGTGTCAGTATTAGTGGCAGTGTAGGTGTCAGTGACAGTGTAGGTGTCAGTATTAGTGGCAGTGTAGGTGTCAATGTTAGTGGCAGTGTAGGTGTCAATTTTCGTGGCAATGTAGGTGTCAGTGTTCGTGGCAGTGTAGGTGTTAGTGACAGTGTAGGTGTGTGTATTAGTGACAGTGTAGGTGTCAGTATTAGTGGCAGTGTAGGTGTTAGTGACAGTGTAGGTGTCAGTATTAGTGGCAGTGTAGGTGTCAGTATTAGTGGCAGTGTAGGTTTCAGTGACAGTGTAGGTGTCAGTATTAGTGGCAGTGTAGGTTTCAGTGACAGTGTAGGTGTCAGTATTAGTGGCAGTGTAGGTGTCAGTGACAGTGTAGGTGTCAGTATTAGTGGCAGTGTAGGTGTTAGTGACAGTGTAGGTGTTAATATTCGTGGCAGTGTAGGTGTCAGTATTAGTGACAGTGTGGGTGTCAGTATTAGTGGCAGTGTAGGTGTCAGTGACAGTGTAGGTGTCAGTATTAGTGGCAGTTTAGATGTCAGTGTTAGTGGCAGTATAGATGTCAGTGACAGTGTAGGTGTCAGTATTAGTGGCAGTGTAGGTTTCAGTATTAGTGGCAGTGTAGGTGTTAGTGTTAGTGGCAGTGTAGATGTCAGTATTAGTGGCAGTGTAGGTGTCAGTATTAGTGGCAGTGTAGATGTCAGTGTTAGTGGCAGTATAGATGTCAGTGACAGTGTAGGTGTCAGTATTAGTGGCAGTGTAGGTTTCAGTATTAGTGGCAGTGTAGGTGTTAGTGTTAGTGGCAGTGTAGATGTCAGTATTAGTGGCAGTGTAGGTGTCAGTATTAGTGGCAGTGTAGATGTCAGTGTTAGTGGCAGTATAGATGTCAGTGACAGTGTAGGTGTCAGTATTAGTGGCAGTATAGGTTTCAGTATTAGTGGCAGTGTAGGTGTTAGTGTTAGTGGCAGTGTAGGTGTTAGTGTTAGTGGCAGTGTAGGTGTCAGTGTTAGTGGCAGTTAATGGCAATTAGTGGCAGTGTAAGTGGCAGTTAGACCCCTTTCACACTGTGCCGCCACCAGCGTCAGCGGTAAAGCGGCTCTATTTTTAGTGCCGCTTTACCGTCGTTTTAGCGGCTCTATTCGGTCACTAGCGGGGGCAGTTTAAACCCCCAGCTAGCTGCCGAAAAGGGGTTAAATCGGTATTGCAGCGCTGCTCCATTGATTTCAAGGGGGAGCAGTGGTGGAGGAGTGGTGAGTACACCGCTTCAAAGAAGCTGCTGGCAGGACTTTTTCTGACGCCCTGCCAGCGTACCGCTCCAGTGTGAAAGCCCTCGGCTATCACACTGGAGTGAATGGAGCAGTTGTTTTAGGGCGGTTTGGAGACGCTATTTTTAACGCTATAGCGCCTGCAAAACGCTCCAGTGTGAAAGGGGTCTAAGTGTAAGTTGGGGTCCGTGGTAGGTGATGGCAGGATTAGTGATAGTGTGTTTTAGGTAAGAAAAAAAAAAGTTTTATATTTAGTGTCCGTGCGAGTGTTAGTGTCTGTATCACTGTGGTAGGACTTTAAAAAAGAAGAAAATCAAAATTTGTACTTTTGTTTCTTGGCCCGACTACAGGTATATAGAACAAATCATACACACACATATGTGGTATTGTTGTGATCGTCAGGAATTGGGGAATTTATTTTCAGTGAGGGGGGGGGATTGGTTGTGGTACATGGTACTGATAGAAAAATATTCAGCTAAATTTTAAAAAACTTAAACATTTACTTTTTTCTACTATTTTGGGCCATTTTTCTTTTGATAATAAAAAAAAATATATCAGCAGATATCCACTACATTTCAAAACAAATGAAAGCCCAATCTGTCCTGACAAAAATGATATAATCTACCTCGATACACTAAGTAGTTTCGATAAGTACAGTTTTAAAAACACATGTTAAAGTTGCAAAATTAGGCTTGGACGTTAAGGATTTTTTTTTTCCCTGGTTATAAAGGGGTTAATACCAGTCATTTTTGTTTACTGGCCCCTTAAGAGAACCTGTTCCACCAACAGGACTCGGATATAGCCAGTACGTCATATTCCTCTCCATTAAAACGGAGTTCCACCCAAAAATGGAACTTCCGCTTTAAGTGCAGGTGACCCCCTGGCATGCCACATTTGGCATGTCTTTTTTTTTTTCGGGGGGAGCAGGTACCCTGTTTTTAGAGGCACCGCTTTAAGGCCATAATTAAATTGTTTCCTGTTATATTTTTAAAGCACAAGACTCCATTAAAATCAGTTGGGAAGCTCTGATATATCCTCTATGTTCTATGACCTTCTGATAACCTCTATACACTGAACATCGTCACAAAGCTCTTAAACCAGCATTTCATTTTTTCACAGACATTTATGTAATCCTGTAAATAATTGCTAAGCAAAATGCTTTGTTAGAGGAGTAGACATTTTATAAAACGTCCTTGGACGGGCTCACATCGCTCGCTCCTACATGTCTCTTGCAGAGAGGGTCATATCACATCAAAAACAATAGGAAGAAAAAATGATGTATTGCCATGGCAACAGTTATTGCTACTGAATCCTCCAGTGCTGTGTGGCCACTTCACAAAGAGGAGCGATGAATACGATGTCACTCCTCAATGATTGGTGGTTGCCATGGTAATAATACAGTTATTGTCATGGCCGATGATGTTGTTATTAAGGCTTTTTTTTCTGCGAGTCATTTAACGCATTTTCTTCTTCCTCAGTATGTTGAGACCAAACATTTTTTTTGCCATGCAGTTTTTAAAGGTATATTAGCAGACTCGATATTCTAGATTTTTATTGTGTTTCTTGTTATAGTTGCATGCCGGCAACAGAACAGCTGTATCATTTACATCAGAGAGTCATTTATGTGCATTGCTCAGTGTGACTCACAGCTCTGCTACATTTCCTTGCTGATAAACGTAGATAGAAAATCTACTTTGTGTGCACCAAATGCCTTTGCAAACCTAGGTAATACTTTGTAAGAGCAGCAGTGACATCATCACTGTGCTGCAGAGAGCAGAGCTGTGGGAGGAGTCAAGCATCTCCACCCACTTCAGGCTGCTTGCAGAAAACTACCTGAGGGGGCGGAGACAAGACCAGTCACCCTGCACAAGGAGAGAGAGATCCGGTGACTGGTCTTTATTAGAGGAAGCTTCTGCACCAAGGCAAACTTTTACACTGGATTACTGCACAGATCTGGAAAAAATATACAAAGCACGCCAGGATTCAAGTACGTTCACAAATGCCTCTTGTATTTAGACAATATTATATGTTGGAGTTCAGCTTTCAGGTTGGTTTTAGTGTGCAGAAAACATGATGTCATTATTAGGCTCAGGCCTGCTTTCTCTCTTCAGGTCCATTGCTGAATGGAAAAAGAAGGGTTCTGTTAGCCAGTTTGGTCAGTAGCACGAAATGAAAGAAACCTGTCTTACATAATGTTCTGTTTGTGTGGGTTCTGACAGTAAACTGACAGTTACACACAATGCCATTCTGTTCAATGTCCGCTATTGGAAAATTACAATTACTGAGATGATCTGGAAAAAGTGAAAAATGACATTCAGTATAAGGACAACTACAGCTTTCAGGTAAAACAAACTACAAATGTGCATCATCAGGCATTGTATACATTTGCTGGTGATCTAAACCTGTGGGCAGTAGTGTATTTAGGTTTTGTGCTGCCCCAGGCCTGACTAAACTCATGTACCCCCTTATTCAAATATGACCCACCCTTCCTGTCAAGGCCACACCCCTTGCTGTTTAAGACCTGCCCTGAAATTTTTGAGTGGGGACACTAGTTATGGGGGCTGGGGGGGGGGGGGGGGCAATGGATTCCCTTAATTTGCATAGATTTCCTCTCACTTCCTGTTTGGCTATGGAGCAGGAAGTGAAGGGAAATCTCTGCAATGGGACAAGGATGGTAAAAAATAAACTGTCATGGGCCATAACCCTCCTTTACTCTATCCAAAATGAAAAAAAAAAAGCTGTTGCCTGTAGTTCTACTTTAAGCACAAATTTCTGATAATATTATGGAGAGGACTAAGAAGATATAACCATGCCAATAGTGTAGCAGAAAACATAGCACAGTGAGGAAGGTTTGTGCTCCAGGATGATAGGACAGTCAAAATTAGAAGCAGCCCCCCCCACACACACACACAGTTGCGGAATGCCAGCTGCCTGCATACCGGAAGCAGTGCGGCCACTTTATGGGGGCGCTAGACTAATTTGCCTCTCAGCCCAGTCCGCCCAATAAGACTGGTGCTAACAGTGTAGCATAAGCTGGCGGGGACTCTTTCTGTGCTGCCCCCCTGCAAAGTGCTTCCCTAGGCCTGGGCCTTGTCGGCCTAGGCCAGGAGACAGCATTGCCTGTGGGTCGTTGCCCATATAAGCTGTTTGTTCATAACTTGTTTGCTTCATGCGCCTATGCTCAGGCCTAAAGATAAGTTGCTTAATGCATTGTAGGATGGGGCAGGGGACATGCATTGTCTCTGCTACCTAGGTGAATGCCTTTGAGGGGGAGAGAAGCATATCTGACAAAAGCCTGCTGGCACAATCCATCACATTGATAGTCAGTTGAGGAATGCCTCTTACACTAGTGCCCCTATATTGGTGGTCAGTGACAATGTGCCCCCTGTACATTGGTGGTCAGTGAAGATGTGCCCCTTTACATTGGTGGTCAGTGAAATAGTGCCTCTTTTACATTGGTGGTCAGTGTAGATGTGCCCTTGTATATTGGTGGGCAGACATGCCCCCTTTCTTTTGATGGTCAGTGCAGAAGTGCCCCTTTCATTGGTGGTCAGTGTGGATGTGACCCTTTACGTTGGTGGTCAGTGAAGATGTACCCTCTTTACATTGGTGGTCAGTGTAGATGTGCCCTTGTATATCCACTTAAGGACCAGGCTTATTTCTAACTCATTATTTACAAGTAAAAATCTGTATTTGTGTATATATGTGTATATATAAATATAATATAGATGTGTAAATATAATTTTTTAAGCAGAGGCCCTAGAGAATAAAATGGTGGTTGTTGCCATTTTTTTATGTCACACATTTTTTCAAATGCAATTTTTTGGGAAAAAATACACTTTAATGATTTAAAAAAAAAAAAAAAAAAAAACAATATATACCCCAATTTTGGAAATCTGAAAGATGTTAATAGATACCCAACATGTCAGGCTTTAAAATTGCGCATGCTCGTGGAACGGTTGCCAAACTATGGTACTTAAAAATCTCCATAGGTGACTATTTAAAACTTTCTACAGGTTACCAGTTAAAGAGGAGTTCTAATGCTAGAATTATTGCTCTCGCTCTGAAGTTCACGTCGATACCTCATGTGTGGTGCGAACACCATTTACATTTGTGGGCGTTCACCACTGCGCAGTAGCAGTGCCAGAGCTACCGATCAACCAGGTAAGACTGGGAACCATCGGAAAGCATCGGGAGGGGGGCGCCCCCTTCCGCTGCTTCTAAAGGCGATCCAGCGGTTAATCCAGACACTCGTATCACTTTTATCAGAAAATCGGTGCCTAACGTAAAAATGAATACGGGGTTAAGGCATCTAGCTGCAGCCATAACGCCGTTAATAAAATGTCAAAGTCATGACTTATTTTCCTAGTTAGGTGGTTGGCAAGTGGTCTTTGAAGACGTGCTCCTTTACACTGGTGTTCAGTGGAGAAGTGCCCTGTATGTTGATAGTCAGCATAATGTTCTTCATTACATTGGTAATCAGTGTACTTTGGTGGTCAGTGGAAAGGTCTCCCTCTCCCCCTTTCATTGGTAGTTTGTGAGAGAAGGTCCCCTAACATTGGTGGTCAGTGGGAAGAATTATGCTCCTTACATTATGAGTCACTGTGAGAAGAGCCCTTTTACTTTAGTGTTTGAAACAAAGAATGCCTCTTACTGACTGCTAAAAAAATTGGTGGCAGGGGTTAACTGCCTGGCAGATGTGCCACGGAAACCGCCAAGTGGCAGTGATACTGAAACAACACAGGTCACTGTCACGCAGAAGATCAGTCCGCCCAGACGGGTCACTTCTAATCTTGATCTCTAGAAGAATCCCTAGTAACATCCTGCCAAACCTGTGGGCCTATGTATGTCTAGATGGGAAAGGCTAGGAAATTGTTTTTTTCCCCCAGTTACAGTCATAATAATTCAGTTAATTCAAAGGTTTTTGCACTCTTTATCACATTTCAGTGCGTCTAACTTCTGACAGCCTCTGTCATTTAAATATTAATATTACTTTGCTTTGTGTTTATTTTTAGTAAAGGGTTGCCTGTCATATGGAAATTCAGTGTGCTGTTTGTACAGCCTGCCAACATTCCTGCATTATTGTGGAAGTAATACATAAAACAACAAAGGTTTACTGCTTCTATTGCACAAAATGTTGGCAACAATTTCTGCCTGCTTCTGTTCTGGAGATATTACACAGAACGTACCTTTAAAAAATGGGCTTTGACATTTTAAGAAAGGATGCCGTATGAAAGAATCTGTAGGGAAGACCATCTGCATGCTTATTAGGAGTGTAGTGACCAGGTTTTATAACTCATGTGATTACGTAATTCCTCGAGAAGTTGGTCCTGTGAACATTAGAGCTGTGCTTTGCAGGGAGAAGAAACAGAAAGGTCCTTCCCTCTGTACAGAGCCCTGTGTTGATTATCAACACAGAGTTCTGGGCTGTGAATGGACACAGCCGATCAGCAGGTCCTGGTTACTAATTATTGGCCTGAATGTACTAAGTCCAATCACAGCAGAGATGGCAGGTGGGGGTGCACGCACCCTGAACACGGAACACGGAAGAAAGCTGCAACGTACAGGCAACATACAGGTACATTACAGTGCCTGAATGAGCCAGCCCGCCGCAGTACATATACTGGAAAGTTGGCAAGCAGTTAAGAGAATCTATTGGGGCTCCCCAGGTCACAGGAACTAGTGTCCCCATTGGAATATTTCCCCTCTATTGCTGTTCTGGGGACAACCCAAAATTTGGGATATCCTTTTACTTCTGATGATAATGGTAAACAGGATAGATTGGGAGCATGAATCTCCGCAATGGGGGCAGAGGTAGCAATAAAAAGGTGTTCTAATCGCTCTTCACTCTATCCAAAGCTAAAAAAAAGGTTTGCCTTTAGTTATATTCTAAGTGTTACTTTCAGGGATTTCAGGGTGCAGGAATCCCCCCCCCTTCTGAGTCACTTCTTGCCTCCAACCCCCTACCCACCTCTCAGTACCGTCCCTTTTAGAGACTACAGAACCAATTATCATTTTGTGGTGATAAGTAATTTGTATGGAATTTGTTAATAATAACAAGTAGGATTGCACCGATACCACTTTTTTAAGACAGAGTACAAGTACCGATACTACTCGCCGATACTGATTACTGATACTTTTTTTAATGTGACAGTGGCACTAATATGCAGCACTGATAGGTGGCACTGATGAGGTGTGTTTTTTTTTTTTTTTATATTATTTTATTACAATTCTTTCTTTCTTTTTATTTTTTATCACCCCTGTTGGGGTGCTTTGGTGAGATATAAGGGATCTAAACAGACCCCTGACATCTCCCCTTTGAAACAGGGACTGAGGACACAGATTCCCCAGTCCCTTTCTCTGCAGCCTCAGCTGCACTGAAGATAAATGGACAGGAGGCAGCGGCTCCTGTTTATTCATGAACTGAGACATCGTAAACACAGTTTACAATGCTCTGTTATGAATGGACAGAGTTAGTGACTCTATCCATTCGGAAAAGGAAGGAGCCGGTAAACGACATATTTACCGACTCCTTCCTCCGCTTTCCATCCTGACAGATCCGGGACAGGAGGGGGGCCAGAGGAGCATGGAAGAGGACATGGAGGGGGAACGCAGACGGGGACCGGAGGAGCACAGAGAAGGACCAGAGCGGACTTGGGGAGCCGGAGGAGGGCCCGGGGAGCCGCAGGAGCACACAGGAGAGAGTCGGGAGACGATCGGTGCGGGCAGTTACAAGCACCAATCTCCCTGTATACCTTTTAATAAAGCAGCTGAAAGCCACAGGAGGGAGAGGAGGAGAAATGGCTGTCAGCTGCTTTATTAAAAGGTATACAGAGAGATCGATGCTTGTAACTGCCGGCACCGATCATCTGAGAGGCTGCCCGGCCCCCCCTGCTACGCTGAGGACGCAGGTATCGGGTCAAGTATCAAAGCATTTGCACGAGTACAAGTACTCGTGCAAATGCTTGGTATCCGCACCGATACTAGTATTGGTATCGATGCAACCCTAATAACAAGAAAAGCATTACAGTAGATCCCCAGCAACAATAGACACTTCCAAGCAACAAAACATTCCCCTAGCAACAATAGACCCCCCCAGCAACAATGGAAAACAATAGACCCTGGTAGCAACAACAGATTTCCCAGCATCAGCCCAGCATCAATAGACTCTCCAGCAGCCAGCGTGTTCAACACAGGGATCCGTCACGTGTCTTCCTCTTCCCCCCTGTAGAAGACACGTGACTGATCCCTGTGTCGAACACGCGTGTGGGGGGGGGGGGGGGGAACAGGACAGTGCAGTAGGCAGTAGGTTTGAACGCTGCGAATGGATAAGCTATCTCATAGTTTTTTTTCTTTTATCTGCTATGGAGTGGTGCACTTCAGCACCTGGAAGATGCGAGTACCCAGATTGATGTTTTTATAAATAAAATATGTTTTTAACCAATAAAACACCATTAGACTTTATTTTTATATATGGACGGAGGAACTTATTGCTGGACATCTCAGGATCCCAAAGAACTTCATTCCCATATAACCCAGGGGTGGTTCACAGGCGTTTTTTGACCAAAGTAGGTGCCAAACGTCCTGAGGTGAGCAGATTCACACGGCGGAGGGGGGGTGGGGGGCACAAGTTTGTTGTCACCTTTGAAGCACCATCACAGGATTTTGCTTTGCCAGCACAATGGACGTTTTATTTTATTATTTAATATGTTTGATATTATGCACGTTTTGCACTTAGTCATTCATGCACTTTATTTCTATGTGTCATATCACATTGGTTATTTTAATATAGTGCGGCGCTTTTGATCTGTTATTTTTTTAATTTGGCAGCACATTGGACATTTTATGTACCGTGTATACTCGAGTATAAGTCGTTCCGAGTATAAGTCGAGGCCCTAATTTACCACAAAAAAATGGGAAAAACTTATTGACCCGAGTATAAGACGAGGGTGAGAAATGCACAGCTACTGTAAGTGGAAAAGAGGGTCAACAATGTCCATTTGCATGCCTCACTGTGCCCATTTGCATGCCTCACTGTGCCCATTTGCAGCCATAGGTCCCCTGAACTTCAAACTCGGTAGTTAAGGGTTCCTAGATGCCCCCTAGCTGCAGCCAAAATTTGGGGTCTCTGAACCCAAAGGGTCCCGAAATGACATTGCTGCAGATAGACACAGTTTACCGAATTTGGGGCCCCGTATCTCGGGGCCACTTAGTACTAAGAACCCCAAATTTGGTGTGCAAACCCAGTGGAACTAGCACCATAAAATTTCCAAAGCTGGGGTTTCTAGCACTAAGTGGCCCCGAGATACAGGGCCCCAAAAATCAGTTCAGAAAATGTCAAGCACTTTTCTGCAGCAGAAAATGACATTTTTCAAACCAGTTTTGGGGCCCCGTATCTCAGGGCCACTTAGTGCTAGGAACCCCAGCTTTGGATATGTTATGGTACCAGTTCCACTGGGTTTGCACACCAAATTTGGGGTTCCTAGCACCAAGTGGCCCTGAGATACGGGTCCCCAAAGTCGGTTCGGAAAATTAAATTTTTTGATGCAGAAAAGTGCTTGACTCCAGTATAAGTCGAGGGGGGCACTTTCAGCACAAAAAAATGTGCTGAAAAATTCGACTTATACTCGAGTATATACGGTATTATATTTTATTATGTTTAATATCATGCACGGTTTGCACTAAGATATTCATGCATTTTATATGTGTCATATCACATTGGTAATCTTAATATAGCGCAACATGTTATCTGTTTTGATATATTTATGCACTTATGAGATTGTGATCAGTGCCAGCAGCTGTGTCAATTAAGAAGTTTCTGAGTCATTAGTTTGGTTTGCTCGCAAGCTTTATTCAGTTTATCACCTTATGTTTATGCTTCCATTCACACAGCATACCTAAAAATACAGTATCTAACAGAAGTGAGTACACCCCTCACATTTTTGTAAATATTCTATAATATCTTTTCATGTGATGACACTGAAGAAATTACACTTTGCTACAATGTAAAGTAGTGAGTGTACAGCTTGTATAACAGTGTACATTTGCTGTCCCCTGAAAATAACGCAACACACAGCCATTAATGTCTAAACCACTGGCAACAAAAGTGAGTACACCTCTAAGTGAAAATGTCCAAATTGGGCCCAAAATGTCAATATTTTGTGTGGCCACCATTATTTTCTAGCACTGCCTTAACCCTCGTGGCCATGAAGTTCACCAGAGCTTCACAGGTTGCCACTGGACTCCTCTTCCACTCCTCCATGACGACATCACGGAGCTGGTGGATGTTGGAGACCTTGCGCTCCTACACCTTCTGTTTGAGGATGCCCCACAGATGCTTATAGGGTTTAGGTCTTGAGATATGCTTGGCCAGTCCATCACCTTTACCCTCAGCTTCTTAAGCAAGGCAGTGGTCGTCTCAGAGGTGTGTTTGGGGTCGTTATCATGTTGGAATACTGCCCTGCGGTCCCGTCACTGAAGGGAGGGGAACGTGCTCTGCTTCAGTATGTCACAGTACATGTTGGCATTCATGGTTCCCTCAATGAACTGTAGCTCCCCAGTGCTGGCAGCACTCATGCAGCCCCAGACCATGACACTCCCGCCACCATGCCTGACTGTAGACAAGACACACTTGTCTTTGTACTCCTCGCCTGGTTGCCACCACACACGCTTGACACCATCTGAACCAAATAAGTTTATCTTGGTCTCATCAGACCACAGGACATGATTCCAGTAATCCATGTCCTTAGTCTGCTTGTCTTCAGCAAACTGCAGGCTTTCTTGTGCATCATCTTTAGAAGAGGCTTCCTTCTGGGATGACAGCCATGCAGACTAATGTAATGCAGTGTGTGGTGTATGGTCTGAGCACTGACAGGCTGACCCCCCCCCCCACTTCAACCTCTGCAGCAATGCTGGCAGCACTCATATGTCTATTTCCCAAAGACACCTCAGCCTGTGCACTCAACTTCTTTGGTTGACCATGGTGAGGCCTGTTCTGAGTGGAACCTGTCCCGTTAAACAACTGCATGGTCTTGGCCACCTTGCTGCAGCTCAGTTTCAGGGTCTTGGCAATCTTCTTATAGCATAGGCCATCTTTATGTAGAGCAACAATTCTTTTTTTCAGATCCTCAGAGTTCATTGCCATGAAGTGCCATGTTAAACTTCCAGTGACCAGTAAGAGAGTGAGAGCGATAAAACCAAATTTAACACACCTGCTCCCCATTCACACCTGAGACCTTGTAACACTAACGAGTCGCATAACACAGGGGGGGGCTAATTGGGCCCAATTTGGACATTTTCACTTAGGGGTGTACTCACTTTTGTTGCCAGAGGTTTAGACATTAATGGCTGTGTGTTGAGTTATTTTGAGGGCACAGCAAACTTACACTGTTATACAAGCTGTACACTCACTACTTTACATTGTAGCAAAGTGTCATTTCTTCAGTGTTGTCACAACAAAAAGATAAAAGTAAAATATTTACAAAAATGTGAGGGGTGTACTCACTTTTGTGAGATACTGTATATATTTTTTAAATTCCTTTTGTATGTTTGGCGCAGACCTCTGGGCAGACTTCAAGCTACTCTGAACACTTTCCCTGTGATTCTGTCCTCACTGACAAAGAGGGACACCATGGGCTTTCTTTCTTTAACATACTATGCAAGGAGACCGGCTTCCAGATCATTAAATTATACATTTTCCTTATTCCCTAAAATCATCTATGCAATTCACTACCAATTGACCCTCTAATTCGTTTTTAATTTCCTACTGTGTTTTTCTGCCTCCTTTTAACATCCTCCTATGGGCTGCCGAACCTCTCCCTTTCCCCCTTACTTACTTTGTTTGCATGAGTTAAGAACACGTACTTTGATAAAATGTTTTTGAAACCAGAGTTTAGTGTTACTTAACCCTTTGTTAAGACACAGTGTTCCGATCTACTGATATCGAAATCTGCCAGCACAGTGCAGGCAGGATTAACTATTTTAAACATGAACTTCCCAGCCCCCTGATAAATATTAGAAGAATAGAGAACACAGGGTAACCGGGAAATAATTTCCTAAATACTATGCTCTACAATTTTCTCTTTGCTTCCTGTAACAGCATTAACATTCTAGCTACCAAGGCAAGTTTAAATTTGGTAGCAGTGAGAAACTTTATGGTACTGATGTCTTTTCCGCATCAGGCCTTCTGCATGTGAGAGACAGCAAAAAACCTGCAGTGGGTGTGTTTGGGACTGTAGCTGTCCTGCCTCACAAGTAGGGGTTCTCAGATTACCAGCAAAATGAGCTCCAGCAAAGCCTGGATGAAACTCGTGTGGAGCAGGTAGTCTGTACTCTCTATATCCATCTCAAAGCTTAAGACCTTGTTCTCAAGGGGCATATCAATGCGTACATCCGTGCAAAGGTTGTCTTTGCCTGCTTGGGATGCACATGTGTTCAATGCAGGCAGTCCCATTCATGTCAGTTACCTGTTTTACATCCATGCGGGTTTCATGTCCCCGAACTCATGCTGTCTGAATATGCACTAATACGCCAGGTGAAAATGAGGCCTAAAGCCTTAGTTTAGGCTTGGCAATTTTTACATAGTTAACCACTTGCCTACAGGGCACTTACACCCCCTTCCTGCCCAGGCCATTTTTCAGCTTTCAGAGCTGTCGCATTTTAAATGACAATTGCGCGGTCATACAACACTGTACCCAAATGAAATTTTTATCATTTTCTTCACACAAATAGAGCTTTCTTTTAGTGGTATTTAACCACTTGCCGCCCGCCATATAGCAAAATGACGGTGGTTTCAATATCCTGACCGGACGTCATATGACGTGATCAGGATATTAAGCCGCTGCGCGGCGATCGTTGTTGCGGTGTGTCTGACAGAGACTCTTTACCACGTGATCAGCTGTGTCCAATCACGGCTGATCACGATGTCAATAGGAAGAGCCGTTGATCGGCCTTTCCTCACTCGCGTCTGACAGATGCGAGTAGAGGAGAGACAATCGGCTGCTCTCCTGATGGGGATCTGTTCTGATTGTTTATCAGCACAGCCCCTTCTCGGATCCCACCCAGGACCACCAGGGAAGCCGCCCAGGACCACCAGGATGGCCATCCACACTGGATCACCAGGTATGCCCCCTAGACCCCCAGGGAAATACTAATCTATGCCCAGGCAGCTGCCAATCAATGCCCAGGCAGCTGCCAATCAGTGCCCACTCACAATGCCTACCACTGCCAGTGCCACCAGGGATGCCTATCAGTGCCTCATATCAGTGTCGCGCATCAGTGCCCATCAGTGCCACCCATAAGAACCCGTCTTTGCAGCCTTTCAGTGCCCATCGGTGTTGCCTATCAGTGCCCATCAGTGCCGCCTATCAATGCCCATCAGTGCTGCCTACCAGTGCTGCATATCAGTGCCCGTCATTGCCTGCTCATTGGTGCCGCCTTATCAGTGCCTGTCAGTGCCGCCTTATCGGTGCCCATTAGTGAAAGAGAAAACTTACTTATTTACAAAAAATTTTAACAGAAACAAAAGCAAAATTTTTATTTTTTTCAAAATTTTTTTTTTTTTTTAATTTGTTTAGCAAAATATAAAAACCGCAGAGGTGATCAAATACCACCAAAAGAAAGCTCTATTTGTGGGAACAAAATGATGATAAAATATTTAGTTTGGGTACAGTGATGGATGACCGTGCAATTGTCATTCAAACTGCGACAGCACTGAAAGCTGAAAATTGGTCTGGGCAGAAAGGTGTATAAGTGCCCTGTATTGAAGTGGTTAATCACTGCTGGGTTTTTTATTTTTTACTAAAAAAAAAAAAAGACCCAAAAATGTGAAAAAAAAAAAATTTTTTTACTTGGTTTCTGTCAGTAAGTTTTGTAATTAAGTAATTTTTCTCCTTCACTGATGTGCACTGATGAGGAGGCACTGATGGGCACTGATAGGCTGAACTGGTGGGCATCGATGAGGTGGCACTTATGGGCACTTATGAGGAGGCACTAATATGCCGCACTTATGGGCACCGATAGGTGGCACTCATGAGCACTGATAGGTGGCACTGATGGGCACTAATAGGTGGCACTGATAAGCGGTACTGGTGGGTACTGATAGGCGGCACTGTTGGGCACTGATAGGTGGCAGTGTGAGGCAAAGAGCGCCGATTACCGTCATCTCCGTGTTTACATGTGACCGGCTGTGATTGGACACAGCCGATCACATGGTTAAAAAGCCGCAGTTGCGTCTCTTTACAGAGATTGGGGTCGCGCCATGTCCTAGCAACACGGCGCAGCCGCGGTCGGCGTGCTGCGCACCTGTTCTGGGACACTGTCATATGACAGTGTCCCAGAACGAGTACCACACTGCCCCGCCATCATTTGACGGTGGGCAGGTGGCAACTAGTTAATTGGTCCAGCTTGGACCAATGTAAGTATGTATGTGCCATACCTGTGGGATCCCAGCAGAAGCTGGAAATCACTGTAGTAGGCACCAATACTACAGTCATCTACTCTATCTTTCAGGTCCCATGCCAAGCTTCTGCCCTGCTGCTTACTGAACACATGGTGGGGAACAGGTACCATTCAGAGAACACTTTGCATTTTCTCAAAAAATATAAGGTGTTCTCTGATTGGACAAGATGAGGATTGTGACATCACCATCCACTTCTCCACCTCCAATCAGAGAGTGCTTTGCCTTGATTGAGAAAATGAAGAAAGGTGTTCCCTGAATGGTGCCTGTGCCAAGTGGGCGACCTCTTGTGTTCACAATGCAGCAGGGTAGCCACTTGGTTCCTATTACAGTGATTTCCAGCTTCCAGGGGGGTCCCACAGGTATGGCACATACATAGTTACATTGGTCCAACCTGGAAATATTGCCATACCTTTGTTTGATTGGAGTGTACCTTTTAAAGGACAGTTTCCCTGACTGTATCCTTTAGTGCTGTATTTAGTCATACATTTGAGCACATTTCCTTCTTAAAATGTACAATGATTCTTTTTTTTTCCTCAACTGGCTGGAAAAAACAGCAAGGACACTGGAAATTGCCTATGTATTCTTAATTAGTATTTTATTTTGCTAGTGAAATTTTCCTGCTGTGCTCGGGTCAAGCCCTCCAGAGAATTGGTGTGCTAATGTCAACACGCACTTTCCACTTCAATCACCGCCTGTTCATTAATTAAAGTCCGTAGATGACCTATAAAAATAATACAAGGGTACATGATAATGTTCACTTTTAAAGCAAGTATGTTTGTTTTTGGAAGATAGACATGAACACAGGATGTGAGGACACACTTTTTGTACACTTTAATGCACACCCGTGCTTTTCCCATGTAAGTCTAAGGGCAAAATTTTCTTTTTTTGGATCATGTGGGAGAGAGAGGGGGATTGACAAAACTTGAATAGAGAGGAAATCTTCCTATGGGGGTGCAGAGATTTATATCCTGTGAAACAGACATGTTTGCAGTTTTGTGTAAATATGGCAAAACCAAATGGTATTAGGCTATTTTCTGCCCAGGTTGAATGTTATTCTTCATATAGAATAGAGTGAATCAGGAATATACTGTACTGTATTATGGCCACTAGATGGAGCTGATGATCACAGCAAATAAATACTTGTCAAAAAAAATTCCCAGCTCATATACCAGCCAGCCTGTCAACCTAAATTGATACTACAGCTCACAGTAAAAAAAGGGGTTTAGTTTGCACACGTTTGCAAGTGTATGTGTAAGCTGCAGCTGCCACATCACTGCACCCCAGTGTACTGCAGTCCTTACTGTATAATTTTGAGAGTCTCCCAAGTTGGACTATATATATATATATATATATATATATATATATATATAAATGGATAGATTAAGGGCAGGTATGCTTGGAGGGAGCCCACCCCTCCTTAAAGGTACAGGGACACACTAGACACACAGCAAAAGCACATTGGCAGCGAAGGTATCCAGTGCATTCCCACACCAATTCACTAACTATACAAACATGAGTTGCCCTTCCGTGTTCTCCTTGCTGCAAAGGCTAGTTATAGTTTGGGGTGGTGGCCATTTGTTTGTCTAGTTAGGAAATAAATATTATATTAATAACTCTTGACCTGGAGAGGAAATAGCCTATTAGCATTGGTTTTTGCCCCCATTTGCACCATGCAGAACAAATTTACATGCAGTTCCAGAGGACAACTAGCTCTGTGATTTTTTTCTATAAATTGTTGTGCTAATAAATGTCTAAATGGAATGGGAACTTACACTTTGGACATTTCCTCTCACTTCCTGTTGGGTCTACAAGAAAATAAAGACAAATCTCTCAAATGGGACACAGATGGCAAAAACACACCAGACCTATTTTACCCAAAATGAAGAGAAACAAAGGTGGTTTTAATCTTAAATTGGAGAAAAGTCCCTGTGTACAGCATGGGCCCTATAAAGTTTGACAGCAAAGATTGATTTGAAGACTAGAGTACAAAGGTGCCTGAACTTCAGCACTAAAGTTACCTTTTTTGGCCAGGACGACTCTATCACTACCTTTATGATCCCACCCTGACTGCTAGGCTTAGCATAAGGACACCTAAACACTGGGTCCAGTTCAGTCGTGGTGCCCAGGAGACACAGGCGACACAGGCACAGTATCCAACCACTTCTTGCAGTCTGTCAAAGTTGAAATATGCTGATGAGAAAAGGTATTTAGCAGTTTAGAGTTACTAAAATGATTATATTTTCATGTTCTGTGTACTGTGGGATACCAGATATACAGCGAACGCATGGTCCTGGGTTTAGTAACACTTTAAATTTACATTTTAATGATTACCTCACTTCATTCAGCTGCTGGGAGTACAGAAAGAAAATCCTGTAAGAACTTACACAAGGCTGAGATATTTTGCTCTATCGCCAGGCGGCAGCCCTCAACTGATTTGCAAGCACTAAGGCTGTCGCTTAAAAGGAAGTGGAGTGAGCCGCGTGCTCCTCTATACTCAACCATATGTGGGGTTTTCTTTTACTCCTGTGGCTGAACAGAGCTGGGGATCAGTGCTGTTGTCCATGAGTAAGGATGAGCTCAGGTGTGTTCACAACCTGCACGTGCAGAGCCCGCCAGGAAGTCAGCATTGCACAGCGCTAATTACAGGCAGCGAGACATTTCTCAATCTCTGCAGCCGCGGATCGGGTAAATGTCTTGCTGCCTGTGATTAGCGATGTGCAGTGCCGACTTCCTGGCGGACTCTGCACGTGCGGGTTGCGAACACACCTGAGCTCATCCTTATCCAGGAGGTAGGGCAATAAGTCTGATACTTACCCATATCTGGCAGAACCAGCCATGTGTACTGGTTATGCCTAAATAAAGCCCTGAGGAGAGAAGGAACTATCTCTGCAGAGTGTAACTTCAGCTCGCCCCCTACTTTTCAAAAGCTTAGAAATGCTGCATAAATTCTTCCCTTTGATTTGCTGTAGAGAAGAGATGGCTGCAGATAAACAGGTACAACTTATGTGGGATGTTTAATCCCAATGTATCACCTGGGGCTGGTCACTTCACTGGGTATATTTTGGGGTTTACAACCACTTTAAGCCCAACCCACTGTGTCCTTATGCAAGTGCTGGGCCTTTTAGGACAGATAGCATGGTGAAATCAGTCACAACCTACCCGGAATCATTGCAGAACAGAAACTAGCAGTGAGGGAAGAATCATGGGATGACGTATGTTCTATGTCTCCCCTTACAGCTTTTAAATTGTCAACAAAGCAGCCGGGTTGGTATCATGGGAGAAGAGTGCAATACCGCTATTGCATGGGGAGAATGATTGGTACATCATGCAAAATATGCTTTCTTATGTAAAATATATACAACTTAAAGTGAACCTACCGTAAGTCTAATGCAGTTACTTTGGAGAACATTCAGAACCTAGTGCTGATAAAATTACACAGATGTTGTAATTTATAATGAAAAAGGAACCTGTCATTACTTTTCTGTTGGAAGCTATCATTGTCTGACCTGAAAGCTTTGTACTAGTTCCAAAACTGTGATGTCTCCTGCAGTGATACTGAACAGGTGCTTCACTGGTTTACAATTAGCATGCAGTGTGTATGCCAGACAATGACAGTTCCCATCGGAAAGCTGATTAACATGTCAACTGATTTCCCTTTCAAATATAAGTTCACTTTAAGCCTGGGTTCCCACTGTAGCAAACACAGACATCGCATGTGATTCACACCCACACTGCGGTGCCGATCACATGTGATGTCTGTGCAATGCGAGTTCAGCCATACATACTCACATTGGATTTGCACAAAAAAGGTGCAAGGACCTTTTTTTCCCCGCACTGGAATCGGATCGCATGGGTGTTCTCACCCATGCGATCCGATTCCTGTCCTAATCCACAATTCGCACTGCGATCTGTGAACCGATCTGGGGGTGTTATTAACATTGTATTGACACCCGCAGCGGTTCGCAGAGGGCAGTGTCAACTGCCTGCGGGAGAGATGCGATGCGGGAACTGGCGGTGGAATCGTGCTGGTTCCCGCATCGCTACTGTGTGAACCCAGGCATAAACACAGTGTACATTTTTTTTCATGGGTGGCAAAGGGGCAGTAACAATATGCGATTGATCCACAATTTTAGCGCCATCTTACTGCCTACCTCCAAACGAACATGGCGAGTACTTGATGGGTGAGTAGACAATGCCATGAATGCAAGGTATTGCATCCCAGTGCAGCAATTGTATGGCTGGGATGACACATATGCAATTCTATGTGCCTCCTGAAATGAAGGGAAAAGGTTCCTGGAGAATTTTAGAAACCACCGTCCACGTGGGAACTGCAAATGCCCATTTTTCTGCGCAGGTGGTTGTGGCTGCAGGAACAGGTGTGCGGTGGAACCACCTGCACAGATGTGAACCTAGCCTCATTCAACATGTCCAGTTTAACAGGCTTCACTGTCTGTCACACTTCCTCTTTAAATTACCACCCGCTGCACCCAAATGCTTGGCTTGTGGTTGCAGCATGGCATTTCAATGCATAAGCATTTCAGCCCTTTGACTGAAAAAAAGAAACTGACAAAAAATCAGGCATTAAGCTGGCTGCAGTATTGTGTCCTGACTGCCTACAAACCACTTCTGAAAAGTGATCCACAGCAGAACATTTTTCAGAGGGGTGGTAGGGAGTGCCACCTGGGTACAAGAGGCCACCCCTGCACAGTAGCTTCCCATAGACTTCTAGGGAGCTGCGTCCTGGGCATTGGTTCGCAGCCCCATAGAAGTCTGAGGAGCTAAGTGCCGGTGCAGCTAGGATGTAAACAAGCAGTAAAGGCTGCGCCTACTGGATCAGGGTAAGTATGCATCAGGTAAGAGGATTGGTGAGCTGATTTAGCTCAGGAAAGGGAGTAAAACTAGATAGGTGCACATATACTTAAGGCTGGGTTCACACTATCGTCGTATGCGGCCCCCAGCAGTCCGAATTCAGCCAAAAATTCAAAAAAAACGCTGAAACGGACCAAAAGACACACATCCTGTGCAAATTTGCACCAGAGCCGCAGAGGAGATATGTGAACCGGCTCCATAGAGAGCCGGTCAAAATCTCCTGCTATCACGAATTGGATGCGGTGAAACCGCATCCAATTCACAATGGTGTGAACGCAGCCTTAAAAGGAAACTATAATGATTTTTAGTGATTTTTTTTTACCTCATCTTTTCGGTCTTTTTTTATTTGTTGCGCAAAAAATAAAAACCGCAGAGATGATCAAATACCACCAAAAGAAAGCTGTATTTGTGGGAACAAAATGATAAAAAAATAGTTTCAGTACAGTGTAGCATGACCGCGCGATTGTCATTCAAATTGCGACAGCGCTGAAAGCTGAAAATTATGAGTGGAGCCACTCAGCAATGTATAGGACATTGCTCTGATTTGACTCATTTGTGTGAATTTCTGTTTGAGCTACTGAACTCTTAAAAAACAGAGGTTTTAGTTTAAAGCCGGCCATACATGGATGAAATTCGGCCAGTTCAGCATGAACCTGGACAAATTTCGATCCATGTATGGGCAGGCTGATGTGCAACCAGCCTGTCAGGTTTCTACAAAAGGATCAGTGGTGCCGGCTATAGCCATCAGCACTGATCATTGTTTTCTAAGGATGGGGTAGGCTTTCTGCTGACAGAATACAATACCACAGCGGGAAGGATTCCCAATTCACATTGAATGCTGGGGGCATGCTGGCTTTAAAGGAAAATAAGATATATATTTTTTATAGTGACCTGAATAAATGCTTTAGAGCGATTTTAGTATCTTTTTTTTTTTTTTTTTCATGTTTAGCTTAGCAATTTTACATAGGTGGTTGGGGGGCTAGAAAATAGCTGGACTTTGCCCTTTTTACTATTACATCCATTTAAGTTCTCAAGCAAATGTACGTTTATCCTTTAAGTTGTTATCAGGAGATGATCCACAAAACGTAAAAAAAAAAAAATCCTAGACTGAGTATTTGTTTTCATTAACTAACTCCAATTAGAACGTACCCAAAAGCGTGTCTGATAAGCTCCTTCTTCTAAGCAGAATATATTAGTCTTCAGCTTCCTTCAGGCAGAAATCAGTTCTTGTCTAGTGCTGGCGAGCAAGATAAAATAGTATGAATCGAATTAACCTTGCCGGAGGAGTAAAATGCATTTTGGTATTACAAGATTCCCCCTAACTCAATAGGCTGCTGTTCAGTGTAGACAGGTCCAGTCGCAGGATCATTTGAATACTAAGTGGTGGAGCTCATATTAAGGAAAGGGTTAAAAACAGATCTTGGCAGGCTGCCGACCCTCTACTGTAAACAACCAGCGCGTGTTTTTGAAGCTGTTAGAAATCAAGTGATACTGAAGCATTTATTGTGATCTTTGAGGTTAAATTCTATCACATTACAAGCAGCTAGAAATTGTAAACTGTTTTAGGTCTATAGAGGTGACCTATAACCCACTGATGCCACTGTCCACAGGTTGGCCTTCTTTTTCCGATGAGCTGCATAAATGGACTCAGATGTTTTTACTGGAAGTGCACTCAGGGCCGTTTTTAATATTAATTGGACCCTAGGCAAACATTTTTTTGGACCCTCCCAAATCCACTTGTTAACTATTTTCAGGCAGTGTAGGCTCAAGGGGCAGCTGCTTTGGGCCCCACAACGATGACTGGACCAAGGGCAGCTGCCCCTTTTGCCCTGCCTTAAAGACGGTCATGAGTGCACTCCATAGCACACAGGGCCAGTGCTAGACTATTTTTCACCCTAGGCAAGACCAGCTACTTGCACCCCCCCCCTCCCAAAAAAATTAAAATAAACAAAGGCTCCAAATGCAGCCTGTACCCCCCCCCCCCAAAAAATAAAAAAAAAATAAACAAAGGCTCCAAATGCAGCCTGTACAGGGATGCTTTCTCACCTCCTTGCCAACGTTTGCTCCGTGTGCAGATGGACTGAGAAGCTGGGAGGAAGTGATGTTGCACACAGCACGGCTTGTACGGTACCTCTACTTCGCAGATTGGCTGAAGTTTGCAGGAGATGGCTTCATCTCCAGCTAACATCATCCAATCCTGCAGTGGTATGCGGAACTTCGTTGCAGTGTGTGGGGAACAGAGCAGCCATCAGAAATTTTGGGGCCCCTTACACAGCTTTAGGCTTGGCCCCCCCATTCATTAGGGTCCACAAAGTCCCCCCCCTTAAATCAGGGTTCCAAGAGTCCCCCCCCTTACATCAGGGTTCTTAGAGTTCACCCTAACAGAGACCCCGCATTCATTAGGATCCCCAAAGTTTTCCCTTATGTTAGAATCCCAAAGTCCCCCCTTACATTAGGGTTCCCAGAGTCCCCCTGGCTGTGGCTGCACCCTAGGCAGCAGTTCGCCCTAGGCGGCTGCCTAGTTCGCCTATTGGTAGCACCGGCCCTGATAGCACAATCCCAGCATGGAGACCAGGCTGTCACCGATCAGGAGGTCCGGCTCCTGATCACATGTGTGCTGTGATAGTCTGTCATTGGCTATCACAGTGATCACATAGTAAAACCTTGCCTTGTAGGCTTTCTTTTCTGAATGGAGAAAAAGATACATTGCTTCTTTTTCTCCCATGCAGAAGAGACGTATGTAAACAAAAAAAAAATCTGTGTCTGAAAGAAAAAAAAGAAATAAAGATAAAATAGCTAGTTCGGTGCTTGATCTATGTGATCTAGGTTAGTGTCAGGGTCAGTGTTTTTAGGTACGATGACAAAAAATACGGTATGTGGTATCATCGCAAATTTGAGGAGCAGGAGAATTTTTATTTCAGAAGTTTTTTGGTGGCGGGTCACGGTAATTGCAAGAATTACGAGGGGGAAAATAATTATTGATCCCCTGCAGATTTTGTAAGTTTGCCCACTTACAAATAAATGAAGGGCCTGTACTTTTTATCATAGGTGTATTTTAAATGATAGAGACTATCAACCAAAAATCTAGAAAAAACCACGTAAAACAAATGCTATAAATTAGGTTGCAGTTCAGTGAGTAAACTAAGTATTTGATCCCCAAGCAAAACATGACTTAGTACTTGGTGGAGAAACCCTTGTTGGCAAGCACAGAGGTAAGACATTTCTTGTAGTTAGTGACCAGGTGTGCACACGTCTTAGGAGGGATTTTGGTCCACTCTTCTTTACAGATCTTCTCTAAATCCTTAAGGTTTCTTGGCTGTCTCTTGGCAACTCAAAGTTTCAGCTCCCTCCGTAAATTTTCTATAGGATTAAGGTCTACAGACTGGCTAGGCCACTCCATGACCTTAATATGCTTCTCCTTGAGCCGCTCCTTTGTTGCCTTGGCGGTATGTTTTGGTTCATTGTCATGCTGGAAGACCCATCCACTATCCATCTTCAGTGTTCTGGCTGAGGGAAGAAGGTATTAAAAATACTTGGCCACTCAATGCCACAAAGTCGGCTTGTACCTTTAGCAGAGAAGCAGCCCCAAAGCATCATGTTTGCGCCTTCATGCTTGACTGTAGGGATGGTGTTCTTAGGGTCATAGTCAGCATGGTTCTTCCTCAAAACACTCTGCAATCAATTCACATGGACAGGTCGTGATTTATATGCGGTGCCGAATCCGCAGTGAATTCGTACCGCATCTAGTGTGAACCCAGGCTCAATGACTAAGCCCCCTAGGCGGAGAAACACGTCTACAGGTGGAGAGCAGAGCTGAATCCATCTTACACTACCTGGTTATCTTTTGGTAACAGTGTGTCTGCATCCTTTTCCATTTTTCTGTACACATTGTAGCCTGACAAGCTGTATTATATGATCTGCATCAATTCATTACATGTCATGCTTTAGAGCAGTACTTTTTATGTTTAACATATGCCACAGTTTCAAAACTGTGTGCAGGCATTAAGATTAAGGTTTTGCCTTCAGGAATTAGGGGTTAGGGACAACTTAATCCTCTCATGTAGGAGAGTACAGGTTAGGTAAATATTAAGATTCTAATAATTCTTGGGGACTCCACTGGCAAAGTTTTCCTTTTACTAAGGGCCTGCGGTAGAAGGAGCTAGCAATGATAGAATGTCATAGTATTCAAGAAAATATGGGAAAGTCCATGCAATCTGGACAAATGCTTGTGACATTTGTCTAACAAATGTTTTATAAATAGACCCATAGTAAAAAATAAATAAAAATAAATAATGATGCCAGATTATTTGCTCGCCATGCAGCCTGAATGCATAACAAGTACATAAATAAAACTTTAAGTTGGGTTTACTGTACTTCAAACATTAGTATTCAGTAGTTTAGTGTGGTCAGAACAAGCAAAGGTGTGCCCCTATTGGCTTTGGTTTTTGTTCTTCCTAAATGAATAAACCCAAAAGCAATATTCATATTGCCTCTGGGCACAGTCCGCAGAACAACAATCATTTTGATAACATTTGAAGATTGGAGTCCAGATTGTATTTGAACTCATTCCAATTGTTAAATCAGTCATATTGTAAAGGCAAAAAATGTCAGAAATGCTTTTCTTTAAGGCCTCGTTGACACAAGACATATGGATCTGTAACCTGTGTGATTGCTGGCTTTACCCGCTTGGGGGTGGTGATCTGTACATCTTCGTGCAAGCAGTCCCATTGTTAATTGGGACACAGCGGCTGCACGAACACAACCGCTGCTTCCAATGTGACATCCATGCGGGTGCGTTTGGGACCACGAACCCTCATGGATGTCACATTGGAAACCGTGGCTGTGCCCTTGTGAACAAGGTCTAAATGTCTAGAATTTAGAATAGTTTAGGGTGCCATACACAACGTAAAATTCATGTTGTGGTTGTACCTATAAGCACCACCCAGTTTTGATTTTTTTTTTTTGAATAAGCTGAGTGGAAAATTGTCAGCCGAACAGTGATTGCATCCAGCCAGATGCAGCCACTGTTCAAGTACTTTAACATCGGCTGGTGCTGGCTGTCAGAATACTATAACGGCAGGTGAGATTTATCCATCCATATAGTTTAGCGTTGATGGAAGAATCTGTTATATTTTTTTCATTCAGCCAGAAGACGGAACAAAACAAATCTATTCATATATGGCCAGCTTTAATCTTTACTAGCGCCATTGGATTCCACCTGCCAGTTATAACGTTTCATTATGGGATGCTGAGACTTCTTAAGACTCAGGCCAGACAAGTCTGTACACTAAAGTGATTGACATCTCAGAATAGGACTCGTCTAATTACAGAGATGAAGCATATGTGAAACTGAGGATATCTTTAAAATGTCCATGTATAATTTAATCAAAGCACCCTATAAATGGATTCCTATCTGTGCTTTATAACATTTAGAATTCCTGTTCAATAATATCATGTATAGATGGCTTTGAATGCATCTTATTGACTTCCAAAGCGTAACTATGACATAAAAACATCTGTTGTGATTGAACGCATTATCTGAAATTTTAAGACAAAGCACAAAAGGAGCAATATTTTAGTGTAGGTTCATTTTCACAGTTTATTTCAGCTGAATTGCAGAACAACAGAAGAATATCATTCATGTCCATGAGAAGAGCCTGCTCGATGCACATTTGTGAATATGAAAAATGGCAAGTCCAAATAATTCAGAAAATATGGCATTTATTTTTTGCTTTATTTATCATATTTTTTCATAAGCAGATTCTTACAATCATCCTTTTGTGTTGTATAATCCTTATGCCCCGTACACACGGTCGGATTTTCCGATGGAAAATGTCCGATCGGAGCGTGTTGTCGGAAATTCCGACCGTGTGTGGGCGCCATCGGACATTTTCCATCGGATTTTCCGACACACAAAGTTGGACAGCAGGAGATAAAATTTTCCGACAACAAAATCCGATCGCGTCAATTCCGACCGTGTGTGGCCTGTTCCGACGCACAAAGTGCCACGCATGCTCAGAAGAAATTCCGACACGGGACAGCTCGTTCTGGTAAACTTAGCATTCGTAATGGATAAAGCACTTTCGTCACGCTGCAATGTAAAAAATGGTTTAATACAGCGCACTCTCTTCTTTATAATGTGACAAGAATTAAGTCGTTTTGATGCTCATATTCACACACACTTCTCACAAACTTCTTTCGTTACTATTTATCGGGATTCCCTCAATATATTTTGATTTCTCACATCTGACAACATATTTGTTTTATTTTTTTTTTTACTTTAATGTAGAATCTTTTTTTGTGTTTCTCTTTTTTTTTTTTTTTTTGGTGATTTTGATTTGTACTCCCGAAAATGTGTGTTTTTTGTGACAAGTTCCCACAACACCATTGATATGTTGTTCGATTTAATCTGTAGGAGGAGATTGTTTGGTGTTGTTGTCCCTTGTTAATTTCACATTGTACTTTAGAAATGTACCTGAATACTCACCAACAAACTGTCCTTTTTGGATGAAAACACACACAGGAGAGTAGAATTTACCTAAAAATATTTTATTAAGGGGTCACAACTATAAAAAAACAAAGAGGGAGGCAACGCTGGAGAAACTGCAGAAGTGGGCGAAGCCTTGGACCCCCAGGGCAGACATCAATTATTTAAAAGCAAAATTGGTGGCCTGAGGAGTCCATATCTAAGGGAGGGCAGTCTGGTCCAGAAGTCCCAGAGATCCGGAAAGCAGCAGATGACATCTGTGTCCCCAGGCTGTGGTCATACGAGAGACTGCATCTTCTGTCAGACCAGACTGAACCCAGGGTCATCACTCTCAGGTCTTCTTTCCACGCTTCCTTCCAGCCTTTGGCTGTGGTGGTGGAGTTGTGGCAGCAGGAGGAGGAGGAGGAGGAGGATCGTCCCACTCCATGACATCCGTCTTGGGTGTCAGTTCCCCACTCTCCCCCTTCCGAAGGACTTTATAAATCAGGTCCTCAGAGATCTTGCGTTGGCCCCTTCTGCATGCCCAGCAATTTGGTGGCAGCCATGCAGGCAAAGGCCTCTGCAGGACTGGGGAAGGCTCTGAGGGACGCCGAAGCCTCCTGGATCAGCCTGTACACTGAATCCTGCACAGGACTGGGAGTGGCCTTCCTGGCCCTTTTATATGGCAGGCGGAGGGGAGGGACCTGAGACTCAGTCATGCTGCGACTTGTCCCAGGCTTCTCTTGGCTGACACTTAGCCCCGCCTCCTCCTGGCTGCCACTAATCCCCGCCTCCTCCTGGCTGCCACTAATCCCCGCCTCCTCCTGACTGCCACATTCCACAGCCTCCTCCTGGCTGAGGTCTTCCTGTGTATGAAAAAGGGACATAGTTTTAGTATTGTTTTCATCAATCACACACAATTTTCACCTCCTGACTGCTGCAAATTCAATGTTAACAAATATAACAGACTATCCTTCTGAGCCCAGCATTTTGCATTCTTGTACCAATTATTTTTGCCCACTACTGTCTATTGATATGTAAAACACTTTTTTTAATCAGCAATTAGTGATCAATAATAACATCTAGTAAACATCATTTATTTATTGCCCAGAAATCTGTAGAACAATGCTATACCTGACTCCAGCTGGGCTCCTCCACTTCTTCCTGGCTGGAAGGCACAGGTTGGACATCGGAAGCCTCAGCTGGGATGGAAGGAAGTGTGGAAGGAAGAGTGGAGAGGGATTCCCTGACTTCAGTGTGGTCTGACAGAAATCGCAGTCTCTCATAGTACCACAGCCTGGGGACATAAACGTCATCTGCTGCAGCTCCGGACCTCTGGGAATCTGTGACCTTCTTGCGCTCCCTAAGATAAGTGCTCCTCAGGCCACCAATTTTAGCTTTTAAATAAGGGATGGTTGCTGTGGGGACCACCGGCTTCACCAACTCCAGCAGTTTCTCCAGCGCTGCCTGCCTCTTCTGTTTATGGTTATAGTGGGGGTGTCTCACTTGCCACAGACAGGGCAGCTCCCTGTACTTGTCTATGAACAGGGGCAGGAAATTGTGGTCGTTGAACCCATCCATTTTCTCTGCAAGACACAACACAAGACAAACCCTAATGTCAGGCCAAACTCCCCTAATCTTGTTACAATATAGGCTTCAATTTCGAAGCAGTATAGGCCCAAGTTTAGATCCTACCTTCGTTAGCACGATCGGCGTCTCCGATGCTCCTTCCTCCGCTCACAGATCGTACGTAAGACGCGCGCGTTACGATTTATACACACTGCGCATGCGTATAACTCCGCCCGCCCCTGACGTTCTTTCTATTCTATTTCCCGCCCCTTTTCGTTCGGCGCAGTGGAGGAAGAGCACATGGCGGAGAGACAGCAGGATAGTGCTAAGTACAGCAACGAGGAGGAGGAGGAAAGGCTGGAGCCTGAAACGTCCCGATCCAGAAGGAGATTGAAGGACTCAAATATGTCCTTTGGGGAGATGTTGGAGATGGTGGACATCCTGAAGAAGGCCGACTATGATGGAAAGTATGGGCCTTACCCCAACCACAATGTCCAAAAGGCCAAGATCATGGCGAATGTGGTCAGGAGTCTGCAACGGAAATTCGGGGTACGACGATCGAAAGATCAGCTCAGGAAGCGGTGGTCGGACCTGAAATTACGAGAACATGAGCAGTACAGAAAGATCCGGAGAGTGCTGCAAAAAAGTAAGTAGTTGTGCTGTGTTCCTATTATTTATGTTTATTACGTTCGTGCTGCTCCATGTGCTTTTAGGAACTGTTGTACAGTTTAAAATGGCAACTTTTATGTTCATGGGCACATTATTCGTTCGGATCACACATTTTTGGTGGCAAATATAAAATACCATTGTTTAGCCCCTATGCATTTGGCCACCATTTTGACGCCCTATACTTGTCTTCAAAGAATTGGGTTGTGTAGATGGCTTTGTTACTAGAATGAAATGCAAACTAGATTGTGTGTAAGGAGAGGACACTGAGCAGCTGTTTTCACATCTGGACACTGGAGCACTAGTGTGGGACCCCAGAACACCATTTTTATTAGGGGGGCCACACAGGTGCTCCAGTGTATACTATAGGGGGGTCTCCATCTGTAAAGCTTGTACAAAACAAGTAAAGTATTGCAGCTTGACAAAGGACACTAAAAAAGCTACATCTTGGAACTCGGCTAAAATAGACAATTGTACCCCACTTCCAAGCAATGTTTCATCTTTATAGTTCTGCCATCAAATATCTGTGTGCTAAGTATACCATTTTATGTTTTACATAGGGGAGAAAAGACTCGGAGGACACCCCTCATCCGAGGAGACCAGAGCCCCCCCCCCCCCCCCTCTGGAAGAAGGGAAAATCCCCCCAACACAAGATAAGCAGGAGGAAGAAGACGTGGTGGAAGTAGTCACCACAACAGGTGAGTGTCTGCGACCACAGGCTCAGGTGAGAGATGGATGGCGGCATTTTTTTTAGACCTAATTTATTTTGGGTTTCCTCTCTTTTTAGGTGATCGTGAGGTTGTGGATGAAGATCCTTTCACATCAGAAAGTGCCCAGATCCTGATCGGGGAGATCATGGGGTGTAATTTACAATTGGAAAACATCAAGCAAAACATCAATGATGTTATACCAAAATATAAAAACATCATTGATGTTTTGGGGCGAGTTTAAAACCCCTCCAAATCACTTTCTTCTTTTGTGTGCTACAATGTGCGAAATGTTTTTGTGATTTTTCCCAAAGCCAAATTTGGAGGATGCACACAGTGTGCCAACATGTGCTATCTGCCATCACGGGAGATCAATGGACGTGTTTTGGGGGTGCAACCCCTTCCTCAATAATAAAGTAGCGGTGAGGAAGGGCTTTCTCCCCCAAAACACGTCCCTTGATCCCCCATGATGGCAGATAGCACATGTTGACATTGTGAAATTTGTGTGCATCTTCCAAATTTGGCTTTTCCAGGGGTGATTTCCCCCCATCTGAACGCTATATCAAACACAGTTCCTAAATACTCATGTCTGATATTGCCTTCAAGTTCTACCAAATGTGAACTTTGTAAGATCAAGATTTGTGTCTTTCTTGTGGGTTTTACACATGCCTGTTTTCTATAAAATGCACATTTTGATTTTGGATAATGACACCACAAAATATGTTATACAACAAACATGTCGGTTTGTCAGAAAAACCTTTGGTAAATGCACATGTGATTGTGCTGGTATTAAAAAGATTGTTCATCAAGAATGTGTGGATTATTGTCTCAACGCTACAACACTTTTGGGGTGATGTAATTGTTGTTTTAGGAGAAAATGGGGGTTATTTCCTAAGGGCAAATCCTCTTTGCACTACAAGTGCAGTTTCAGTGCAGTTGCAAGTGCACTTGTAGTGAAAAGTGTCTTTGCATTTAGTAAATAACAGCCAACAGTGCTTTGTATAAGGTTACACAATCACGACATTTTCTGCACTCCACACATTTCTGTCAGGGTCAGCTAAAACAAACACAAGCAGTAAATGTCCACAAAGAAGAGCCTGGGGGGAGATGCCTGTCGAGAACTTGAGGTCCTGCAGGCTTCTCCCTGTGACCAAATACCGCAAGGTAGCGACCAACCTCTGCTTCGGAGTGATGGCTTGCCTCATGCAGGTATCCTGCCTGCTGATATAGGGGGTCAGCAAAGCCAACAAACGGTGAAACACGGGGTCCGTCATCCGGAGAAAGTTCCTGAAATCATCAGGATTATTCTCACGGATCTCACGGAGCAAAGGCATATGAGAGAACTGGTCACGCTGAAGCAACCAATTCTTGGTCCATGAACTCCTCCTCGCCCTGTTCATGGACTGGACTTGTGTCAAGGTCAGGACCCCAACACCAAGCCCCCGCACAGCACGAACTGTACGAGGAGTACGCATACGAAACATGGCTAGAAAACGGTCGGCTGCTCAGAATGAAGTAACAGAACGCACTGAAGAACAGCAAGGCCTGTGAAGAGCGACCTGAAAAACAGCAACGAGCGGACAAGATCGCACAGAAAACTCCGATACGAACTGACTGCACGCACTGAAGAGCAGATACAAACCCACAAGCACAAACTGAACGGCAGAAAACGATCTGAAAGCCACGAGTCTGAAAAAGCGCGAATCGTCTCTCACCAAACTTTTACTAACACGAGATTAGCAAAAGGGGCCCAAAGGGTGCCGCGCTTGGTTCTGAACCGGCCTTTTCTAGTCTCGTCGTACGTGCTTGACGTCACCGCGTTCTTGGCGATCGGAAATTCCGACAACTTTGTGCGACCGTATGTAGGCAAAACAAGTTTGAGCCAACATCCGTAGGAAAAAATCCGAGGATTTTGTTGTCGGAATGTCCGATCAATGTCCGACCGTGTGTACGGGGCATTACAGTGTGAACGCTAAGTGATATGGCAAGCTTTATCTAATTTACCAGTGGAGGCCTTCTTGTAGGCATGGGGCACTATGTTTCCCCCATTTAATATTGTTGCTGTTTTAAAATTCTTCCAGTAAAGAGAATGACTTAAAAAAATAATGGTTGTAGCTTAGCTAAGGGTCTTCTGGTTTGGAAGAAGCTGGCAGATGGGAAGAACAGCCAGGCATAGAGCCATGATCTAAGAAACTATTCTTTTCAGCAATACCCCTGGATTGGGCACCCCTGCTACTGGGCACACTTAGGTAAACCACAATCTGAATAGAAACGCTGAATGATTGATTAGCTTAGAAGATGTGTTTTAATGGACTTTAAGAGAAACATGTTCAAATAAAATCAGGTTGGGCCGAGCTTCTGGCAGCTACCTGTGTCTGAAGTTATTAAATAGAAGATAGTTTTCTTTTAAGATACATTAATACTTTCATTTATTCAGCATGAAATTGAGCTTAGTTATGTAGCATGAGGTTGTATATTCTCCAATATTTACATTTTTGTTAAACATTCAGTGAATCCAAGCTGAGATAACATGCACTTCATTGATGCATTCACACAATTTCACAGTAAATATGAAACCAATGTTTAGGAATATTCCTTTATCCAACTTTTTTGCAAATCTATGTACACTACAAACTGTATGATTAAATCAGCTCTGATATCGCTGTTTTAATAACCTGACAGCTTATTATTCTAAATAGGAAACCCTTATTTTGTTTGCAAATATTAAAGATTCTAACTACCAGCAAGAATAAGTCCTTACATTTAAAGAGCACCTGTCATTTCAGATCCATCATGGCAGCGCCTGTTGGCGGCATCCACTCACCTGCCACCGCCACGTTCCTCACTTTTTTGTGTCACTGCTGTGTCAACATCCGTCCCATTAAAGTGAATGGGACTGTTGGTGAGTCAACAGCGGGTCAGGAGGAGGAGCCGCTGCAGGACAGAGATGACAGTTACTCTTTAAAAATTATGATCTAAACTGAGTTGATTTAAATCAAGCCTTTTTACCAGTGATTTAAAGCATGATTTAAATCGACTTGATTTAAATCAAATCCACTCTGGGGCAGTCACTTAAGGACTGAATGGTGGATGCTGAATGAAAAAGGTGGAGGAGCAAGTGCCACAGGTGGCCTGATTATAAGAAATAAAGATTATTACAACCTGTACATTTGGAGGTTTGGTGCTGCCTACTCTAACCTTGCTGCCCTGGGCAGTGACCATAGAGTGTCATTATGGTACATAAAGCCTAGTGAGATTTTCTGAAAACACAACTGAAGTCACAGAAATGTATATGTAGTCAAATGGACATTCTTTTAACAAACTTCATTTTAATTGACTTACCTCCACTTTCGTGTTACAGGAGTTTGACAGGGTTCCATAAATGACTGTATGACTGTAGGCACAAGTTACAGTTTTGCTCATAAGTTTGCATACCCTGGCAGAAATAGTGAAATTTAGGCATTTATAGTTGTGCTCATAAGTTTACATACCCTGGCAGAATTTATGATTTCCAGGCCATTTTTCAGAGAATATGAATGATAACACAAAAACTTTTCTTTCACCCATGGTTAGTGTTTGGCTGAAGCCATTTATTATCAATCAACTGTGTTTACTCTTTTTAAATCATAATCACAACAGAAACTACGCAAATGACCCTGATCAAAGGTTTACATACCCCAGTTCTTAATACTGTGTATTGCCCTCTTTAACATCAATGACAGCTTGAAGTCTTTTGTGGTATTTGTGGGTGAGGCTTTTTATCTTCTCAGATGGTAAAGCTGCCCATTCCTCTTGGTAAAAAAGCCTCCAGTTCCTGTAAATTCTTGGGCTGTCTTGCATGAACTGCATGTTTGAGATCTCCCCAGAGTGGCTCAATGATATTGAGGTCAAGATACTGAGATGGCCAATCCAGAACCTTCATTTTATTCTGCTGTAGCCAATGACAAGTCGACTTGACCTTGTGTTTTGGATCATTATCATGTTGGAATGTCCAATACGTCCCATGGGCAGCTTCCTGGCTGATGAATGGAAATGTTCCTCCAGTATTTTTTGATAACATACTGCATTCATCTTGCCATCAATTTTGATTAAATTTCCTGTGCCTTTGTAGCTCACACATCCCCAAAACATCAGCTATCCACCTCCGTGTTTCACAGTAGGAATGGTGTACCTTTCATTATAGGCCTTGTTGGTTTATTTTGGTCTCATCACTCCAAATGACTTTGTGCCAGAAAGTTTGAGGCTTGTCTCTGTGCTGTTTGGCATATTGTAAGCAGGAAACTTAGTGGCATTTGCATAGTAATGGCTTTCTTCTGGGGACTCGACCATGCAGCCCATCTCTCTTCAAGTGCCTCCTTATTGTGCATCTTGAAACAGCCACACCACATGTTTTCAGAGAGTCCTGTATTTCACCTGAAGTTATTTTTGGGTCTTTCTTTGCATCCCGAACAATTTTCCTGGCAGTTGTGGCTAAAATTTTAGTTGGTCTACCTGACCATGGTTTGGTTTAAACAGAACCCATCATTTTCCACTTATTGATTAGGGTTTGAACACTGATTGGCATTCTCAATTCCTGGAATATCTTATTATATTCCTTTATATAAAGGAATATATTCCAGTTTTATACAGTTCAACTACCTTTTCCCGCAGATCCTTTGACAATTTTTTTGCTTTCCCCATGACTCAGAATCCAGAAATGTCAGTGCAGCACTAGATGAAAGATGCAAGGGTCTGTCAGGAGTCCAGAAACTCATTGACCTTTTATACATACACACTAATTACAAGCAAACAGATCACAGGTGAGGATGGTTACCTTTAATAGCCATTCAAACCCCTTTGTGTCAACTTGTGTGCATGTTATCAGGCCAAAATCACCAGGGTATGTAAACTTTTGATCAGGGTCATTTTGAGTAGTTTCTGTTGTCATTATGATTAAAAAAGAGTAAACACAGATGATTGATAATAAATACCTTCAGCCAAACACTAACCATGAGTGAAAAATGTTTTTGTGTTATCATTCATATTTTCTAAAAAAAATGGTCAAGACATCATAAATTCTGCCAGGGTATGTAAACTTATGAGCACAACTGTATATTGAAAATATGACCAGGGGCGTTGCTAGGTGGCAAAAAAAACACGTGCTTCTGCTCGAAGTCTAAGCCCAGCATGGGGGGGTGTGGGGGTGTTACCTACCTGAGGCGCACTGACCTACCTGACACACACTGACCTACCTGACATGTACTCTGACCTACCTGACACTGACACGCACTGACCTACCTGACACACACTGACCTACCTGACATACACTCTGACCTACCTGACACTGACGCACACTGACCTACCTGACACACACTGACCTACCTGACACACACTGACCTACCTTACACACACTGATCTACCTGACACACACTGATCTACCTGACATACACTGACCTACCTGACATACACTGACCCTTAACCTGTTGCCGCCCACATAACACATATATGCAGCGGCAAAAGGGTGGGCTTTAACACCCACACACCGCACATGTATATCACTGAGTGGCTGATGTTTCTTTTGTCGAGAGTGAGCTCCCAGCACACCAAGTTGTTAAAGACAGCACCCTGTCCTAACTAACAATCAAGAGCCGGCGGGATCGCCTTATGATCATCTGGTCACCGTGACAGCCAAACACAGTGGTCACATGATCACCAATGCTTCCTGCCCACTGAGCATTCAGAACCTTTTAAAGGGGCGCTGGGGCAGGCAGGAAGGGGTTAACCTTTTGGTAGAGGAAAATCATCTCCCAGCTGCCTAGCCTGTATGAAATTAGTGCCATGCTTATATCTTTGATGTGCCAATGGTTAAGGTTTTTAACCCACTTTCACAAGTTCACATAATCCGTTCTTTCTGGTAATGCAGTGCCCCTCTGTCTCTGTCTTTTATTTTAAAAAATGCCTCTTTTACCGTATTTCACTGCGGCTCCTGGTGCTCATGTGACCGGCCAGCTCTCTCCTCTGCCCGTTTGACAGATGCAGGAGGCAGGGCCGAAATTACCAGAGATTCCCCCGCTGAGGTCAGTGGGACGCGGAGAGGAGAGAGAGAGATGTCCGGTCACGTAATCGCCGGGAGCCACCGTGAAATACGGTAAAGCATTTTTTAAATAGAACACAGAGACAGGGGGCACTGCATTAAGAGACAGAGCGGATAGTATACAGATGTATTTGTTATTCCAGCACCAGGTGGTGGGAGGGCGGGCACTGTCACTAGCTGACAGGCAGGGAGGGGGGAGGAGGACACAGGAGCAGAGATGAGAGCAGGGCTGCGGATGACGGAGGCACATAAACTGACCACGGTGTCAGGGCTCAGCAGCTATGATATACTGTGGTCAGTTTACAGAGGGGAGGGCAGAAACTGGCAGGATCAACCGGGTTTTTTAGGTGTTACAGAGGGCCAAATGACAGAGCACAATCACTGTGCTGTATAAAATGCAGGATCCATTTTTTTTAATGGGTTAACAAACACTTTAACGGAAGGGATGGGCAGTGTACATTGGAGAAGAAGATGAGGGAAGGGCAGCAGGGTCCAGTGTCAGGTTGGTTGATAGTGAATCAGGAGGCAGAGATGCAGTTCTGTTACTAGAATATCTCAACTGGGGGCTTTAGCATTTTTATGTAAAATATAATTTATTTCTTAGAATTCTTTAGAATTAGAATAATTTTGAAATCCATTAATGATTTTTTTTTAAGTGTCATAGTGTTTGGAGAGGGTACTTTTATGTTAGACACAAAAAAGTGCTTTGTATAAAAGAGCTACTAACACACAGACCCACTGCTGGAGATATCTCTTTTTCTGCACTAATAGGAGGTAATGAGTTCCAGATGCACAGAGCTGTTAGCTGTGCAGTAATTGCATGAATATTGCCAGAGCAGGATATACAGTATGTTAAATATTGCAATACACTGGCTTGCTACGATTTAGTCTTATTCCTTAAAAAGACTCCTTTGACTGTGCTTTTTTATTGTGGTTTATTTTCTCCTTTATTACCCTACCCTTTCTATAGAAGGAAGCATCTAGCTGATAGCTTTCTTCTATGTGAGTACATGAAGTCAAAAATACAACTGCCCACTCTACTACCTTTTTATCTCCACCAAAAGCCACCTAAAACTTAAATCGAATGATTGTAAAGTCTTGTTTTTTTTTTTTATAACAAACATGTTACGCTTACCTGCTCTGGGTAATGCTTTTGCACAGAGCAGCCTGCATCCTCCTCTTCTCAGGTCCCAGCTTGCAATGGGGACACCCAAGCAGGCTCCCTCCCGATCAGCGGTTCTGTGTGTCCATTCACACACAGAGCCATGAAGTGGCCCTGCCCCTTTCATCTCCTGATTGGCTTACTGGCTGTGATTGAGCGGAAGCCAATGGGAGTGTGAGTCCCGGGAGAGGCAAGGCTTTCATGGACATCACTAGATTTAGAGGGGGCTCAGATATGCATAAGGGGGGGTATGCATGAAGGTAAAAAATATTGTGCCTTAACAACCCCGTATTAGTTTACCTTCCCAGAAAAAAACTAACATCCTACACCCTCCCCCCCCCCCGGTCACCATTGTACTTGCCTCTATGGGTCATTAGCTGTCAGTGCCCACACAGCTGGCGTAGTGGTTCGGGCAATTGAAGTCCCTGCTCTTCATCCCCTTCTTTCTGCAGGGTTTCTGCAATAGATCAGAGCAGTTCTCTGTACTGGCACTGACCCAACAGAATCGCTCCAATATATCCCAGTAGTCCTGCAAACAGAAGTTGGAGAAGAGCAGGGATTTCCAGTCCCTGGACTTCTACACCAGCTACGTGGGCAGTAACAGCTCATCACTCATGGAGACAAGTACAGCAGGGACCGGGGAGGTAGGGTGGAGAGGGTATAGGGTAGTATTCCCTTTTAATTTTTTCTGAATGGGTGAACTTACACTTTAGGCTGGCCATTCATCAAATTACTGCTGGATCAACCAGAATTAATTTCATGGTTGACCCTGTCAGTACCACCTGGCTGGCCGAAAGTGAATTTCTTAATAGTCTTTTGTTGAAGAAGCCAGGTTGACAATTCTAGGCTGAACAGTGCTGCAACCAATCAAACGCAAGAGCTGTTCAGGTATTCCAACAGCTATCAGAGTGCAATAGCCAGCAGGGAAGAATCTTCCATCGAAGCTGTTTAGTGTGAATGGGGGGGATTGAGTGATTTGAGTGAACACCGCTGGCCTGAACAGGATAAATCATACCGTTTATTGCTAGCAGGGCTTGTTTTCTCATAGAGTAAGTGCAGGTACTCCCCCTTGCCAAGTCACCCCGTCTCTCTCCCCCACTCACCTCTAAGCATCATCTCTTGATTACACCGCCTACTCACCTCCCAGTACCGCCCCTTTTAGAGAATACAATAACAAGTATGATTTTATAGTGCTACGTAATTTGTATGGAATTTGTTAATGATAACAAGAAAAGCAGTAAAATGAACCCCCAGCAACAATAGATCCCCAGCAACAATATATCTTCCAGTAGCCAGCATCAATAGACCTTCCAGTAGCCAGCAACAATAGACCCTTCCTGCAACAGTAGATCACTCCCAGCAACAATTGACCTCCCAGCAACATAGCAACCCCTCCTTCAGTGACAATAGATCACCCAGCAGCAACAATAGACCTCCCCAGCAACAATAAATCCCCTCCCTCAGGTAAAATAGATCTTCCCAGCAGCCAGCATCAATAGACCCTCAAAGACATTCCAGCACCCCTTGCTGTGTCCCCCCACGTTCCTGCTGAAAAAAAGCCCTAATTACTAGATTTACTTATTATTATCTGTTGATGTTTTCAACTTATTATTGTAATGTGTTTATATATATATATATATATATATATATATATATATATATATATATATATATATATAATTTATAGGCACACTTTTGTAAAAGTTGAGCATTACAAACAAGGCCTAGCTTAGTAAGATGAATCCATACTACATTTTTCCAGCTTGACTGTAGGACTGTAGGCCTTAATACTGCTTTGAATGAAATCAGCAATAACAATACCACAATGCTGATTCCTAAAGCTACAATACTTTCTGTATTATGTAAATCCAGTCCAGTCAGTATGCAGAGACCATTGTTTTTTCAAGATGAAGTTATTTTACACTAGCATCTTTTAATGAACTGCTGATGAAGGCACTGTCCATGGATCTAGGCACTCTGAGGTGTTAGCAGTTGTTTACGTGCATGCATAAAATGCATTGTTAATATGTAGAATCTAAATAATGTTTGGAAATGTGTGTAACTGCATTTAAGGCAACGTTTTATAAATGATACATGAGATCCCAGGTCCCCAGATATCCCTGTACTAACTTCCTGTTGCCATAGGCAGTCATTAATATTCCAGGGAGGCCTGGTTGTCATGGCAAAACATGTAGTTGTAGAGGTGTTTCCATGGTGACTCTCCACCATTAGGTATCTTCAAGAGGAAGGAGATCCATTTGTATAGCAGTGCAATGACATATCCTAATATACATTCACCAAAGGATGTTTAAATGACCTTGAATCATTATTCATGTTACAGATATTAATCAACACCTAATTTTTGGTCTGAAGCAAAATATTTTTTTTTGTCAAAACTCATTGAGAATACCTACAATTTACCTTTTTTTTTTTGTTCACATTACTACAAAGTAGAGAAGTGCGTGGATGAATAAAGAACGATTTTATGAGTACATGTTTTGAATTAAGTACATCTCTCTTTGCTCTATTTGAGAAAATTAAAAAAATGAATGACACCACCAGAATGTTTTCTCAGAATATGCAAGTTGGTTCAGCTTGGACAAATGCGACAATGTATATAACATATCAGTGCGATCCCTCTAAAAGCTTAAAATCATTATATTATTAGGCACAGCTACTACAGTGGTCTCCACTGTATGGTTCAGTTGCCGAGCAACTGCCCGGCTGCATTGTGAATAAAGCATGAGTGCCATTCACAGATTGCTTTGCATTTTCTCAATGAGCATTCTCTGATTGGACAAGGTGGAGAGGTGGAGCAGTAATGTCATGTGTTCCACCTCATCCAATCAGAGAATGCTTTGTATTCATTGAGAAAATGCAAAGCATTCACTGAATGGCATCTATGTGGAGTGGGCAACCTATGTTCACAATGCAGCAGAGCAGCTGCTTGGCTTGACATGGAAGCTAGTACAGATTACTGTATTAGCACTTCCTACTGCAGTGATTTCCAGCATCCAGGGGATCTAACAGGTATGGTATATGCACGGTTACAATGTTCCAAGCTGGATCAATGTAACTATGTAAAAATATCCATATCTGGATTTCTTCTTTAAATGCCTAAAATACGATTTCTGGAAGGTGTGTGAAATGTAGCTCTTGGTAATGCTTTTTTTTAAGTAACGTAACTGGTGACAAGTAGCAAGGTTTATAATGTATCAGAAGTGTCAAAAAATAAAAGTATAACAGAATGGCACAAATAGTGCTCTTTTGTTAAAATAGAAAACTCTAAAACAAAAGGAGCCATTAAATGATAGAGTCCATAAAAAAGACAGTCCATAAAAAGTTCTAGGTAAAAAATGTGCCAGAACACATTCAGTTAATCAAGCTTCCTCCATATACAGTGCCTTGAAAAAGTATTCATACCACTTGAAATTTCCACATTTTGTCATGTTACCACCAAAAACATAACAAACCTCTCTGACCCACCTTTAGACTTCTGGAGCATGCAACAGCTACGACACTTCCTACTGTCTGTTTCAAGCCAGTGACAATTAAATTGCCCTCTCACAGTATTCAAATCACTCGGGCAGGAAAGCCCTCTTGCCATACCCTTTTAAAAGTGTACACCCTACTAGTGCAGCCAGATGGGGCATACGCCCCTCCCTTTCTCCTTAGGTGGGAAGGCAAGCTTGGTGTTCAATTGACCACGCAATAGCAAGAGAGAGTCTTAATTCTCACACACAAACCCTCAATTGCTTCCAGGAAATAGGGTACAGGATTCTTACCAGGTGGTACAAAGCACCTACGCAACCACACAACTATACAACATCTACCATAAAATTACGAACACTTGTTGGAGGTGTGGAGAAGTGTCGGGTACTATGCTTTGTATACTTTGCCATTGTCCAAAGTTCCAGCAGTACTCAAAACGATTTAACATCTTACCTCTATCGAACTTAAGCCACAATCCGGATGCCTGTTTATTACACCTGACCGAGAGACTTACCCATAGCTAAGTACAAGTCCTCACTAACCATTCATCATTTTAATGCTGTGAAAATATGTATACGTTTTTTGTGGAAGAAGTCCCTCCCACCCTCCAAGGTTCTGTAGTTTGCTATGAATATGGACTATGGAAGACCTTACCTTTACACTGCGCACCTCAGGAGAGAAATTCAGGTTGACATGGAGGCCCTGGCATTATTTTACATCTACAGATGCATAGTTAAAGTTTTGCTAAACCCACATCATTAAAAAACTATCAAGAAATGTGTGTTACATGCTGTTTATACTCACTCAGTCACTATGAGATTCATTTTCTGTATTCTACAAAAAACCTAGTTGATCCTGCTGTTCTCGGTCTCCCACTTCTGCCCAAGTCCCCAATTCAGCTAGGGATTTTGCAGAGCAGTGTTGGCAGCTCTGCACATGCTCAGTTTTTAGTGATTTTCTATGCTGAGCTTTTCTTCCCTATCACACCTGAGGAGCCCATGTGACTATAGAGTCACACATGTCAGCGTATACACAGTGGTAAATGACAGCCAACTCCCTCCCTCCCTCCTCCTCCATGCCCAGTAACCAGCTAAACACAATGAGAGCAGGATATTACATGTATATTGATGGAGGCTTCACCTCCCTTTTATTCTCACACAGGCTGGAGGGGCGTGACACTGCCTGTGACTTGCAAAAATCCGCCCACACCATGCTATTGCCAAAAAATAATAAAGATCTAATTTCAAATATATATTTGTATGACAATTTAAAAGTTTATTGCTGTTATTTATTTTTACTTTGTATTCCAGAAGCTGTTTTTTATTTTGAACATTTGACCAGCAGCAGAGGACTAGAAGGTCCTCCTGCTTATGTTTCAGACAGGCTAGGAGAGAGCTAGGAGAGAGCTGGGTCATGTGACGGCTGTATATTAATTAGGAAAAGGTACTTGGCTTTTTTTTTTTTTTTTTTACAGAAATAGAAGGGACAATATAAATTAAACAGTACTGTATGTGTTTAGTATCACTTTAAGAGCCATGTCACAGCGGACCACCACTCGGCTTTAACTACATTTGCCCCTAGGTTACTTAAACTTTAACTGCCTACCTGTTCCTCCCATGTTCCCCTTTTCCTTTCCTCCTTCCAGGTAGAGTAGCTATGTGTTCTTCTACAGTGGAGAGCACCTTGATCCTTGGTGTCTAGGTTACTGGTTTATTTTTCCTTCTCATATATTCCTCACTACTTTTACCCCTTCTTTAACTTTTATTTGGCTTACAGTTTAGATTCAAGTGTAAACGCTAAGCCACATGACCCTTAACTTGCTCACAGCAGTCCACAAACCAATTCTCCTTCCACAGGTGTGTGGGGATTGGAATATCAATACTTCTTCTTGCACTTCCCTCTTCTTTTTATTTACTTAATTGTTCAAGATTTCTTGTCCTGTGTCTGTGACCAGTCTGGATAGCAATTGATTTGTCACTTTGTATTTGCTCTCTGTGAGAGACTACCGTGTAATCCTTGTATGTATACCTGGTTACTTTGCTCTGGATAATGTCTTGGCAATTAAATAAATTTAAATAAAGCTTTTGCTTCAATATGGCAGAGATTTCTTTGCAATACATTTATTCTGCTGCTAGATGTCCTCAGTCAGATGGACAGCATCATTCGCCCCACTTCCTCTGAACCCTGGTCATCCTGGAGCCACTCAGCCTGAGACTGGACAGTGAAAGGAGAAGCAGCGCAGTGATCAGCTCATTTCTCAGTCACTCTGCTTTCTCTTCCTATCAGCATGCTTCTGGTGAGCATATGGACTTATTGTCTCCACTTCAGCCCTGCTGTACAAGTAGACTGCAAGAGGCGAATACCAAATAAAATAAATTATGTATGTAGCACTGACAGTGCTAAGTATGTAGCGCTGTCCAAATCTTGCAGACTTCACCTCTGTAACATCTCCAAAATACGCCCCTTTTAACTGTTGAAGCCACTAAGAAACTTATTCATTCTCTTGTTATTTCTCGCCTTGACTATTGTAATTCCCTCCTCATTGGTCTACCTCTCTGCAGGCTATCCCCTCTTTAGTCTGTCATGAATGCTGCTGCCAGACTCATCCACCTTGCCAACCATTCAGTGTCCACAACCACTCTTTGCCAATCCCTCTTCTGGCTTTGCATTGACGAAAGAATAAAATTCAAAACTGTAACAATAACATACAAAGCCATTTACAATTCTGCCCCATGCTACATCATCAATCTTGTCTCCAAATATCACCCAAACCATCCTCTCCACTCTTCCCTCAGGGAGGCCTATCCTTCCTTCCGCTAATAACCAAATCTTCTATTTCTCCCATCAGTTCATTCCTCATAATTATTACCATTTGTTCCACCAGCCCCTCCCTATTAGATCGTAAGCTTATGGGAGCAGGACCCTCCTAACCCTCTTTTATTGACTTGTATCATTGCTATAGTCTCCCAATATATTGTAAAGCGCTACACAAACTGTTGGCGCTATATAAATCCTGTATAATAATAACAATAATAATTGGGTATGTAGCACTGACACCCCCCACCCCCACCCCCTGGATCTGCTGATTTTAACTGGTTGTTTCCCAGACAATGCAGAGGCCACCAGTCAGTTAGTATTTATTGCTTGTAGAACTTGGGATGGGAGAGGGTTGAGGGTGGGGTGGGATACTTCAAACAACTGAGCACACTGAGCACAATAAATAGGGGACACTCTTCTCTTCAGCAAAATTGCAGAAATCGCAGTTAATACTCAATGCCACAGGACATCTGCACACCTTCCAGCTTCTACCCTGCACTCTTCAGTGGGTCCTTCAGACCATATCCTTAAGTGAGACTGCATAGTTGGCTCCCAAGAGGAGTATGAATAGCCCCCCCTCTGCCATAACTGGGACTTTAAGAGACATCAACAAACTCCAGAAAAACTGCCTCAGAGGTTTAGGCCTTTCTGGCTGGGGACTTCTCCACGCAGGACAAGAACAGGGCTGCTCCAGGCCTCAGACTATTTATGTCCCTTTCCAGCCACCTACTGGGCATGCCTCCCCAGGGACTGGCTACAGAATAATCAATATTCAGGCTGCCTACCTGAATCTTCCAGCCCTCTTGTTCTAGAAACCTCTACAATGCAGGAGGAAGCAATCAAACCTGCAGTCTCTGAGATCCAGAACAGCCCAAAGAAATCAACAGCTGCTCCAATGATTACAGAGGAGCAAAAAAGAACTAAATTTACTTAACACGTAGCAACCTGTCTAAAAGGGTGCTACAGATACTTGCACAGCTTGCATTAAAAAAATACATTTAATCATGTATTATATGTATGATTGCATGATTTATTATTATTAATATTATCATTATACAGGATTTATATAACTCCAACAGTTTGTGGAGCACTTTACAACGTTAAACTGCTGCATTCATTTGTGTCTTTTTTTATACCTGCCTAAAGTTTAGCTTTAATACTTTATATGACACTGACATGGTAGTCATCACTTTATGCATGCTTGTACTGTGAAATAATGAAGTCTGGGGGGCCGCACAAGAGCCAGGCAACAAGCATTTTCTGAAGGAGTTAGGGTAGATTTTAGATGTGTGTCTGAATCTCTCTTCCATCTGAAGCCTGATCTGTATTTGGATCGTGTTTCAGAGGCTACTGACAGGTGGTGAGGGGGCCATGTGATGTCTCCTTACTGCCTGTTTTAACACAATTTTTGCCGACAAATGCATCGCAACTGCATGCATTGCATGCGGTTGCTGGACATTTGTGGCATGTCCCAATTCACTTGAGTGTGTAGCCTTCGCTGGGCTTGCTGCGGGCGCGAACCATTGTGTCTGCAGCATGTAAACACCCCTGTTCGCTGCCTATTGCAGCAGCTCAACCAAACATTCCCCTCTGGGTAATCAATGAACACACTTTGTTTCAAATTCCTACCTTTTGTTATTCTGAAGATATAGTTGTTTGTCTTTGTTCATGTTCAGAGTGAACCTGTATGGGAGTGGTTTTATAATTAACAGTCAGCTAATGAGGAAATTGGCAAGGTCTACATCCCTTTAGCTGTGATTTCCCTTTTGGGAGCATCTCAACAAAAATTTTTGTTGCAGGGGATGCCAAAAATTTGACTTGTATCTTAGTGCAGACTTCTGGGAAAATTAATGAGCCAATCGCACAAGCAGGAAATTACATTTTCAGAAGGCATTCTGAACACCATTTGTGTACAAAAAGCCTCCAGGTAGCCATATTGCATTGCATTTTACAGAAAATGACAGTGCTGCAGATTGAAAAAGAAAATCCAATTACAATACAACTTGTGTCGCAATTGTATATGCTAAATTATTATTTGCATTTTTTTATCCATAAAAATGGAGTTACCATTTAAGCTGTGGCAGTCTATATAACTGACACTTGACCTCTTTAACACTTTGCAACTATACCCTACCATGATTATTCCCAGTCTTCCTTGTTTTCCTGCAACCCATTCTGAATTCTTCAGCATTTTTCTTCCCTTTAATGCTTTTTTCCACATGTGACATGAAGAACATAAGTGCAGGGGTGGGGGGGGTGAAAGTGGAAGGGTTTGCTTTAGAATGTTTGACAGGGAAATCACAGGTTCTGGTACACGCTCGCCGTGTCCTGCTTGTTTGAGAACTGACAAAGAGCTCTCAGCTTTCCCAGAAGCGTCAGACAGAATGCTAACAGAAGATACACATTTCATTTGCAGTGAATATTTATTGCTGTATCACAGCCATGTTGTATCCCTATATGGAAACAGCAGAGTGTGAACAGAAGACAGAACTCTTTAAATAAGGAAGTAGAAATCCAGGTTAAACAGATATTGTCTAAATAGAAGAGGCACGTGTATTCTTACATGGATCTTGGTATCCTTTTGTGTATTTCTTCCATTATTGTGCAGTAATCCAGCATTAATTCGTTTATCACTTAAAGTCCAATTAAAACGTCATTTTATCTAAAGCCGTCTCGTGGTAACAACGATGTTGTGCAATTTCACTGCTGAACTGACAGCGTTGGCACCCTATTGCTGAAAGTGCTGAAAGTGCTGAAAGTGGGGAAAAAATAATATCAACAGGTAATAAAACTATGTAGCAGGGGGACTTGGAAAAACAAAAACTGCTGTTAACCCTTGTGACAGTCTGCATCATGTAATGTATGTAATTGTAGCCCTGGCTGGTGGCGCCCTCAACACGCAGGAGCTACACAACCCATGAACTCCTGTCTTCATGGCCTTGCCAAAGTATTTTTATCAACCCCCCCTCCTTCTCAGCTCTTAATTGGCAGGCCTGCCAGGAACAGGGAAGGGAACACCACTGTGATTGGCCACAGCTATGGCTGGGCAATTTTAGCCCTGTCTCTAGAAAGGAGAAGGAGAATGGAGCCAGGGGAGGAAGGGGGTATAAAGACCAGCCATATATATCTGTGTCAAAAAAAAAATCAGAGCTTTCTCATTAGCAGAGAATGAATAAGTTAAATAGCCACTGCACGTTTAAATGCAGTGATTAAAATGCTTAGGGAGCCTTGGGGTGCTGATATCAAGAAGGGATCATGGGCATCGGGTAGCGGTAGGCATTGGGCTCCTGTGTCTTCTCCTCCTCCTCCTCCTCACTTCTGCCATGCATCTCCTCCCCTCCTGTCCTTTCAGCCAATCAGGTGACGGGTTTCAGACCCGTTTCCTGATTGGCCGGGAGGAGGATCAGTGTTACAGCAGCGAATAATTATTCGCTATTGCAACACACCTGGGTGGGCTCTGGACGCAATGCTTTGCGGGGCTTTAAGAAAACACTCCCACCACTGTAATTCATGCGCCCGGCATCCTGCAAGGGGCCAGACGCATGGATGGGGGAGTGGCGCCCGTGCGTCCTTAATGGACGGGCCGCCCCTGTGTTACAATGGCCCAGTCAAAGTCCAGACTTAAATCTAATTGAGAATCGGTGGCAAGACTTGAAAATTGCTGTTCACAGATGCTCTCCATCCAATCTGACAGAGCTTGAGCTATTTTGCAAAGAAGAATGGGCAAAAATGTCACTCTCTAGATGTGCAAAGCTGGTAGAGACATCCCCAAAAAGACTTGCAGTTGTAAATGCAGCGAATTGTGGTTCTACAAAGTGTTGACTCAGGTGGGCTGAATACAAATGCACGCCACATTTTTTAGATATTTATTTGTAAAAAAAATTGAAAACCATTTATCATTTTCCTTCCACCTCACAATTTTGTGTCACTTTGTGTTGGTCCATCACATAAAATCCCCCCAAAAATACATTTACATTTTTGGTTGTCACATAACAAAATGTGGAAAATGTCAAGGGGTACAAATACTTTTTCAAGGCACTGTATATGAACCTAACTATATATAAATTATGCAAGACAGAATATTCTTCTCATTTCAATTACAATATACACATGTACATTTTCGTTGAAACGGTACACACTATCAGATTTTTTGCTGATTTTTTTCTTCAGATTTACCAAAACCATATAATATGAGGTCAAACCTTAGGAGTTTCAATTTGTATGCAATTAGGCAGGCCCTTGCACTACATGGTTTTGGTAAATCTGAAGACAAAAATCAGCAGAAAATCTGATAGTGTATATGGGGCTTAAAAATTTTCGCTTCGGATCCATCAACATTTTTTTTTTTATTCAAATTTTATTTAGCGATTTTTTTTTTTTCTTCACAAGTACAGAATAACCTAGAGACACACTGTCACACAGATTAAAAGAACTAAAAATAGAAAAATTTTAACAAAATGGCAACAAAAGAAAGAAGAGGAAAAAAAATACAGCACTAAGCCCACAAGTTACCATTAAATAAATATATCAATGTAGCACCTGTACCCCTTTAACATACAATGTAGCATACTGTACCCCTCTAACAACTAATAAATATCCCACAAGTAACAATGAGAGCAACTTTCGCAACAAAGAGTCATGGACAGGCCCATCATGTCTATCCAACTAGACCATATTGCAGCAAACAGTATGTAGAGCATTGCGAGAGAGGTACATATGTTTCTCAAACAGAATATATTTATTCACTTCGGATTTCCACTTATCTACTGATGGCGAGTAGAAGATACCCATCATAAAACAATCAGTTTTTGTGCAATAAAAAGAGATCTTAAAACTGTAACAATTAACTTTGAGTCCAATGTATTGGAATCAACATATCCCAGGATACATAAAATAAGGTCAAGGGTTAGAGAAATACCAAATAAATCATTTAGAGTTGAAATAATCCCCTGCCAGGAGCGCCTAAACTGGGCATTTCGACAGTAAATGTATAAGAAAAGAAACTACTCACAACCAGTTGTAGAAGGTCTCACAGTGTAAAAACTGTGAGACCTTCTACAACTGGTTGTGAGTAGTTTCTTTTTACTATTGGTTTTAATAAATTTATATCCAAAGGATAATGCACATGGCTGGTGCGCCCTTTTCTTTCTTTTTTCTTGTTGACTATTAGGATTCCCCATCCTTGAGGGCAGTAAGGCCTGTGGCTTTACATTACTTGTCTGGTTATCCACTTGTGCACAGGAGCGTTTTTTCTCTGCTATCAGTTATCCTTATGCAGGCAATACACGGTCGAATTTCGAACACATTTTCTTTTCAAAATCAGAATGTTTGTTTTTTTTGTGATCCGATGATGCCATCATTGATTTTCGAAATTCGGCCGACCAAGCCTTCAATTTCACCTCATGTTGCTACAGAAAAGAATTTTCGTGGCCGGGAATCTTCTTTTCTCTCCGTAAATTTTCTTTTCTTATTACATTTCTCGCACGATTCTCCCATCATTGATTCGAAAATCATTCGTTTTTCTAAAAATTTCCAACATGTCCGATTCCTAAAATTTGATTGCTGCACGAAAATCGGCCGTTGTTGCAGCCCACTAATGGTGCGAAATTCATATGAAAATTCTTTCATACGATTTTCGAAAGAAAATTCTTACGAAATTTGAACCGTGTATGGCCGGCATTAGTAGTCTCAGCCTGGGCAAGTATATCAAGCAAAGTCATTGAGGCAAAGGAAGTAAATGGAATCGAGCCCTGTGCACAAAGTGGTTCCATCTAAATAAAGCTGAAACAAAGCTGTGATTCCCACTTTCTCCCACATCAAAAAGCCTTCCAGCCGAGAAAGTTCTGCCGATGTAGCATTGGATCAAAGTGGAGTATATCTGGTGTATCCAACGATTTCTAAAAGAGTTTTAACTGTTTGCCACACCTTTTTTTTTTTAATCAAAAAGGTTTTTATTGCACACAAAAACATACAGTATCTTTTCAAACATGAAGCACAATACACGTTGTTCATATCTCAGAATTTTCCAACATGCAATCCATAGTTACATTTTGTCAACTTTGTCAACGAGTATAGATTCTTTTTATTGTCCTTACTTCTGGTATGACATCAAATTTATTACTGTCTGTGCCATACATCTACCTATTGGCTGCATTTCTGCACTACTGGAACATACATCCTTACTCCCGGAATTATTGCATTATTTAGCTAATGTTCTTACCCAAGGTGTACCTATATTCCCTTTAACAGCCTCATTTGTACCAGCTCCATGGGGCTTAATCCTGGTGCGTTGAGCCAGGCATCCCACAGTTTATCAAATTTGCCCGGGTTCCTCTTATGCTGATATATGTATTTTTCCATGATAAGCGTTCTGCCCATATGTTGTATCCAAGTTAAAGTCTTTGGCGGAGCAGCTGATTTCCAGCTCATGAGGATCGTTTTCCTAGCCTGGAACAGAGCCCTGGCAAAGGCAATTCTCGTCACCTCCTCCTCTATGACCCCCTCCAAAATCCCCAGTAAGCAACACATAGGGTCTAAGGGAACGTTGGTCTGGAACACTTGGTTTAATGTGGTCAGAACCTCCGTCCAGTACCTATAAAGCTTTGGGTAGCGCCATAGGAGGTGAATCAGATCTCCCGGCATCACTCTGCACCTGCCGCAGATTGGGTCGGGTATCTTGCCCATTTTGTGTAGTTTTACGGGTGTGTAATGAACTCTCAATAGTATATATAGTTGTGACACCTTTTGTGCCACATTTATTGAGCCCAATGGGTCCTAGATCTGCCTCCCATTGTGACACAGCCTTCATGGGGTATCCTTCTAGAAATGACACTAATAGCAAGTTTTAGCATTGGGAGATTACACCTTTAGTGTTGGTCGCATCTTGTAGTATATGAAAAATTGGAGTGGAGGACTGGGTCCACTCCATTGCGTCCCCCTGGGCCTTAACTGCATGTGAAAGTTGTAGATAATAGAATAACATGTTCGATGGGAGGGCATATTTAGATTGTAGTTCCCTAAATGGCAACAAAGCTCCATTATGGAAAATATGTTTTAGATGAGTTACCCCTAACCTGCGCCACCTGGGTCCCTGTTGAATCTTAGCTAGTTCTGCATATGTGCTGTTATCTCATATTGGACTATATGTCGTGAACCCATTTACATCTTGAAGTTGTTTCGTTTTATTCCATACCTTTTGAAGGAGTGTGTACGTGGGCATAAGTTTGTTGGGTTTTTGGAATTTTTGAGCCTCTAAACCCTCAGCTATAGATTCCGCCCCTGAGCCAAGTAGCATAAGTCTGGCAGATGAGCCCAGCGGCACGGGAACCAGTTTGCCACACCTTATGCATCAATTTTATTATAGGATGTGCAGATTGCACTTTAACCACTTACCCACTGGTCACGTAAACCCCTTTCCTAACCAGACCAATTTTCAGCTTTCGGTGCTCTCACATTTTGAATGACAATTACTCAGTCATGCAACACTGTACCTATATGAAATTTTTGTCCTTTTTTTCACACAAATAGAGCTTTCTTTTGGTGGTATTTAATCAATGCTGTTTTTTTTATTTTTTGCACTATAAAAGAAAAAAGACCGTAAATTCTGTAAAAAAAATGCATTTTTCTTAGTTTCTGTTATAAACTTTAGCAAATTAGTAATTTTTCTTATTTTTCTTCATATATTTTGGCCAACATTTTTAGTGCTACATATCTTTGGTAAAAATAACCCAAATCGGTGTATATTATTTGGTCTTTGTGAACGTTATAGAGTCCACAAGCTATGGTGCCAATCTCTGAAAATTGATCACACCTGATGCACTGACGGCCTATCTCATTTCTTGAGACCCTAACAAGCCAGGAAAGTACAAATATCCCCTAAATTACCCCTTTTTGGAAAGTAGACATTCCAAGGTATTTAGTAAGAGGCATGGTGAGTTTTTTGAAGTTGTATTTTTTTCCCAAAATTCTTTGCAAAATCAATTTTTTTTTTTCTTTTTTTCACAAAATTGTTATATTAGCAGGTTATATCTCACACATACAGCATATGCATAGCACAATTTACACCCCAAAACACATTCTACTACTCCTGAGTATGGCGATACCACATGGGTGAGACTTTTACACAGCGTGGTCACATAGAGAGGCCCAACATGCAGGGAGCGCCATCAGGCATTCTTGGAGCATAAATTACACACATAATTTTTTGACTACCTCTTCTACAAGTTTTTGGAAAATGTGTAAAGAAAATGAAAATGCGTTTTTTTTTTTACACAACTTTGTCCATTTACACAATATTTCTAACACATAGCATGTACATATCAAAAATTACTCCTCAAAATAGATTCTCCTACTCCTCCTGAGTATGGCAATGTCACATGTGTGAGACTTTTTCTCAGCGTGGCCATATAGAGAGGCCCAACATGCAGGGAGCACCGTCAAGTGTTCTAGGGGCATAAGTTTCAAATCTAATTTGACTACCTATTACACTTTTGTGAGGCACCGTAGTGGCATGGATGTGGCATAGATGATAACTGATGTGGCATGAATGGGGATGGATGAGCTGTGGATGGGGATAGCTGAGTATGGATGACTGAGCATGAATGAGTATGGCTGAGTACGGCCGGGTACGACTGAGTACGGATGGGTACGGTTGAGTATGGCTGGGTGTAGATGGGATGGCTGGGTACAGCTGAGTATGACTGAGTATGGCTGGGTACGGCTGAGTATGGCTGTGTACAAATGGGTACGACTGGGTATGGCTGGGTATGGTTGGATATGGCTGGGTATTGCTGGGTATGGCTGAGTACGGATGGGGGTGGATGGGATGGCTGAGCATGAATGGATGGATGACTATTGCTGAGGATGGATGGATGGCTGAGCAAGGATGAATGGATGAGTATGCTGAGTATGGATGGCTATGGATGGATGGATGAGTAGGCTGAGAATGGATGGATGGGTGAGTATGCTGACCATGGATGGATGAGTATGCTGAGTGTGGATGGCTGAGCATGAATGGATGGATGAGTATGGATGGGTATGCTGAGTATGGATGGCTGAATATGCTGAGTATGGATGGCTGAGCATGGATGGATGGCTGAGCATGGATGGATGAGTATGGATGAGTATGCTGAGTATGGATGGCTGAGCATTGATGGATGGATGAGTATGCTGAGTATGGATGGGTATGCTGAGCATGGATAAATGGATGAGTATAGATGGCTGAGGATGGATGGATGAGTGCTGGAATGGGCACACATCAGCGCTGTGGGCACTACACATCCTGCCCACAGCGCTGCTACCACTGATTTCTCCCCTCTCCGCTCACACTGTACCGATCAGTACAGAGAGGGGAGAGAGGAACCGGATGTGACGCCGGTTTGTTTACAAGTGATCGCTCCGTCAAATTGTAAAAAATTTGACGGAGTGATCACGTGGTAAACGGCCGCTACCAGCGGCCATTTACCGTGATGCGCCGGGTCCTCTGGCGCAATACAGACCTGATCACGGATGTGGAAATAAGGGGCAATTTGGGAAACAGTAATCACAGGTCATTAAGTTTAGTATAAATCACACAAATAGGAAACATAAGGGGAATACAAAGACACTGAATTTCAAAAGAGCCAACTTCCCTAAAGTATGAACCTTGCTAGAAGATATAAATTGGGATAAAATCTTAGGAACAAAGAATACGCAGAAGAGATGGGTTTGCTTTAAGAGCATATTAAATAAGGGCATTAGCCAGTGCATCCCATTGGGAAATAAATTTAAAAGAGCGAACAGAAGTCCTGGATGGTTTAACTCCAATGTAAAAATGCATATAAAAGCAAAGGAGAAGGCCTTTAAAAAATACAAGTCTGAGGGATCATCAGCATTCAGACTTTACAAAGAATGCAACAAGAAATGTAAGGGTGCAATTAGAGCGGCTAAAATAGAACACGAAAGACACATAGTGGAGGAGAGCAAACAAATAACAAGAAATTCTTTAAGTATATAAACAGTAAAAGAGGGAGGACAGACCATATTGGCCCCATAAAGAATGAGGAAGGGAATCTGGTTACAAAGTATGGTGAGATGGCGAAGGTGTTGAATTTATTCTTCTCCTCAGTCTTGACGAGGGAATCGGGGGGCAACAGTAACCAAAACTGCAGTGTTTGTGTTCATGACACATCACAGGAAGCACCCTCATGGCTAACAGAGGACAGAATTGGAAATAGACTTGAAAAACGTCACATTAATAAGTCACTGGGACCAAATGGCTTGCACCCGAGGGTCCTTGGGGAACTCCGTCAAGTAATTGCCAGACCATTGTTCCTAATTTTTACTGACAGTCTACTGAGTGGAATGGTACCAGCAGATTGGAGAAAATTCAAATGTAGCACCAATATTTAAAAAAATTACAGACCAGTTAGCCTAACATCAATAGTATGCAAGCTCTTGGAGGGGATGATAAGGGACTATATACAAGATTTTAGTAATGAAAACGGTATCATTAGCAGTAATCAGCATGGATTCATGAAGAATCGTTCTTGCCAATCTATTAACCTTCTATGAGGAGGTGAGCTGCCATCTAGATAAAGGAAGGCACGTAGACAAGGTGTATCTGGATTTTGAAAAAGCATTTGACACAGTTCCCCATAAACGTTTACTGTACAAAGTAAGGTCAGTTGGAATGGTCCATAGGGTGAGTACATGGATTGAAAACTGGCTACAAGGGCAAGTTCAGAGGGTGGTGATAAATGGGGAGGGATAGTCAAGGGTGGAAAGTGGGGACCCCCAGGGTTCTGTCATGAGACCAATCCTATTTAATTTATTCATAAACAACCTGGAGGATGGGGTGAACAGCTCAATCTCTGTATTTGCGGACGATACTAAGCTAAGCAGGGCAATAACTTCTTCGCAGGATGTGGAAACCTTGCAAGTAGATCTTAACAAATTAATGGGGTGGGCAACTACAAGGCAAATGAGGTTTAATGTGGAAAAATGTAAAATAATGCATTTGGGTGGCAAAAATATGGATCTACTCACTGAGGGGAGAACCTCAGAGGGAATCTAGGATGGAAAAGGACCTGGGGGTCCTAGTAGATGATAGGCTCAGCAATGGCATGCAATGCCAAGCTGCTGCTAACAAAGCAAACAGAATATTGGCATGCATTAAAAAGGGGATTAACTTAAGAGATAAAGCGGTAATTCTCCCACTCTACAAGACTCTGTTCCGGCCACACCTGGACTATGCTGTCCAGTTCTGGGCACCAGTCCTCAGGAAGGATGTAGGATGGAGCGAGTACAAAGAAGGGCAACAAAGCTAATAAAGGGACTGGAGGATATTAGTTATGAAGAAAGGTTACGAGCACTGAATTTATTCTCTCTGGAGTAGAGACGCTTGAGAGGGGATATGATTTAAATTTACAAATACCGTAATAATGACCCCACAATAGGGATAAAACGTTTCCGTGGAAGGGAGTTTAATAAGACACATGGCCACTCATTAAAATTAGAAGAAAAGAGGTTTAACCTTAAACTACTTAGAGGGTTCTTTACTGTAAGAGCGGCAAGGATGTGGAATTCCCTTCCACAGGCGGTGGTTTCAGTGGGGGGCATCGGTAGTTTCAAGAAACTATTAGATAAGCACCTGAACAACCACAACATACAGGGATATACAATGTAATACTGACATAATCACACACATAGGTTGGACTTGTGTCTTTTTTCAACCTCACCTACTATGTAACTGTGTAACCAATAGGACCATTTTAAACTGGGACAATATAGGAAAAGATAAATCAGGAAGTGGATCAAGTGGAAGCAGTACAGATTTGTGCCAGTTAATTCTAAACCCTGAAAACTTACCAAACTCTGCAATATGAGACATTGCAGAGGAGAGGGATGTGTATTTATCAGAGAGAAAAAGAAGTATATCGTCAGCGTAAAGAGCTACCTTCTCCTCATGCATTTCTCTATAAAAGCCACTCACTTCTAAGGCTTGCGACCGCAAATAGAAGCGGCGACAGAGGGCAGCCCTGTCTCGTACCACGATAAAGTGGAAAGAGAGAGGACTGCACACCATTGATCCAGACCGAGGCCTTTGGAGAGGAAATTTGACCCAAGTACCAGAAAACATCTCCAAGCCCCAATTTTTTTAAAACTTCCCACATATAACACCACTTAATACTGTCAAATGCTTTGATGGCATCAAGTGAAAGAAGATCTCTATTATTAGATGCATCAGTTGAAATCTGAATATTTAAGAAAGTACGCCTAATGTTAATTGCAGTGGAGAGATTAGGCATAAAGCCCGTTTGATCTGGGTGTATTATTTTAGAAATCACCTTGTTTATTCTATTAGCGAGTACTTTTGCAAAAATCTTTACATCACTGGTAAGCAGTGATATTGGTGTATATGAGTCTGGATATAAAGGACCTTTGTCTTTTTTGGGTATCACCACAATGGTTGCTTCTGTCATGGAAGGAGGGAGAGAACCAAAGAAAACAGCTTCCTTAAAGATGCTTAATAAATCCATTGACATTAGCCAGGCCCACGGTCGAAATCGTCGGGAAAGTTGTGTCCACCAATGGCATGATTGTCGAACGATTTTGCAAAAAACGACCAGTTTCGGCCAAAATTTTGTGCGTGTATGGCCCAGCATAAGACTGGGATGCCATTAAAGTTCATGAGCATGTAAAGGTGGGTGTCCCAATACTTTTGACAATAGTGTGTGTGTGTGTGTGTGTGTGTATTGTATACACATAAATATTTTGCATTTTATTTCTATTTTAAAGGTGAGGATTTACATATACTTTAATCACTGAAAATTATGTCTCCAAAACCCTCACTATGACTTAAATCCAGTATATGCAGTCTGAGCAATCCATTTGCTACATGCAGTTCTAGCTTTGTGGCGTTTTATGTAGGTACATTATGCTCCATCAATAAAAATTTCTGCCCTGTGGTTAATTTATTTTTTAAGAGATTTTGACATTTTTGTTTTTCAGAGCCAGATTGCTAACTCTTGGCTGGAGCATGCAAAGGCATTTAATTACGATACAGTTACTTAAATCAAGCCTCTATTGAATATATGGGACACAGTGCCAGAACAGCAATACAATGATATCTGGAATTTATACATCATGTTGGCTGTATCTGATACTGCAGCAGAGGAGTTGGGCAGGAGTGGTGTGGATTAATATTCATTTAAAAAATGCCAGATATTGATGCTGAGTATCTGAGGGGTCTACATGGTAAAACAAGTTTACAAGGAAATATAATGTATGTGGATTAAAGGAGTAATCGTAAATGTTTAGCTGCACCAAACGTGACTATTAACTTGATTTATATTTTTTCATTAGCCTCAAAATTACCTTCTGTTTGCCTTCCGTTGTAGAACCAACTGCAGTCATTTTCAGCACTCAAGAGTGTTTCTGCATGGTTTCCAAATTCATTTTTACGCCTTTTCCATTTAAGTTATTGATGCTAGAGAATCATTCCTCTTCCCCTGAAGGGGTTGTAAAGATACATACAGTATATATACACAAACATGATGTCATTGATGTAAATTGTCAGAATGTGTTAATGTAAAAAAACTTGATAACAATATTATTTTTCTTAATATTATATAGTTTATGTGCATGGTGAATACCACATTTACTCATAAGACAAGCCTGTTTTCACTATAGCTCAAACATATTGGTTGCGTTAGATTTCATGTGTCTCATTTAGTTTAACAATGGCGTACACAGTAGAGCAGCCTTTCTCTATTTCTCACCTATGCAGATGAGGGGTTCCAGGGTTATCCAGGGTATAGAGGGGAAACTGATTTACAGATTTCCTGGAATTATTAGGTCCTGAAATGCGACCCAGAATTCAGAGGTTCAGAGAGTTCTTGGGTGGGAAAGAGCCTTCAACCCATGGTCCTGTGAGGGTCAAGTCACCTGCGAGAGAGGGTGGAAAAGGGCAGGAAGCAGCCAGCAGGTGTCCATGAGGTGTGGAGTGGAGCAGCTCATAGTTGTGGGAAGCCTGTGGGCTGTTTATTTGCTGAAACATTGCTGGACTCCTGTGATCCTTTTTCTGGAGCCCTGAAGCAGGTGGGGACTTTAAACCCTGTTGTGGGACAGGTTTATGCTGATGGTAAGCCTAATCTTTGTTTTTGTACCAGTTTATGAACTGTTTTGTTTTATGGTCTAGATTAGAAAAGCAGTTTTGCATTTGCTCCTTGGAAAATAATGCCTTTTCTTGTACAAACACAGCCACCTAGCGATCCAAACTCCCCAAATATCACATTTTGAGATAGAAATACCAAAAAAAATACATTTTATATAAAGATTAATACATTTTTTTTTTTTAAAAACCAGAGTTTAGTGTCACTTTAGAATTAAAGCCAAACTCCAGACTCTTGCCATTTCCAGATATTTTTTGGCCAGTCACATGACCCAGGCATCCTCATTTCCCTTGACTTGGCAGTTCTCAGTGCATATAGTGGTGCTGACATGATGAATCAAGGCTGCTTTCTGCATCATTGTATGTGAGTGCAAGGTACCTTGGGGACATACCTCCTAGAGACAGGTTCACACAAGGTGTCCACAGTCTAATGGGTTGAATGATGTCAGTATATATTGGGAAAAAGTGAAACTATATCACACACTGCATTTAGTGAGTTGGTATATATAAACATCAAATATCACTTAACTTCGAATTTAGCGACACTGAACTATGTTTAAAAATGTTTTTTGCTACTGTGATCTGACTTCCTGATAGAGGGTGACTACCGTATATACTCGAGTATAAGTCGAATTTTTCAGCACATTTTTTTGTGCTGAAAGTGCCCCCCTCGACTTATACTTGAGTCAAGCACTTTTCTGCAGCAAAAAATTTCATTTTCCGAACCGACTTTGGGGCCCCGTATCTCAGGGCCACTTGGTGCTAGGAACCCCAAATTTGGTATGCAAACCCAGTGGAACTAGTACCACAACATATCCAAAGATGAAGTTCCTAGCACTAAGTGGCCCCGAGATACGGGGCCCCAAAATCGGTTCAGAAAATGTCATTCTCTGCTGAAGAAAAGTGCTTGACATTTTCTGAACCGACTTTCGGGCCCCGTATCTCAGGGTCACTTGGTGCTAGAAACCCCAAATTTGGTGTGCAAACCCATTGGAACTGGTACCATAACATATCCAAAGCTGGGGTTCCTAGCACTAAGTGGTCCTGAGATATGGGGCCCCAAAACCGGTTCGGAAAATGTCATTCTCTGCTTCAGAAAAATGCTTGACATTTTCTGAACTGATATTTGGGGCCCTGTATCTCAGAGCCACTTGGTGCTAGAAACCCCAGCTTTGGTAATTTTATGGTACTAGTTCCACTGGGTTTGCACACCAAATTTGGGGTTCCTAGCACTGAGTGGCCCCGAGATACGGGGCCCCAAATTTGGTCAACTGTGTCCATCTGCAGCAATGTCATTTCAGGACCCTTTGGGTTCAGAGATCCCAAATTTTGGCTGCAGCTAGGGGGCATCTAGGAACCCTTAACTACCGAGTTTGAAGTTCAGGGGACCTATGGCTGCAAATGGGCACAGTGAGGCATGCAAATGGGCACAGTGATGCTGCAAATGGGCATTGTTGACCCTCTTTTCCACTTACAGTAGCTGTGCATTTCTCACCCTCGTCTTATACTCGGGTCAATAAGTTTTTCCCATTTTTTTTGTAGTAAATTAGGGCCTCGACTTATACTCGGAACGACTTATACTCGAGTATATATGGTACTTTCAGTCGCCATGGTCTATATGTAGGAACATAGCCACCCCCTCCTGCTTTCTCTTGATATGGACTGTGGGATTTGTAGCGAGCATAGAGCAGTGCATGTGACCGCAACTAATGTGCACTGCTTGTTCCAAACAAATGGAAGTGAGTGAAAAAAGGAGAGGTTCAAGAGCTCACAGAGGTTGTTACAAGGAAGCAGAAAAAACAGGCAAGAAACAATTTCAGGAAAATATATTACAGAACTATTTGTGTATATGTACAATGTATGGTTTATTTTGGAGCCTAAGGACATTTAGTGTTACAGTGGAACCTTGGTTTGCGATTAACGCGTTTAACGAGCTTTTCGCAAATCGAGTACTGTATTTCTAAAAATCCTAACTCGGTTTGCAAGTGTTGTCTTGCAAAACGAGCAGGATTCAGGGAAAAAACGGTGTGCAGTACCACTTTTGGTCTAAGGTGGGGGGCGCCGGAGCCTAATGGCGCCGATCATTGGCGTTCTGGAATGCACGGAAAGGCCCGAGGACAGTTCGGCTGACCTCGGCAAACCTCAGAAAGGCTCGTGAACGGAGTCTTTCCGCGGTTTGCCGAGGTCAGCCGAAATGTGCTCAGGCCTTTTCGGCCGTTTCTGAGGCTCTCCAGCAGCTCCCGCCTCTGGCCGCATGCGGTATTGCATCCCATTGAAGTCAATGCGGAACAAATTATTTTCGTTTCCATTGACTTCAATGGAAAACTCGCTTTGATATGCGAGTACTTTGGATTACGAGCATACTCCTGGAACGGACTATGCTCGTAATCCGAGGTTCCACTGTACTTTAAAATAATTGTGCAGCAGTTACAAGATTTCAGGCTTTCTTACAGTTGTTTTATTTCTTTGGCGTTTTAGGTTGACAGGAAGTCATCCCCTCGCAGCCCATCTAAGGTAAGACTTTTAAACAGTTAATTAGTAAACAAAATGTACAGATTTGTGTATTGTGGAAACTCTTTTTATAAATGAATGTTTTTTGGTTTAAAGAGCTCTCCCTCACACCATGGCCTTTTTTGGCAGCTTTTAGGCAGAGGCGGCCGGTCCATAAGGGGCGCAGGGGCAACCCCCCCCCCATCTCTATGCGTCGGCACCTAATATCCATGCCAGATGCATAGGTTTCTACGAGTTTCTTTTCTTTTTTTTTTAAGCTTATGATTAGAGCCTGAGGCTCTAATTGACTTCAGAAAGGTTGGGATCACCCACTTGTGACATTAGCAAATTAACATTTTCTGATGTCTTCCTGCTTCTCCACCTGGCCAATCAGGACTGGAAGCAGGTCCTAAGACCGGATTGGCAGAAAGGAGAAGCCGCCGAACCTCTCCATGACCTGGATGTGGTAAGTGCGGGGCTGGCGGGTGTTTGTTTGCCGCCTCCCCCAAAAAAATGAAGCACCAGCCGCCACTGCTTTTAGTTGCTTAGAAGGAGGCTCTAAACCCCAAACAGGCACCCTGCAAAAAATGGGCCCAAAAGCATCTAATGTACACACTTCATGGGTGTGGCAGTGCGGCAGTGGATATGTTATCTACAGTGTTCGGACCACAGCTGCCCTAATGTTTTCTATGGCTTCTTGTGGCGAGAGATTCAGCTGCAGGCAGAAGACTGTAGTGGATGCAAAGCTTAAGGCTCTAATTGGCTTTAAAAAAGTTGGGCTCACCCACTTGTGACATTAGCGAATCAACATTTTCTGATGTCTTCCTGATTCTCCTCCCGGGCCATGGTCCTAAGGCCAGATTGGCAAGGAGGAGACGCTACCTGTGACCTGGATGCGGTAAGTGCAGGGCTGGCGGGTGTTTGTTTGCTGCCCCCCCCCAAAAAAAAAAAAACGAAGCACCAGCCGCCACTGCATTTGGGTGCTTAGAAGGTAGGCTCTCAACCAGGCCCCCTGCAAAAAATGGGTCTAAAAGCATCTAATGTACACACTTCTTAGGTGTGACAGTGCAGCAGTGGAAATGTTGTTTACAGTGTTCGCACCACAGCTGCCCCAATCTTTTCTATGACTTCTTGTGGCAAAAATTTCAGCTGCAGGCAGAAGACGCAGTGGATGCAAAGGACGATCATCAGATTGTGGTCAGCTGGACTAGTTGGAAATGTTTGCCCATTCTCAGACTAGAACAGGGAGATGGCTGTCAGCAATATCTGCTTGTTGAAACACACATGAAGGGCAGATTAGAGTAGCAGATCTGAATAGATGGCTCGTCAATATATCTACTGCTTTTGTGTGACTAATAATAAAAATGTCCAGCGTTTGCTTTCTATTGTATGGGTGTCACTCAAAGAAATCTTTTCCTTTGGGACTCAAATAATCTACAGCTCATGTGTGACTCACAGATGAGTGGGGTGAAGCTGCTTGAGTACTAGTCTGTAATTGTTGCTTACACACTGGGTATTTCCTCTTGGCTGGAGTCCGAGGATGGAGCTATGTTTATCTGGCATTGGCAGTTTAGTTGTAATGCTCCCTGAATTAGTTAAGCATCCTTCAAACAAAAAGCATAAAAATAGTCTGAGGCACATTATGTCTAACCTGCCCACCTGTGTGTGGACAGGTGGCAAGCTTGGGAGATGTTAACACTCATTAGATTAACCTTGACCTTGACCAGGTACCATTAGGCTTTTTTCACAGGCATATATATACTGCATAAAATTCTTATTTACAATAAGGAATTGTACATATTCAAATATTTTTGTTATTTGTCTTGCCTTGTAATGATGGGCTCACGTTATGGACTATGTTTTGGCTATAGTTTGTTGTGTCATGGCTAATCAATTCCTCAATAATCAATAATCAAAAGTCCTAATTTTAAAGGCTTATATGCAATTTATTGCCATAAAAAAGTGGGGACCCGGGTACTGCCCTAGGGGACACGTATCAATGCAAAGAAAAGTTTTTAAAGCAATCATTTTTTCAGGAGCAGTGATTTTAATGATACCTAAAGTGAAATAATAAAAATGAAATATTTTTTTAAATATCGTGCCTGGGGGGTCCCCTTAGTCTGCCTGTAAAGTGGCGCATATGTGCGATGTGTACAACATGCCGCAGCAACAATGACACTTCTAAAGGAAAAAATTTCATTTAAACTTGCTCCTGGCTGTAATGAATTGCCAGCTCCCGGCAAAACCTCTCCGGGTCTTGTATGGATGTTAAGGGGAACACCACGGCAAAATGTAAAAGAAAATTGGCACGGGATGCCCCCCAAAATCCATACCAGACCCTTATCCAAGCATGCAGCCTGGCAGGTCAGGGTAGGGGGGACAAACGAGCGCATGCTCATAACATGGGGGGAGGTGGGTGCTTTGCATGTTGATGGGAACAAGGGCCTCCTCCTGACAACCCTGGCCAGTGGTTGTCTGGGTCTGCGGGCGTGGGGCTTATCAATATCTGGAAGCCCGACGGACCCGAAAAAAAAAACTCTGCCTCCATGGGAGGCTTCCCGTGGACAGCTCTTCCTTCGCTTTGACAGCTCTCATAAAGGCAAGGGCAGGGCCATCCACTGATGTACCTGGATGACCCCACCCCCCTCTGACTGCACATTACGTTAGAAGGGGGCGGGGTCACTCGGTTACGTAACCGGATGGCTCCGCCCTTGCCTATATAACAGCAGTCGCCAGGAGGCAGAACTTTTTTATTTGTTTCTATTTTTCTGGTCCGTTGGGCAACACGATTGAAGATTGATGTACATGGCGGGACACTTTTTTTCCACCTTCTTTAATAAAGGAATTGTCAAAAACTGTCTCTTGTGGTTTTTACTTTTTGACACTTTTTTGTTGAATTGGTAGGGGTACAATGAAACTCCTCCTCTTAGTTCTGTAGTTCATCAGGCAGGCTCTGTAAATTCTGTGATACAGCAGTGCCAACCCATAGAGACTGTCACATAATTTAAGAAAATACTGTAAATGTGTGTGGTTCCTCACAAAATAAGTTTACGAACTTCAAGGTCATTCAGATTTATAGAGTTGGCAAGAAATAATTGAAATACAATGTGGAAATTATATATGATTACAAATGTTGACCATAGATCAACATCTATGGTCATTTATACACCGCTAATTTGTAGTGTGGTTTAATCTCTTCTGTACAGCAGTAATAGCTTGAAGCATGCTGGCCATAGAAGATTATTATTATTATTATACTTGATTTATATAGCGCCAACAGTTTGCACAGCGCTTTACAATGTAGAGGGGGGACAGCACACGTACAATACAATTCAATACAGAAGGGACAGGAGGGCCCTGCTCGTGGAGCATACATTTTAAAGGGAGGGGGTGATGGTATAACAGGTAATAGCTGCGGGAGATTATTTGAAGGGGGTGGCTCGGGTACAGTTCTTAGGTGGGTGTGGGATAGGCTTCCCTGAATAAATGAGTTTTCAGGGATCTCCTTAAGGTGGACAGGGTAGGGGCTGATCGGACATACCGGGGCAGGGAGTTCCAGAGGATGGGAGAGGCTCTAGTGAAGTCCTCTAGGCGAGCATGGGAGGAGGTAGCAAGGGAGCTAGAGCAGGAGGTCCCAGGAGGAGCAGAGGGGATGATTTGGGTGATATCTGCAGATGAGGTTGGTGATGTAGCTGGGGGCGATCTTGTGGATGGCCTTTTATGTTGTGTTTTTTTTTGGGTGGGGGGGGGGGTTTACAGTGGGTAGTGGAAGCCAGTGAAGGGATTGGCAGAAAGGGACAGCAGTCACGGATCGGTTGCTTCATTTCTTTTCAGTCAACAAGAACGGACAAGAAAGGTGGATGGAGGAATCCTCCCTATTGTTCCAATGTATTCTGATAGCTGGACCCCTCCACTGTCAGAATACACTGATCAAAAGACTGCAGCCAGCTGATCCACCAAAAATTTTCAAACAGTCCCTTTCGACAGAATTCAGTTGTTAAATCAACTTCTGCTGAGCAGGAATGGCCATAGATAGATCGAAATTCGCCTGGTCACTGCTGAACCAACAAATTTCAATCCATCAATGGACAGCTTAAAGTGTTTGTTATCCTAAAAAAAAAAGAAAAATGCTCCTTTAACCACTTCAGCCCCAGAAGGATTTACCCCCTTAATGACCAGGCCATTTTTCACGATACGGCACTGTATTGCTTTAACTGACAATTACACGGTTGCGCAATGCTTGTACTCAAACAAAATTGATGTCCTTTTTCCCCTACAAATAGAGCTTTCTTTTGGTGGTATTTGACCACCTCTGCATTTTTTAATTTTTTGCGCTATAAAAACAAAAAAAGACCGACAATTTTCAAAAAATAAATACATTTTTAAATTTCTGCTATAATACATATCCAAAAAAATTAAAAATGTTTAGGCCAATATGTATTCTTCTACATATTTTTGGTAAAAAAATCCCAATAAGCATATATTGCTTGGTTTGCACAAGTTATAGCGTGTACAAAATAGGGGATAGATTTAGGGACTTTTAATTATTATTTATAATTGCGGTTAACCTGCGATTTTTAGCAGGACTGCGACATTGCGGCGGACAAATCTGACCCTAAGTAACACTTTTTGGGACCAGTGACACCAATACAGTGATCAGTGCTAAAAAAAATGAACTGATCAATGTATAAATGACACTGGTAGGGAAGGGGTTAACACTAAGGGGTGTTCAAAGGGTTAACTGTGTTCACTAGGTGTTTTCGAACGGTGTGGGGGATGGGTTTACTGGGACAACACAGAAATCACTGTTCCTGATAACTAGGAACAGCTGATCTCAGTGTTGTCCCCTGTCAGAACAGGGATCCACCTTGTTTACATAGTCAGATCCCCATTCTGCCTTTCTGTGGAGTGATTGTGGGTTGCTGGCGGGCATAGAGTCCACCGGACCCACGCGTGCCCACAGTATCTCATGCATGCAACGACATACAGGTATGTCGTTTTGCGCAGCCGGGCCGCCCTGCCGCAAGTATTTGTGCGGTGGGTGGTACGTAAGTGGTTAAAGCATGTATAGCAGCACAGTGCTTGTGCTGTGTAATTTGGCCCCTTCTATCACCTGAAATACCTGGCTGATCCTGCCTGGCTATGCCCTCCCCCCTGTAAACTGACCACGGTTTATCATGGTTGCTGAGCCCTGACACTGTGGTCAGTTTACGTGCCTCTGTCATCTGCAGCCCTCCTGTGTCTTCCTCTGTCCTCCTCCCCCTCCCTGCCTGTCAGCTCTGTGCCAGGGCCCCCCCTCCTGCTGCTGAAATAACTTGGTAAAAATCCCTTAATCCCCTGTCTTTCATAATACTAAGTGCCCTGTATATATGCCTTATTAAAAATATGCTGTTCTATACCTGATTTCCTAGTGCTGCTCGGTGCTCACGTGACCAGTCGGCTCTCTCCTCCTCCTAACTGACATCAGCAGGAGATGCTTGGCCCCTCCTGCTCTAGCTGTCAGATCGGGAGAGGGTAGAGATCGCCGGTCACATGTATGGCGCTATAAAATAAGGTTTGGAACAGCATATTTTTTAATAAGGCACATATACAGGACAATTAGTATTATGAAAGATAGGGGATTGCGTAATATTTACTAAGTGGGTTTATAACCACTTTAAGGCTGGCCATACACGGTTCGAATCTCGGCCAGTTCTGCAAGAACTGGCTGAGATTTGAACCATTATTGAGCAGGCTGAATGTTCCAAGCTGATCGATCGATCAACTTGGGTACAACCAGCCTGCCAGATTTGATTGCGATTATCGCAAGTGGCTGCTATAGCCACAGTGATAATCATTGTCTTCAGACAATGGCCCGACAGGAGGGATTCCCACATCAACATGGTCTGTGTTGTTAGGGGAATTGAGTGAATTACTTTACTGCAACCTGTGGTTGCAAGAAATAAATTTGCTCCGTGTATGGCCCGCCTAAGAAAAGTTAATGGAAGTACCAGAAAAACCTGATTAATAACAATAAAGAGAAGAGGAGGAGGGTGCTGGATACAAGGTAACACAGTGGTGGCTGGGGTCAGTGGAACAAATGGCAAAGAACCAGGCTAATGCTGTGTACACACGGTCGGACTTTTCAGCTCCAAAATTCCGACAGCCTGTCCGACAGACTTTCCACAGACTTTCGACGGACTTTTGGCGGACTTTCAACGGACTTTCTAATGAAGTGACTTGCCTACATACGATCACACCAAAGTCCGACGGATTCGTACGTGATGACGTACACCGGACTAAAATAAGGAAGTTGATAGCCAGTAGCCAATAGCTGCCCTAGCGTCGGTTTTTGTCCGTCGGACTAGCATACAGACGAGCTGATTTCTGGGTCCGGCGGAGTTACGACGTAGAGATTTGAAGCATGTTCCAAATCTAAAGTCCGTCAGATTTGCGACTGGAAAAGGTGAAGCTGAAGGTCCATTGAAGCCCACACACGATTGGATTGTTCGCCGGATTTGGTCCGTCGGCGTTCGTTAGACCAGTCCAGTCGAAAAGTCCGACCCGTGTGTAAGCCCCATAAGGTGAGTCATATGGCGAGTCCCACAGATAGAGCAGAGGACTCCACAGTATACTGCAAATACTTTTTTCTATATACATCGATGATGAGCCAGTTCTTAAACAGGGCATTAGGGACATTCAATTTAGTAAAGAGGTAATAAATTTCAGACATTGGCTTTCATTTGGCTATTGCTAGAAAAAAAAATCCAGTTAAAGTAAGTCAGCAGATTCTAGAGGAAAGCTAGAACCTTCACTGTTGTAGCAATTCCAAGACATCAAACAATGGTCTCCTAAGGTAATCAGGAATGATGTATGAATGATGTATTCAATTAAATGTAGTTTAAAATGGCACAATGTCAGCAATTCCTTAAAGGAAGTGGTCAGATATATATATACACAGTATATATATGCATATATATATTTTTTTTGGTATGCTGTCATTCCTGTCACCTCTTTGTGCAGACATGTAATTCTAATGCATTGTTTTGTACATATAATGCTAACCAGCTGTTCTAGTCTCTAAAACACCAGTAATTCTCTTACCCAACATACAGTATTATATTGAAAATTTGGAAGTTTTCTTAAGGTATGTACCTGGGATGCAGAGCCCTCCTAACATCTGTGCCTTCCCACAATTATACTGTTTGCACTTATTGACTGAAAATTAACCGCAGTAAGAATCAAAAAAAGAACTATTCTTGAAAGGTAGTGGTCGCACAGAAGTATGATTATGAATGGCCCATAAAGCAGAGCCCTGAATAATGGGAACTTGGATGTATATCCATCTTCAAAACCCTCCCCACCCAAGTTTCTGCATCTTTCAGAGCTGTGTTTTCTGAAGTTGGACACCATTTGCAAATCAGATACCCTCAGTTTTTAGGTTTTCAGTTTACAGTAAAACCTCTATAACCTCTTTGTACCCATCTGAACAGTTGCCTATTATCATGGCAGTGCTAACAAATGAGTGTGTGAAGAAGCAGATCTATGGGTATACCAGCTTTGCAAACAAGTGTATCTTTTTTTTTTTCCAAGCTTTCTTTTTTTTTTTTTATTTGGTGATCCTGCCAGTAACAAACTTTCTGTCCCTGCGTGGCTATGCTCACCCCTATACTCTTTTTATGGAGGGAGCCATGGTTGTCTGTCAGACAGGACCAAAAATATGTCTGAACTTTGTGTATAAAATTCAAAATACTAACTATAACTTAAAAAAACATCCATAACACTGCCCTGAGCTACATCACCAACCTCATTTCAATTTATCACCATATCATCCTTTCTGGATCCTCCAAGACACTCTTCTTTCTAGCTCCCTCATCACCTCCTCTCATGCTTACTTGCTGGTCTTCTGCAGAACCTCCCTCATCCTCTGGAACTCGAGGCAAAAAGGAAGTTCTGGACAGCCGCACTACGCAATATAGCCTTTATTTGTAAAAAGTCCAACAAATACAAGCCACAGCAAAAAATGGGACAAACGAACTGACGCGTTTCACACTTAACAGTGCTGAGTCAAAGCTATGACTCAGCACTGTTAAGTGTGAAACGCGTCCGCTGGTTTGCTCGTTTGTCCCATTTTTTGCTGTGGCTTGTATTTGTTGGACTTTTTACAAATAAAGGCTATATTCCAGGGTGCGGCTGTCCAGAACTTCCTTTTTGCCTCATGTTGCTATATGCTTAGCCGGTACCTGGTGTTCCAGTTCCGAGGAGAGTTCTATATCCACATTTCCACCTGGAGCGGTGATCCCCTTCCCATCCTCTGGAACTCCCTACCCCAATGTGTCTAGTTATCTTCTACCCTGTCTGTCTTTCAGCGATCCCAGAAACTCATTTATTCAGAGAAGCCTACCCTACCTCCACCTAAAAACTTTATGTTGACCAGTTCCATCAGTTCTTTACCTTTTGCATCACATCCCCCTCCCTTTTTAGATTGTAAGCTCCACGACCATGGCCCGTGTAATCCTGTATTGAACTGTATTTTAATTGAACTGTCTCCTTTTATATTGTAAAGCACTATGCAAACTGTTGGTACTAAAAATAAATATATAAACTCTAAAACCTCTATAATAATTTAGAAAATAGTGGTTTACAGATGAAAGATAAGACTCTTTTTACTTTCAGTGAAGCTCACAGGAAGTGACCATGTCAAGATCAGTAGGTGTTTTCTGTACTTGCTGAAAATGTTCTTGGCCTGTAACTTGAAGGACATAATAAATCATTGTTCTTGGATTGTATTATTCTTTAAATGTACAAAAGGAAGGGTTAATGTTCTATTGTTAGCGGCGCTTTACCGTCAATTTCGCGAAGAATACTTTTACCCCCCCCACAGAATACTTTTACCCCCCACTAGTGGCCAAGGAAGGGTTAAAAAACAGCCACCAAAGGGTTAAAACTACCGCAAAGAGCTGCTGCAGCAGCGCTATGTTATTGGTATAGCCGCGCTGACCCATTGATTTCAGTGGGCAGGAGCGGTGAAGGAGCGGTGTATACACCGCTCCTTCACCGCTCCAGAGATGCTGCTAGCAGGACTTTTTTTAGCATCCTGCCAGTGCACCACTCCAGTGTGAAAGCCCTCGGGGCTTTCACATTGGAGAGACAGGAGCGGCTCTTTCAGGGCGCTTTGCAGGTGCTATTTTTAGCGCTGTAGTGCCTGCAAAGTGCCCCAGTGTGAAAGGGGTCTTGGGATAGATTAAGATGGCCATAGACTGTGCGATTTTCTTTCCTATCTATCTTTAGTATTAGTATAGTCAGGGCTCTGGAGGCATCATTGCTGGTGGAAAACCTATGGCCATAGGCAGCCGCCCTTCCACAATGCAGAGAAAGAGCAGGCAGCAGAAAGTGGAGGGGGGTGGGGACAACCAGTGAAAAAACATGAAGCAACAAAACATTAAACATTTACATAGAATTATATGGCTATAGCCTGCCCTCCCTTTCCCAAAAAAGGAGTGTGCTAAAAAAAAAAAAAATTGAAAGGCAGGAGGAGGTGCTGCATGTGAAGGTAAGTAGGTGGCGAGCATTACTGGTGTGTTTTTTTTACTCCCCCTCCTCTACACTCTGTCCCTCTTTCTTCAGCAACTTCTCCCTCCTCACCTCCACCTGCATCTTCTCCCTTAAGGACGTATTGCAGCCACCTGGGTACAACCAGCCTGCCAGATTTAATTGCGATTATCGCAAGTGGCTGCTATAGCCCCTAGTGATAATCACGGTCTTCAGACAATGGCCCAACATGAGGGATTCCAACATCAACAGAGTCAACCTGTGGTTGCAAGAAATAAATTTGCTCCGTGTATGGCCAGCCTAAGAAAAGTTAATGGAAGTACCAAAAAAACCTGATTAATATCGATAAAGAGAAGAGGAGGAGGGTGCTGGATACAAGGTAACACAGTGGTGGCTGGGGTCAGTGGAACAAATGGCAATTTTAATGGCAGACCAGACTAAGAAGAGTCATATGGTGAGTCCCACAGATAGAGCATAGGACTCCACAGTATACCAGAAGCCCACACATGATCGGATTGTTCGCCGGATTTGGTCCGTTGGCGTCCGTCAGATCAGTCCAGTCGAAAAGACCGACCGTGTGTAAGCCCCATAAGAAGAGTCATATGGCGAGTCCCACAGATAGAGCATAGGACTCCATAGTATACTGCAAATACTTTTTTGTTCTTAAACAGGGCATTAGGGACATTCAATTTAGTAAAGAGGTAATAAATTTCAGACATTGGCTATTGCTAGAAAAAAAATTCCAGTTGAAGTAAGTCAGCAGATTCTAGAGGAAAGCTAGAACCTTCACTGTTGTAGCAATTCCAAGACATCAAACAATGGTCTCCTAAGGTAATCAGGAATGATGTATGAATGATGTATTCAATTAAATGTAGTTTAAAATGGGCACAGTGTCAGCAATGCCTTAAAGGAAGTGGTCAGATTATATATATATATAGTCATTCCTGTCACCTCTTTGTGCAGGCGTGTAATTCTAATGCATTATTTTGTACATATTCTGCTAACCAGCTGTTCTAGTCTCTAAAAGACCAGTAATTCTCTTGCCCTATATACAGTATTATATTGAAAAAGTGGAAGTTTTCTTAAGGTATGTACCTGGGATGCAGAGCCCTCCTAACATCTGTGCCTTCCCACAATTATACTGTTTGCACTTATTGACTGAAAATTAAGAGCAGTAAGAATCAAAAAAGATCTATTCTTGAAAGGTAGTGGTCGCACAGAAGTATGATTATGAATGGCCTATAAAGCAGAGCCCTGAATAATGGGAACTTGGATGTATATCCGTCTTCAAAGCCCTCCCCACCCAAGTTTCTGCATCTTTCAGAGCTGTGTTTTCGGAAGGTGGACACCATTTGCAAATCAGATAGCCTCAGTTTTTAGGTTTTCGGTTTACAGTAAAACCTCTATACCTCTTTGTACCCACCTGAACAGTTGCCTATTATAATGGCAGTGCTAACAAATGAGTGTGTGAAGAAGCAGATCTTTAGGTAGACCAGCTTTGCAAACAAGTGTATCTTTTTTTTTTCAAGCTTTCTTTTTTTTTTATTTGGTGATCCTGCCACTAACAAACTTTCTGTCCCTGTGTGGCTATGCTCACTCCTATACTCTTTTTATGGAGGAAGCCATGGTTGCCTGTCAGACAGGACCAAAAATATGTCTGAACTTAGCATATGAAATTCAAAATACTAACTATAACTTAAAAAACATCCATAACTCTGCCCTGAGCTACATCACCAACCTCATTTCAATTTATCACCATATAATCCTCTCTGGATCCTCCAAGACACCCTTCTTTCTAGCTCCCTCGTCACCTCTCATGCTTACTTTCTGGTCTTCTGCAGAACCTCCCTCATCCTCTGGAACTCCCTACCTCAATGTGTCTAGTTATCTCCTACCCTGTCTGTCTTTCGGCGATCCCAGAAACTCATTTATTCAGAAAAGCCTACCCTACTTCCACCTAAAAACTGTATGTTGACCAGTTCCATCAGCTCTTTAGCTTTTGTATCACCTCCCCCTCTCTTTTTAGATTGTAAGCTCCGCGACCAGGGCCCTTCTAATCTTCTGTATTGAACTGTATTTTAATTGAACTGTCTCCTTTTATATTGTAAAGCACTATGCAAACTGTTGACACTAAAATAAATATATAAACTCTAAAACTTCTATAATAATTTAGAAAACAATAGTGGTTTACAGAAGAAAGATAAGATTGTTTTTACTTTCAAAAAAATTGAACAGTGGCAGGATGTCTTTAATGACAGAAAATTATCCAAAACGTATTAGAGACATTGAGTACCGGTTCTACTTCAAAAAATAACGGACCACGTATGACACATCAATTTAAAATTGGCCACCACATTGTTTATTTTTTTTTAAGCGCTTTATTGAAGTGTCACCAGTGACAGTTGTATAAGTTCTTTTCACTCAACATTGTTGCAATACGTTTATTCAGCACACACCACTGCAACACAGTATGGACTGAGCTCATAGGGAACAAGACTTTTTGCCTTGTCTTTGGCTGGGACAGCACAGGGCAATCCCAATGCACCTAGTGTGATGAGCCCTAAAGCAGAAAAAATTAAAAGGTAAAGAATTGCAAATTAATTTAAAAATTAAAGTAGCATAGGTGTTAACAGTTGAAGACTTAGCTATCAATTAGCCATTGTGGACAGATGTTCGTCCTGTACACATAAAATGTACCCAGCGCTGCAATTCAAAGAACATAGATTGTAAATGTAAACCCAGCCACTACATTCTCATAGAAGCGCTACATGATAATATCACAGGGAAAGTTTATTTTTATTGCAATAGCTAGCTTTTATGAAAATTGTTGGTAAAACTGATATAAATGTTCTTGTTTGGGCACTTTGTGTTATGGGATGACAATGCTCTGCCCCTTTCTACCACAATCTCCTACCTAAAGCACCCATTCTCGTGTTTTTCCCAACGGAAACTATAAGCTTTTTTTTTTTTTCCACATTGCACAGGCACATTTCAGTGCTGTTCCCATACAAAAAAGGGCTCTTTTACAAAAAATAAAATTGCAGCCAGTGAACATTAGGAGATATGCTGTGTAAAAAAAAAAACACATGTAGCCTGTTATCAGTGGTGTGCATGCGACAGGGACAGGCTGTGAAAAATGAATTGCAGCCAGGAACAATTACATGTCCTGAGAAAAATTCAAATGCAGCCATTTATAATTGTAGGGTTTGTGCACAGGGACAGGCTGTAAAGAAGCTGCCGGACATCAGTAGAATTAAGAGATGAAATCTCTTCCCTCCCAAGATAAATAGCATTTTGCTCCCTACAGGACATTCAGTAAGGGTTTACATTAACTTAAAGAGACCAGTGTCTATAAGGCTGCACAAATTTGTCCCTATGCACTTTATCAGCAGGCTTTCCTTTGCTTCCTCTATCAAATCAAAACACATTGGGGGTTATTTACTAAAGGCAAATCCACTTTGCACTACAAGTGCACTTGGAAGTGCAGCCGCTGTAAATCTGAGGGGGACATGCAAGGAGAATAAAAACAGCATTTTAGCTTGCACAGGATTGGATGATAAAATCAGCAGAGCTTCCCCTCATTTCAGATCTACCCCTCAGATTTACAGCGACTGCCCTTGAAAGTGCACTAGTAGTGCAAAGTGGATTTGCCTTTCGTAAATAACCCCCATTGTCAAATTGGCTCCTGGGAACCCAACCTTTTATAGTGAGGGGGGGCTGGCTTATCCAAACACCCCTGAAGGCCTCATTCACACAGGGACCAATACTGTGTAAATGAAACATTTATTTTTGCACCTGGAACCAGCCAGAGCTGCCTTTGGAAGTGAATGTGATGCTGCGGCTATACGGACAGAATCACTTGTCCTAGTTTGACAGGCACGCAGGAGCAGATGTGCAGCTCCAAACATAGACCATGTGCGTTCAAGGATGCACACTGGCTCCTGCACGCCTGTCCGATTACATGTGGTTGTATCCATACAGCCGCTGCATCTGCATTCACTTCCATAGGCTGTCTACACGCAGCTCCAGGTGCAAAAACAAACACCTCATTCACACAGTACAGGTGCCAATGGGGATGAGGCCTTATTAGTCATTGTAAACCATCTGATCTAAAAGTTCAAAAGCCAAGAATAGAGTTTGGCGAACGGTTTGGGGGAGGCAAACGTTCGGCCCGAACATCGCCCATTCGACGAACACTCTAATTTGCTAGTGCTCGGCAGGATGTGCCCTGCCGAGTGCCCCACAATGCATTGCGTGCTGCACAGTGTATTCTAGGGCCCTAATTGGATAAAGCTTTGCACCTGACAGCTGGTCAGGTGCAAGGCTTTGCCAATTAGGGCACAGAGCACTGTCAGAGCCCTGATTCGACAAAGTGATGATGATTTCCTCCAGTCACAGCTTAGTGCTCATATTCCCACCCCACACTATAAAAGGTGCCTTCCCACAGGAAACTTTTACAGTGTTTTGTTGGAGTGGAGATAGAGCAGGGCTCAGTTTGCTACTAGCGATTTAGTGTGTTCGCTTATTATGACTCTGAATGTAGTGTGTTAGTGTCAGTATAGTGTAGTGTTAGGGTCCTTTCACACTGGGGCGGTTTGCAGGCGCTATTGCGCTAATAATAGCGCCTGCAAACCGACTCGAAAGTGCCGCTGCTTTCACACTGGAGCGATGCGCTGGCAGGACGGTAAAAAAAGTCCTGCCAGCAGCATCTTCGGAGCTCCTTCACCGCTCCTGCCTATTGAAATCAATGGGACGACACGGCTATACCGCCTGCAGAGGCGCTTTGCGGTGGTTTTAACCCTTTCTCGGCCGCTAGCGGGGGGGTAAAACCCCCCCGCTAGTGGCCGCATACCGACGGTAAAGCGCCGCTTACAATAGCGGCGCCTTACCGCCGACAACGCCCCCGCCCCAGTGTGAAAGGACCCTTAGTGTAGTGTTTAACACAGCATTATATAACATTTAGTGCTGTATACAGTTCTGTATACCCTTCTTTATTTTGGCTGCTGCGTGGTTTATATTTTTTTTTGTTCCTTTTTTTTTTTTTTTTTGCTCCCGCCTGCCCCATTTTTTTTTTTTAATTTGTCAGCCGAGTTTTTCTGACTGCAACACTGGTGTTCCCCCTTTTATATTTATTTCTTTTTTACATTTCTCACAGCGTCGGTCCTCAATTTAAAGTGCACAAAAAAACACTTTTCATTCAATAAAGTGCATCCAATCACACGTTTCCCAGTTTCTAATAAATTTGGGTGATAAGGCCCCTCCCCCCACCATCATGTCAGCGAGGCCAACAAGGAGAGGCAGACGTTCCCATGCCACTATGAGAAGGCCAGCAGCGTCTGTGTCCCCAGGCAAAGGTGGATGTGGTCTGCCTTCAGGCAGGGCAAATTTGTCTCTTTTTGGTGATGTTGCTCATGCTATCCAGCCACAGCATGCAAAGGAGGTGGTATACTGGCTTACTAAATCATCCTCATCCTCTATGACCCTGTAGTGCACAGTCCACTACAGCTGCCAGAGTGGCTTATTCTGCCTCCTTGCCCACAGCTACTCCTGCCCCAGCCCCAGCATTATGCATGGAGGAGTCAGCTGAATTATTTGAACACAGCATTAGCAACTTGCTTTTTGAGGGTGCACAGACATTACTAGATTCTGATGTTGGTTCTGAGGTAGAGGAAGGGAGTAACAGGAGCCTACAGAGAGGGAAGAACACTGATGAACAACAAATTGGCAGTCATGTCCCCCCTGCCGCAGCGTATTGCCAAGTTGGCTTCAGTGGTAATGATGAGGATGGAGGGGATGATGATGAGGTCACTGACATGACTTGGGTGCCGGATAGAGCAGAGGAGGAAAGTGAGGGTGAGGCACAACCCCAACCAGGCAGGATGTCTTCCAGAAGCAGTCATCATGGTAGAGTAGAGAGCAGCCAACCTATTCCATCAGATTGTGGAGCTGTTATCTCCCGGCGCACTTCCCACAGCTCATCTGTTTGGGCTGTTCTTACCTATTAATGTGCTGTCTTCTCTCCCCCTCTCTCTCCCTGCCTGACAGGAATCCCCAGTGTGAACTGAGTTAAAATGCTTGTAAAATCCTATAATCCACTCTATTACAGTAGTATATAATGTACAATGTGTGTGTTTCTGTAATAGAATTGTGCCAAATACCTTCATTATAGCGCCGCTCTGCGCTTCTGTGACCCGCCGGAGGTTCCTTCTATATATATATATATATAATATATAATTCTCCTCTATATTACAGAAACACACACATTGTACATTATGTACTACTGTAGTAGAGTGGGTTATAGGATTTTACAAGCATTTTAAACTAGGGCTTATTTTCGGTGTAGGGCTTATATTACAGCCCTCCTGGAAAATAACGTTCGGTCTTATTTTCGGAGTAGGTCTTATTTTCGAGGAAACGGTAGTAATTGTCAGAGATGCCGAATACCAGCCTGGGTTTGCCACCTACTGGAAATCTGTGAGCCTTTCTTTCTGTATAACTTCTCAGTGGGACTTCAATATCTAGTAATTATTTAAAAGAAATATTCTTTAGCATAGCAACCATTTATATTTCAGGAACACAGTGCCACCCTAATTTCTCCAAAATGTATAAATTGGCTTTAGACAAAAAGCTAAGCATCATATATTTCATTGCAACAGCTCAGGCTACAGTACGGGGTGTTTAAATTAGAAAAAACTCCAGGTGGAATCACGTCATAACTTGCTTATTAGCTGTTGGGCTAATTAGGAATTTGGCTAGAGACTTTTTCATGAAATGGCTTTTTTAAAAGTCATTAAAACATTAGTTTACAGCACCTTTGACAGGGCACAGGCCCAGTGTCATTCAACCCATTAGCCCTCATGCACACAGGCTGTTAAAAAAACGTTATGAAAACGCCAGTATCTTTGCAGTGATTTTTTTAAACTTTTTTCAGCTTTTTTTCAGCGTTTTTGCAATAGCGTTTTTGCAATAGCGTTTTTGAGCGTTTTTGAGCGTTTTTCCGCGTTAGCGTTTTTGAGCGTTTTTTTTTTTTTTAATTTTTTTTTTTTTTTTTTTCAATGGATCAAAAACGCTAAAAAACGTTGGTGAATGACGTTTTTGAGCGTTTTTCAGCGTTTTTCAGCGTTAGAGCGTTTTTACAGCTGAAAAACATCTTTCAGAACCCACTGGTCCTTTGGTTTTTATGGAGCTGTGGAACACATACCATACTTTCACTGGAATAAAAGCAGGTGGGGATAATTAAAAACAACAAAAAAGGTTGGAAATCCCCAGTTTTTAGGAAATCTTTACAATAATATGTTTTTAATAAACTAGGCTGAAAATGACCTGTCGGTCTCATAATAAGGAGTTGTTCATAGCTCCCAACTGTCCCTGATTTCGAGGGACTGTCCCTGAATTGGAACAATGTCCCTCTGTCCTCCTCATTTGTCCCTCATTTTGGTCTGGTCTATATAGTTGTATATAAAATGCACTATTTATCTTTCAAAAAGTGTTTCCCAGTGCTAAACCTTTCATCCAATCTCTAAATTGCTGCATTTGTAAATCTCAAAGGCGGTATAAAGGAGTAGTAGTGGTAAAAAAAAAGCACTTGTGGCTTTAACTAATCTTTTTTTTTTAGTTAACCACTTCAGCCCCGGAAGGTTTACCCCCTTTATGACCAGGCCATTTTTTTGGATACGGCACTGCGTTACTTTACCTGACAATTGAGCTGTCATGAGATGCTGTACACAAATACAATTGATGTCCTTTTTTTCCTACAAATAGAGCTTTCTTTTGGTGGTATTTGATCACCCTTGCAGTTTTTATTTTTTGCGCTATAAACAAAAAGACTGACAATTTTGAAAACACACCCAGTAAAACAAATTTAAAAACTCTAATCATCAGTTTAGGCCAATATGTATTCTGCTACATATTTTTGGTAAAAAAAAAATCCCAATAAGCGTATATTGATTGGTTTTCGGAAAAGTTATAGCGTCTACAAACTATGGGGTATGTTTATGAAATTTTTATATATTTATTTTTGCTAGTAATTGCGGCGATCAGCGATTTTTAGTGGTGCTGCAACATTGAAGTGGACAAATCGGACACCTAACTGACACTTTTGGTACTTTTTGTGGACCAGTGACACTAATACAGTGATCAGTGCTAAATAATGTGCAATGTAACTGTACTAATGACACTGGCAGGGAAGGGGTTAACATCAGAGGCGATGGCCGCTCTGCCTCTCCTGTGAACGATTGCGGGTGGTTAATTTTACTTAAGGGCCGGCTCCCACTGGTGCGATGTCCGAGAATGGATGTGATTCGCACCGGACTGCAGTGCAAATCACATGCGATCTCTGTGCGAATTAGATTTCAGCCATACAGATAGTATGGCTAAATTCGCATCGCATTTGGACCAAACTCGCACAGGACCCCTTTTTTGGTCCGCAGCAGAATCAGAACACATGGGTGTTCACACCCATGCAATCCGATTCCTGTCCGAGTTTGCAGATCATACTGCAATTTGGGGGTGTCATTAACTTTTAACTGGCACTCCCAGCAGTTCGCATAGGGCAGTGTGAACTGCCACCGGGAGATATGCGATGCGGGAATCCTCAGTGGATTCGCAGGGTTTCTGCATCACAGCAGTGTGAACCATCCCTTAAGGGGGAGTGGCAGGGGGCGTGTCCTATGCCTACATACTTTTGGTATTAGGTATACTTCGTTCCCATCTCAAAAAGTTGGGACTTGTGTCTGTTTCGCACTTTCCGGTACTATAAATAAAATAATAGACACATATGTTCAAGCTTTTATGAAAATGTGGTTCATCCATTTCTATAAGCTGCTCTTCAGTAAAACTCCTAAGTGGGATATGAGCTGGGATAAAAGCAAGCTTGCTCGATCATCCCTTTGAACCATGTAATTGTACATAATACTAGAGCTTTCCTGTGATTTTTGATTTGAATAATTCATGCATCATAATAAAACTGAGTGCTTTTGGTTTCCTGGCCACCTTCCATTGATTTTCTTCACTGTGAAATGCACATAGGTAAAGCTGAGAAATGTTTGTTAACTGAAATAGAAGAATATATGACATGATATAATGTGTAGATGTTATAATTCTCCTTAAGGCCTCATGCACACGAGATGCTTTTTTCAACTGCCCCTGAACCCATTCAATGTTATCCTATGTGTCCATGTACACAGTCTCGTTTTTTGGCAGTTGCGTTTAACTTCGTTTTTCCAGAAGCAAAAAAATGGGTTCAGACGCAAAAGTTTTCCACGTTTCAGACGCCAAACGCAGCTAAACGCAGCACCGCGTTTAGCTGCGTTTGTGTTTATAAGTGTTTTTTTACAACCCAACTTTGGGGCCCCATATCTCGGGGCCACTTGGTGCTAGGAACCCCAAATTTGGTATGCAAACCCAGTGGAACAGCACTACAACATATCCAAATATGGGGTTCCAAGCACCAAGTGGCGCCAAGATATGGGGCCCCAAAGTCGGGTCACAAAATGTCATTCTCTGCTGCAGAAAAGTGCTTGACATTTTGCGACCCGACTTTGGGGCCCCATATTTCGGGGCCACTTGGTGCTAGGGGCCACTTGGTGCTAGGAACCCCAAATTTAAATATGTTGTAGTGCTGGTTCCACTGTGTTTGCATACCAAATTTGGGGTTCCTAGCACAAAGTGGCCCCAAAATATGGGGCCCCAAATTCGGGTCACAAAATGTGATTCTTTGCTGCAGAAAAGTGCTTGAAATTTTGCGACCCAAATTTGGGTCCCCATATCTCGGGGCCACTTACTGCTAGAAACCCCAAATTTGAAGTGCTAACACATTTGGACTAACAATATAACATATCCAAATTTGGGGTTCCTAGCACAAAGTAGTCCCGAGATATGGGGCCCCAAAGTCGGGCCATAAAATGCCATTCTCTGCTGCAGAAGTGCTTGACATTTTGCAACTTGACTTTGGGGCCCCATATCTTGGGGCCACTTAGTGCTAGGAACCCCAAATTTGGATATGTTGTAGTGCTAGTTCCACTGTGTGCTGTATTTGCATACTAAATTTGGGGTTCCTAGCACCAAGTGGACCCGAGTTATGGGGCCCCAAAGTCGGGTTGCAAAATGTCATTCTCTGCTCTGCAGACGCTTCTAGACGCAAACGTGGCTAAACGCGGCATGCAAACTTGGCAAAAAGGGCGTTTCTAAACGCCGGTTTCGGCTTTTAAAAACCTGTGTTCAGCAGAGTTTGCACCAGCGTCTCGTGTGCATGAGGCCTAAAGAGGAACTGCAGTCTGCTCACATAATTTGTAATAAAAACATTTTTGCCATTCTGCAGCTTCTCTCTAACCACTTTGCATATTATTTTGTATATACTGTGATTCTGTACTTGCCAAATATGCTGCAGAAATCTTCCTCCACTAAGTTGGCTGCAGCCATTTTAACTGTGGGCAGCTAGATCTGCTGCCTCTTAACTTCCTGGATTTACACAGACACACAGAGGCACACCTCCAGCTCTGCAGCCCTGCAGCTTTCATTAGCTCTCTTATAACTTATTCTGTACATTTAAACAAGGTACAACAAATAACACTAAACAAAAGATAAGGTTAAAGGCTGCGCGGCCATGCAACACCGTACACAAAATACATTTATATAATTTTTTTTTTTAACTAGAGCTTTATTTTGGTGGTATTTGATCACCACTGTTTTTTGTTTGTTTTTTTTTTTGTTTTTTTTTTAATAATATAAATGTAAAAGGACCAAAAACATTGAAAAAAAAGCAAACATATTTTCTACGTTCTGTTATAAAAAATATCCAATAAAAAAATCGAATTTCTTCATAAATTTAGGCCAGAATGTATTCTGCTACATGTCTTGGTAAAAAAAACAAAAAAAAAACAGAATGAGTGTATATTAATTAGTTTGTGTGAAAGTTATAGTGTCTACAAACTATGATATATACTGTATATTTGAAAATGAATCAATCCTGATGTACAGATGGCCTATCTCATTTCTTGAGGCACCAAAATGAAAGAAAAGCACCAAGCAGCGCTGGACAGGGACAGAACGGTGCTTGCAGAGATCGCATTAGCGGCAGCCAGGGACCAATGGGGAACTAGGAAAGGTGCACCATGGTCCCGGAAGGCTATGGGTCCATTTTATTGTCCAGCCCAGCATTACCACCCAGAGAGAGAGAGGGGAGTCATTACTGCAAGGTAGAGAGACTGGAGCAGCACGCTGTGAGCCAGGGGATAGAGGCTGCGAGGATACCGCCCCTGGAGAGCCAGTTTCGGGTGTCGCAACCGAGAGCGAGAGGACATCTGTTCAGAGGAAGTGTTGTTGCTGTGTCGCTGGGATTGGTGAGAGGCCCCTGCGGCCATTATCTGTGGCTGTTACTAATTGCGGTGTTGGCACTTTGAAAAAACAAAGTTGGTTTTGTGTCGCAGTTTGGGCACTCGGGCTCAAAAAGGTTCGCCATCACTGGTATAAGCCATGCCCATGCTCCCTTCTCTCAGAAAATTGACTGACGGCAGAAATAGCCTATGGCCCCCCGCTATTCTCAGTGTCTCTTGTGAAAGCAGGAAGTGAGGGGAGCGGTGCTGCAGCTGGGACCAGTGTCCAATGTATAGGTGACTTGGTCAGGTAAGTGTTTAGGGATTGGGGTAGGTAGATTAGGTAGTGGGGAGTTTTTTTTAACCTTAATGCAGATAATGCAATAAGGTAAAAAAAAAAACAGTTTGAGTTTAGAACCATTTTAAACTTGATTTGTTTTGTTGTTTTTTTTTTTGTTTGTTTTTTTTTGCCAGACTGCTCTTGTATGAAATCTTTGGTGTAAAGTATTTTATGTTGTCTTGTGAAAAAAAACATTGAAGTATTCCAGAAGACTTCACACTTCTTTCCCTTCTAACTGGCACAGTAAAAACTAGGACATGCAGTACACAGTCCAATTCCCTGTGCGTCTACAAGGTCAGCAAAGCCTGAACTTTTCCCCTTGCATATTTCGCATGGCTGGAAGTGTGAATTACATGATACCTTCTAAACACATCACAGGGAATGTCTTTTAATTACCACTTTCCTTCTAGAGTTAAATTTGTCTTTCTTTTTTTAACCCTAATAGCAGGAAATGACACTGTCTCGGATTGTGGTCCTTCCTGTGTCAGATTTTTAGCAGGGAACAAGTGCAGGTTATTTGAAATAATAATGAAATGTACTAAGTTCTTCAGAAATGTATGCAGGCCAAGGATGAGCTTATGGGCATTTTTAGGCTTTATACATAGATGTTTTCAGAGGTGTCTCTATGTTTTCTAACAAGAGACAATAAATGGGGGTTAAAATTGTAGGGCAGAGAAGGGGGGCCTGTAGAACGATAGTTTTCAATACATTCATGAATATCCTGACCCCACTGCTGTTGGGGTGAAAATGCGACAAGAGAGGTAGAGGGGAAGTATTTAATCACTTGCTTTTGTGTGCACCATTTCTTGTTCATCAAGACAGCACTGGTGAAAACTGTTGATCTTCAAGAAAACATATTCTGAATGATACTTTTGTCCTTTCTGTCTCAGATTTTACCAAAAAAGGAAAATCTTTAAAAAAAAAAATTGAGTACCCAAGCCTTGAATCCATCCTTCTATCTTCTGATAAATGGAAGTGAATAAAAATGGTGCCTGTTATCATTGCCTAATGTGTCAATGATCATTTTCTACCATTTTTCTATTCATAAGAGTTTTGTGAGCAGCAATGCAGGTAGACCAGACCAAAACTTGCCTGGCCAAAGACATGTCCTCTAGGATTCCAAGGAATCAGAATGTCTCCTAGGAGGTTCAGGTTTTTTTTTCCAGGCCTCCACTCCTGGAGCATCCATATACGCAGCCCAATCTTCCTTAGGCCCCTTTCACACAGGTTGTCTGATTAGGTCTGCCTGACAGTTTTTCAGGTGGACCTGGTCAGACATTCCATTCACCTCTATGGAGTGGCAGATTTCAACAGTGACATGTCCACTGACACCCGTTGCTATCCGATTAGATCCTCTTCCCCAAAATCAGATGGATGGAAATCCTATTTTCCATCCGTCTGGCGGATTGGATGAAAACGGACAAGCGGTACGTTTTCATCTGATCTCCCCATAGAGGAGTGCGGGACTCTGTCCATCTCCGCTCTGCTCAGTAAACAGGGACCAGTGGAATGATCCTCCGCTGAGCAAGCGGATCCCACAGAACGGAGGCACCTGTGTGAAGGGGGCAGTAATATTAAAGGCAATTTTTTTCTTTTTTAAATATAAACATATACTAACCTGCTCTGTGCAGTGGTGCACAGAGCAGCTCGATACTCCTCATCTCAAGTCCCCCACCGGTGCTCCTAGCCCATTCCTCCTGCCAAGTGCCCCCAGAGCAAGCAGCTTGCAATAGGGGCACCCAAGCAGGCTCACTCCCGAGCTACAGGTCTGCGCATCCATTTACACACAGAGCTGCAGCTCGGCCCCTGCATGAAGGTAAAAACCTTTAGCCTTTAGAACCACTTCAGCTTGCCACTTTGAAGATCCTTTGGCAAACATTAACAGTATTAAGTAAAGTAAAAGTAAAACATCAGGTTGCCCACACAAATGACGATAATGCAAAGCCAACTGACTCACTCTTCAGCAGCTCCGCTACTCTGCTCAGTGGTCCCACAGACCATATCCTGAGCTCTCCTGGTTCTCTATGCTTTCCTGGATCCCTCATCCTACAGTTGCAGCTTCCAGTTGCACAGGCCCACTCTGGCCTCGTAATATGGGATCTTCTGGCACCCCGGGCTCTTTCACTCTACTGAGGCTCACAGACTTCCTCACTAAGTTGCCTCAGCTTTCTTAGTCCCCCAGACTCGTCTCAGCTGTCCCAACTCTCCCAGTCCTGTGTGCAAGGAACCTCTCCAACATGAAATGTTGCCTCCTGAGTAGATCTCTCACTCCCTCTCCAAACAGGAGCACACAACTCTCCCCTAATGGGCACACACCTCCTTCTTGGCTGAAGCACTGAGCTATGGCCAGACCTAGCTTATGAGTATGTACACATGCACCCCCACCCTACCTCCCCACACCACCTACAGGTCTCAAGTAAAACCTGGACATAGGTTTGAAGGTTTTCTCCCACCCAAGACGTTTTAAAGCCTTCAAGCTCCAGACCCTGATTTGGGATTACAAAACCCAGAGAAAACTGAATACTCAGTTTTTTCCACTCAGTCACAACATTCTGGAGCCCCGCACTCTACATTAGTGCGAACCCTGTGTCGATTTTTCCCTGTCCTTAAATGGTGGCAGGGCCTAGCACTGTCACACCCTATAATGTATGTAGATGAACTGAAGGGTACACTTTTTCCACTCTCAATAAAACTTATGTTTCACTTTAACTAGTGTTTTTTTGGATAAGGGAATTAACTTGGATCGCCATCTGTAATCTTTAAGTGAATATTAGATCACTATCTGTAATCTTTAAATGAGTTTAGCTAACACTAAGGGAACTTCAGGTCACTTTTATGAGTTTACATTGAACAAGCATGAACTGTCTACATCAAATGGCAGTATCATGAGCCACTGAAGAATGACCTAGCTTACTTGTGTAATATGCCATGGAAAGATTTGTCACATGGACTGTACTGATGTGGCAATGTACTTCATAGCTGTCTTTCTAATTAGAATGAACTACAAGACAACTGCAGTACAATGTTGACGTTCAGGAAGAAACTTTTTAGCTGGCATGGGAAAAAATAAGCAAAGATCCTAAATGCTGAAAGTCGAAAAAATATATAAGTATTAACAGTAGGAGAGAGGAACAAGAACAAGTAAAGTGAACCTTGAAGTGGAATTTTCTTATTCAGTAGCGTCTGTATAATTATATAGCAGTGTTTTACATTTACAGCTACACAGGTTTTATGGTGGCAGTAAAAGTATCATGTTGGATTATGTGATCATAGAGTATTGTAATTAGGTTATTGGCCAGGTAGGTTCAGATATTTTTTCATCTTTATCAGTATTTCCAACATACTAGGCAGATCTGTGAGCAAAGTGTAAATGGGAAATGTTACTGCACTAACTCAAGTAAATGAAAAGTGGAAAGCTGCTACATAAACAATGTGACAAAGATGCTAAATAGTGAATGATGAAAAATGTAGCGCTAAAGAATAAACAAATATGGCTGTATGCACATAATAAATGGGTGGAGGAAATCGATCATACAAAAAATTAAAAAGAATGGAAATGTGAAAAAGTCCAATAAATGTAAAGGTCCGGGAAAGGACCGATGTCCACCACCAGATAGTGGCTAGTCAGGGATGGAGTACACTGGCACAGTCCGGTATGTAGAGCATCAGTGATGGTACATCTTTACAGCAATCAAAGGGCAGAAATCACCGGCAAAAGAAGTAAAACTTTTAATTTTTGTATGATTGATTTCCCACCACCCATTTATTATGTCCATACAGCCGTATTTGTTTATCCTTTAGTGCTACATTTTTCATCATTCACTATTTAGATCTGTGAGCAATTTCCAAAATCTTTTTTTGTATCTCAAGAGAATGCCTAGGCTTAATTGTTTGTAGAAAGTGGGTATTTAAGGTTGGGTGTCAATATAAGTGCAGACAATATCAGCCAAAAGAAAGTGGCTGGAGACCCAGATAATGCACAGCTGATATATTCATAAAGCTAAAGTCCAGGAAAACTGCTTAATACACCACTGAAATATGTATTTACCTGACAAAATGTTTGTATTTCTGACCATCCCTTTCTCTGTTAAGCAACAGAGATAAGTCATTACCTACCTCCAGCCTTCAAGAGCACAGTGAAGTAGCATCAGTGCATTGATAAGGTCTTCACTTTGCTTTGTTCACCTGTCAGTAAGTTTGGTGTCGGCACGTGTGCATTAAGGAAATCTGATTGGTCGCAAGTGCTGCTTCTAACTCTCCATTAGAAAACTTTGTTTGCACAGTAATCTTTTCCCCAAGATAATTTAGCAACAGAGCTGTCCCCTTCCACTGCTAAGTTAACTGTTTAGTGTTCAGGGTTACAGGTCAACCTTAGGGTATACGTTAGATTTATGGTTATGGTTTGGAAGAAAATATAGGGCTTCTGTGGGACCACCTGCCGTACACACGGACCGAATGTCGGATGGTGTTTTTGAACCAGCTGATGTCGCTCGATATCTATGGGTGGCTGTATGCAGCAGCTGCGGGTCCTGGGAAAGTTTTTGGGAACTCTCTGCACAATGTATGTCCCCCTTACGGCCATGTGTATGAGCCCTTATGATTGAACAGGCTCTTAAAAATGAAATGCTTCACAATAGTAAATATGCAAACAGTTTAATGTCTGTAATCTGGGTACAGGTACACTTTAAAGTCATTGGTTTAGCATGACAGCCAGGCAGGTGGTGGCTTCAGAAGATAAGGTCAGTCATGATAGTCTCTGAAAGTTCTCTCAGAACAAATTTCCTTTCTACCTCTACTGTTATCTCCCAGTTGTATAGTTGCTCTTAGTATAGTATTCAGTAGTACTTCTAGTGTAGTTCATAAGTCCATTGCAACATAAAGCAGAGTTCCACCCAAAAGTGGAACTTCCGCTTTAAGCACTCCTCGCCCCCTTACTTGCCACATTTGGCATGCCATTTTTTTGGGGGGGGGGGTGACTCATTTTGAGTGGGACTTCCTGTCCCACTTCTGACTACGGGATGCCTAGGCAACTTCTCCTCTCCCCCTAGGCGGCCCCTCCCTCTCGACAACCTTCTGGGACACATCACAGCTCCCAGAAGATTGCATGTCCGCTCGGAGCGCAAGCTGTTACGGCCGTGTGCCCACAGTTTCAATGTAGGCGCCGCGGAGAGAAGGGGGAGAGAAGCGAGGCTCCGTGCGGCTGCATTACTGGACCATGGGACAGGTGAGTGTCTGTTTATTGAAAGTCAGGAGCTACACTTTTTGTAGCTGCTGACCTTTAATAAACGAAAAAAAGCCTGGAACTCTGCTTTAAAGTGGTTGTAAATCCTTACATACACCTAGTGAAGTGACTGGCCTCAGGTGATACACAAAGATGAAACAAATCCTCCTACATAAGTTGTACCTGTTTATCAGCAGTCTTCTATTCTCTACAACTGTTCAAAGTCCAGCATTTATAAAGTGTGTCTGAGCTGTCAGAAAAAAGGGGGGAGGGAACTGAAATTACACTGTGCAGGGCTCAGCGAGGAAAGCACACACCCCCCTTCACACACCAATCAGGAACAGAGCTGAAGCTTTCAATTAGCTGGAGATCCCCCCTGTCGCCTTATTTCTCTTGGTGTCAGGAAAACCAAGAAGTCAGAAGTGATGCATGCTGATAGCAGAGGAATGAAGCAGCAGACAGAAGTGACACTTAGTGCTCTTAATGAAGGCAAGTACACATTGGAGAGGGATGTGCTTTACAACCACTTTAAATCTGATCTCCAGGAAACCTAAATAAAAGTATAAAAGTCCCCATGCTCATAATGTGTGTGTGTTTTTTGTTTTTTTTGGTACCTAGCTTCATTGTGGAGCTATAACAATTTCCAATGCTTGTCACTTTAACACAGGCTTTCCAAAAAATGTATCCCCAGACTGTGGGCAGAATCTGCAGGGCTCCCTATCTGTCTTCTACACACATAGCAAAGAACTGCAGATGCTCAAATCAAGTTATAACTTGCACAGGAAGGGTGCACATGAGAGGGGGAAGTACACTCTGTAATACAAAAATTCTCCAGAACACCATCCAGCTATCCAACAACAAATGCCGGATTAAACTGTACAAATAAATAAATTAACAACAGAGGTTTTTGTTGCGTTGTTGCACATTTGCAAATACATGTATAGTCAGCCTATATAGATACCTTTTGTTGGCTTGTTCACACCATGTGTATTGACAACACAAGACAAGGTGAAAAGCCTTATTCATTCTCAGTTAGTTTCATACCATCACTAATATTGTGTGCTGCAAAGAAGTAAGACATGCAGTACTTTTTTTCACCACAGTGTGGTGCGACACCGTATCGCACAACATTGTGGCCAGTAGAACTTACAGTGGGCCAGCCCAGTCCCTGTGTGCTAGAATGCTCCTGTGATTGCAATAAAGATGACCGAAAACCAGCACACAGGAGAAGATGCCAGCGAGGGACTGTTTTAAAGGTGGTTATTGATCCCTTTAGTTCTGCTTTAATAAATTGCGACTAATGCAAAACTAACAAAAACAAGAAAAAAAAATGAAATCGCACCCGAATCAGCACACCATCACTATTTCTACCAGCGCATACCAGTGGTAGTATATTCAGCATGGCTGCTGGTGTGAAGGATTCCTTAAAAAACGTGAGTCTACCTCTCAATTCATGGCTATATTCCTCTAAACAGATTATTTATAGTAAGGGACCACACACTTAGCAGAAATGTCTTGATGCATCATAGTGGCCCTATATGTATTTGCAAATGTATGCAACCGAAACCTGTTTACCTTAAGTGTTGAAACAGTTTATATAAATTGTATTAGGAGTGATATTTAGCTCAATGGTAGATGCGTTTTTTTAAGTGAGTCTATGCCAGACAGGAACTATATTCAAGGGCTCAGCAACCCACTTTTATTTAAACAAAAATAAAGTCTTAACAAGGTTTCCCATGCAGCGGCTTCAGCTTCACAAAGCAACAACAGGTAACGAAAAATGTTAGCCCACCTAGCTACATTCAGCAGCTTTGCTACTGTTAGCAAAGGTCTCCCTGACCAAAGGTTCCTCAGAATCTCTTAGCCTTAGCCTTAGTTGCAGTACCTCTCTGCACGGGCCCACTCCTGGCCTACAAAAAGGGTTCTCCAGCCCCCCCAGTTTGCTCACTCTTTCAGAGACTTTCAGACTTCCTCCAGCCCCCTAGACCCACTAGCCACCCCAGCTTTCCTCCCAGACCCTCTCTTGGTCTCCCAGGCCCACGTAGCTGTCCCGACCTTCCCAGTCCTTTAGGCAGAAGTCCCTCACACAAAGGATGCAGACTCTGATAGGAAAAAAACAGGTCTCCTGACAGGGCTTTGTCTTCAAATGGCAGCGTCTGCCTTGAGCTCTCACAAGTCCATCATTATAAGGGCTGTGTGCACCTGGACACACACCATGCTGGTTTTCCACAAAACCCATACACTGGAGTGGAGATTTCTTCTCTCCCAAGTCACTTTAAAATCTCCAAACTATGAAGCCCAATCCAGGTCTACCAAAATCCAGAAAAAACTGTAAAAACAGTCCACATGCTGCACACGTTCAAACTCAGTAACCTTACTGTGGCAGGGTTTCACACAACATTTAGTTTAATGTTGAGTAGCTTGATAGTATGCTGGTGGATTTTGGATTGTTCCTGTACATGTAGGTGGGCCCTGCCAGACTCCAAGAGTGCAAGAGTATGGGCAAGACAAATGGATGTATGTATGGGAGCAGACGTATGGGCGGATGTATTGGTGCAAACGTATGGGCAGATGTATTGGTGCAGACGTATGGGAAGATTTATGGGTGTAGACGTAGGGATAGATGTATGAGTTCAGAAGCATAGGCAGATGTATGGGAGGTGACAGGAGAACTCCCGTGCCTTCTCTGCAGCATTGACCCAAGCAGCATTATTTTACATAAGTGAGTCATCTTGCACTCGCTCTATTGATTCCTTGCAGCTCCCAACATCCTTAGCTTCTGAATAGTAGATGGTGGTTGGGCAGAGCAGAGCCAAGCAGGGAGATGCTGGCCAAGGAGAGGTAGATTCAATCACATGAGCATCTGGATCTTGGCATCACCTGATTCACATGGTGAATTTAGGGCTGCCTTATTTAAATCAGAATCATAAGGCCTCATGCACACTGCTGCTCCTAAACTGGCGTTTTTGGGGCTTTTGGCATTTTTTTTTGCCTAAGCCCCTGAACACATCTCTATAAAAGCCTATGTGTCCATGAACACATAGCCTTTTAGAGGAGTTTAAGAGCAGCTGAGTTTAGAGGCAGTCAAAGCTCCTTCTCCTGAACGCAGAAGAATCGCATTCATCAGGTGCTTTTGGGTATAAAAACACTGAACGCATTCAAACGAGCCTAAGCGCTAGGCGCATTTAGCACCTCAGCATTTATTCATTTTAATACCCAGAATAAATTAAAATCCCGGTCAATGAAATAAATACGTAAACGCCCAAACGCTGCTAAACTCGCTTGTGGTGAGATTGTAACACTGGATCGCCCGTTCAGGCTAACATGGATCGCCCGTTCAGGTCCGCCGTCAAAACTGACAGGCGGACCTGAACGGTCCGATCGTGTGAAAGGGGCCGAAGGGTTGGTGAGGTGACCAATCACACAGGACATAATATGTAGGGTAAGGTGACTCTCCAAGAGGAGATGTGTCTGTATGCTTCCCGAAGGAAAAAGGAACAAATAAGGTATATGTAGCGGCAAAATGTAGAGTACATGTTAAAAATATGAGCATGCAGCTAAAAAACATGTAGGTCAGCTTTAAGTGTGTAGTAGAAACGAAAACATGCGCCACTGCCCCCATCTATAACTGGCCATCACAGTAAGCAGCATTGGGGGGCGACATAAGGTAAAAACAAGGCCAAGGATAAATCCAGGGGAAAAAGACCAAGCTTACTTACCGACCAGCTTGTAGACAACCAAATAAACCTGTCTAACAGTATGCGTTAAAAGCAGGGGTTTTAAAAGCCGCATTTAAGTGTGTAGTAGCTCTTATAGTAGATCTCATTGTAAACAAGCCTTCTTCTAACATTCTATTGTATAACCTCCTTCAAAAAAAAAACGACACTCTCTACTGTAATAGCTAGCTGCACCACACAGATCTCTTTTTAAAAAGCTAGTAACTAGTTTACATTGCAGTAATACCATATGTAGTACGTCACAGGCAAAATAGGAGACGTGAGAATTGTTTCGCTACGGCTGAAGAGCCAGAAGAGCAGATTGTTGAATCATGTGCACTGGATGCCAAGATAACTGGGCCCTGCTCCAGGCTTCCATTATGTGATCACTGAGTACAGCACCTACCGTGGGCAGGGAAATCGGCAAACTCTCAGCTCTGGAGCTTTACACAGACTTGGATCAGATAGAAAAATTACCACGGATTGTAAAATATAATAAGATTTTTTTTTTCTGTGGCATGCTACGCTAAAATATAGCTCAGACATTTGTTGTGTTACACACTTCATCCTGGTTTTAAGGGACAGCTGTAGTTTAAAACCATTCCCCTAGCTGAACCCACTGCTTTTCCTAAAACACAGATTTGGGCTTTAAAGCGGATCTCTGGGCAGATATAAATGACACAAATTAGTTCTGCTTCTATGTTCAAAGAATCGTGGCCAAAGCTCTTTTGGCCATATTTCTCATGTGGGTCACAGAAGTGCACCTATTTCTGCACTCTAGTGACACAGATTCAGCCGACTACAGCTAAAGCCCGCTGTTGGCTGATGTCACCGAGCCGGTCCAGGCTCTGCAGGGATCCCAACAATAATGTCAGGATCCACCCAGATGCCTGACTAGCAGCTGGCTCAGCCTTCCAGCACTCCACTGAAAGCCTGAGCCAGCCGCTCCCGCCCCCTCCACAGTCCAGTGCTTCGGTGAGCACTGAATGGGAAGTATCATCATAGTTTGACAAGGTATCAGCTTCTTGCAAAACCATGTACATCAACATTTAGATTTAGAGCAGAAGAGATAGTACTGGGAGCCAGTTGGTTGTGCTGTAGTGCAAATGAGCTGGAAAGGAACATTCTCACAGCAGGAGAGAGCAGAAGAAACAGAGGGTGACTTATCTACCAATACTGACCATGGAGAGGCTGGGGGGCAGAGAGGTGACTGGCTGTGGTGCAGTAGTATAAAGTTTGGTCACCAACCTGGCTCTATGATGTGGCAGGGCTGTGAAAGTCTCATGACTGCATGGACAGAACTACAAAGTATTTTCAGGTAAAACAGCTCCCATTTACAATATGTGTTTCAATGTGTTAAGCTATTTGCCTGATGTTCAAGCTTTCAAAAAATTGTGTATGTTATATTTGCTCAGGGAAAGGGGAAATGATTATATTATAAAATGTACCTACATCCTAAGAGGTTATTTATTATTTATTGAAGATATAATATTTTACCTCTTCAGCCTCGGAAGGTAAAAAAAAATCCCAATAAGCGTATATTGATTGGTTTTGCGCAAAAGATATAGCTTCTACAATCTATGGGATATGTTTATGGAATTTTTATTGTTTTTAATAGTAATGGCGGCGATCAGCAATTTTTAGCAGGACTGCGACATTGCAGCAGACAAGTCTGACATTAAGTGACACTTTTTGGGGACCAGTGACACTGATCCTGTAATCAGTGCTGAAAAAAATGCACTGTCACTTTACTAATGACACTGGCAGGTAAGAAGTTAACATCAGGGGCGATGAAAGGGTTAAATGTGCTCCTAGGAAGTGCTTTCTAACTGTGGGGGGGGGGGGGGGTGCTTTGACTGGGGGAAGGCAGAGATGTGTGTTACTGCTTAGCAGGAACACAAGATCTCCATCTTCCCCTCTCACAGAACAGCAGTCTGCCTTTTTTAGGCAGACCGCCGCTCTGCCTCTCCTCAGAATGATCGCGAGGTGCCGGTGAACATCAGGTCTGCCAGACCCACTGATTGGCTCCAGCTGTGTCCAATCGGGTCTCCGGTGGCGCACGCCCCAGACCCAGTGCACGAAATTACGTACAGGTACATGATTTTGTGCACAGGGCTGCCCTGCAACAGTATATCTGTGTGGTCCAGAAGTGGTTAAGAACGATCAAGAAGCAAATAATCATACAAAAGAAAAGTTGAAATCCCATGTCCACCTGGTGACGATAGCCTATGAGCCATTTGCCTGGCTCTCGCTTGACCATACCCAGCTGTGGGGTTGAGTATCCTCTAACTATCTCATGTACAAATCATATAGATATATGTTGCACTTCCTTGCATTTTTGCATTGTTGTGTAGTTATTGTATGTATTATTTTACATTATTAAGTTATTGTCTAATGTGAGTGTAAGAAGCATTTACTAATGAGGTTAGTAAGGCTGGTACGCTCTTATTGTCTAATAGTGTTGGTTGAAGATTTCCTGGGCCTGGGGAGAGCTACAAGGCAAAGGATTATATCAATTTACAGTCCCATTGGATTATTAAAAATTTATAATAAAATGTTTAGACAACAGCTTATTAGTGGGGTTGTATCTGTACTAGCGAATTCTACTTAATTTTGGCCTGGAAAATTATTCATGAAATTTTGCACCTGATGCTGATGGTTGCACAGATGTTATGTCAAAATTTTCAAAAATGAAGGCCAATTTTTTTGTGCATTGGACACAGCTGTTTATTGTTTAGCCTAGATCAGTGGTTCTCAATCCTTCTAGTGCCGTTACCCCTTGATAAAATTTTCCAAATTGTGGGGACCCCTAACAGTAAAATTTATTTTTGTAGCGTGGGTTGTCAGCACCCAAGGCAAGCCAATTTGTGCCCCTAACCCACGGACATTTAGCGCTCCCTGAGTCCCTTCTACTCGTACGGTATTAAAACCCCTTATGGTACATTTTAGGATGTATCACTCTTTCTCTTTGTTCTCCTTTCTTTCCCTTTTATCTCTCTCTATGCTAATTTCTTGTTTTTTTTTCTCCCATCCATCTCTCTAGCCGTCTTTCTTGGTCTTGCTTGTTCTTACTCTTATTCTCCCTCTCCCTTTTCCTTTCCCTCTTTTTCCATGTATTCTCTACTCTTACTCCTTGGTGGGAGGGTGGGGGGAATGGGATGAGTGGCAGTGCTGGTGTGGGGTGAGATGAGTGGCAGTGCTGGGGGGGAGTTCTGATCAGCCAACTTAGGTGCTCTTGATCAAGGTAATCTGCTGATCTGGTAACTGTAGTGGGGACTTTTAATGACAACTATAATCACAGGTAGTGATTGTCTCTCTGGATTCACTGTGTCTCTGACTTTGTGGTGTCTCGTAGCAGTGACACCTATGTTGAAATCAGGAGATAGGGTCTCCTCCAGAACCTCCCAGTTCACATTTCTCACCAGTCAGCTGACCTCTAGTCTCTGCCCCACAGCCATGCTATGAACTGAATGGCCAGCTGCGAAGAGGCTGAGTGGGTGGCCACGGGCTCCAGGGACAGCCCTGCTGGGCAGCTGCAGAAAGGCTGGGAGAGCAACGTGGGCTTCAGGAACAGCCCAAAATTCAGTGACCCCTGGCAAATCATCATTCCGCCCCCAAGGAGGTCCCGACCCTCAGATTGAGAACTACTGACCTAGATTATGAGAGGAGCAAGACTTTTTGCATTTGTACTAGTCATTTTATCAGCCGTCATTCTACCATTTTGTACCTTGCTGGAGGATTCGGGCAAAAAGGAAGCAACTTTACTATAAGCAGCACAGATATCTTTTCTTTTGAACAAGTCTGAAATGTGAGACATTAAGTGGAAGCATTAGCTCGAGTATTCCCCCCTCCCACCCTACACACAAACACTTAGTGGTATATCCCACAGGGAAACAGGATTTCTCAGTTTTAAGTAAGCTGTAACTGTTCTTCTTTAATGAGTCACCTTGACACATCATATGCTGGCAGACTTGTTTTATGCATTAGTCACTCATCTCTTCTATTCTATGGATAGAAACCTTCATGAGTAGCATGACTTGGTTCGTGAAAACAGCTGCATGCAGATCTCACAGGCCTTGCTTCAAGGTCTCTGTATTGATAAACCTTTTGTGTGATCACTATGCATGTCTGTTCTTACCTTTTAAAGTGCACTTTTTCTCTGCACGCAGAAAAAACGACCGTATTAGGAAATACTGTAAACCATTGTCCAGCCTTACCCTATCATTTCCCAGAAAATCAATAGTCTTATCGGTACTAATGTGTGAAAATTGGAGCCATCTTACTTCCTGGGTTTACTGTGCTGATGCTGCTTGGGTTTTTGATTGGTGGATATAACATTTAAATGTCAGGTCCCACGCATCTGAGCTATTTGAGAAGTGGTTTGAATCTACACCGGAATTGCTTCAACGCTCAGCACCAGGATTATATTCGATGATGCCCATTTATCTTTGAACATAGGGGTTTATTTGCTAAAGCTGGAAAGTGCAAAATCAAGCTCACTTCTGCATAGAAGCCAATCAGCTTCCAGGTTTTATTGCCAAAGCTTAATTGAACAAGCTGAGGTTAGAAGCTGATTGGTTTTCATGCAGAAGTGAGCCTGATTTTGCACTCTCAAGCTTTAGTAAATGAACCCTATAGTGTCGCTTGAAGCTCAACGCTTGAAAAAGTATGTGAGCTTCTTCTGGGGCAGAGTCACGCATTTTGGCTCCAATAGGCTTTACTAAACATATCCTGCATTTTTTGATTGGTTTCTTGCCATATAACTAGCCTTCCATTGGCTAAATGTGTACAGACAGTCATGAAAAAGACAGAGAGATGACCATGGATGCTCAGCCAAAGCGTGAATGGGCCTCAAGCCTGCAGAACTTTTAGGGCTCTTTCACACTGGAGCGGTTTGCAGGCGCTATTGCGCTAATAATAGCGCCTGCAAACCGACCCGTAAGTGCCGCTGCTGTCTCTCCAGTGTGAAAGCCATTTCACACTGGAGCGGTGCGCTAGCAGGACGGGAAAAAAAGTCCTGCTAGCAGCATCTTTGGAGCGGTGAAGGAGCGGAGTATATACCACTCCTTCACCGCTCCTGCCCATTAAAATCAATGGGACAGCGCGGTTATACCGCCGGCAAAGCGCCTCTGCAGAGGCGCTTTGCAATGGTTATTAACCCTTTCTCGGCTGCTAGCGGGGGGTAAAACCGCCCCGCTAGCGGCCGAATACCGACGGTAATACGCTGCTTACAATAGCGGCGCTTTACCGCCGACGCCGCCCCCGCCCCAGTGTGAAAGGGCACTTACAAAAAACATGCAATATGGTTGATTCACCAAGACCCCTTTTACGCGGAAGCGCTGCTCAAACAGCCGCTAAAGCACCGGTGGTTTTTGCAGTGCTTTAATGTCGCTTTTTGGGCGCTAGCGGGAAGATTTTTTCAAGGTCAGGTGACAACCTGACCTTTAAAAACTACGAAAAAAGACCAGTTTTGCGGCGCTTTCAAATCGCTTTTAAGGCATTAATTTCAATGGGCAGGGACGTATTTGAAGCGCTATTTATAGCGCTCCAAACATGCCCCAAAGATGCTGCTTGCAGGACCTTTTTCTACCGTCCTGCAAGCCCACTGCCCCAGTGTGTAAGCACCCATTCAAATGAATGGGAGGCAGTTTTCTGGCACTAAAGTGCCGGAAAACCGCCTCAGTGTGAAAGGGGTCTAAAACTGGAGAGTGCAGCTGTGCATGATAGTCCATCAGTTTTCAGGGTTTTTTTTTTTTTTTTTTGTGAAAGCTTAATTGAACAAGCAGAAGTTAGAAGCTGATTGGCTACCATGCACAGCTGTGACAGATTTTGCACTCTCCAGTTTTAGTAAATCAATCCCAATGTGTAGCAGGCCACACTAATGTGTTCTGTGATCCAGAACCTCTTTCCATCCAAAGCTCATATTCCAACATTGACTTTCTAAAAGTTGGTATTTGCATATTTGCTCTGTAGTACCCTCTCCCATGTGATAGTAATTGAACTTAGTGACAGGTTAACAACATGTGTATGTGCTCCCTTATTAATGGAAGTAATACGATTCTGTAGAAGTAGAAGCAGAAATCTTAGTTGCCTGCTATATATCTATGAGATGGTTGTGTTCATGGTGTATTACAGCTGCCCGGAGAAGTACAGCTGTCCCAAATAAATGAATGTGGCCATGGTGCGCATGTACAGTACAAGGAGCCAAGCAAATATTTTCCTTGTGAAGGTTGTGCTGGGCCTTGATGAGCTCTTTTTTGCTCTATTTGGTCTAATAAATATGTAAAAAAAGAGGTAAAAAATTATGTCAGACAGGGTAATCAGCCCAGCCCAGTTTTCCTCTATGAAGTACAGAACAACTGCCTCTATATTATGGAGATGAAGAGAGGCACTCAGTATTCCTAGTAGCAATGCTGCTCCTTATCTACTGTACAGTGAGGAGCGTTGTCCTCCTAGAACAAGAGATGTGTTACTGGCAGGATCACCAGGTGAAAAGAGTAAAAAAAAGCTGTGTTATATACTATATTACCAAAAGTATTGGGAAGCCTGCCTTTACACACACATGAACTTTAATGCCATCCCAGTCTTATGCCCCGTACACACGGTCGGATTTTCCGATGGAAAATGTCCGATCGGAGCATGTTGTCGGAAATTCCGACTGTGTGTGGGCTCCATCGGACATTTTCCATCGGATTTTCCGACACACAAAGTTGGACAGCAGGAGATAAAATTTTCCGACAACAAAATCCGTTGTCGGAAATTCCGATCGTGTGTACACAAATCCGACGGACAAAGTGCCACACATGCTCAGAATAAATAAAGAGATGAAAGCTATTGGCCACTGCCCCGTTTATAGTCCCGACGTACATGTTTTACGTCACCGCGTTTAGAACGATCGGATTTTCCGACAACTTTGTGTGACCATGTGTATGCAAGACAAGATTGAGCCAACATCCGATGGAAAAAATCCTAGGATTTTGCTGTCGGAATGTCCGAACAAAGTCCGACCGTGTGTACGGGGCATTAGTCCGTAGAGCTCAATATTAAGTTGGCCTACCCTTTGCATCTATAACAGCTTCAACTCTTCTGGGAAGGCTGTCCACAAGGTTTAGGAGTGTGTCTATGGGAATGTTTCATCATCCTTCCAGAAGCGCATGTGTGAGGTCAGGCACTGATTGGACAAGAAAGCCTGGCTCGCGGTCTCCGCTCTAATTCTTCCCAAAGGTGTTCTATTGGGTTGAGGTCAGGACTCTGTGCAGGTCAGTCAAGTTCCTCCACCCCAAACTTGCTCATCCATGCCTTTATGGACCTTGCTTTGTGCACTGGTTCAAATCATTTTGTGGAGGGGATATTATGGTGTGGGGGGGGGGGGGGAGATTATGGTGTGGGGGTTGTTTTTGAGGGGTTGGGCTTGGCCCCTTAGTTCCAGTGAAGGGAACTCTTAAGTTGTCAGCATACCAAGACGTTTTGGCCAATTTCATGCTCCCAACTTTGTGGGAAGAGTTTGGGGATGGCCCCTTCCTGTGCCAACATGACTGCTTACAAATGCACAAAATAAGATAAAATAATACATGGATGAGCGAGTTTGTGGTGGAGAAACTTGACAGTCCTGACCTCAACCCAATAGAACACCTTTGGGATGAGCCAGGCCTAGTCATCCAACATCAGTGCCTGACCTCACAAATGCGTTTCTGGAAGAATGGTCAACCATTCCCATAGACACACTTCTAAACCTTGTGCACAGCCTTCCCAGAAGAGTTGAAGCTGTTATAGCTGCAAAAGGTGGGCCAACTCAATATTGAACCTTACGGAGAAAGAATGGGATGCCATTAGAGCTCATGTGTGTGAGAAGGCAGGTGTCCCAATACTTTTGGTAATAGTGTATATATTACATACTTGGTCCAAGGTTTTTATGTACTTTAAATATTTAAGCCCGGGTTCACACTATACCGGGCTGCGGATCGCACAGGAGCGCTGTGCGTCCCTGTTCCCCGTTTCAGGGACAAATCAGGGCCGATTCTATGCCTGAATTGGGCCCTGAAACAGAGCCAAAGATGCAGCGTTTTTGTGCAGTGCGCTCCGCAGCCGCCCCGGAGATATGTGAACCGGCTCCATAGGGAGCCAGTCACATTCTCCGACAATGCGAATTAGATGCGGGGAAACGCACATCTAATTCGCATAGGTGTGAACCCGGGCCCAAACTCCCAGCAAACATCCAAAATACACAATTCGATCACTTACTGTATATGGGAGCTGTTTTACCTGAGAAAGAGTTTATATTTTTGACCAAACAATCCTGAGGTTTTACATAGTTGGTAACCTGACTTTTCTGTGCTGCAGTTAAAGCCGAACTATGGTCAAAAACAATTTTGACCGTTTGCACAGTATAATTAAATGAACACTAATAAAGTGTGTGCGATGTGTGACCCCTGCAGTTTTGTGTAATTCTCTCACTTTTAATCCCTCCGTACGGTACAGAGAGCACTGAACCTTAGGCCCCATTCACCCCTATACAAGTGCGACAGTGCATGTTTGTTTTTTGTGTGTCGCATTTAGGGCAGCCCATTCATTTCAACCAGCTGCCCTGCGCATGAAAATCATACAGAAGACGTGTATGACCCTCTTTTTTTTATCACATCACATCAAAGCGCATGATACTTTGTTACCATGCATTTTTGCGTATGAGAATGAGTGTGCATTAGCAAGGTGGTTGGGGGTCCATTAGGAATTAATGGCACTGACACATGCCTGCAAAAGGGATGTGCGCTTTTTGTGCATCGCAGGAACGTGCAAGATTCAGCTTCCTGCAGTGCACAAATACAGTATGACCAGAATATACAAATCACAGAAGACCACGTACTCTTTAGCACATCTATTCACAAAGCATCTTGCATGTTATTCAATGGATGCAAGGCATTCTGTGATTGGAGGAGCAGAGATTGTGATGTTTGTCCGCGCCTAACCCAATCACAGAATGTCTTGCATGCATTAAACAGAATGGAAGACATTTTTAGAATGGACAAGCTGCAGAGTGATTGACCCGCTGTAATCTGTATATTAAAACCTAAAAAAAAGAAAACGAATGCAGACACCACATCTAATGATTGGTAAATGATGTTTTGGGTTTAATACCGCTTTAAATATTTTGTAATAAATACATACTGACAGGGCTTTTTTTCTCAGATAATAGGTACAGGGACTCCCCCCTTCCGAGTCACCCTTGTCTCTACCCCTTACCCACCTCCGAGCATCGTTCCTTGGTTGCACCCCCTCCCCACCCCCCAGTACGGCCTAATTTAGAGAATACAGAACCAAGTATTATTTTGTGGTGCTAAGTAATTTGTATGGAATTTGTCAATGACAACAAGAAAGACAGTAAAATAGATTCCCTGTAGTCGGCAACAATGAACACCCCAGAAACAACTGATCCCCCAACAGGAGATCCCCCCCAGCAATGATTGACCTACCCCCAGCAACAGCAGATCCTCCACCAGCAACAATAGACCTCTCCAGTAACAATACCCCCCCCCCCCCTGCAAAAATGCAGTAGATGCCCTCCAGCAACAATAGATTCCCCAGCAGCCAGCATCCATAGAACCTCCAGCACAACCACAGCACCCCTTGCCATTTCATACATTCAGTGCTGGAGGTGCCGGAGCTGCGTTCCCCCACGTTCCCCCACGTTCCTGCTGGGAAAAAAAGCCCTGCATACTAGCATTCATTGGTGGGTTTTTTTTTATATCTGCCTGGGGTTCAGCTTTAAACTGAGTTTTTCCTATCCTGGGTAGCTGCATTCAGAAAACTTTCATCAATACTTCAAAATGGGACCACCGCCACGAGATGATTCCATTCCTTTGAACTACAAAGGACTAAAGGTGGAACAAGGGAACATAACGTCCTGTGTTTCTCCTGCTCAGATACAGCACCATTCAAAAAAAAGTCTGCGAGACATAGGCTTGAGTAAGTAGAACAACCCCTGAAGATGAAAGAAGAATGTGTTGCAGCCACACAGTAGGTCCGTTGTGTTCCCTGTTAAAGTACAAAATTTGCAGGTTTGTCTGAAGTTTACATTTGATTGCTTTTTCAACAAAGTTTGCGTTATATGTACTGTTCTGCCTAGGGAAAATAAGGTCACCAAAAAGAGCTGTAAAACTATGCAAAGTTAATGTTTAATACAGTGGAAAGAATAAGACAGATTGCGTTGACACTCTTCTCATTAGGAGCTTGATGTGGAGTACCCAGTCACAAACATAAAAAGACTCCGGAGATGAAAGACGGTGCAGCTTTTTAAGCTGGCTGCCTCGCAATATGGTGTGCCAGTCAACCTGTTTGTATAAGGTACAAAACCCCAACCACTTAAAAATATTCTGACACGACATCTCCTCCATTATTATGTAAGAATCTGGTAAATTGCAGAGCTGGGTTTGTTTAAAGAAACATATTAAAGTCACAATAATCATTCCTAAAAAAAATAAAAAATAGAATATTTTCCAAAAATAAAGAGGAAGGTGCAACGATTCAAAAAAAACATTCAGAATTGATCCTTAGCTGAAACAGCTACATTAAAGTGATTGTATTTTTCCTATAAAAATAACAAATATGTTATACTTACCTGCTCTGTTGCAGTGGATTTGCACAGAGCAGCCCAGATCCTTCTCTTCTTGGGTCTCTCTTCTGTGATCCTGGCCCCTCCCTCCTGTTCAGTGCCCCCCACAGCAAGCAGCTTGCTATGGGAGCACCCAAGCTCCCTGTGTCCATTCTGACACAGAGCCCCGCCCTGGCCCTGCCCCGTCCACTACTGGTGACGTCATCCCCTGCAGCCTGCTGTTCCCTGCGCCTCACGCCTTGTCTTGAGTTTGTCTTCCGGAGCCGGCATAACCATCCTAACTGTGGACACCTCTCTGACCAGACTATTTTGACAGAGGAACTACAGGGCCCAGGACTCAGGATCGCCACCGTGACATTACCATGTCTATACTTCTATGCCTATCACTTTCTGCTGAAATGTGAGTTTGACTAATTTATGTATATTAAAGCTTGTTAAAAAAGTCTGCACCCAGAGGCGCCTCTCTCCTTGTTTTTTTGCAGCTCCCTGGAACGGTTTCTGTTCTAATATGATGGCAGCCCTTCTTGCTCTGGACTTTTAACCCCTTCTCACCATCTATACATAGACTTATATAGACTGTGTATACAAAACAAAACTGATTGATCACAGATCTATGATTGATCATTCTACAGTTTTATTGCAGATTTTTATTTGTTGTTTTTTTTTAAAATAGTTTTAGTTGTTGCACCTCTACTTGTTTTACTCTCTTGTCTCTCTCCTCCTCTCTCCTTCTCTTCCTCTCTAGTCTCTCTCCTCCTCTCTCCTCTTCCTCTCTAGTCTCTCTCCTCCTCTCTCCTCTTCCTCTCTAGTCTCTCTACTCCTCTCTCCTCCTCTTCCTCTCTAGTCTCTCTACTCCTCTCTCCTCCTCTTCCTTTCTTGTCTCGCTCCTCCTCTTCCTCTCTAGTCTCTCTCCTCCTCTCTCCTCCTCTTCCTCTCTTGTCTCTCTTGTCTCTCTCCGCCTCTCTCCTCCTCTTTCTCTCTAGTCTCTTGCCTCCTCTCTCTTCCTCTTCCTCTCTAGTCTCTCTCCTCCTCTTCTTCTCTTCCTCTCTAGTCTCTCTCCTCCTCTTCCTCTCTAGTCTCTCTCCTCCTCTTCCTCTCTAGTCTCTCTCCTCCTCTCTCCTCCTCTTCCTCTCTTGTCTCTCTCCTCCCCTTCCTCTCTAGTCTCTCTCCATCTCTCTCCTCCTCTTTCTCTCTAGTCTCTCTCCTCCTCTCTCTTCCTCTTCCTCTCTAGTCTCTCTCCTCCTCTTCCTCTCTAGTCTCTCTTCTCCTCTTCCTCTCTTGTCTCTCCCCTTCTCTCTCCTCCTTTTGTCTCTTCTCTTTTCTCTTCCCTTTTTCTTTTCTCTTCTCTTTCCATGTATGTTTTTCCTCTCTCTCTTCACTCCTGTCACCTATGTTGTAGGAATAGGGGTGGGAAAGGATGGTATTAGTGAGAAAAAGACAAGATCACATAAAAATTATGGTAACTGGGAGAAATAATTGTGGGCACAGAAAAGTACAGTCATGCTTGTGAAGAAGCTATGCAGCATGGAAGGACCAGGAAGAACCAAAGGCTGGCTGTCCAGAAAATTATTGAAAAAGAAAGTACTTTTCTATGTTTTTTTTCTTGCTTAATATCTGTAGAGCTCATTGCGGGTTTTGCTCAAATGTCAGTTCAGGTATCTCACTTTTAAAGAGGGTCTTAAATGTGAGTCAGAGTTCATATAATTATGTTGCTATCGTAGGAAATATGAGTGGCTGTATTTTTCATGATGGTAGTTGTTTTTATATTTAGAAACTTGGGCATTGCATAAAAGGCAGAGTGGACATGTTTGATACAGTGCCACAGTGCTGTTAGTTGCTCTTGCTTTCAGAAGGGGAGGCAGTCCTCCATGCTGACTTGTCACATGCTCTACTATACACAGAATACCAAGGCAGTATTCCAGCATGTCACTAGTAGGGCTTGCAGATACTAATAGCAATTGCACACAAAAGAATACTGTGCAGATATGCTCTCTTAAAATATGAGATGAGGACCCTCAAACACTAGAAAAGTAAAAGCATAACTAAACCCAGAAAAAGTAAATATAAAATATTGCAGCTTACCGATCCACAGATGTGGAGGCTGCATGCGATTTTTTTTTTATGTGATTATTCTGCTAATACTATACTTGCAGTCCTAGGATGACAAGACTCAATTGTTCTTCTGAATCTGAACAATAGAAACAAGATAGGACTAGTGAACCTTACTCTTCTTCCATTGTCTGTAGGATAGAGGGGAGTAATCCTGTAGTCCTCAAAAAACAATGTAACTGATGACTTTCTGTGCTCTGCCTGTGCTGTTATCAGTTCACAAGATTTCTAACAAGAGCAATCTTAGGGTGCTTCCAACCCACAATAGTAAACCTCTGTCCAATCCTCATAATAAGGGGACTGTAATATGTAGTACACCGGAAAAGATACAAATTGAACACGTATATGTAAAATAAATTATTTTATTTAAAATTATTTATTATTCAACGTACTTAGAATAATATATAGACATAAATACTGTATATCAAAGGAATACAGGTGATGGTCAGTTTCATACACTGTTTTTGTGATTATCTTTAATGTCTGCAGTGAAAGGGTTAAAATACATTCATACATTTCTGTAGAAAATGTGTTATTCCACACATAAGTCATTATGCTATTGCTTTTTATGCCATTATATGCAGCACCATGTATCACTGAAATAAGCCAATCATCTGTTCCATTTAGATTAAGCTGATTCCAGGCGTGTTCAAACTCTCTCTCCTACTGCTTTCCTCCATGTACAATTGCTTGCTTGGGACTCAGAGATAGATGTGAAATATTGCTTAAAAACAGTTGGATTGCCATTGTGATGAGCAATGGATCTGGGATGCTTTTTAACATATTGTATTTTTTAATTTCAGTTCTGTTGTACATAATAAGTAAACATTTCTTTAATCTGTATAGAATACAGTAACTGGGAAAACAACACTGTGATTCATGGTAATTTTTGGCACTGCTGGAGAAATCAGATTGTGAAATAACACCATGTATAAAATATTCAGTAGTTCCTGAGCGGTTGACATTCTCAGACGCCACCTGTTTAGTTATGTACCAGACATGTGGAAAATACCTGCTGGACTGAAAGCCAAGATTGTATCCCGCTCAGATGTTCCATGTTTTCAGTACAGATTTCGGGGGTTCATGGATGAACATTTTATATGGTATTGTTTTATAAAATGATTTAATTATATTAGTTCTGTCTTGCACATATAAATAAGGCAATCTGTTTTTTTTTTTCAAAGGAGCTTTGCAAGTAAAGCTTGGACAGCTCCTGTAGGCAGATAAAGGTTAAAGTGGCATTAAACAATATTCTTATTCTCCAAAAGTAATCTATATACATCCACGACTTAATGGCCTGTAATCTATTTTTCATGACATTGTTTCTTCTTGTGGCGTTCTGCCTTTTTGAAATGTCCTCCATGAGTTACATCCACTTTAAAAAGGCCCATACCATACCCATCCCTGTCTCTTCCCACACTAGTGGTGATTCCTCTTGGGCTGTAGAATTGACACATGTGGAATAACCACACTACTTCTGCAGAAGGCAGCTCATTTGGTAACGACTTATACTATATGTCCCTATATATATACTATATGTCTATATATATATATATATATATATATATATATATATATATATATATATATATGTGTGTGTGTGTGTATATGTGTGTATATGTGTGTGTGTATATGTGTGTGTGTATATATATGTATATACTATATGTCTATATATATATATATTTGGTAACGACTTATATGACTTGTCCCATTTTGTACTGCAAAATTGTATGACAAGTCATTCTCCATGATTTTCAATGACTACCATTCATATTGGCACGACTTTAAGTCGTGACGACTTGAAAGTAGTCCCTGCGCTACTTTGGTCCAACTTCCATGCGAGTTGTACTCCATAGACCTCAATGTTAAACCCTCAATTAGCATGCAAATCGTACCTGAATAATATAGACACGATTTCAGTACGACTTTGTAAGCACAAGCTGTAAGCACAAGCCTCACACCATGTATGTTTTCATTTGTTAATTCCAAAGTTGTGGCAAAGTCGTACAAAGTAATACTGATCCCAAATTGTGGCAAAATCGCGCAAATTCGCTTCAAAATCGTGCCTGCGCAGTCGCGGTAAAATTGCGCGACTTTGAAGTCGCACAAGTGTGAAAGGTGCCTAAAGCAATGTGTAGTCACCCTTTGTAACCAGTCAAAGGTTTTTTTTTTTTCCTTTAACCATAAATGAAAATCTTGATTGGCTATCAGTTCTTGAACATATGTTTAATAGGTAATAGAACCTTCTTATTCTGCAAAGTTACACATACAGTTCTAGCTTTAATGTATAGATATACACATGAGATCAGCATAAGCACAACCCTATCTGTCAGGGTGAGGAAAACCAGATTTTTTTTTGCAGCAGCAGCTAAAGTGTATCTATGGACAAAATATAAAGTGGTTCCAAAGCAGGGGTATTGAATTTAAATTTACGCAGGTCCGATCAGTAAAAAAAAATCCTAGCAGAGGTCCGAATTGCCCCCCCGGCCCCCTAATATCACAATCCCATTCTTACATCAGTGTCCTCAGTCCCCCAAACATCAAAGTCCCCCACTTCACAGTTCTCTCTTCAAAGTAGAGTGCCACACACTTGGAGACGTTACTTGTCACAGGAACATTTGCTTCCATGCTTATATCTAAGGTAACTATTATGTTATCCTACCCCACTGTTCACTTAGCTAATCACTCTTTTGGCTATGTCTTTTTGGTAATCTGGTACTGCTCTGTTTTTTTCTGCATATAATTTCTCTTTTCAGTACTCACACTGTAACATCTTGGTTTTTGGTTTACCATCACTACTTTATTTATAAGACAGACTCTTTGGCAATCATCACTTATCCATCATTCTGATTTACCATGAAGTTTGGCAATCTATATTCTGGGGGTGTTTGTTGTGCGCCTTGCTTGCACGTGGCTTGAAAATACCTCAGTTCCCGAGACAGACAACCCTCTGGTCCTTGCCCCACGTCCACTACATACCACTGCATTCCTTTCTATGTATGTAATCAGGATTGGCAATTGCTTTTTCCTGTTATGTTTAGTACCCTAATAAAATAACTCCATCTTGTTTATTGTAGACTAAATTTGTGCATCTGCCCCTTAGGAAGTGTTCACACATAGTTATATAGTTACATAGTTAGTAAGGTTGAATAAAGACACCGGTCTATCCAGTTCAACCTGAGTGAGCACCCACAATTGTCCCCATCCCCGCACATTGCGTCCCATCAAGATGCCTATCCACCATATTTTTATTATTTTTTTATTTTTATTTTTTATATATTTAAGGTACCCATGTAGTGCCATCAATCCACGCAGCACTCCACACACACCCACACTGGTCCCCACCCCCAAGGGGTCTGAAATCCAAGGTCCCCAACTCAAACCCATACACCAGGGCCAATTTTTTTTTGGACAGAAGCCAATAAACCCACCAGCATGTCTTTGGAGTGTGGGAGGAAACCAGAGTACCCGGAGGAAACCCACGCAGGCACAGGGAGAACATGCGAACTCCAGGCAGGTAGTGTCATGGTTGGGATTCGAACCAGCGACCCTATTGCTGCGAGGCGAGAGTGCTAACCACTACACCATTGTGCTGCCGACACATGATGCATCCAAATGTCTGTTAATAGGAACCAATTTAGACTCATCATCTACTACCAAATACGACCATACCTTCTTTTTTTTATCATTACCACACTGCATAGTGCCTTTTTAGATGAAGTGTATATATATGAATTTGCAATTATTTATTTATTCTACCAATGTTTCGTCATTGTTTTATGCCGTTTAATCGATATGTGTATGTCTATGTACTCATGAGGTCCACACGGTGTGTGTATATACAAAATCGTTTTTACTATGTGCATTGTTGTTATGTATTGTCACATTCAATATGCCAATTAAATATACTTTCAAACCATTTACCTTCACAAATTAATAGCCTCATTTAAATTCCCACACTCCCTACTTGAACCAGGGATGGAGGCACACATTGTGTGCTTAATCTAAAGTCCCCAAATCCCCCCCATATTTCTCTTCAAAGTCGTGTTCTTTCAAGATTAACCAGCAGGTGATTGGTGGCTAGGACGCAAGAAGGTCCTAGCCACCAATCACTTGCTGGTTAATATGAAAGGTTATCTCCAGCGGCTCCCACTCCCACCCTCCATCCAATGCAGACCTGGGCCTCCCACTCTTCACTCGATCTTGAGAATGATAGCAGCGGAGGCTGGGAGATAGAATCGGCCCCTAAATGGCACAACCGCGGTTCCGGATGGAACAGTGGCTCGGTTCGGACCCAGACCACGGTCCTCCATTTAGTGATGCCTGTTCTAAAGCCTTAACATTCCTCGCATTCATCTTCCCACGGTGGCTGAGCTGGTCTCCTAGATCCAGTCACGGCAAGGACACTCTCACAGTGATATGTTTACCTCTTTCCTTTACACGTGAGAGCATAAATTCTTTATTTTATGATTTTATGAAATAAAGAGACATACTACACTATGTGGTTGCTTGGCGCCCCTCTTACTTTTTGTTTCCATACCAAGTAATGTGAGGCATTGTGTGAAACTGAGTGTTGTGAGGCATTGCATGTAACGTAGTGGTGTGAGATGACAGAGTGTTATTAAACATTGTGTGTTACAGAGTGTTGTGAGCCATTGTGTGTGTAACAGTGTTGTAAAGCATTGGGTGTGTAACAGAGTGTTGTTAGGTATTGTGTGTAACAGTGTTGTGGAGTATTGTGTATAACAGTGTGTTGTGTGTATAACAGTGTGTTGTGTGTATAACAAAGTAATTTGAGGCAGCGGGGGAGATTTACTAAAACTGGCGCACACAGAATCTGGTGCTACTGTGCATAGTAACCAATCTGCTTCTAACTTCAGCTTGTTCTATTAAGGGTTGACAATAAAACCTGGAAGCTGATTGGTTACTGTGGAGAGCTGCACCAGATTCTGTGTGCACCAGTTTTAGTAAATCTCCTTAATTGTGTGCAACAGACACGAGGTAGTGCTTGGAGCAGAGAAGCAAGAGGCATTTGTGGAAAGTTTACCTTTGAGTACCCATGATAGAGAGGACACATTTGAAGGGCAGGACTTAATAATTTGTTATCCTTCAAGAGTAGAAATTAAGGATTTCTCATGAAAATGGTTACTCTGACATAGAGAGTTCTGTTCACATCTGATTTTTAGTGTCCAACAAGTGAGCAAGACTGCAATGTTGTCATGGCAATGAACAAATGCACCATAAATTCACAGCAACTAGAAAATGAATTCCTATTAGAATGTAATAGCTTTGCCATTAGCTGGTAGCTTACACATGTCAAAAAGGATTGTGCTGTTTAGCTATGATGGATCCTAACAATTTTATTTACAGTGTGGCCCAGCGTGTTTCAAGCCACCAAAAATGACAGACAAATAAATCAGTTTTCCTTTCTGTGAATTTCCCATACCCCCCTTCCTCAGATGATCAACTGGTACCTTGGGGGGTTTATGAAAATTCCCCCCAATGCAGCGTTTTTCAGACCACATACTGAACAGTCTACAACACCACACTCCTTGGACTGGAGTCTTAAGCCTCGTACACTCGATCGGATTGAGCGTCAGACTTTTGTCCGAAGGGCGCACGCCAGGATCTTGTCTTGCATACAAACGGTAAACAATTGTCGGCCAACAAACACAAACGTAGTGACGTACTATGTGGAATTTCAGCTCTTGAGCACTACCCTTTGGGCACCTTCTGTGTTTGTACTTTGGACTTTTGTGTGACAGACTTGTATACACACGATACGAAAATCTAACAACAGACCGTTGTCCGCCGAAAATGTACTAGCCTGCTATCCAACATTTGTTGGCGGAAAGTTGGCCAACAAATTGTCTGATGGAGCGTACTAATGGTTGGATTTCATACAAACAGTCTGTCATCACACAATTCCCAAACGAAAATCCGATCGTGTGTACGAGGCTTTAGACTGTGCCAGGAATGATTATTGTTTTATAACAATCTGCATGAGCCCACTTAATTTCATTTATTTATTTTGGGTGGATTTATGCTAAAGCAGGTCATTCCTCAGCGATATTTCTTGAAGTACAATGAAAAGTGCAATATTTGACGATTCTATAAATTACAACCAAGAGCTAATTCTAATAAGCATTATCTTACTACTGTTAAAGAGGCCCGAACTATGACCACTGCCCTGCCAGTGGTGGCCTGGGGAATCCCCCCAACCTCCACTAAAATAGTCCCTCTGAACTCACTTCCTACTCTGTCTAATTCATTCATTCTCTTTCTTCTACAACCCTACATACTGCTGCTCAATTCCACCTACTTCCTCTCAATGTCTTTTCACCACCCACTAGACTGGCGGACCTCATGGTTCGATTCTTCCACCCCCCTAATCAGGGCAGTCTTTAATATGGTTTGGGCCCTGGGCAAACATTTTTTTTGTCCCCCCCCCCCCCCCAATGCAATTTTGCTCTTCACTCCAACATCTCAAAAAACAGACACACACATAGAATTATCTAAAAAAAAAAAAAAAACTTAGCATACCCCCTTCACAGCAGTCCCACGGTGTCCTCCGTTCCCCTTCATGTCACAGCACCCCATTAAATTGCAGACATTTTCACATTATAGTGCCCCTTTACACATCACAGCGCCCCAATTACATTGCAGCCATTGTCACATTACACATTCACATGTATGTAGGGTTGCCACATCATCCCTTTAAACACATATGAATTACACATGTTCTGAGGCTGATTTAACGCAGATAAGGCACCAAGTGAGTTTAATTACCACCTTAATCAGCCACAGAAACTGTGTAATCAATATGTGTTTGGACTTAAAGCGATGAGGTGGCAACTCTACGTGTATATGTTTTGGCAGCCCATTCATTTGAATGGGCTGCCATGCCTGCGTTTCCTGAAGTAAAAAAGGTGCATGCATCATTTTAAAATTGCAGTGGCCTTAAAATCCATTCTACTTTTGCAAAATGCGACTTACCCACAGTTCCTGCACACACAAACGCACTGTGTTTTTAAAAGTGTGTCCTAAACATCTAAAAATGCAGCAAGTTTGCCGGTGCAGGAACTGCAGGTAAGTCACATGGTGCAAAAGCAGAATGGACAGACAGTGCTCTATTTCATTGCTTAATGGGCCTATAACATGATGCATGCACCATTTTTTTTTTTTGTGCAGGAAATGCGGGCATGGCAGCCCATTCAAATGAATGGGCTGCTGTGCCTGTGCAAATGTGGGCCGCCAAAACACATACATGTGAACCAGCCAGGCCCAAAATAAGCCCATCAAACAGTTAAATACAGACAGTAATGCCATGTGCTATAAATTATGCTGTGTGCTCTGTAAAAAAAGTACAGCCACAGCCTCACTCAGCCTGGACTGCAGTTATGGTCAGCGTTTTTAAACTTTCTACTATTTTACACATGGCATGGGGATGGAGAGCTGGTGCCAGGGGATGAGAAATAAGACCTTCCTTGTCCTGGCAAGCTCCGCTCTGATCAATTCTCCACAAACACTGCTAGTTTCACTTGACCAGGCACCAAGCAGCTTTCCACTCCGCGCCGCGGTCTGACTCCTCCTACCGAGGCCTCCGCTCCTCCGATCAGGTACACTGTGCATGCATTGCAAGGGGCGGGGCCAGAGCGTCAGTGGAGCTCAAGGCCCCCACCCGCGAACCGCTCCTCGATCGAGAAAATGCAGCATCTGCAGTGTGCGTATGCCACTGATGACAGTGACAGACTGCAAGGGCTGCCCCCTCCATTAGTACAGACCCCCCCAGGACAAACCGCCCCCCTCCATTAGTACAGACCCCCCCAGGACAAACCGCCCCCCTCCATTAGTACAGAACCCCCCAGGACAAACCGCCCCCCTCCACAAATCCCCCACAAATCGAGGGGGTTAGAACATGGAGCTTGGTAATGCTGCATTACAAATAATGTATAGGCCGTATGTAGAGGGAAGAGGTGATGAAGAGTTACACACAGTGGCAGAATGGAGGGGTTAATGTGCAGGATAAGCGAGTTGCGGGGTTAATATACAAGCTGTATACAAAGACAGACTGGAGATGTGTTGTACGGGGAGGGGGTGAAAAGGTTAAAAAAAATGACTCATAGTCAGTGGAAGAGGAATAAATAGATATGCAGCTTTTGCTGCAGATCCATTCATTCATTTCCCATTCACAAATTACTATGATTTCTCTCCTACCTCTGTTTTAAGGCTATTTTCACACCTATGCATCACTGCAAGCTGCGTTTTGCGCATACATGGCAGTCCATTAATTTGGTTTGTCATTAATAAAATCTGTGGATTCATTGCACTTTTTTATGTTTAAGTATATATTCTCTGTTGCCACTCCATCTTAGTGGTGCCACATAAAATGTGTTCTGTGTCCATAACATGCACACTAAAATATTTATATATACAATTAAGCAGTTAAAGCAATTTAAAAAAAAACAAAACACAAAGTTCCCAAACACAGGCATTAAAATCTCTTTTTTTTATCTCTGGGAACAGGTCTTGGTACTTTATCTGTCCTCTAATGCAGTGGTCATCAACCCTGTCCTCAGGGCCCACTAACAGGCCAGGTTTTATGTATTACCTTGGGGAGATGCAGACTAGAATACTGCAATCACTGAGCAGCAAATGATATCACCTGTGATGTATTTCAGTTATCTTGCAAACCTGGCCTGTTAGTGGGCCCTGAGGACAGGGTTGATGACCACTGCTCTAATGTAAGCAACCACCAAATGTTTTGAAGGGCCTGTTCACACTATGTATTTACAGAAAGGCATGGCAGCACACATGTGTGGGTTTAAAGCAATGCACACATGAGTTGGTGTGAACCAATGCATCTTGTGATGGCCATGCGTTGCGGGGCATTGCCCTAAATTGCATTGCCAAAAATGGTGCATGCATGGTGCTGCAATGTATGGCCTTTGCAAGGTTCATTGCAGTACCATTCAGAATGAATTGCACCACATTTCACTAACACAATTAACGTGTAGAGTCCCTAAACTGTTAGTAATTTACTGAAATCCAACTTCAAAGTCTTTGTTATGATCTTTGAGAATGAATAACTTCATAATAAAAGCAACTAGAGAGGTCATGGCATGAAGATCTTTTGCTGCTTTTTTAAAATTATGTAAAGTTTTTAAACTCCATTGTAAATTATGCTACCACATACTTAGTAACCTACCTACCTCTAACCCCTGAATTGGTGCTTTTTAGCCTACTCAATACCCTGGGCATTAAAATCTCAATAGGCTGAAAGCAACTCCTTATTATCATTTCCCTTGCAGCATGAAAAACTATTTTACATAAATGGATCTACTGCAACCCCCCACTGTCTCTTTATTTATAGATAAGTAATCTTACATTTTTTGCATGGAATGCCTTTTTGCGTAAAAATTACGTGTTGAAATATTTTGCGATGTTTGGGAATCTTTCATGCAAACTTTGCCAGTTCAAACTCCACAATCTATATTGCAATGCTTTCAATATACTCAATGGCATCAACTCAGACCCCTAACCAATGATCCTCCAATTGACACTCCACTTCCTTCTTAAATTGCACCTATTAATTCTAATATTAAGTCCCCGCCCTCCTTTCCTCTGCCTGCTACCTACTAGTCTGACCACCATCAATTTCAATGTTTATTTATGTTCATCACTGGACCCAGTACTGTTGCTCTCAACCTATACTAACATACAGTACATTATTTTCCTGCATTGACTTATTGGCCAAATGTTGCAGCCATTCTTATTTTTAATTAAATTATCGCAATTAAAAAAAAAAAATCGTATAAAGCATTTAATGCTCATAGTCCGTGCCCAGCAGCACTTTGTAAGTTTTTGACTTTAAATCAACTTTGAAGGTAACAAACATTATGTACATACTGTAATCATATTGATGTGTGTTAAAGTGGAACTTCAGCCAAAACCTTTTTTTCCCTAATAGATCTGGGAAGGGATACAACCTCTGTCAGGCTTTTTTTTTTACCATCAGCATCACTGATAGGGAGTTTTCCCCTCAATTTCTAATCTGATGACAGACGCTACTTGTCCCCAGGAAGTGAGGAATCTCCCAATTGGCTTAACTGTCAAAGATGGGATTTCTCCTACCACTACTTTCTGTCATGTCAGCAGGAAGGGAAAGAAAATCTTGCAGCAGGGATTTAACTCTTCTTTCCTCACACTATAAAAAATGGATGGAATTTTACTTTAACCTGAAACTGAAGGCCAATACTCCATAACCCTCTCTAGAGAATCACCAGAGAACTGTAATAATGGATCATGGCATCACTGGATAGCAGGCTGACTTCTTTATTCAGTTATGGCATACAAGTGTTATATTTGTTTTTGTTATTTATTTGCCACACGTGGTCCCAATACTTTTACAAAATATTTGAATGTCCCAAATACATACCTAAATCCATGGTCATGTGACTCACATAACTTTCTGGACTGCAGATTTTGAGGGTTCTTTTTTGATTGCCCCTGTCACTTTTATGTTTTCTGAAGTATACACGTCCTATTGGGTTCATTGGCTAGATCGTCACAGGGTCCTGAAGACTTCAGTGGGGACATGGTGAAATCACAAGGGTGGGTGGGAGACATGAACAGTACAGCAGTGGTGAATAATTGGTGTTCAGTTCTGGAAGAGGTACCCTGGTGAGTCATGTTTCGGTTTACTCAGGAGAGTAATAAGAGGGCTCCTGAAGACTCCAGTGGTGGCATTGTGACATCATAATGATGATTGACCAGCTCAGACAGCAGTGGTTAGTCTGTATTCACTCCTGGAAAATGCACCACAGAGAGTCATGTGATGGTGGACTACATTGCGAATGGATGTAAGTGTTATTGGTTGGGGAGATAGGTACCACATTTGCCTTAAATGTGTGCTGTATTGTGCCTTTAGTTCAGCTCAAGCCTATAAGTCTGCTTTGACTGGCTGAAAACAGCACTTTCTCAATATACAATTTGTTTTGTAATGGTCTTGGCTGAACTATTATTCTATATAAGACATGCCATCCTTACAATATGGAACAGTAAGTAAGTAAACAGCAAAGCATATAAATAATATTGAAATTAAAATTACAATTATATATCAAAATGCATATATAGTGGGATTATATATCCTGTCTAAAAATGCATGCAGTAGAAAAAGCCAAATAATATGTTTATACACTTGGATAAATAAGTTTCTAGTAGGCTGGAAGATTCCTTCAACAAATTCTACTGGCTTACACTGGTTGTTTGCTTGCCTGCAAGTTAAGACTGTCAGAGGAAAACTCTTTGCCATTCCAATTGAAAGAACTGTCTACAGTCAGCAACCTTTGTGTTAGTACACATGGTACAGTGAGACTAATTAAGGACACCATCTGGTTTTATAAAGCACTCTCTTGCGGAATACATCGAAGCTTAAATGTCATTAAAGTCTGAACATTTTTTGGTCTGTTTTCCACCATCTGTATGGGCTCCTTGTAAATACTGTATGTAGCCTGTTCAAACTTTTTAAAGCAGACCTTGTAGTACAATGCAGGGTCTGCTCAAATTGCCCAGACCCCCCCAACCTTTACAAATTACCCACTCTTAGTAGGTGTAAAATATAAAATATATATAAAATTAAACTTACTTGATCTCTTGACCAAGCCCTTTTTTTTTGCGATACGGCACTGCGTCGCTTTAACTGACAATTGCGTGGTCGTGGGACGTTATACCCAAACAAAATTGATGTCTTTTTTTTTCCCCACAAATAGAGCTTTCTTTTGGTGGTATTTGATCACTTCTGCGGTTTTTATTTTTTGCGCTTTAAACTAAAAAAAAAATAGCGACGATTTTGAAAGAAAAGCAATATTTTTTACTTTTTGCTTTAATAAATATCCCCCCCAAAAATTTAAAAAAACTAATTTCTTCCTCAGTTTAGGCCAATATGTTTCCTTCTACATATTTTTGGTAAAAAAAAATCGCAATAAGCATATATTGATTGGTTTGCGCAAAAGTTATCGTGTCTACAAAATAGGGGATAGATTTATGGCATTTTTATTATTATTATTTTTTTATTAGTAATGGCGGCGATCGGACACTTTTGACGCTATTTTTGAACCATTGACCACTATACAGCGATCAGTGCTATAAAAATACACTGATTACTGTGTAAATGTCACTGGCAGGGAAGGGGTTATACACTAGGGGGCGATCAGGGGTTTAAGCGTGTTCCCTCAGTGTGTTCTAACTGTAGAGGGGATGGGCTCACTTGAACATGACAGAGATCACTGCTCGCGATCACTGGGAGCAGTAGATCCGTGTCATTTTGCTAGGCAGAACAGGGAAATGCTTTGTTTGCATCTCCCCGTTCTGCCACTCCATGCCACGATCGCGGGCCATCGGCGGTCATCGAGTCCATGGGACCCGCGGGCACACTCCCACGGAGCGCAGCAGTCGCACGCCCGCTAGCCGCTTATGACAGAGTGACGTATGGGTACGTCGTTTTGCACACCAGTACCATTCTGCTGACATATATCGGCGTGAGCCAGTCGGCAAGTGGTTAACTTGCAAGTTGTAACATATTTTCTAAGTATTCATTTTGTGATATGACTGTAACTATTATCCAAAATCTTGTTGCATGATTTTCAAATTTTACATGCTTATTGTTTTTTCATGCCCATAATTCATATATATATATATATATATATATATATATATATATATATATATATATGTATATATAGACATTGGATTACATACTGTATCTGTCATCAAATAGTGTGCTCACCATCCTTTTCAAAGAATTATTGTAGGAAGTGTCAGTATGGAAAGCAACCTGATGTCTAACTTGTAACCTGAGCAGGAATGGTGTTGGATTGTGTGACACTCCCACAACTTTTATTGAGACCAGGTTGTGAGGCAATTAACCACAGCCTGCATTTTCCTATGTTCAGTCTAATGTGGATTATAAATATAATATTGGGGAATAAGTCTTTAGATGTATTTTTTAATGTGAAACTGGTTTCTCTTCTTCCCTTTTATTATTTTATTGTGCTGCTCAAGTACTCATGTCTATGGGAATAATATATTTGCATTGGTGTTCAGTAGCAATGAAATATTTGCATTGGCGTTCAACTGGAAAAATACATTAACATTAGTGTTAATCTCCCATCCTGTGTTACATATCTTATAGCTGCTTGACTCGTCAGGTGTTGCTGTCACTCACCAGTGATACCGAGTACATGAAATGTAAAGGCACCATCAAGTTAATATCAATCTCACATAATGATACCCAGAGTTGTAAAGGCAACATCAGGCAAATATAAATCTACTATAGTGGTAGCCAATGACAGAACAGTAAAAACACCATTGGGCAGATATATATTTTTGACAATGTTAGCCAGTTGCTGAACCCCCTTGTAACCGCTTATAGATCTGTCACGATCAGGGGTCAGGCTCAAAGGACAGTTACTATAGCAGTAGCGGAACTACCACCGACCAGCAGGATAGGTACATAGGCAGTCACCCTGGTGAATGACACGGGTCCATCTGAGGTGCGGAGTCTAAGTACTCCTGCTCTGGGCCCTCTAAAGGGGGCACTCTCCTGCTCTGGGCCCTCTAAAGGGGGCACTCTGCTGTTTTGGCCCTCTAAAGGGGGGCACTCTCTCTATGGGGTCACTCTCCTTCTCTTTGCACTCTAAGGGGACGTTCCTAATCTGGGCACTCTAAGGGATCATTCCTGCTCTGCACTGTATGCTGTGTACTGTTCACTGACCTCCACTGCATGCTGCTCACTGTTCGTCACTGTTAGACCCCTTTTACACTGAGGCGCTTTACAGGCGCTATAGTGCTAAAAATAGCACCTGTAAAGCACCTGTAAAGTGCCTCTCCTCTCACTCCAGTGTAAAAGCCAGATCGCTTTCACACTGGAGTGGTGCGCTGGCAGAACTCTAAAAAAAGTCCAGCAAGCAGCATCTTTGAGCTCCCCTTCCCATTGAAATCATTGGACAGCGCCGCTTTGCAGGCGCTTCTAACCCTTTTTGGCCGTTAGTGGGGGGGGGGGACTAAAAATGCATGGGCGGAGCCAGTGTGAAAGTGCCCTTATGCTGTGCTGGGTGTTCTGGATCTCCTTAACATGTACTAGGGGTTATCATTGCTGGCCCTTATACATGCTGAGGTTTATCATCGCTAGTTCCATTTGGGCTTGTTTTACTCCAACAATCAATTCTGTGTGCCCGAAGGCCCTATTTTGTCTATACCAGCGGTCTCCAAACAAAGGCCTTTTTGACTGTCCTTTATGCCCCGTACACACGGTCGGATTTTCCGATGGAAAATGTCCGATCGGAGCGTGTTGTCGGAAATTCCGACCGTGTGTGGGCTCCATCGGACATTTTCCATCGCATTTTCCGACACATAAAGTTGGAGAGCAGGAGATAAAATTTTCCGACAACAAAATCCGTTGTCGGAAATTCCGATCGTGTGTACACAAATCCGACGGACAAAGTGCCACGCATGCTCAGAATAAATAAAGAGATGAAAGCTATTGGCCACTGCCCCGTTTATAGTCCCGACGTACATGTTTTACGTCACCGCGTTTAGAACGATCGGATTTTCCGACAACTTTGTGCGACCGTGTGTAGACAAAACAAGTTTGAGCCAACATCCGTCGGAAAAAATCCTAGGATTTTGTTGTCGGAATGTCCGAACAAAGTCCGACCGTGTGTACGGGGCATAAGACTTTAGGGGGGCCAGACTGCGGTCAGTGGGAGTAGAATTTGTCCTGGTGTCAGTGCCTCATCTTTGACATTAGGGGGAGGAATAGTGCCCCATTTTTGGTGTCAGTGGTAGGAATTATGCTCCATCACTGGTGCCAGTAGGAGGAAGAGTGTCTAGTATCAGTGGGAGACCTAGTGCCCCAAGGGCAAGATTAAGGAAAACAAAGGGCCGCATCAGGCCCCCGGGCCACAGTTTGGAGACCACTGGTCGATACAATGGGAGAGACCACGAAAAAACACCCACTTTTTGACCACACCCGCAAGAGGGCAATGCGTGCCGCATTAGCACCACCACTTATACTTTCAGCACCCACACAGCAACCCAAAAAAAATGTCTGAAGCCGCCCCTGGTGTTCCCCAGAGCTCCTGATGGTGGAGATGGATTTTGCTGCGTGTTAGTACCAGGTCGCCCCACCAGGAGGTGAACATGCCAGGCCCAGTAGTGCATAAGCAGGTATAGATCAAACAGAAGTGTAGTCAGTAAACAAGCCAAAGAGTGATAACAAGTAGTTGCAGGTTGGGATCAGGCAGAAGCATAGTCGATGAACAAGCCAAGGGTTGACAATGAGTGGTAGAAAAATTTGGATGGCAGAAGGGAAGACAGGAGCGAGATACTGGCTGGAGAGAGCACAAAAATCTGGCAAACAGGAAGTGCATAGACATGGCTTACATCAGGAAGTTCATGGGAGGAGCAAAGGATTCAAGACAGGATCATTCAAGGAATTGTCCGGGGACATGTCCTGCATTCCAGGTAGCTCAGCAAGAAGAGACATTGCCTGATGCAGCAGAGGTGCCGGGTTCAAGTCCAGGCTCCGACAAGATCCATGGTTGAGAAATACTGACCTAACCATTTTATTCCTGCTGTGCTGATCTACAACATCATTCACAAGTCAAATTCCTCCGATTGGCACAGTTTGGATGGCTGCATAGGGGAAAAGTTTCTCCAGCCCTACCTGATATCTACTGTATGTGTAGCCCTGCTGAGGTCAAATCTTGACTGTAATGGAACCAAACTCAAGGCAGATATAAAAGACACAAATTACCACAGCCATATAATCATTCAAGTGTAAGTTCTCCTTTCCACAAAAAACAAAAATAATAACTAACACCCTACATCCTCCCCACTTCCCAGTCTTTGCACTTCTGTAGATGATTGGCGGCCACTGCCACACAGCCGGCGCAGCAGTCCAGGAATTTGAAAGCTCTGCTCTTCTTCCCCATCTTTCCTTTTGGCTTCAGAGAAAGATCAGAGCAATTCTGATTTGTCAAAATGGTCACGTATCAGCAACTGACCAGTCAGAATCGCTCTGATCAGTCCCGGAAGCCTTAAGGAACGATGGGGAAGAAGATGAGGTAAACTTACAATTTATTACATTGTTAAATGTATTTTTTGTTAGTTCAGTCTAATCTTATTAGGTTTAACCTACAAGAGATGTGAACAGAGAATATGCAAAGTGTGGTAAAGAGGCACAATAGAAGTGTTGGTTACAATGGCATAGCAATACAGAACATCAAAAAAGAGTGAATGGATTCAATTAAAGAGTATAGATATCACAAACCTCCTATTTAAACTGCATCCAGTACCATATTAAATATTCAGGTTGAAGTGGGTATTTTTTTTTTCGGTGAATTTTTCAAGTACAAAGTTGAAAAACAACTGGGGATTGCACCTGATGATTGAAGCTATTCTAAACGTGTGTTTTTTTTATAATGCAAATGTGTAAGTACCTGAATCAGCCTCTTGCATTTCCTCTAAAGCAGAGCTGGAGTGTGAGAGAAAGGATCAGTACAGAGAGATCCAATCAGTTCTTGTGCTGACAAGAAGCATATTGATAGGAGAAGAAAGCAGAGTGACAAAGGGATGAGCTCATAACTGCGCTGCTTCTTTTTTCACTGTCCAGTCACAGGGGTGGGTCCAGGATGACCTGGACTCAAAAGAAATGGCTTTAATGATTCTGGCCATTAGACTGAGGATACCTAGTGGCAGAATAAAAGTACTGTGGGAAAATCCTTGGATTGTAGGTTGTAGAGGAATATTGAAGCAAAATCTGTTCTTTTTTTATTTAGCTTTTAACCTTAATTTCTAGAATGTTATTTTGTCTGGAGTTCTGTTAAGGTTCCATGTATTTGTTATATAGTCATGTTGAAAAAAAGAAACACAATTTCATCTAGTTCATCCAATAGAAAAATGTAATAAATAGAAAACCTTCATATACAGGACCCATAGAATTATTGTCTGAATTTTAGTACATTTCTGTTAGGAGCCTATCATGCTTTGAAGTGAAGCAACAGATTCACTTTAATATTCCCCTCTCCAACTGCACATACTTGCCTTTCCTTCGCTCCCTCATCACTCACTTGAATCGCTAGAAAATACCCTGAGCCTCTGGGTATAAAGAAACAGTTGATTCACTTGGCCACAGCATAGGTTCACTTTAAAGGTCAAGTAGGATCAAAGCTTTTTTGGCCTTAGTTCTTTTGTGGGTCACAGGAGTGCCCTTAGTTCTGCACTTTGTTCTGCACTCCTGTGACCGTATTTATCTGACATTGGGCTAAAGTCCGCTGTTGACTAACGTCACTCAGCTGGTCCAGGCTCTGAAGAGATCCTGACTTTAATGTCAGGATCCACCCAGATGCCTGATCAGCAGCTGGCTTGAGAGCCTGAGCCAGCCCTTCCCACCCCCTCCACAGCCCGATGCTTCAGTAAGCACTGGAGTCACTGGCTCTCTGCTCACTGAAGATCAAGAACTGAGAGATCAACAGTCTTTGATCACTCAGTTCTTGGTCTTAAAGGAGGTAAGGGACAGCTTTGGTCTGATGCTGCACCCACCTAGGCAAGTATGATTTTCTTTTTTAATTCCTGCACTTCTCTTTGTCATCTTTTTTTTATGGCAACAGTTTTATTGTTGCCTGGATAGTATTAGCAGTTCACTAATAGCCTGGAGTTCCTCTTAAATGTTGTTGTTGTGGGATGTAAAGGGTAAATCCATCCAAAGATGGGTACTAAGCAAAGCATGGGTTCACTAATTGCTCTGATATACTCTGATGTATGTACCTGATTAAAAATATTTTATTTGAAAATATTAGGAGACATATTGATGAATTTTAGTGCTCATAATCCCAGATGAACAAAGACTACAATTAAAGAGTAACAAAGGCATTACCTAAAAACACCCTATTTCCAGTGATGTAGGTATTGAAAATAATTTAATATATTTTGAGATACTATTAGTAAAGCTGATTGTAATCTATAGCCATATTATCTTTTACAGTCTCTTCCACAGTTAACATCAAACTATAAATGTAAGGGTATGCACTGTGAGCCAGACAATTACATTGCGTCAATCTAACCCCGATCCAGTTCCTTGAGCTGTGAATGATTGTACTTTTCATTTGACGGTGCCAGCAAAGTTCCAGGGCCAACATTACCTGGCAAGGCCAGCAGCATGGCACTAAATATCTTTGACTACCACTGCAAAGGTTTCTTTCTTCCCACTGACTACCAATGTAAGAGGAATTTTTCCCATTGTCCCCCAGATGCTTTGGTTTTCTCAAGGGTTCCCAAAGACCTGAAAATTATTCTAGGAATTTCTTGGGTAAAAGGGTTGAGAAAGGCTGATCAACCTTGTTAGCACTGGAGAGGAATGTATCTATTCAGCTTACGAGAGCAGGGATCACCTTAGCAGTATGATGATGCTCTTTTATTCTCCAAACACCAAGCAGATGACTCAGAAGTGCATTGTTGAATTGTGGTGTCTCCCTCCCCATGACTATTCAGCTTGACTGTTAAAGTACTAGAAAATCCGAAAGCTCCATTTACAAGACTGGTTGCACAATTTTTTTTCTACTTCTTTAGCCTCACAATCCACTTTGCAATGACTTTCAGACAAGGACTGTTATTTATGTTGGCGTACTGAATAAGCTGTGACTTAATTTGCTCATATATAACGTCAGAAAAAGTCTTTAAGAAGTTTTGTACTGGTGATTCTATTGGTATGCACAGTGGTATGAAGTGTACCATTGCTTTTAGACATCACATTGGACAAGAGGATATGAATGAATAAAGCCAAATGCAGTAGCCATGCCCTGAGATAATAGAAGATGATGTTAGACTGTGAGAGAAGAATATTAAAAAGCCTTGATAAATTGTATGAGCAAAGTGTGGAGAAACTCAGAAAGCTTTTTGTCCCATGGTAAGCACAGATGAACAATTAATTATGTATAACTGGCAGAAATTCTCTCTCACTGACTGCAGTCAGCGTAGCCTCTGCCAGCCTGTTCATACCATTATAATGCCAGAGCATTAGGATTTCCTATTTAGATATCTTCTGCATGGTTGGGGCTTCCACTTATTTGAAATGAAAAACCAGGACCCTCCTGTCAGACACGTGCTATACCTCTCTTGCATCTTTTTGATTTTTAAACACATCATTGAATTAATCATGTTATTCATTTAAAGATTCTAAGCTTTTCTGAAGGTCAGGTTTTACTTATCTAGTGCTACCCCCGAAGGAGCTTCTTGGTAAATTGTGTTCTCTGCTCTGCACCTCAACTCCAAGAACACCTTCAGACCCTCTGACACACCAGGTTGAATTAAAGTTACTGCAAGCACTTACAAAGAACACAAGTAAAAAAATACCTTTAACTCAGCAGTTAAAGTGGTTGTAAACCCTTACACACCACTTTTCCCTACAGGTAAGCCTATAATAAGGTTTACCTGTAGGTACTGGAAATATCTCCTAAACCTGCACTGTTTAGTAGATACTTACCATGTAAGCACTCAATAAAGGGCCCCTGCCATGACCGTCGGCTCCCGTGGGAGTGAGGTCACGTGACTCTAGCCAGTCACAGAGCCGGAGTCCAAGGCCCCACAAGGAAGAGGGGTGAAGATGGACGCAGCCACCAGCGGGGACCTCGGGAACATCATGGGCTTCGTTTGCAGATAAGTGCAACATAATGGGCTAGTATGCAATGCATACTAGCCCATTATGCTTTTACTTTGCAGTGGAAAAAGAGGAAATAGACTAAAGACTGTTAATTAACGCAATGCATTGGTACAGGTTGGAATAAATGGTGGTTCAAACTCAGTCCACTAGACAGTTTAATCATTATTCCAAGGTAACTTAGAATAGAGTTCTGTACCCCTGGACTGGAATCAACACATAATCCAACAAAGTCAGCAATAAACTGCACATATAAGCATTAACTACAATATTTATAATAATACTATAGCTAGTCTAGTGTGCACTCTAGGAGAATGGCTAGGATATGGTGCAATATCCCCTGAGAGGTGTATCTTAGCATAAGAAATAGGTCATGGCCTCTGTGTAGCAGCTGTAAAGGTACAGTCTTTAGCCCTAGCTCTTTAGTCAGCTAGCTTGGGGTCCAGTTGTACTGTTGGTGCACATGAGAATAGTCCCAGTCAAGCCTGCAGGCAGCAATAAGGCTACTAGATGGCTGTATGGTGAGAGCCTGAAGGTCTCAGGCTCTCTAGCAGCAGATACTGTAGTAAATCCCCACATCAGCAGCTCACCAGCCCCAGTGATATTGCAGCTCACCATCCAGTCACACACAGTTACTGGGATGTAGCAACTGCGGGAACACAGCCATTTATCCTAATTTTATATCTGTGTCTCTCTGGGTGCATGTCCCTGAGCTCACACTGTCATAATTCCGGGCTGTATACCCACACCCACACAGATGTCAGATTGGGAGCAGCAGCTGCGGATCGGACTTCCTGTACATGGATGCAAGGAACACCTGTGCCCCCGGGCAGGCAAACTCGACCCTCCACGGGCATACACTTTTGTACTCCCCATGTGAACGAGGCCTCAGTAGGAATTTAGCAGAGATTTTGTAAGTTAGGTTGTGTTTATTTATGCTAATAAAGATTGTAGTGTATTTTTAGTGAAAATAGCAATTTGATAAACATTTGTGCAACTATTGCAGGGCCTAAAAAATCAGTAGCACATTTTTTATTCTGCAGTGAAAAAACACCTTGCAGTCACTGGCCCCCTAGCCCCCCCGTTTTACTTACCTGAGCCCTGAATTTCCGTCGGCGTGTCCCCGCCGTCCCTCTCTACACGGGTTCCCAGATTTTGATTGGTTAGATTGATAGCAGCGCAGCCATTGGCTCCCAGCTGCTGTCAATCAAATCCAATGACCCGGGGCGGGGCCGAGTCCTGCATTCAGCCTCTATGGATGCTGAATACTGGACTCAGGACCGCGCCCGTAAGGTAACCCCCTCGGGAGAGCGTTTCTCCAAGGAGGTTATCTAATGTGGAGAGGAGCCGCAAGAGCTGCCAAGGGACCTCATAAATGGATGTTCGAGCTGCACAGTGGAGGTAAGCATGACATGTTTGTTATTTAAAAAAAATAAAAAACTAACCTTTAGTATCACTTTAAGTGAGAAATGATAACCTCCAGATAAGGAAATTGTTTTTATTTACAGTTTTGCGTACCTTAAGTTTTCCCCATTTAACAAAAAAAGTGCACTTTAAAATGTACAAATGTTTATTTATTAACTCAATACAGTTTTAGCTTTTCTATTTAGGAGGAATTTGGCAAAAATGTAGTAAATTTAGCCATGTACGATCCACTAATAATTATTTTAGTGTATTTTTAGCAAAAATATTGTTTGGATAAACATTTGAACAAATATCACAGGGCCTAAAAAAATCAGTAGCACCTTCTTTTTTTTTAGAGCCTTCTTGCTTTCATAAAATGTATGCTTTTGAGTGCAGGGCCTGGCAGCGAAAAGGTTAACAAGGTGCCCCCCAGATCCCAGCCCCCCATGTGAATGAGTATGGGGTATATAATACACCTACTTATTCACCCAAAACAAAGACAAACATAAATAACACAAGACAATTTTTGAGAAGCCCTTTATTTAAAAAAAATGATGGAAATCCATCGTCCTGCACGATGAACGGCATCCGCAACACGCACGATAAAAAACAAAAACAGCTGAACATGACCTCTCCCGCTGCATGACACTCGCTGATTGACAATGCCACTTCTCCCCAACACTATGTGAACAAAGGGGCGGGATCACTCAGTGATGGTCATAGTGCACCACTTGACATCATAGGAAGTGGGGTCACCGGCTTTTTTTTTTTTTTTTGGCACATCGCAGTGCAGGGCAATCCACCACCTCGCACCACTTGGCAGGCCAATTGAATTTAATGGAATATCACTGTTGCACCGCACACCAGCCATTGCATTGTAACGCAGTGGCTGGTGAGAATAGACTCCTAAAGTAATTATTTTTTTAATAACAAACATGTCATACCTGCTCTCTGCAATGTTTATGCACAGAACAGACCCAATTCTCCTCTTCTAGGGTCCACCGGTGCTCTGGGCTCCTCCTCTTCTCCGTGTGCCACCATAAGAAGCTGCTTTCTATGGTGTCATTGGCACACATTTGGACTTGATCTTGAGCTGCGCTCTGTGTGTCCATTGACACGGGCAATGTGGCTTGGCCCTGCCTTCTGATCCCTTGTCACTGGATTTGATTGACAGTAGCAGGAGCCAATTGCTCCCGCTGGTTCTCACTGAGTCTAATGAGAAGGGACCGAGCCAAGAGAACCCCTGCTCTCGGACACAGTGCTGGATCGAGATTTGGCTCAGGTAAGTATTTGGGGGAAGTTAAAAAATGGTAGGTTTTTAACCATAATGCAGAGAATGCATTAAGGTAAAAAAAAACTTCAGCCTTTACAACCATGTTAAAGGGGAGGGGGGATCTAAGGGTGATGTACATCATGATCCCATCCTCAAGTCATAAATCATGTTTAAAGCCTAGTCTAATGATTTCTTTGTATATACTATTTGCTTGTTACCTATAAAGATTGTGACATATTTTTTTTCAATATGTTTGTTTAACTTTATAATTGAGAAAAGGTTACAGGGTTTACGTTAATACTCTTACAATGTTTATGTAACAAAACTACAAAGTAACAATAACAATTAGTATAAAAGTAAAATCTGACTAAGGGCAAAATTAAGGAAAATGAAAAGGCAGGAAGAGTCTAAGTGGGAAAACCAAAACAAAAAATGAATTAAAGTGATACTAAAGTCTCATTTTTTTAAAGTTAAACTTATCTGCTCTGTGCAGCGGTTTTACATAGAGCAGCCTGGATCCTCCTCTTCTCGAGTACCTCTTCGGCATCCTAGCCCCTCCCTCATGTTAAGTGCCCCTGCAACAAGCAGTTTGCTATGGGGGCACCCAAGCTAAACCACAGCTCCCCGTGTCCATTCAGACAGGGAGCCACTGTCTGGCCCCACCCCCTTTCTCTCCTCATTGGCTGACTGACTTTTATTGACAGTAGCGGGTGCCAATGATGCTGTGCTGCTGTCTCAGACAATGAGAGCCATGACACCTGCAACATCGCTGGATCTAGATGGGCTCAGGTAAGTATTAGGGGCTGCTGCACACAGAAGGTTTTTTTTTTTTATTTTAATGCATAGAATGCATTAAGTTAAAACAAAACTTCTGCCTTTACAACCACTTTAATGAATTTTATAAATGCATGTAAATACAACATTTTTTTTAATGTCGTGTAACTACCTAAATTTGACTTGGTATCATTATCTTGCTTTTTAGTGTAGAGCAGCACTTGCATGGGCGGGGAGAGGGAGGGGCAGGACTGGGAGCCACTCAAGTGTGCTATATGTGGCTGTGTTCACAAGAAGCATGCAGAATGGAGGAGTGTGCAGAGGGATGACATCATTAGTCTGATGCTGCTCTTTCATTGTGCAGTCAGCAGGCTGGAGCTGTATTCCTCATTGTAAGTTGTTCCCTTGGCTGTGCAGTGTGGGGAGTCTATGTACATCTGAGGACTGAATAGAAAAAAATACAAATCATTTGGTGGGTAGAGTAGCTCCAATACACACATTTAGCTGTTTGCATCTATCGAGGTGCTCAGAACATCAGATTAAGCCGCAAAAATGGTGCATGTGCAGCTCTCAGTGGCTCTTTTTCCATGTTATATGTTCTTTTATCCCATTTTATAGTTTAAATCCTGCAAACTGTTGCTTGCGGAAAACCTGTCCAAGGAATGATTTCAACTATATGGAATATGATAGCAACTGTTGCATTACTGAGATTCTACCTGCAGTGGATGCAGTAACTAGTCTGTTTGATGCAACCTAATTCTCTAGCATGCCCTAGTGTTAAACCCAGCCTGGGAGTGGCTTCAAAGCCAGGGTAACGTGAGTAGGTCCTTTCTGTCATGCCCTAATGCATTTAACACATGGGTCAGGATCAAGCCTCTCACGGCAATCCATGCAATATTATACATTCACTTTTCCCGTCCACAAGAAAGAGGGCAGATCTTCAAGCAAGCAAAGCTTCCGAGACTTGTCAGCAGTCTGCAGCTCATTCCTGTTGTGCTCGTCAATACCATTTAAAGGCTGGAAGCAGTGTAGTAAGAGCTTGGTTAGAAAGTCTTATTCCCATCTACTCCAGGAATACATTGTGCTTAAAGCCAGATTGGGTTAACCCTCATTTATTTAAAGTAATAATAGTCTTTTGTGTCAGGGAAACTCCCAGTTTTTTTTCTTCCCTTTAAGCACAGGCGGTGAGCATGGGCAATCTCTGTCTGTGCAGCTGGAATTAAGACTCTAAAGCTGTCAGCTTGCAAGCAGTACTTGTCTGTGACACATCGGGAGCAGGAAATTTTGGTTTCTGTGTTTTGAATCCACACGTTGGCTTTGGATGTTGGAATATATAGGATCAGCGGTCCCTTTCGCTACATCACATCAGTAAAATGAGTGAGGAACCTAAGGAGAAACCCTCTAAGCCTGCCCACAGGAAAAAGAAAGGAAAAAAGGTAATGTGTCTCCATTGTTTCCTTTGGGTTTTTGTGTGTTGATCATTGTGATCAAGGCGTTCATTTTCTTTACCGATAGAGAATAAGTTGCTGTTAAAGGGGATGCTTGCTGTTTATGCTTTCTACTGGGTGTGTTCTAAAAAGGAAAACATGGATTGTCCAGATTTTAAAAGCAGAAGAAGATAATCAGACACACCTTCTCATGTTATTGATAGATGTGTCAAATTTGACATCACATCTGTAGAAATCCTACATTTGGTACAGCTATATTGCTTATCCAGATATTTTGTCTTTATAACTTTTTGTATTGTGGTGTTATGGTAGGGTTGTAAGTAGCTACATATTGAGAGGATGTTAGGGCTGGGCACTTGGAGGTGTATCCAAATAACCTACACATCATCTAGAGGGGACTGGTACCCTTATAATAAGATGAACACCATGCAAGCTATTGACTATGTTAAATATTTGTTTATTGTGTTCTCTAGGAGCTATCTACAAGTCATTCAAAATTCTGTGATTTTAAGCAAACAGGTGCTTTGTTCCAATCAGGAGGTACAGAGGAAAAACCAACATAAAAGTACAAGCCATGTTTGTGATTCTGCGTGTGACAGCCATGGTAAATCGGACAATTCAGATAATCAGGGTGTGCTTATGTCGACAATCTGCTCCAAACTGTCACTTCTGTCGGGTTTTCGGAATGAAAGGGATGAAATGACAGGCATGACAGAATAGTAGTCACACAGCACTACGCCACTTGCTATTTTAGGCACAATTTGGATACTGGGAAAACCTGAGATGGTAAATGATTGAGGATTCATTTAATATACAAAATGTTTCAAGGTGAACAGAGTGTGAATGGGTATGGCCACCTGTTTTCTGTTAGAAGGGGAATAGTTTGAGCGTTCTTTCTTGTTAGATTTCGGCTGGTGTCGTCTGTTTTTGTGGGATTAGAAAAAACTGGATAGTCATTTTCCAGAGTACTGCCATACTGTTTTTGTAGGATTAACTCCACCCTAGACACACCTCTTTTTATGACATCACCTCTTCAGCTGGTAATCTGAAGGTGTGCATGGAGTCAAGTCTAGTGAATCAAGTCTAGTTTATTATGAATAACATTTCTGCGCCTTAATGTCTTGTCTGCATTTTATATAGTGTTTGGAATAAAAAATTATACCAGATTTTTTTTTCTGCCAATTTCAAAATAGTCGTAAATGGCTTAAACTCAGATATATGTGATAGATAGATAGATAGATAGATAGATAGATAGATAGATAGATAGATAGATAGATAGATAGATAGATAGATAGATAGATAGATAGATAGATAGATAGATATGATAGCCATTTTTACTCACTTGAATTGTGTTTTTAAATGTGTTTGAAGAAGAAAATTGAATTGTTTCCATTTTCATGTTCTCAGCAGCTATTATGAAGCAATTTCAGTACCAGTAATTGTATTATGGTTGTAGTATCGTGGTTGTAGTATTTATACATTACTGTAAGCACAGAAAAGCATTCTCATGTCATGAAATGACTACTGTCATCTTTATATTTTTCTAGTGTGTCTTTGACTTTATTCATTTATTTTTTAGTTTGCTTACTTTGTTCCTGCTAACATTTACTTCATGCTGGTGGCTCTGCGACTCAATTGAAGGCTAGCTAGTTAGAAGGAATTAATGGACACTATAATGTGAAAGATGATTCATATGTTTATTAGGAAATAATAAAAAAACTACCAACTAGACACGTTCCTTTATGTAAAGGTAGACTAGATTATTTTAAATTAAATTAATAGACACTGTAGCGTTGAACCACTTAACAAATTCTCATAACTCTTATGGACTCTGTTGGTGAAGTATCTCTGCTTAAAGCAAATCTTCATTCAAAAGTAAAAGTACCGTTCATTCCCCTCCCCCACCTGCCTTTAACACATTTGTGGTGTTATTTGTGGTGTTATTTGTGGTGTTCTTTTTTGGGGGTACCTTTTTGACAGGTACTAGCCCCCACTTCATTAATTCTCCCCTAGGCAAGAATGATGGCTGCTTGGGCTGCCCCTTTTGCCACCCGCAGCCTCCTGGGACACCTCATACTTGCCAGAAGGCTTCAGAACCAGCCCCAGAGTGCTGTCTTTGCCTCACACATGTGCATCAGGAAGCTGGCTGTGAGGCATCAGGAAGTCACAGCCTGCTCCTAAATCCAAGGTGGAAGCTCCAGAAAGTGGAAGACCAACAAGGAATCGACTGCAATGTAGAGTGTGCTAGACTACATGGGCTATTAAGTTATTTTTTTTTAAACTAGAATGAGGATCCTCTTTAAATTTCTTGCTGTGGGACTTATAAAGGGCCTTCACTTGTTGATTTTTTTATATATATTTTGCAACAGATGGTTGTAGAACATACAGTTAGATGGGAACACCTAAAACTACCAAGACAGGAACAGAGTCCAGAATTATGGCTGGCAGATCTCACTTCTGGAATGCCTAAGACATAGAAGAAGCAAGGAGCTAATTGGGCACATACGACTCCATTTGTAACTACAATTTAATTTGTAGGTGGATTGAACCTTTAATATAATCTATTTTATTAACAAACTAAATCAAAAACAACTTGGAGCAGCTGCCTGATACTTGGAGGACACAATTTCCAATGTTTTAAAATGGGAGAAAGGAACATATCCCAAAATGTTTAGGACATGCTACCAGTCTCTCAGACCATGAAGAATTAGTGCACAAAAATTGATGCAAACATACCATTGTAATAAGTTAGAGGTTGCATGTAGTGTATGCATTGTTTGAGTTTAGTGTCCTTTAAACACTTTTGTTACTGAAATAGTACATTTTTTTAATACAAGACTTGCAATAGGCACACGAGGAGGAAAAGACAGGGATTAAGAATCTAAAAGAATGGCCGCTGGAAGCAGTGTGGGAATATAGAAGAATATAGAAGAATATAGAATAGAAAATAATGCATGCATCTTTCCCATAGAGGCATGTCTGCTTGTGGCCTATAGACTATTAGAACTGAATGGTACATGTTTTAGCAGCATCAGCTCCACATTCACAATAATACTGTAAAAATACTAGAAAACATGTCAAAGTACATGATGGGAACTGCTGCTTTATAATCCTGCAGGTTTAACATGGCAGTGATAGTTTTCCTTCCTGGTAAACTGCAAAAGAATCAGAAAAATGATTACTTGGGGAAAAAAAATGATCAATGACAATCCACTATAAAGGATCTGAGTACAGCAAAAGTACATTACGTTTGTCAGCTACTTAAAGGAGCCCCCCTTAATTGCAAAAAGAACATTGGCTTGGGGACATTTACCCCATCAGCAGCTCTCTCCTGAGACCCAATTCTACTTCCAAGAAGTTGGAAATGTTTTATGGGATGGAGCAGGAGTTGGGCTGACCCAAACATGGTGCATATCTAAATAAATGGATAAAATGGATCTAATTGAGAAAAGTAAAGCCCCTGACATTACCTGTGGTTATGTGAAGTCTGCCTGTATACAAGCAGGATTGCTTGTATGCAGGTGCAGAAGTTCCTAACCATTATTGTATACACTAACTTGGTTGCCAGCCTGTATAGTATACGGTGCATTTTTTTCTTCATTTGGATAAGATGTTCATTTCACATCACTATTACTAATGACTAAGGATGAGCTGAACACCCCCGGTTCGGTTCGCACCAGAACTTGCGAACAGGCAAAAAATTTGGACAAACACATGAACACCATTAAAGTCTATGGGACACGAACATAAAAAATCAAAAGTGCTAATTTTAAAGGCTTATATGCAGGTTATTGTCATAAATAGTGTTTGGAAACCCGGGACATGTATCAATGCAAAAAAAAGTTGTAAAAACTGCAGTTTTTTTGGGAGCAGTGAATTTAATAATGCTTAAAGTGAAACAATAAAAATGAAATATTCCTTTAAATATTGTGCCTGGGGGGTGTCTATAGTATGCTTGTAAAGTGGCGCAGTTTTCCTGTGTTTAGAACACTCCCTGATGTCAGAAGAAGGCGGAGTCGCCTGCTTATATCACCGTGTGGCCCCACCCTCAGCTGTATAATTGAGAAGAAGCGTCACTCTGCGGGGGCCTCCCATGGAGGCGGAGCTGTTGTGGCTTTTTTTTTCTTTTTTCAGCTCGTCGGGCGGTGTGAGATGGATCTACATCGCGGAACATTTTTATTTTTTAATAAAGGACTTGTCCCAAAGTGTCTCCTGTCTTTTTTACTATTTTTGACACTTTTTTGTGAAATGGTAGGGGTACAATGTACCCGTTACCAATTCACATAGTGGGGGAGGCCAGGATCTGGGGGTCCCCTTGTTAAAGGGGGCTTCAAGATTCCGATAAGCCCCCTGCCCACAGACCCCCACAACCACCGGCCAAGGGTTGTGGGGATGAGGCCCTTGTCCCCATCAACACGGGACAAGGTGCTTTGGGGGGCTACTCCAAAGCACCCTCCTCTTGTTGAGGGCATGTGGCCTGGTACGGTTCAGGAGGGGGGCGCTCTCTCATTCCCCCTCTTTTCCTGCGGCCTTCCAGGTTGCATGCTTGGATAAGGGTCTGCTATGGATTTTGGGGGGACCCCTATTCTTTTTTTTTTTTTTTTTTAAATCTGGTGCAGGATTCCCCTTAATATCCATACCCGACCTGAAGGGCCTGGTATGGATTTTGGAGGGACCCCCACGTGATTTTTTTTTTTTTAATTTGGGTTTTTTTCAATGAGTTTTATCTAAATTGCCAAAACTTGACAATTCATTACAGCCGCGATCAGTTTTAAATGACTTTTCTTCCTTTAGAAATGTCATTTTGCTGTGGTACTGTTCTAAACATGGGAAAATGTGCCACTTTACAGGCATACTATAGACAACCCCCAGGCACGATATTTAAAGGAATATTTAATTTTTATCGTTTCACGTTAAGCATTATTAAAATCACAGCACCCAAAAAAAATGCAGTTTTTAAAACTTTTTTTTGCATTGATACATGTCCCCTGGGGCAGGACCCGGGTCCCCAAACATTTTTTATGGCAATAACTTGCATATAAGCCTTTAAAATTAGCACTTTTGGTTTTTTATGTTAGTGTCCCATAGACTTTAAAGGGGTTCCGCTGCTTTCGAATTTTCCATGAACACCGCATAATATTTGCTGCTCTCCGAATGTCCGCACAACCAAAGTTCGGCTCAAACTTATGCTCGGGCTGAACCGTTCGCCCATCCCTACTAATGACATGGCATAAGCACTGGTAACTTATCCTCATCTCTTTTAACAAGAGCAATTCAGGACTGATTACTGTATGTATTGGCGTATAACACGCACTTTTTCACTCTGGAAATCGGGTGCAAATAGCGTGTGCGTGTTATATGCCAATACTTAAATTTTAGCTGCCTCAGGGGGACAGGGAGGGGGGTGGGACGAGCGCCATCAGATTACATGCAGTGAGAATCTCTTGTTTTCTTGAGGGCCTCTGTAATAGGAAGTCCTATCTCCTGGGCCGCCATTGGACCACTGTTCTGTTAATCATAGGAGATTCTTACTGTATGTAATCTGTCGGCGCTCGTCCTGCCCCCCTCCCTGTCCCCTCTAGGCTGCAGGTGGGCATTGATCAGGCTGCACTGATGGCAATGGTGAGACTGCTGCATTGATGGCAACGTTGAGGCTGCTGCATTGATGGCATTGGTGAGGCTGCCCCATTGATGGTAATGGTGAGGCTGCCGGATTGATGGCAATGGTGAGGCTGCCGCATTGATGGCAATGGTGAGGCTGCCACATTGATGGCAATGGTGAGGCTGCTGCATTGATGGCAATGGTGAGGCTGCTGAATTGATGGCAATGGTGAGGCTGCTGCATTGATGGAAATGGTGAGGCTGCCGCATTGATGGCAATGGTGAGGCTGCTGCATTGATGGCAATGGTGAGGCTGCTGCATTGATGGCAATGGTGAGGTTGCTGCATTGATGGGACTTGTGAGGCTGCAGATGGGCATTAATCAGGCTGCATTGATGGCAATGCTGAGGCTGCAGATGGGCACTGACCCTTATTTTGCTTCAAAGTTCCTTATTTAAAATGTAAGTTTTTCTTCCTGAAACTTCCCTCTTAAAATGAATGTGTGTGTTATACACCGATAAATACAGTAATTTAACACAATATAAACTATGCCTTCATGAACAATTTTTAAGTGTGTTTACAGCGCCTCCTCTGGCTTTCCTTACACCACTTAACTGAACTTCCAGGTGGAGAGGGGCACGCTTATGTCACATTTTACAAATTTCAAGACTACATGTCCCATGAGTCTTTGCACCCGTATTCAGAAAATTTCTGGACACAATGAGCATATGAACAAAAATTTTATTCATTTCGATCAATCAAGGACTAGTTAGATTTTTTTTTTAAAGCATTAGCTATACAGCACAAGTTTAGTGTAAGCATTGGGTAAACTTAAAGATGATCATTAGTTACCCCCCAAAAAATAAAAGTAAGCAGCTTTAAATACTGTAGCTGCTGACTTTTAATAACAGGACACTTACCTGTTCAGGAATCCAGAGTTGTCCTCACCTGGGCTGGTTCTTCGCCGGTGTTCGGGTCCCCGGCACCAGCATGTCTAGTGTGCGCGGCTTCACAGCCTGCTTCCCGTCACTGCGCATTGTAAATGGTCCCGCAGCTTTCTGGGACCTGTGATGTGTCCCAGAAGGCTGCGGGCAAAGAGGGGGCCAACTTCCCCTCCGATTGCCTAGGTGATCCAAGCAGAAGTGGATGTAAGTACCTATCAAAAGGAAGTACCTGCTTCCAATTGTTAAAGAGAAGGAAGGGAGGAGGCATAAAAATGAAACTTCACCCACTTTAATTTCTAATCCTATTTAAAGCCAACCTGTGCTTGGCCCATTCAGGGTAGAGCAACATGATTGCTGTAATCCCCTGTGTCCAGCATATACTTATCTTTCCTTTGTTCCCTTGCTGATCTGTTAAACTCTGGGAGCCAAAGGAGATATTCAGTACTTCCAGGAATGGGTAAGCTATAGTGAACATGCCGATTTGCCTGTGTAGTACACAAATAAACAATTCCGGAAGTATCAGATGGCCATATGATGCTGCTTGCATGTAGAAATACAGATCAGATTGTGAGAATAATGCCGCGTACACACGAGCGGACTTTACGGCAGACTTTACTCAGCGGACTTTACGCCGGACTTTATGACGGACTTTCCGAATGAACGGACTTGCCTACACACAATCCACCAAAGTCCGTCGAATTCGTACGTGATGACGTACGACCGGACTAAAACAAGGAAGTTTATAGCCAGTAGCCAATAGCTGCCCTAGCGTGGCTTTTTGTCCGTCGAACTAGCATACAGACGAGCGGACTTTTCGACCGGACTCGAGTTAGACGGATAGATTTAAAACATGTTTCAAATCTAAGTCCGTCCAACTTTTGAGAAAACAAAGTCCGCTGGAGCCCACACACGATCGAATTGTCCGACGAAATCCCGTCCGCCGGGCAAAGTCTGCCGTAAAGTCCGCTCGTGTGTACACGGCATTAGACTAGTTGGTAATTGTTGTTGTAGGTTAGTATAGTGTATAGCAGTGGTGTATTTTGGTTTTATGCTGTTCCTAAAATTGGGTGCCCCCCCCATCTAAATTTGTCCCACCCCAGCCACGGAATACTGTTATTGTCTCTGGGTGTGATGAAGGAGCTGCAGCAAATCAACAGCTGTGGCTTCCTCATCAGACCCTGAGACATGATTTGTCCAAGTGCCACATATGTGGTCAGTGGAGCAGTAGATGGGGTCAGCGGGGCAGAGGATGAGGCGGCACTGATGAGGAGGCACTGATAAAGCTGCACTGATATGTGGCACTGATAGATGCCACTGATGGGTACTGATAGGCAGAACTAATAGACGGCAATAGGCGGCACTGATGAGGAGGCACTGATTGGCAGCAATGATGGGCACTGATTGGCAGCACTGGTGGGCAGCACTGATGGGCACTGTTAAGGCTGCACTGATAAACAGTATACTTTTAAACTGGCCGGTTACTACCTCCCTCCTCTCCCCACGTGACAGCGTGCGGAAAAGTATGCCGATAACCAGCAAGTGTATTTACATCGTGATCAGCTGTGATTGGACACAGCTGATCACGTGGTAAAGAACCGTTGTGATTGGCTCTTTACCCCGATCTGTGATCAGCTGTGTCCGAATGACACGCTTCTGGGAAGGCATCAATCGGCGCCCTCCCATAACTCTACGCCCTCACTATAGCCGTCATTCAGCTATAGCGCAGTCACCTGGGAGACGGTGACTCCTCCCTGAAAAATGCCACCCAAGGCAAACACCTTGTGGTGTGAACCCAGCCTTAATGAATTACACTGAAGGTGCCTGGGTGGATCTTCAGAAGGAGCCCGCAGTTAATGATGAGTGTTTGCTTCTCTCACCACCATACAGCGAAAGATCAAAAGAAAAGTCTCATAGTGTAGTATAGCATCAAAATGTTAATAGAAGTGAATAAGGAGGGCACACCCGTGACGGTGGCAAACATAAAAAAATCGGTGCATCACTCCATCTTCCCCACATGCAGTGCAAACTCACCAGACAGAATGTAATATTGCGCCAATTACAATACAGTAAACACAGCAGGATGTATACGGAAACCAGTAACACTGCCTCCAATATCCACTTGTTCCAAGGATCTCAATCAGTAAGGATTTAGGGCACACTCAGTTGCTCCCACCACATCATGATACCAAACAAAAGAAACAGGGTATCATAGTGTAGTATTATTTATTGAAAAGTCAGGATTAAAAAACAATCATGCATATAATACAAATGGCATAAAAACACTCGCATGTAACCGTGGCCACGATCTGAGGATGAGAACTGTCTGGAAACGCATTGGGTGGTCCTACTCACGTGACGTCACGCTACGCGACTGCCCCTAATCCATGCGCCCAGCCCCTAATCTCCATGCAGGGTGCCGTACGCATGGATTTCAATGGGGTTTTTTTTTTTTTAATGATTAGGCTTTAAAAAGGGTGTGCTCCGGGCGCAGAGCATTGCGCCCTGAGCTCACCCACTTGCGTGACATTAGCATATTAATATTCGCTAATGTCTTCCTGCTTCTCCTTCCGGCCAATCAGGAAGTGGGTCATGAGACCCAATTGCCCGGAAGGAGAAGCAGGAAGACATTAGCGAATATTCGGAAGGAGAAGCAGGGAGTCCTAAGACCCGATTGGCCGGGAGTTTGAAGACCCAATTAGCCAGCGGGAGGAGATGCAGGTGGGGAATTTCCACAAAAAGTGCTGGAGTGCTCAAAGGTGCTCCTTTAAAGAGGATGGCCGCTTACCAAACGATGTAGATCCCAGATTATAGGAATCATAAAAGCATGTTATCCATCTCCTAATGGGCAATTCCCATCACACACTGAGCCTCTAAGGATGTACTCTACATATGAATAGAGCCGGATTATGGAATTTGAACCCTCATAGTCTCATAAATACGTTCTCTAATGCGGTCATATATGAAAAGCAAGCAGGAAGAACCTCATTGTGTAATACAGCAGGATGTATTTTATTTAAAAAAAAAGGATGGCACTTACATTAAAACAGCATATATCAGGCCTGAAACATAAAAACAATGCCGGCCGCAGTGTCTCCCAACCTGCCGCCGGCCGCAGTGTCTCCCAGCCCGCCGCCACACGGTGATGTCACACACTCTTCCCACCCATTCATTCTCTTTACAAAATCATTGCACAGAGCAGCTAAGTATAATGTTTGTTATTTTAAAAAAAATTGAATCACTTTGGTCACCTGATATGAAATATTATTCACAAAATATAGCCACCTCGGTTTTCTAGTATGTAAAATGTAACACACCTGTCAGTCAGTCATATGGAAAATACTAATGTGTATTTCACCTGGAAAAAAAACGCATATATTACAGAAAAACATGGCACTCCCAGTGTTTGAAATCAAACATACAGTAACAGCAATCTGCTCTTTCCTTGTGAATGTAATGGAACCACAGTAATTAAGGATGACATGATTGACAAGGTCACGTTAAGGCTGAATCTCCTGTAAGCAAAGTGCTAGTCTATTCACTATGCTGTAAATCCCTAAAATGTAAACCGTAAGCATTTCCTTCTAATGCACACCCAGTTCTCATTGATTGGTACTTATACAGCAGTATAATATTTAAAGAACACGCATGCATAACACGTTACATACAGCTGTGAATTACCCCAGGGCAAGATCATTTTGATCTAATAAAATACAGGAAGTCTGTTGAATATGAGTTCTGAAATTCCGCTCTGGGCTTAAAGTGCTGCTGGCGATTTTGATAACCTTGTAAATACCCAATCAGATTCCATTTAAATCACTTCATTACTGCTGATGCAGATGTGTCCTGTTTTTGTGTTGTGTGTTAACATTTTCCTTTTAGTTTCTGAAAATAAATATGCTAAAAAAATAAATATTTGTGCTAGGTTTACATGAGCCCAAAAGGTAAAACGCAGCAATTTACCATGCAGGCTAGTGTTGCTATGGCCGTATCTATCACAAACTTCTTTTTTTTTTTTTTTGTTTACTTTATTTGAAGTGTCACATTCAGTGGTGCCATTCAGTGCACTGCGGAACTATGCAGGCATGCTGTATTTTTCCACACCGCACATCACACCAGCATTGCGGTGTGAATGCGGCACATAGAAAACAATTGTTTTCTTTGTGCCCTTGTGGTGTCCTGTGTTTATCCAGTGGGGAAAAAGGAAGGTCCCGCAGATAGCGTGAACAAGTCCTAAAAGTGCGGCTGGTCTGTCAGTACATTTTTGTAGTTTCCATTTAGTATTTATATTAATTTAATTTATTTAAAGTGTTATTAAACCCAGGACCCTGCATTCACTATATCTAGTCTCCCACAATATACAGAACATAGAAATGCAATTATTTTAGTAAATATAAACTGCTAAATACCTTTTTTCTTCAGCAGTATATAGCAGTCTTATGACATCTATCTGTGTCTGGTTAAAGCTTGTAGGAGGAGTTTTCATTCTCCTCTGACTGTCCTATGAAGCTGCAGGACCCCTGACCCTCTGTCTGGACAGTGCTGATTGGCCCTGTGCCGATCACATGCACTCTCTGGCAATACACACCAAACCAAGCATGTGCAGCGTGCCTCCAAGGCTTTGATCTATCAGGAGATGGATTGGGGACTTTAGAAGAACGGTAGGATCAGAGACAAGGGGGTTAAACCGCATTTGTGTACACAATGCAGAGGAATAGCCCCTTAGGTTCCACAGTGAGTATAACAAGCATGATTTACTACATATACAGACTAATTTTACTGTTGTGGGTTTAGTAACACTTTAAATATATCATATTAAGCATTTGGTATCAGTTTCTGAAGCTGGGAGGACTGCATGTGTTCTGGGCATCCAGGATATATTCTGTCTGCTTTAGCATCATAGAGAGTAAGTACTTAGTCTGTGTATGTCTCTGCCAGTGACGATTATGGCTCTAGGCTCCTAGTCTTGCTTGCTATGGGGTTGCATGTGCGGGCTCACTCTTGAGCCAAGCTGTATGCGTTCATAGACACACACTGTGCTGCTCAGCCCCCTCACATGATTTGAGCTAGGAGCTGATTGTGGAAGGTTTCCTAATGCACAGAATGTATTAGGCCCCTTTCACACGGACGGCTGTTCTGCCGCTGTTAAAAGCATGTTTTGTTATTTTGAAATTCCAAGACTCCAGGCACAGCGATCATTTGCATTTGTACATTGCGATTAGCTGCGTTTACGTGCATTTACATACGGCTGCGTTTAGCTGCGGTGAAACATTCTTGCCATTTCTGATGTGCTTCCTGTTGTTTTTCTTTCCTTGTTGCCGCTGCTATCTACAGATGAAATAGTACACTGCAATTACCTGTTATGTGCAGATAGCTGCAATAAATTGGTCCTGGACGCAGTCAAATTGATTTTTTCTAACCACACCAAACCCCATGTAACGAAACCGTTGCTAAATGCAGTGTGTGAACGGGGCCATAGGAAAGCATTGTCTGAGTTTAGCTGCGGTAGATAACTTGATCTATCCACAGCTAAACGCTGAATTCTATCCCCCGTGTGAAAGGGGCCTTAAGGTAAAAAACTTTAAATACAGTAGATATAAAAAGTCTACACACCCCTTTTAAAATGTCATGTTTCTGTGATGTAAAAAATGAGACAAAGATAAATCATTTCAGAACTTTTTCCACCTTTAATGTAACCTATAAACTGTGCAACTCAGTTGAACATCAAACTGAAATATTTGAGGTGGAGGAAAGTAAAAATAAAAACTATCAGCATGGCGCATCTTGACTTGGCAATAGTTGCCCACTATTTTTTGCAAAACCACTCCAATCTCCTGTGCATAGCCCTCTTCAGATCACCCCACAGATTTTCAATTGGATTCAGGTCTGGACTCTGGCTGGACCATTCCAAAACTTTAATCTTCTTCTGGTGAAGCCATTCCTTTGTTAATTTGGATGTATGATTTGGGTCGCTGTCATGCTGAAATATGAAGTTCCTATTCATGTTCAGCTTTCTAGCAGAAGCCTGAAGGTTTTGTGCCAATTTTGACTGGTATTTGGAACTGTTCATAATTCCCTCTACCTTGACTAAGGCCTCTGTTCCAGCTAAGGAAAATCAGCCCCAAAGCATGATGATGCTCCCACCATGCTTCACTGTGGGTATGCTGTTCTTTTGGTGATGTGCAGTATTGTTTTTGTGCCAAACATATCTTTTGGAATTATGGCCAAAAAGTTCAACCTTGGTTTCATCAGACCATAACACATTTTCCCACATGCTTTTGGGAGACTTCAGATGTGTTTTTGCAAAATTTAGCCGGGCTTTGATGTTTTAAGAAAATGCTTTTGTCTTGCCATGCTACCCCATATACCAGACAAGTGGAGAATATGGGAGATTGTTGTACCACACAGACTGTAATTGCCAGATATTCCTGCAGCTCCTTTAATGTTGCTGTAGGCCTCTTGGCAGCCTCCCTGGCCAGTTTTCTTCTCGTATTTTCATCAATTTTGGAAGGATGTCCAGTTCTTAGTAATGTCACGGTTGTGTCATATTTTCTCCACTTGATGACTGTCGCCACTGTGTTCCATGGTATATCTAATGCCTTGGAAATTCTTTTGTACCCTTCTCCTGACTGATACCTTTTAACAATGAGATCCCTCTGATGCGTTGGAAGCTCTCTACCGACCATGGCTTTTGCTGTAGGATGCGACTAAGAAAATGTCAGGAAAGACCTACTAGAACAGCTGAACTTTATTTTTGGGTTAATCAGAGGCACTTTAAATGACAGCAGATGTGTACTGACTCCTATTTAACATGAGTTTGAATGTGATTGCTTAATTCTGAACACAGCTACATTCCCAGTTATAAGAGGGTGTGTGCACACTTATGCAACCCACATTATGATAGTTTTTTTATTTTTACTTCCCCCCAAAAGATTTCAGTTTATTTTTCAATTAAGTTTTACAGTTTGTAGATCGCATTGAGCCTAGGTTCACATATGTGTAATGCAGGAACCAGCGCGATTACAGCGCCGGTTCCCGCAATCGCATCTCTCCCGCAGGCATTTCACACTGCCCTCTGCAAACCTCTGCGGGTGTCAACACATTGTTGATGACACTCCCAGATCGGTTCACAGAACGCAGTGCGAACTGTGAACTCGCACATGAATCAGATCGTATGCATGAGAACACCCATTCGATACGATTCTAGTGCGGCGAAAAAAAGTCCCTGCACTATTTTCATGCAAATCCAATGTGAGTTCAACCATACAACTGTATGGCTGAACTCGCACTGCACAGACATTGCATGTGATCGGCACCTGTGGTGCGGGTGCGAATCGCATGAGATGTCTGAGATCGCACATATGTGAACCAAGGCTAAAGGTGGAAAAAAGTTCTGAAATTATTTCTTTGACTCATTTTTTACATCACAGAAACCTGACATTTTAACAGGGGTGTGTAGACTTTTTATGTCTACTGTATACAACAGTACCCTACAACTGCAAATTCATATAACACTAGCTCTGCAGGAAATGTGAGCACTGTGTGGCTGCAAAGTAGTCTGACAATAAAAGAAAAAAGACTACAAATTTTTTGGTGAAATTATTAAAACTGTGTCTCCATGCTATGCTGGGCACAGACAAAACATTACTCCAGACCAGGGTTCTCCAAAAGTTATAAATAAAGGGCCAGTTTCAGAACTTAGGGGGAGCCAGACTGTGGCCATTGGGAGTAGAAATTGTCCTGGCATCAGTGGAAGCAACCAGTGCATCTTTGGTGTTTGGGAGGAGGAATAGTACCCCGTCATTGGTACCAGTGGGAGAAATAATGTCCCATCATTGGTATCAGTGGGAGGAATATTGACCCATCATTGGTATCAGTGGGAGGAATAATTTCCCATCATTGGTATCAGTGAGAGGAATAGAATTCTAAACAAAGGGCCAGTTTACTGTCCTTCAGACCTTGGGGGGGCAGACTGTGGCCAGTGGGAGTAGAAATTGTCCTGGCGTCCGTGGGAGTAAACAATGCATCTTTGGTGTTAGGAGGAGGAATAGTACCCCATCGTTGGTATCAGTGGGAGGAATAATGACCCACCGTTATTATCAGCAGAAGGAATAGTGTCCCATCATTGGTATCAGTGGATGGAATAGTGCCTCATTGTTGGCGTCAGTGGGAGAAATAGTGGCCCATTGTTGGCATCAGTGGGTGGCATAGATCCCCATTGTTGGTGTCAGTGGGATAAATAGTTTTCTGTTGTTGATGTCAGTAGCATGAATTATGCCCCATTGTTTATATTAGTGAGAAGAATAGTGTCTGGAATCAGTGGGAGGAAAAGTGCCCCAAAGACCAGATAAAGGCAAGCAAAGGGCCGCATCTGGCCCCTGGGCTGCAGGTTCGGAGACCACTGCTCCAGACCATCCATTCTAAACCAGAATTCTGTGGGACCCTAGGATTCCTTCAGAGGTTGCTAGGGGTTCCTTAAACTGTGGTCAATTGACCTCCCATCCAATGGTGTCTGCATAGTTTCAGGGCCAATACCACTTGGCAGAGCACGCAGCATGTGCCAATTTATTTTTTTACCTGTCTGTAAGGGTGGCAGTCTGACCACCACTGTAGTGGTTGCATTCTGCCTACTGGTCACCAATGTAAGGGGCATTTTCCTCATTGTGCCCCTTTAAATTGGTTTTATTAAGAGTTCCCCAAAACCTGATTATTTGACCTTATTTTAGGGGTTCCTCCGGAGTTAAAGCGTTGAGAAAAACTGCTCTAGACAGTATATTGGCTGTGCAAGAGTTGCATTGAAAGTAGGCCATAGTCTGAATGTTTTAAATACTGAGACCCGTTCTATAAAAACAAATTCACTTTTATAGTGCCTCCTTGCCACAAATTGACAGCCAGATAAAAAGAAATATGCCCTTAGGCACCGTTTGTTCTTTGGAAACATACTTTGGTTCAACATGTCATGTTTGGGTGGGCACAGACACCTTGTTTGTTTGGAGGAGGTGTAAGTAGCTGTTACCCCTGTATATGGAAAATAGGGACCATTGTGAAGATAGAAATGGGAGATCTGTCATTGCTGACACTTTTATTTTTATTTTTTTAAAGCTGCTGGTTACTGGGTTGTCATCCTGTTTATAACTTTACTGCTTCAAACAATTTTATAGAATGCCTAGTAGTAATTGGTCACATTCAGCTGGACTTGTTCTGTAATGCTGAAAGCGTTTTTAGATTATTCAAGGAGCTTCTTCAGTTCTAATAAGAGTCAGGATAATACGCCAACATTTATATCCACACAGCATTATCCATTCACCATGAAAAGACAGATGTTATTGTCTAAGAATGGGATGGGATGTGTGAAAGTTGTGGGACCACCCTGTGCTAGATACATAGGGGTTGATTTACTAAAGTCAAAGACTGTGCACTTTACAAAGAGTTTAGTAAATGAGGTGAAGCTTCATTTGGCAAAGAATACCCAATCACATGCAAGGAAAAAAAAAAAAAAAGCATTTTTGCTTGCATGTGATTAAATGATGGCAGTGAGCAGGGCTTCTGCTCATTTACTAAACTCTGGAGCAACTGCCCTTTGCAAAGTGCACAGTCTGTTTGCCTTTAGTAAATCAACCTCATAATCTTATTCTCGGTGTCAGGAAGGCATCATATGTCTTACTCTTTCGATTTACATGGCTAAAGGCGAGTACCAGGGTAGAGATGGTAAAATTACAGTATATGTGGTAGCAACAAGATGGCGTCAAAGGGCCCCCATCCCTGTTCATTTCTTCAGATCTTGGGAATCAGTTGTTCTCTATGTCCAAAATATGCACCTCACTAATGCACCTCACTGTCTTCATAAGAATGTCCCTTTTTCCTTTAAGGTGTAGGAAAAAACTGCTGAGTCTTGACATGTATAATTTGTTTGATAGGTTGTTTTGCCTCCCCAATGTACAGGTCTTTGCTTTTCTCACTACACAGCACTGCATATACCAAGTTACTTTTCTTAGGTTTGAACGTTGGGTCTTTTGGATTTAGAAGCTTGTGTCTTAGTTTACTTCTGGCAGGGCTTTTTTCTCAGACAATGGGTGCAGGAACTCCCCCCTTTCTGAGTCACCCCTTGTCTCCGCCCTCTTCCCACCTCTGAGCAACGTCCCTTGGTTTCACCTCTACCCACCTCCTAATACTGCCCTTTTTAGAGGATACAGAACCAAGTTTTAATTGTGGTACTAAGTAATTTGTATGAGATTTGTTAATGATGACAAGAAAAGCAAAAAAAAATAGATCCCATGCAGCAAGCAACAATAGATCCCCCAGCAGCAATGGACCACCCGCAAAAAAATACCCCTCCTGCAGCAACAAAAGATCCCCAGCAGCAATAACAGATCTCCCTGCAGCCAGCATCAATAAACTCTGCAGCAGCCAACAACAATAGACCCCCCCCAGCAACAATGGATCACTCACAACAAAATACCCCCTCCTCCAGAAACAACAGACCCCCAGCAGCAACAATAGATTTCCCTGCAGCCAGCATCACTAGATCTCTCCCAGCAACCACTGACCTCCAGCAACAGAAGACCCACCCCCAGCAACAGTAGATCCCACACCACCAAAAATAGACACCCCACCCCGCAAAAATAGATCCCCTCTAGCAACAATAGACCCCCCCAGCAACAATGGATCATGCACAACAAAATACCCCCTCCCCCCAGAAACAATAGACCCCCAGCAGCAACAACAGATTTCCCTTCAACCTGCATCACTAGATCCCTCCCAGCAACAACAGACCCCCAGCAACCGTAGATCCCACACCAGCAACAGTAGATTCCACACCAGCAACAATAGACCTCCTTGGCAAAAATAGACAACAATAGATCCTCCCAGCAACTAGCATCAACAGACCCCCTTGCAATTACATACATTCAGTGTTGGAGGTGCCGGAACTGCATTCCTCCACGTTCCTGCTGAAAAAAGCCCTGCTTCTGGGCTTGTAAGAGACAGGGATCCGATGCTTGTTTAAGATTCTTCTGAGTTTTTTCAGTGCTCCAGCTACATATGGAATGACTATATTACTCGGTGTGTTCTGCTTCTTCCCTCTGTTAGATGGTCATGTATTTTTTCTTGACCTTGTGGATGCTTTATGTTCTGACAACAATTCACAGCTTTAGCTGTGTAAATCGAAGGAATAACACCTGAAGCCAAGGGTGGGATTATATAACTAGAACAAGGTTCTGCAAGTTTCACACTTCCCATCCTGTTCTTAGACAATAACATCTGCCTTTCCACGGTGAAAGGATAAAAGTGATTGTAAACCCTCTCCTTGCAAAACAACCCATTCAGTTTAAAATAGAACTGAAAGGCAAAATATTTGTATGTATATATATAAAAAACATTATAAATAACTTTTTTATTCCATTACCTCTGTTCTCAGCTGCATACGAGCTGGGGGGAGGGGAAACAGCGGAACACCGATCTTCCCGGTAAATGGCTGTGCAGGGGTGGGGGGGCATGTCAGGATATGTCTGATCATTGGGGGAAAGCAGGCTTCATTCCCAGTACAACTGACCACAATGTGTTTTCATGCCTAGTGTGTTCTGTTTTAATAGGAAAGCAGAGGGACTGGCAGGGACACCAGGGATTTTACAAAAAGAAAGCAATACAAAGAGAACAGGATACTTTTCCATGGAACAGCAGGCACATATCAGGAATGTGAAATGCTTGGTTTACATATTCTTTAAGGTGTCTTGTGAGATCTGTGTTGATAAAAATACTGGGGCATTTTTCTGATAATTATTGAACTAAAGAAATGGCTTGGATAAGCGAAGAAATGACATCAACATTACAAAACAAGTCCAATGCACTGTGGCTAATTTCTACCAGCTATACCATGACCTGGATAAATGAAAACCTACACAGACAGTTTGTAGGATGGAAGGTCAGACTTCACGCCTGTTTTCTAGGTTGTAAAGCGAGGATCAAGATGAAAGCCCTATAGCCTGCAAACAAAGTTGGCTATGGCAGTTACCATATTTTTATCCCAGTTGGCTCCCTTTAAAGCGATTGTAAGGGTTTTTTTTTTTTTTTCATACTTACCTTCACTGCCGGTTCACATAGGGGCGACTTGTCAGGCGACCTAGTCGCCTGACAAGTCGCCTCCCGTTCTGTGCTACGGAACCGTTCTAATAGGAGCGACGCAAGTCGCTCCGACTTAGAAAAAGGTTCCTGTACTACTTTGGGGGTGACTTGCATAGACTTCTATGCAGAAGTCGTTTTGCAAGTCGCCTCGGAAGTAGTTTGCAGGTCGCCTCGCTGAGGCGACCTGCAAGTCGTGCCGCCCCTGTGTGAACCGGGTCTTATTGTGCAGCTTGTTTTGCACAATGTGGCCCTGAACCTCATCTTCTGGGGTCCCCCGGTGGCTCTCGCGGCTCCCCCTCACATAAGATAACCCCCTAGGAGAAGCACTCTCCCAGAGTTTTACCTTGTGGGTGCGTTCCCGAGTCCAGCATTCGGCGTCCATAGAGGCCGAATGCTGGACTCGGCCCCGCCCCCCGGCGCCCTTGTGGTAATATTTGTTTGACAGCAGTGGGAGCCAATGGCTGCGCTGCTATCAATCTATCCAATGAATAGCTGAGAACCCCGGCCAGAGAGACAGTGCATCCCCGTGGGTCAAGTTCCAGGGCTCAGGTAAGTAAAATGGGGGGGGGGACAGGGGCTGGGGGCCGGTCACTGCCAGGGTGTTTTCTCTCCTTAATGCATAGGATGCATTAAGATGAAGAAAAGCGAAGGTTTACAACCCCTTTAAACATGAGATGCTTTTGGATGCAAGGAATGTATTGAAAGTATAGTTTTATATACAAAATCAAATTGTAAATGTAAACCTGGGTCATACGGTAAAGCATTTTTTATGATGCTTACAGGAGAACTAATCTCTGCCAGTACTTACCTCTGCTCCATTGATGTGGTGTTGATCTCTGCTCCCAGTCTTCTTCTGGGTTTATGGTCTTCAGCCATCTTGATTAGCCAGCGTGGGATGATATAGCTCCCGCACATGTGCACAGGAGTTAATTCATCCTGGCACCCGGCATGTGTAGCTCAGTGTAGTTTGTAAAGTAGATTGTGGGGCATAAGGTTAAAAGCATGGATGTCCAACCTTCGGCCCGCAATAGCTTTGAATGCAGCCCAATACTAAATCAGAAAAATCTACTTCAAAATTGTGATTTTTGGGGATTTTTTACACTTGGGGAACACATGCGGCCCAAAAAAAAGTTTGACAGTGTCTCTTTACTGGACTTTTATAAGGTTTATCCTCCCAAAGAAAATATCCCACTCTTCACAATCGCACCTTATTCATGTCATCAGTTTTCGGTAGCACCTATATTTGTGAGCAATGATTTTCATGGATGAAGCACACGAAGTGCAAAATTAGAACCAAAATATCTGAAGGGCACCTTGAGAATTCATTTAGAATTGTTACTACAACCATTGAACCAGATATTGATGTGTTCGTTTTTCCAAACACAGGGTTTCATTTACTAAAGGCAAATATAGGGGGTTATTTACGAAAGGCAAATCCACTTTGCACTGAAAGTGCACTTGGAAGTGCGGTCGCTCTAAATCTAAGGGGTAGATCTGAAATTAGTGAAAGCTCTGCTGATTTTATCATCCAATCATGTGCAAGCTAAAATGCTGTTTTTTATTTTCCTTGCATGTCCCCCTCAGATCTACAGCGACTTTACTTCCAAGTGCACTTGCAGTGCAAAGTGGATTTTCCTTTTGCAAATAACCCTCATAGTGTGCACTGCAAGTGCACTTGCTCCAGAGCTTAGTATATGAGGTAAAGTTTCACTTTAAAAAGAATACTTAATCACATGCAAGGAAAATAAAAAACAGCATTTTTGTTTTTACATGATTGGATGATAGAATCCAGCAGAGCTTCCCCTCATTTTGGAGCTTCCCCAGAGATCTAGAGCAAATGCACTTAAAGTGCACTTTCAGTACACAGTATATTTGCCTTTAGTAAATCAACCTCACAGTGTCAAATATAACACTAGTTTTATGTTGCTCTCTTTCACTTTTATAATAAAAAATATTTTAACAAAAACATTTTTTTACTCAGATAGGTACATTATCTTTATCAGTGATCATTAACTTGTGATCTGCCTGACTTTTTCTGCTCATCAGCTATCCTTATTGTTTGTGTATTTTATGTGTGGCCCGAGACCATTCCTCTTCTTTATTGGGGCCCAGGAAGGTCAAAAGGTTGGTTACCCCGTGTTAAAAGCCTCTACTGTAGAAGGGACAAAGTATATATCTTCTGTGATACAAAAAAATATGTTGCTGCTTGCAATTCTTTGTTTTCAGACAACTCCACATTAATGCTAAAAAGTAAGACATCTTTAAGAAGTACTTATGCAGTTGTTTACTGGATTGTTTTTGGTAGAGTAATAGTATACAATTTGTATAGTAAGACAAAGTGCCACTGGAAAAGTGCAGAAACAATGGCAACTGATATCTGTTTGTTTTGACATTGTAAGGTGATGAAACTTGGATACTGTAGGTTATGGGACAGTGGGATAGAATCTGGGACAGTGGGATAGCACTCAGAATCTGGTGTATGGTAGCCAATCAGCTTCTAACTTCAGCTTGTTTAATTAAGCTTTGGCAATAAAACCTGGAAGCTGTTTGGTTTCTATGCACAGCTGCACCAGATCTTGCACACTTCAGTTTTAGTATATAACCCCCAGTGTTTTACTTTTCACAATTTTAGGAAATAAGCCCTCAAATCTGTTCATGAAATGTCTATTTTGATTCAAGACCATGGACCACCAGTGTTTTTAGTTTTGGTTATGTTGATTTGGGACCCCTCTGCATTGTCCTGATCTCTGTGCATTTAGTGTCCTATGCCCATATGAATATACCAGTACTGATTAATATTGCTCTTAAAATTGATGCGATACAGGCACTGTGTCTAATGCTGGCCGTTCATGCAGCAAGTGTTTGTAAAATATCAGGCCACCCTACAGACCCCTGTTCATTAATGTGAACATTGCATGCAAGAGATCTCCCCAGTACTGCTTTAATCTAGTAATGTATTGTCACATTTTAAAGTGGAACTATAGGCAAAACTTTTCCATTTTGGATAGAGTAACAGAGGGTTGTAACCCCTGTCAATTTATTCTTTGCCAAATGTGTCCCATTAGGGAGATATACCTTGACATCCTGTTCCATAGCCAAAACAGGATGTGAGAGATAATCCCTGTAAACTAAGGGAATTCCTTGGGGGCCCCCAGGTCACCCATTGGAAAAGTTACCCTCTATTACTTTTTTACTTTCACTTTCAATGATAATGGTAAACGGCACAAATAGAGAGAGTGAATCGGCAATAAAAACTTAATGGATATTCTAATCCATCTCTACTCTGTCCAAAACTAAAAAAAAAAAAGTTTTGCCTTTAGTTATACTTTAAATTTCCTGCATTGTACACAGTCATACACAATATAAAGTACTTTCTTTATGTGCAAGGCCACCTTGACATCTTAGGTGCTTCCAGTGCACACAGAACAAAGAATTGTTAGTATGTTGTGACGCTTGAGTCCAATGGTAGAATAAGAAGCATTTGTATCCTTCACCCAGGAGCACAACATGCAGACTGTCCCAGATGCCACATGAAGACAGTTCTCATGTTCTACCAAACAGAAGACTTAGCTCATGGCATTACTATTCACAATAGCATGTTGACTACTTCTCCATTGTGTTTTGTGACTCAAGGCTTTAATCTCCTACTATAGGGGGAAAAAGAAGGATTTGTTGGAATATTTGTGTTCAGTCACTCCATTGTTCTTTTTTCAAATAGAAAACTCAATGATCCTTTCACCATGCACATATTGTTTAATTTTTGATGCACAAATTATAAGAAAAAGTTGGAGCTTGGCAATCATTTTATTGCATTGGGCAGATTTCATAGTCATATAGAAAATGTACCAGGCTTTGGTCACATTCATAAAGACATTTTTGAACTATACAATCAATTATGCAAAAATATCTTGGTGTTAAAGTGTAACTCCACTTTTGTTGAGAAACAACATTCCCCACTGGGTGATCCACAATGGATATAAAAAGTCTACACCCCCTGTTAAAATGTCAGGTTTCTGTTATTTAAAAAAATGAGACAAAGATAAATGATTTCAGAACTTTTTCCACTTTTAAATGTGACCTATAAATTGTAAGTGTGCACACCCTCTTATAACTGGGGATGTAGCTGTGTTCAGAATTAAGCAATCACATTCAAACTCATGTAAAATAGAAGTCAGTATACACCTGTCATCATTTAAAGTGCCTCTGATTAATCCCAAATAAAGTTCAGCTGTTCTAGTGGTTCTTTCCTGACATTTTCTTAGTCACATCCTACAGCAAAAGCCATCGTCCGCAGAAAGCTTCCAAAACATCAGAGGGATCTCATTGTTAAATGGTAGAAGTCAAGAGGAGTGTACAAAATAATTTCCAAGGCATTAGTTATACCATGGAACACAGTGAAGACCATCATCATCATCAAGTGGAGAAAATATGGCACAACACTGACATTACCAAGAAATGGACGTCATTCCAAAATTGATGAAAAGACTAGAAGAAAACTGGTCAGGGAGGCTGCCAAGACAACATGTGACAACAATCTCCCGTATTCTTTATATATCTGGGCTGTCGCGCTTATGGGGATAATTTTCCTGCACAGTATTTATGAATGAGTCATTTTTAAACAATATTTTTAAGATACAGGATCAATTGATATGAACACAGACTAAAAATAGGAGATTTATTCACAGACATGTATTCATACAAAAAAGTTATATATATATTGGTTGACAAAAACAAACGTTACATAAAATGAAAAATACTGATTGTGCTAAATAAAATTATGAATATCAATTGAAACACCGCTAAGGAGAGTGTTGTATTTTTTAAATGACACAAAAATGATATACTTCCCTGTAGAATCCATAACTTTGTAAAAATGACAATTAGAACGTCTGTATTTCACAAATTCAACTGTTACTATACTGCAGGTAAGTAAATGGTTAACAAAGTGAAATAAAATTAGACCTTTGTTATGTCAATAGAATGGAAACTATAAAATGAAAAATTGAAGCTTAGAGAAAAACCTTCAAGGTGGTTACTGATTCCAGAGAAATAATGTCCAACTGTATAATACTCAATAAATCAATATTTAAGAGAACACACATGAATATTAGGTAAAATCAATACGACATAATTACCCTTCTCAAGATGGCTAGTGGTCTGAACTGCTGGTTACCAGAGTTTTTAGAATGGCCGCCGTGGCTTTCAAGATGACTACTGCTTAAACAGGAATTATTTCTTGCGACCTCAGAGTTTCAAAGCATAAGGTGTCAAGGAATATTCATGAATGTAGAGATATGAGTTGATGAATGGAGTATGCGTGTCTGCGTGTCTGATTGAATGTCCTTCTATGGCATTTATCCTGATCCTAAATACCATGTTGGACAATAGGCTCAGCCCAAAAGGTATGACTTCTTTCCCATTGGTTGAAAAAATCTATTGATTATCTTTTGTGGATTTAGGTAATATCACTTCCAACCACTAGGCAAGTCTGAGGGCAAAAATACGTGTTCTGAAATATCTGTTAAATAATATGTTCTATTTTCATAATGTGTATCTGTTTGTATAGTGGTGCTGAGGAATATGTATATAATATTCAGGGACTCTGGTAACCAGTGCAATGTACAATACAACCAGCATAATTTGAGGTAAAGACACATGCTATGTGGATATTAAATAGATATGGTCACAATATATGTCATTCGTAACAATGATTGGTATCTTTAAAACAATTCTTACTTCTAATTTGTTCTACATCAAAATATATTTTTGCCTTATGACAGAATTACCATTGGGTCAGTAGACACTGAAATTATAACTGTATCTATGACCTGGAATATATTATATAATTTGAATGACTTATAATCATATATATTTTGAAATACCACTGGGTAGACAGAATTCAAATGTCTCCCTGAAGTGTTTGAAAATAACTTTGGACAGACTAAATTAATATTTAGATAGAGTTTATCTGTATAAACAATTCTTAGAGTCTTAACAATAGGTTCCGTTAGAGATGTGTGATTTTTCTTTGAGAACAATCCAGTTAAGTATATGTGTCAACTTTTATTGCGGCATCAGTTCTCTTCATCTACCCATCCAAAACATGTAAATAACTTTTGGTTTCTGCTTCGCAATTAGTTTGTTTGTATTTTAGTATAAGTTATCCATTGAAAGTTGGGAAATAAATGAAGTCATGGTGACGCTTAGTTCACCCCGCAAAAACACATCTGAAGTCTCCCAAAAGCATGTGGGAAAATGTGTTATGGTCTGATTAAACTTTTTGGCCATCATTCCAAAAGATATATTTGGCACAAAAACAACACTGCACATCACCAAAAGAACACCATACCCACAGTGAAGCATGGTGGTTGCAGCATCATGCTTTGGGGCTGTTTTTCTTCATCTGGAACAGAGCCTTAGTCAAGGTAGAGGGAGTTATGAACAGTTCCAAATACCAGTCAATACTGGCACAAAACCTTCAGGCTTCTGCTAGAAAGGTGAACATGAAGAGGAACTTCATCTTCCAGAATGACAAGGATCCAAAGCAATACATCCAAATCAACAAAGGAATTGCTTCACCAGGAGAAGATTAAAGTTTTGGAGGGGGCCAGCCAGAGCCCAGACCTGAATCCGATTAAAAATCTGTGGGGTGGTCTGAGGGGGGCTGTGCACAGGAGTTGCCCTCACTATCTGACAGATATGGAGTGTTTTTGCAAAGAAGAGTGAGCAAATATTGCCAAGTCAAGATGTGCCATGCTGATAGACTCATACCCAAACAGAGTGAGTGCTGTAATAAAATCAAAAGGTGCTTCAACAAAATATTAGTTTAAGGGTGGAACATTTATGCAAACATATTATTTTATTTTTTTATTTTTACTTTCCTTCACCTAAAAGATTTTGGTCTGTTATTCAACTGAGTTGTACGATTTATAGGTCACATTAAAGGTGGAAAAATTTCTGAAATTATTTATCTTTGTTTCATTTTTTTACATCACAGAAACCTGACATTTTAACAGGGGTGTGTAGACTTTTTATATCCAATGTATGTATATTGCAAGGATTTTAACAAACTTTGTTGCAGATTCCTGAAGAAATCACTGTTTGTTCTTCTGTGCCCCTGTGATGAACGAGTCTAATGAGTGTGGTTTCATAATTATCAACCAGCTGCTGCAGAATTAGGTCTCTAATGAGGAAAGTTGCAGATTCTGCATTCCTTTAGATGTGATTTCATATTGGGAGTATCTTACCAAAAATTACATTTTTGTTGCAAGGGTTGCCAAGAATCTGACTTAGTATCTTAGTGTAGACTTTTGGGAAAATGACAGTGCTGCAGATTGGGAAGGAAAGATAATTTTTAATAACATTCAATTACAACATGACTTGTGTCGCAATTGTATATGCTATATTATTTTTTTTTTATTTGCTATTTTTTTCCCATGAAAGTGGAATTACCCTTTAAGGTAACTATAGAGGACAAAACAGCTGAAGCAGGAGACAATCTAATGTCTAGGGAGCATTAGCAGATACTGCTGATGAAAGCTTGTCGGGAGAAGTACAGGCTGGAAAACCTTGTCTAATCAAGATTGCTCCTCTCCCCTTTCCTTTCCACTGTAAGCTGATGCAAACTGTTGTACAGTGTAACAGTTCATGTTTAGGTTTTTGATTGTAATTAACATTTAGATGCATTTGCTTGCTTAATCTCTATGGGAGAGCACTATTTACCATTAGTTTACATTTCATTTTTAGGGAAGCACTGCATTTCTAAGTTACCTAAACTTGTTCAGATCATGCCTGCATGTTCTTCTTCTTTCTAAGGTCTATGGCAACTCTTTAGGCAAGCATACGATCATGTTGTGAGACCAAAATTGGTTACAAGCAAACTTTTATTGAGCTGGAGATCTTTGTGTGGAGAAGAGAAGATGAATAGCGATAAGTCAGTGCTTTGTGGTTTATTTCATAGGCAATAATGAGTTATTGGCTAACCTGCACTTAATTGTTAATGTTCATGCCAGGATTATTTAAGGATCTGATTGGTTACAAACTATCAAATCGCAAGTTTAAATATGCCACTTTTACCCAATATGCAAGCAGTGTCTGGCCTCTGTCAACAAGCAACAGTGTTCTTCATTTTGTACGGGAATAGATGACTACATAGGTGTGATATAAACTCTCTGCCAGCAAGAAATCCCTAAGGCTTGACTACCCTTGACTGACAGCAAAGGCTGAACTCTAGTGTTGCAATATGTAGCTTGTTCGATGCATGAAACATCAATAAATATATACTATTTGAGCCATTCTTGAGTCAAGCTTAAGAGTCCTGAGGTGATCTGTAAAGAAAGAAAATAACACTACAGAATAAAAAAAGTGAGATATTGAGTTGGAAAACCCGTATGCATTTCCCCAGGTGGTCAGCAAATCAGAAGACACCAAGGACTTTTTTTCTGACAGTAAAACAACTCTTTAAATCCATTTCTTAGAATAAAAAGCAAGCAGTATATTGCCATCATTAGAATAATGCCCCGTACACACGATAGGATTTTCCGATGGAAAATGTGTGATAGGACCTTGTTGTCGGAAATTCCGACCGTGTGTAGGCTCCATCACACATTTTCCATAGGAATTTCCGACACACAAAGTTTGAGAGCTTGCTATAAAATTTTCCGACAACATAATCCATTGTCGGAAATTCAGATACACAAATCCAACGCACAAAGTGCCACGCATGCTCAGAATAAATTAAGAAACGAAAGCTATTGGCTACTGCCCCGTTTAGAGTCCCGACGTACGTGTTTTACGTCACCGCGTTCAGAATGATCAGATTTTCCAACAACTTTGTGTGACCGTGTGTATGCAAGACAAGTTTGAGCCAACATCCGTTGGAAAAAATCCATGGATTTTGTTTTCGGAATGTCCGATCAATGTCCGACTGTGTGTACAGGGCATAAGACGTTTCACAGATTGAACAAAAGTATATTTGAGATGTTATACTGTTGTTTTCTTTTGCTCTATAAAATAATATTAACAAGAGATGGTTTACCAGAATAACAAATTCTTAGTGCTGACTGATTTTCACTCGCTTGGTCGTAGATGTATTCCTTTGAGCTTTCATGTCACATTGTATTTCCAATACTACGGTATGTGTAGTATACCAGTCAGATAGGAATACTACATACAGTGCATCCAGAAAATATTCACATCGCTTCACTTTTTCCACATTGTGTTATGTCAACCTTATTCCAAAAGATTAAATTCTTTATTTTCCTCAAAATTCTACAAACAACACCCCATAATGACAACATGAAAGAAGTTTGTTTGAAATCTTTTTTACATTTATTAAAAATAAAAAATGAAAAAATCACATGTACAAAAGTATTCACAGCCTTTGCCATGACACTCAGGTGCATCCTGTTTCCACTGATCATCCTTGAGATATTTCTACAATTTGATTAGAGTCCACCTGTGGTAAATTAAGTTGATTGGACATGATTTGGAAAGGCACACACCTATCTATATACAGTGGGGATGGAAAGTATTCATGTGATATTTTCTTTTTTCTTTTTTAATAAATCTGCAAAAATGTCAACAATTCTGTGTTTTTCTGTCAATATGGGGTGCTGTGTGTACAATAATAAGGAAAGAAATGAACTTAAATGATTTTAGCAAATGGCTGCAATATAACAAAGAGTGAAACATTTAAGGGGGTCTGAATACTTTCCGTCCCCACTGTAAGGTCCCACAGTTAACAGTACATGTCAAAGCACAAACCAAGCCATGAAGTCCAAAGAATTGTCTGTAGACCTACAAGACTGTATCAAGGCACAGATCTGGGGTACAGAAAATTTTCTGCAGCATTGAAGGTCCCAATGAGCAGAGGGGCCTCCATCATTCGTAAATAGAAGAAGTTTGGAACCACCAGGACTTTTCCTAGAGCGGGCTGCCTGGTCAAACTGAGCGATTGGGGGAGAAGGGCCTTAGTCAGGGAGGTGACCAAGAACCCAATGGTCACTCTGACAGAGCTCCAGCATTTCTCTGTGGAGAGAGGAGAACCTACCAGAAGAACAACCATCTCTGCAGCACTCCACTAATCAGGCCTGTATGGTGGAGTGGCCAAACAAAAGCCACTCCTCAGTAAAAAGGCACATGACAGCCCATCTGGAGTTTGCCAAAAGGCACCTAAAGGACTCTCAGACCATGATAAACAAAATTCTCTGGTCTGATGAAACAAAGATTGAACTCTTAGGCCTCAATGGCAAGCGTCATATCTGGAGGAAACCAGGCACCACTCATCACCTGGCTAATACTGTCCCTACAGAGAAGCATGGTGGTGGCAGTATCATGCTGCAGGGATGTTTTTTAGCGGCAGGAACTGGGAGACTAGTCATGATCGAGGGAAAGATGAATGCAGCAGACATCCTTGATGAAAACTTGCTCCAGAGCGCTCTGGACCTCAGACTGGGGCGAAGGTTCATCTTCCAACAGAACAACGACCCTAAGCACACAGCCAAGATAACAAAGGAGTGATTAAGGGACAACTCTGTGAATGTTCTTGAGTGGCTCAGCCAGAGCCCAGACTTCAACCCGATTAAACATCTCTGGAGAAATCGGAAAATGGCTGTGCACAGACACTCCCCAGCCAACCTGATGGAGTTCTTGCAAAGAAGAATGAACGAAACTGCCCAAAAATAGGTGTGCCAAGCTTGTAGCATCATGCTCAAAAAGACTTGAGACTGTAATTGGTGCAAAGGGTGCTTCAACAAAGTATTGAGCAAAGGCTGTCAATACGTATGTACATGTGATTTTTTTCATTTTTTAAATTTTAATACGTTTGCAAAGATTTCAAAAAAATGTCTTTCACATTGTCATTATGGGGTATTGTTTGTAAAATTTTGAGGAAAATAATGAATTTAATCTATTTTGGAATAAGGCTATAATATAACAAAATGTGAAAAAAGTGAAGTGAATACTTTCCGGATGCACTATATGTACAGTGGTATAGTTGCTCCATGCACAGCAACATCATTATACTATATGCAGTGACATTATGCTAACAGGGGCCTGTCTTTATTGCCGTATCAATGCCCTAGCTATATTGCTTTTATTTGGGTAGTTTCAGTCAATTACTTCCAACAGAACAACAGGAAAAAGGTGCCTACAGGTACCTTAAGCTGCCCTTTACAGTGCCTGGAAATCTAGGGTGTTTAATTATAGAAATAACTTGGCTCTAAAATCAGAACTCTACTAAAATTATATTCAAATTGAAACCAAAGAGAAGAATTTAACTTGGGTTTTTCCTTTCCTGCCTTGCAAGCAGGGATGAGATCAAGCAGGTTAGGACACCAGTCCAAACCCACCTGACCTACTCTGCCAGTAAGTTGTTAAAGCTGACAGCCAATCATAGGCAGCCAAGGCATGCAACTGCACATATACACACCCCTTGTATACGTGTGGCTGTTTGGCAGGGAGTGCCTCCGCTGCATTTGATTAGCTGTTGGGATAGCTTTGGCGCGTTTGGACTCCTGTCAGAACATGAGTGAGATCTTCCCTACCCAAGCCTTAAATTTGGTGCCCTAGTGGTTGGCAGCCTCAGTGGGCAAAATGAAGGCTTGGGAGGGGCCACGGAGAGCTTTCAAAGAAAATGCACTTATCCTGTTTAGCCTTTTAGGCTGACCTAACTGATCACCCCCCTCCCTCCAGAGATGCATACTCACATTGATTCAACAGCTGCAACTGTGTCCCCAACTGGAGATGGAGGTAGATGGTCCCCATTGACTTCTATGGGGCTTTACTGAGCAGGCACAACCAGGAGACCGAGAACTTTCTCAATGTGACTAAAATAGTCCCTGGATATTTTGACTTTATCACTCCACAAATCTGGCCTTTATGGAAGAGTGGTAAGAGAAAAGCAATTGTTGAAAGAAAGCCATAAGTAGTCCCGTTTGCGGTTTGCGAGAAGCCATGTTTGGGTCACAGCAAACGTGGAAGAAGGTGCTCTGGTCAGATGAGACCAAAATTTAACTTTTTGGCCTAAAAGCAAAACGCTACGTGTGGCGAAAAACTAACACTGCCCATCACCCTGAACACACCATCCCCACCGTGAAACATGGTGGTGGCAGCATCATCTTGTGGGGAAGCTTTTCTTCAGTAGGGACAGGGAAGCTGGTCAGAGTTGAAGGGAAGATGGATGGAGCCAAATACAGGGGAATCTTAGAAGAAAACATGTTAGAGTCTGCAAAAAGACTTGAGACTGGGGTGGAAGTTCACCTTCCAGCAGGACAACGACCCTAAACATACAGCCAGAGCTACAATGAAATGGAATGGCTTAGGTGTTAAAATGACCCAGTCAAAGTCCAGACCTAAATCCAATTGAGAATCTGTGGCAAGACTTGAAAACTGTTGTTCAGACGCTCTCCATCCAATCTGACAGAGCTTGAGCTATTTTGCAAAGAAGAATGGGCAAAAATGTCACTCTCTAGATGTGCAAAGCTGGTAGAGACTTCCCCAAAAAGACTTGCAGCTGTATATGCAGGGAAAGGTGGTTCTACAAAGTATTGACTCGGGGGGGCTGGATACAAATGCACGCCACACTTTTCAGATATTTATTTGTAAATGATGAAAAACATTTATCATTTTCCTTCTACTTCACAATTATGTGCCGCTTTGTGTTGGTCTATCACATAAAATCCCAATAAAGTATTTATGTTTTTGTTTGTAACATGACAAAATGTGGAAATTTTCAAGGGGTATGAATACTTTTTCAAGGCACTGTATGAATGGTTTCCACTAAATCTCTTCTTTGGTGGTCTTCATTATATGCTCAGTTTTAATTGTAGAAGTGTAAAAGTTGAGATAGGTTTGCTTTCAGTAAAATGCACATTTTCCAGCGCTGAATATTCTTTGTGTGTTGATTTATTTGCTACTTAATTTAAACCTCCTTGTTGGGACATGTGTAACCTTTCTATGAACTGGAAATTAAATTTGTGCTTATTAGTCAGCACTACTGCATATTTGTGGTGAACCTAAAAACATAATGTTGCTTTTCACTTGCCCACTAAATGCCAGTAGGCTAAGCTAATAAACCAGTAATTGGTCATGACTTGGCAACCTGAGGCTGCATTGAGTTTTTTATTGGACCACGGAGTCTGGTGATATTATTATTGTTTAACTTCATTCCATTACTAACACATTAATTTAATGTTTCTGCCTAAATTGATGATATAAAAAGGAAAGCTGGTCACAGATGACCCAGTCATAGCAGTATTCAAAAGTAAAGTGATGTAAATTTGATTTTTTGTTATTAATAGCAACAAGAACAGGAATAAACTGTTGTATCTTAGGAAGGGTACTCAGTCTAGCAGCCGCCACTCTGTGTGTGGGTAGGCTTTGATTGATGTTTTACTAATGGACAAAAACTTTGGATCCCTCACTGGAGGATTCATGGCTCTATGTTTTTAATCCTTTGTCGTCTTTTGCTTGATAATGCTGCTATTTATGAAAATTTGTTATTACAATTATTATTTTCTGGATTTATAATGTCGACTGTACAAATATGGACATACAGCTTTTTTCTGGAAAGCACTCCTAATTGCACATCATAGCTTTAAAAAGAACAAGTGAGGAATCGCCATTTTGTAAGAATTTCAACTCCTAAATTGTTCCAGATACCCCCAGCAAATGGTTGTGTGTCCTGTTATTGACTGGTATTCTGTCCCTTTTGAAGCAGATGTATCAGCTCGGTGCCTGCCCCAGATCATTGCTGACATCTGCGACTGCATACCTGAACAATGACTGCATCTAAAAGGATGCAGCCACTGTTTAAAACAAAAATAATAAATAAAGAAGACAAACCGGCTACATCCCTGTAGGTAGGACTGTATTGGGAACTTTTACCAATAGAATAGTTCCAATGATAGTCGTAAGGTACTGTCACCTAGGGTATTAAATGTAATCAACCAACTAGGTGTGTTCCTCTGAATTAAACTAAGCATACAAGAAAAAGGGGAGGGAAAAAGGGAGGTTTCCCAAGAAAGAATTCTTCAGAGAGGAACTATCGGTATTCAAAAATATAAATTTACTTTATTGAAAATTTTCCACATAATGACATGATTAATGAATTAAAATAACCAACCTCCACCACAATCATATAAAATTAGACGATTGTCTAAAGATACAGGTGGCCACCACACACAGACATACAGGCCTCTCTCTTATCGCGCACAGCTCTTTCTCTGTGTTACGTCCTATTCCAAGCACAAAGTGGAAAGAAATTTAAGGGAGCAGAGCAGTCCATTTAGTAGTTCTAGCAGGTTGCTAATAGATGTGAAATCAGTACCTCAGGATATCCATCCAGTAGCTAAATGGTTAATAAAGTCTGCTTGAGATATCAGGTAATAACCCTAGTAGCGTAGTCCACTTTGGTTTTGAGAGTAGGTTAACATAAATGCATCCCCCTACAGTAACAGACTTAAATAGCCCAGTTAGCACTAGCAGCTATGGACTGGCTAATAGATCCTATAGGAAAAGTGTGGGAATAATAAGTTCTTTGGATAGCTCCAAGTATATATTGGAAAGGCCTCACCACTTGTCCGTATGTCCAGGATCAGTCTCGTCCAAGTCCTTAGTACAGCTGTTTTCGGCTGGGTTAGGGTCTTGAAAGGTGGGGGGCATTTTCATCCCGGGTCCGCGTGTCTCCTATGCACACTGAACAGCGTATAAACACAGTCAGGCAGCTATAGAGTGAGTGGAGATCTCGTGGGTTCTTGCGGGAGCTCACAGAGATGTACGCTGTCACAGAGGGGGTGGTCTGAGTAGTCTTGTCCATATCTTCACAGTCAGCGTGCTGACATCATGCTCTCACTGCAGTCACTGTTTGGATGATAAATTTCCACCTAATTCGATTTTCTGAAGCTTGTCGAGCTGGGTGGTGGGAACAGGAGCACCTATGGAATTCATTTTTAGTGATTCAGTAGGAATCAACTAAAACTGAGCTGTGTATGGCCATCTAAAGAGAATTCTATATTTTAAAAGAATCATTTGACCTTTTCCTCTTGATATGTAAGCAGGTTAAATCAGCCATTTAGGTCCTGTCCTAGCCAGGAGGGTAGGAGTTAATGTCTTCCCCAGTTCTTTGGTTCTTTTCTAGGTCCAGTGAAGAGGCTACAAGAAGTCCTCAGTAGAGAGCTGAGAGGTCAAGGGCCTGCATCAGCTCCGATGCTTGTAAGGGAATGAGACAGAGGACAATACCCACTAGGAACAGAAGGATGTTGCTCATTGCTGCTTGGATGTAAAGTCAGGTTTGCCCTGAAGACACCAGCTCTGAAAGAATGCCTCTGTTGGACTCTGTGTCACATGATCACTACCTTTGAAGACATGCTGGGGCAGTACACAGCCTGTAGTTATAGTTAGGGAATTAAGGAACAATTGTGGCTTATAATGTTGTAATTGATTGTGCACTATTCTAAGTAAAGCGTTTGAAACATTGTTCCTGCCTGGCACGAAGTTACTGAAAGGGGTGTAATGCAAGTAAGTGGGTCTTAAACACAATGGGGTATGAAGATATTGGTGTGGAGTGGAGTAGTGTGAAGAAAAAAGTGGATACCTAGGGTAACGGAAGTTTTACAGCAGTCTGTCGATAGCATGTACCTGTTACAGGTGACCTCTAGCAGCGAGGGTGATGTTGTTGGCACTCCTTCTGCCAGTGGTCTGTCTCCCAGAGCAATGGGAGTGGATTTGCACTGCAGAGATTCCTATAGCATACGGAAGTTAGAGTTAAAGAGGAAGTAAACTTTCCTCTATAACTTTTACCTACTGTATAGGTAAGCCTAAAATAAGGCTTTGAGTGCACATGTGGAGCCCCTCCAAAGTGCACGGCTGGGCCAGCTCCGCTACTGGGGAACGGTAGTGGAAAACAGTGAATGGATGGATGTGGACAAGGCTCAGCATATGCCACCTTAACACAGATTATAGAGAAGGCGTACATTGTCATGGGGACCATAGAGTTAGGTGGAGAACAGTTGCAGTGCAAGTGTACATGGTGTACATTCATCTCTAAGAGTAGAGACCTGCTTTAAAGTGGTTATAAACCCTAAAAAAAGAAAAAAAAAAAAACTCAAAAAAAGCCTGTAAGACAAAGGCATAATGAGCTAGTATGCATAGCATACTAGCTCATTGTGAATTACTTACCTGAGAACGAAGCCCCCGCAGCGGTCCTTGTTTACTGCTCCGTCGACCGACATCGCCCCCGGAATTACTTCCGGTTATAGCATTGGCCGGAGCCACGATAACGTCACTCCCGCGCATGCACGCGGGAGCTGCCGCTAACGGCACAGGCTAACTGAAGCAACAGCACGTACGTGACATTGCTTCAGTTTGCTTTAATGCGCATGTGCCAATGACGTCGGCACATGCAAATACAGGTGATATCTCCTAAACCTGCAGGTTTAGGAGATATCCAGGGTAGCTACAGGTAAGCCTAATTATAGGCTTACCTGTAGCAAAAAGTGGTTGTAAAGGGTTTACAACCCCTTTAAGGTTGAGTATTCCCCCACGACAACCTCAACCTTTTCCCATGGCATTGATGAAAACTGCACATAGCAAAGGTACCCCATGTGTATTAAAGTGACCCTGTACAAGGTGCATAGAAGTAGCCCAGAAGAACCCTCCCTGGGGTAGGCCTCTCATGTGACCTTTGCTTGCGCCCAACGAGGAGGGAAACATGGAGGAAGTCACAAAAAACTACCATCCGCCTATCCTTGCTACATGCACCAGCCGCAGCTAAATACAAAAAAAGGGGCAAGGCGGCCGGGGTGGGTCTGCAGCTCATCTCGTACAGCAAAAATAGCACTCTGGATAAGTGGGGTGTTTACAAATCTTGTGTTTTGCCTACAGTTTCTTATCATTATGTCAGTAGGCTACCTATGTTTTTATTAAAAGTGTATCAAAATGTTATCACACTGTGTGAGTTTACTTATGGCTTGTATATCACCTTCCTGGATTGTGTGAAGGGGATTGTGTGAAGGGGAGGCGAGTGGAGGACAATCATTCCAGGTGCTTCACAACTGGATCGCTTATCTGGGCTGTGTTTACACAAGCTGTGTCTGCCTATTCTGTAATAAGAAGGGCAAACACATTCGGTGAGTGCAACTTCAAGAGTGTGGTGATGGGAGCACGGAGAACTGTATGTGTCGTTGAGTCATTTAACACAGCGGGTAGACATTTGGATTTGGAAATAGAATATTGCTCTACATGTTTTTATATGGACACTATATTTTAGGTTTATGTAATTTATGGAAACCATCCCTTGGTGTTTTAAATGTATATATTGATTGATTGACCATGCTTGTCACATTTTTATTTGTGTGCATTATATATGTACTGGAATTGATTGAGCAACGTTGTACCAGGTGGGGTTTCGGGGATTCCATGATCTTCAGACTTTTATTTATTATTTTTGTTAGTATTTGGTCATCGTCCTAAAGCACAGAAGGGTTGAGTACTGATATACTAAACTTAGCCAGCCCAAGAGGGGCGCTACATCACAGTTAGCACATGTCAGATCTAAGTGCTGGGGACCCACAGAGCATGGAGCATGGAAGGGCTCCCAGGCCAGCACAATGTACAGCCCCAAATAGGGAGGCATAAGTGGGTTTTCAGAGAGGTGACATTCATTGCTTTCTTATAACCAAGAGAACTTCATTGTTAAGCCTCGTACACACGATCGGACTTTCCACCATCAAAACCGTGGAATTTTGTCCGAAGGGTGTTGGCTCAAACTTGTCTTGCATACACACGGTCACACAAATGTTGGCCAACAATTACGAACGTAGTGACGTACTAGATGTACTACGTGATTTTTCAGCTCTTTAGCGCGACCCTTTGAGCTCCTTCTGCTAATTTTGTGTTAGTAGAAGTTTGGTGAGTGTTTGGTGAGTGTTTCACGTTTTTCATTTATCGCTTTTCGTTTTCAGTTCGTTTCTGAATGGCCGTTCATCAACCAGATATGTTGCGGAATTGAAGGAGATAACGTGTTATTTATTATTGGCCTTGGAGTTATTGCTTTGACATTGTTTTTTTGGTTGAATAATGATTTGATTTGGTAAATTTTCTATATTTTTGGATGCATAGAATTTTGGTTATTTTATATTGGCAGTTAGCATGTCTACTTTTTTTTTTAATGCACAATAAAAAAAATTGTCGAGAATAATACTTGGCTGTGTTTTACTTCAAATGACAGTTTGGGAGTAGGCAGTTACTTTTTAAAAAATACAATGTCAAATTGACAAGGGACACTAACATAGTTGTATCTTTGCTCTGAAAAACTAGGGGATAATGGTGTTGTGGTAACTTGCACAAATAAAAAAACAAAACAAAAAAACTTAATAATAATATTCTTGATATCACTAGAAAACAAAAGCCTTTGAAATTAAGTTTGCTAAAACTCCATCAGTATCACCAGCAAAGAAGCTTCATTATTATCACATTAAAGAAGAAGAGAATGTGCGCTGCATTTGGAGATTTCATAATTTGCCACGTTACGAATGTTAATTCTCCATTACGAGCACTAGTTTACAAGACCGGCCGCTTCTGCTTCCGTGCATGCATGTTTGTACTTTGGACTTTTGTCCGACGGACTTGTGTATACACGATCGAAAAATTTGACAACAGAATTTGTTGGCGGAAAATTTGAGAACATGCTAGCCAACATTTGTTGGCGAAAAGTCCAACAACAAATGTCCGATGGAGCATACACAAGGTCTGACTTACCGCCAACAAGCTCACATCCAACATTTCCCAAAAATCCGATCGTGTGTACGCGATATTAGGATTTACATACACTTTAAACAGCTACTGCATTTTTCTGTTTTTTGGATTGCTTTATTCAGCGGTGCCATGTTATAACAAGCGGTTTCTACGTATATTTGCATATACTATATATGCAGCTGGGACTTCTGTATCTATCCTAAAAACATTATATAGGTCCTCTTTGTTGGCCAGTATGGTCGGGTTCCAGGAAATTTTATGTAGTAATGTTTAAAGAGCCAGTAAACCTAGAATTCCATCTAGATGAAATAAAAGAACTTTGAATAGTAGTTAAATAAGCACTACATGGGAATAAAGGATTTGGCACTAAAATACAGTAATAGGAGATTTATTATACTGTGCATAGCTGACTTCCTGTCTCATAATCCCATTAAAATATATTGCAATCAGTTTAATCAGATCTAAGCCTGAAGTGGCTAATCATTTGCACACAGCTGCATAGATAACATATATAAAATGAGAGTTCCTATACTAGTATAGTGTGTGTGTATATATGAATGAATTACCTATTTATGAAACGTTTGTGTTTTAAATGAATTAGTGATAAAGAGCTATAGAAGTTTGGCATCTGATAAGGAAGTTTGTTGTTTGTGAAATCTTTCAGCCTTCTGAGTATAAAATTATTCATCCAAGAGCGATGAAACCTCCTTTCTTCTAACGTGCATTGTACTGTAAAGAAAAAAGTTTGGTAAGGAAAGCTAAGCTGCAGGAGATCTTCAATGGATTTGGAAGGAACTGCTCTTTGTGGTGACTATCAAGAAATGCAGAAAAGTTTCCCCTAAATGGACTTTTAAGGCACTCAATGTAGTAAGGCAATGTACAGGGTATATATAAAAAATTACATAAATTTTATTGAAAAAACTTTAAAAACAATTGCAACAAGGCATAAATTAATCCATACAAAATATGTCTATTATTATAAAGTACTTTATAATAATAGACATATTTTGTATGGATTAATGTATGCCTTGTTCCAAAAAATAATTTTGGATAGTACAGGGAAGGGTTAACACCCTTGTAATGTTTGTTTTGACTGTCTGTGCCTTTGTTCAGACAATTTCACCTCAATTTCTGTCCCTGTGACAATTGGAAAATTTTGAGTTGTTGTGGAAACAAGGATTGGTGATAAAGCCTCAGTGGAGACACCTTTTCCCCATGATAACACTTACAGGAGTGAATTTCCCTTCCTAGGGGGAGATTTCCTCCCACTTCCTGTTTTCTCCTTCCATTTGTAAGTATAAGTTGGATATATGTAACTCGGGGACTGCTTGAACTCTGTTCACAGACCGCACCTCCATGGTAATAAGGGCACTTTCATTGTACAAGGGGGTGGCAGATAGAAGGGGCTTTAGACCCCACATTATGGAATTAGAGTCTTTAGTAGGGGTGCAACAGATCAAAAAACTCACTGTTCGGATCGTTCCTCGGATCAGGAGTCACTGTTCGGATCATTTTCGGATCAACAAAAAAAAATCCCCCCCACTGTAATATCCACAATCTCTTTATTGGCCGAGTATTGGCAGGGTATTGGCCGAGTATTGGCCGAGTATTGGCCGAGTATTGGCAGAGTATTGGCAGAGTATTGGCAGAGTATTGGCACGGTATTGGCAGAGTAATGGCAGGGTATAGCAGAATATTGGCAGGGTATGGATGAGTATTGTCAGGGCATTGCAGAGTATTGTCAGGGCATTGCAGAGTATTGTCAGGGCATTGCAGAGTATAGTCAGGGCATTGCAGAGTATTGTTAGGGCATTGCAGCAGGGTATTGCAGAGTATTGGCAGGGTATTGCAGCAGGGCATTGCAGAGTATTGGCAGGGCATTGCAGAGTATTGGCAGGGCATTGCAGAATATTGGCAAGGTATTACAGCAGAGCATTGCAGAGTATTGGCAGGGCATTGCAGAGTATTGGCAGGGCATTGCAGAGTATTGGCACTGCTGCCATCCGATCTCTCCCCTCCACTGTACAGATCAGTACACAGAGGGGAGAGAGGAACCGGCGTCATGAATGACGCTGGTTTGTTACAAGTGATTGGACAGAGCGATCATGTGCTAAACGGCCGCTGGGTGTACCAAGATGGCCGCCGCTCCGGAGCTAGGCCGAAACCGAGGCCACAGAGTGCTCCGCGGATCACGGGTGTCCCGTACGGATCAACCTCCGCGGATCGGATCACGGATCGATGACGATCTGTTGCACCCCTAGTCTTTAGGCAAACCAGGATCTAAGGAGTTATCGAAAAAGTTTCTCTACCTAACAAAAGGTAGTAACAGGCACAGGTTAGGCAAAATATTTACAATGGCTGCCAGGTTTATACGTTACAGGTTGTACTTAATAAGGCAAGGAACAATGGTAAAACCAACCTTAATAATCTTTTACTAGTTTAACCACAATCTACCAAAATCATGGATTGGATGACATCTGATTGGATGTCTGATGGAAACAGACAGCCGGTCCATTTCGATCCAACTTCCCCATAGAGAAGAGTGGGCTGAGCAGGCACGAACCTGTCATCCACCTGCTCAGCGGGGATCAGAGGAGAGAGCCCCCGCTAAGCAGGCAGATCCGCTTGATGGATTCTGCTCCATCTGAAAAGGGCCTAAAAGTTTACTGTACTTTTTAAAATGCAACTTTACAAAATCATGGACTGTTACTTACCATTTGAACATCAGAATGAATCCTCCAGTGCAAAAGCTTGCCGTTTAAAATGCAAACTACAGTGATATCTACACAAAGCTGCAGGCTATAGTTCTGCTCAAAGTCAGAGGCATAATTCGCTGTGTTATTACTTAATTTTCAGTTCCATTCATATGTGATTTAGAATGTTGAATTGTTCTGCTTCCCCCTTCATGCTAATTGGCAATGTAAGCTCATCATTAATTTCAGTTTGTGCTATGAGTAGGATTTGTCTCTTTTCTTATGCAGTGTGAGGATTTAAATATAGCAGTATGTGTAATCCATTTCTAGCAGCTTTAGTCTTGATAAGACTAGAGATTTTCTCTCCTTACAAGTTGTGCTTGATTCTTATCCTATTTCCTCATAATATATATGAAAAACAGTACAGTATAGATTACATAGGCTATAGCCTCAGACCTACAGGTTCTAAGAACTTTTTAATGTGTTGTTATCTTCTTTCCTTTCAAACGGTGTCTATAAGCAAAGCAATATGTACAGTTCTTGCATTGAAGTGTTATCCCTCTTGATTTTTTGAACTAGTGGTGCGTGGGACCATTAAAATTTAGAGTCGTAATTGTAGACATAAGGAACTTTGATAATATAATTCATATTTTATTTCCCACATATCCTTCTCAAATTTTAAATTCAAATACACAGACTGGATCTGGGCATTTTATTTTTGCAGCCTGACTTTATTCTAGGTTTGAAACCATGTTTTTGTTCTCCAATTTTCCCTGCAACTTCTAAATCTGTGCACACATATCACCCAGCCATGAAGTGGATAAGGCTCCTTTAAACCAGCGAATCAATCGGGTCCACCTGCCCCGATAGGACCACCCGTTGTTCTCTATAGAGCGGACACCTGCTGGCATCCGATCCGATCTGGTCCACTAAAACAAAACGGATGGGGATCCGTTCCCCATCCATCCGGCAAATTGGATTGGATGACATCCGATTGGATGTCGGATGGAAACAGACAGCTGGTTCATTTCCATCCAACCTCCCCCTAGAGAATAGCGGGCTGAGAAGGCACGGACCTGTCATCCACCTGCTCAGCGGGGATCAACTGAGAGATCCCCCGCTGAGAAGGCAGATCTGCTGGATGGATTCTGCTCTGTCTGAAAGGGGCCTAAAAGCTTACTGTACTTTTTAAAATGTAACTTTACCATTTGACAGGTGATATTATACTGCTGGCCAGTAGTGGTGTGACTGATTGGAGCAGGATCTGCATTAGCCAGGCCTTGTGGGAGTTTGGTAACGAGCAGTTTTCAATTTTTTAAATGAGATTGTTATTGAATAAGGGAAGATTCCATGTTTATTAGTGAAGGAAAATGGGTACATAGTCTGCTTAGCTCTACATACCACGCTTGTTTTTATTCCTTTTTGTGATCACCACTGTACGCATCTTGAGTGATGTCTGTACTTTTTTTATGTTATTACATTTTATACTTTGGATTCATCTGCACTATGTGGAGGCCTTCTTTTTTTCTTTATATGATCCACATTTTTTCCTGATGGGAGGAGAAATACATATATCAGGAACGTTGCGGTGAAAGTCCGGTTTCTTGGACCATCCGTTGCCTGATTGAGGCAGGTGTTTGCATACACCAGTTCCAGCCACAGGAGTTTGTGTTCGTGATTTGGTTCCTGACTGTCCTCCATGCTTGTTTGACCCACTGGCGTGTGTCCACAGTTTAGGGTAAGAGTACACATCCCTTCCCCCTGGTGTTGGCAACACAATCCTGGGTGTCGTGTGATATTATCACACTGTATGGTCCAGCCATTCAACTACACCTTGTGAATAACATCATTTTGTGGTCAGGTCAAAGAAATTGAACGTGATCTATCTATTATGATGAACTCTATGTCGCTATACTGACTCTCTAGTATGAATGTCGGTACTTACATTCTCTGCTTTTATGCGGTTTTCCATTTTTTTTATATGTATTAAACCTTTTACTTGCTGTGGGTTTATATACTTCCTTCATGTTGTTTTATCACTATGAACTCTTCATGTTTTTTCATTATTATTTGCAGCATTCCTAAGGTTACTCATTAAATATATGCATACTTATTTGATTCACTGCACTTTATATTTTACTCTTTTGATGCAAATCTGGCGTACACTCATTTCTTAGCGCTGCATCTCATTTGTTTTAGGATTCCATGTTTGAACTTTCTTTTGTGACTAAATAACGGATAATAACATGTGAGTCTCACTAGCTAGTCATTGTCCTTCTGCCAGCGTAAACCCTGTAACTGGATATATCTCTTTCTCGGTTATGCTGTAAGAAGATTTTTGAAGCATTAGTTTTGACCTTTGATAAATATTCACATTCTATTCACATTTGGAGACTTGGATCCAGTTGTTTATCATTGTCTCTGGAAAGCTTTGTGGAAAGAGAATTGTTCAAAATCTGATCTGTAGTTGGCCTTGACTAATAAAATCTGAGTACAGTAATTTGATAGATTTGTGCAGGTGGGTTGGTTTATTGTCCATTTCTATGGGGTGTTAATCAATGTTATATCATGTTGTTTCAAGAAAAATGTAAAAGTTTCAGTAGTGACTCATTTATGTTATCTGCAACCATTTCCTTTTCTATTTATATTTGCTCCTTGCAACCTCTGCTGTTTGGAAACTAGTTGTAACTAAGAAAGTTGCTCCCTGAATTATTACTGGTCTGTGAAAGTTTACAGACCAGTAACTGGCAGAAAGATGAAATATCTTTCTACAACTCTAGGGCTGTACAGAAGGTGGATGTGGCAGATCTCTGAAAAGCAATAATCTATAATGTGTCGTATTGAAGCTGCCAACATACCAGCAAGCAGTGAAACACAAACAGGTGGGGTGCCCATGGAAACAATAATCTAGGCATTCTTAGATTTTACCCAGGGCCCGATTACCATTTTGGCGAGCCTGTAAGCAAACAGTCTTTAACGCCTAAAGTAATAGTCTGCATTAGGTCAATCTTCTGCACATAATGTTTTCTTCTTTTACTGGTCCACACTTGGTTTAGAATATTATGACTGTATATAGCTACTGTAAGCCTATATGAGATATTTATATTCATGATGGAAAACAATGTGTTTCCAGGAACAAACCCCCTCTTTGCTTTTGTGTTTAATACTAAAGCCTGTATGGAGGTGCACTTCTGTTCTCACTCAAATGCTAGAGGCAGCCTAGCATCAGCATCAGCATTGCCATGATGCAGGTGGGCCAGCGAATGCCTTAACACGTCCTGGCCCTAGACAATAGTATCATTGGTTGTTATGAAGCTGGCGACCAAAAGGCCCCACCCACACCATGGAAACCCATTTTTTAGTGTGAAAATACAGGGCAAACTGTGTCCCATATCAGGAGTACTCTGGATGAACCCTAATGGCACACCATTTGCGAGACAATGTTTTTTAAAGGTTTTGATTATTCTAAGTCAGCCTTTCTCAACCCTTTCAACACAGAGTAACACTTGAAATAGCTTTCTGGTCTCAGGGAATCCCTTGTAAAAATGACTATATAGCTACTCATGATAATGATGTGTGATGTGATGGTCAATGGGAAGAATGCTCCTTACAGTTATGATCATTGGGAAGAATTACCCCCTTACAGATAGCTAAAAAGATCATTGGTGTCAGTGGGAGCCTATCTTAAAGACAGAACTTGCTCATTGCTCAAGGAACCCCTAGCAACCTCTGGAGCAACCCTAGTTGAGAAACCCTGTTCAAAGATAAAGAATGTGCACAAAACAACTTGGCTATTTATGATTGCTTTAATTTATAAAATGAAGATCTAGAATCCTGTTGACTTTTAACTATTCCTCTGTAATATCGCAGGAAGCTCTACAAACCCCATAGACCAGCTCCTAGTAGCGTCCAGAAAAAAAATCCAATGTTTTGCTCCTGAAATTAATTTTATAGCACAGAACCCATTTCCACTACACACGTCAGTCCTATTGATAAGGAACACCCCCATATCATTAGCTTTTCTGTATCCAGTTTGTCTGTCTTCTACGCTTGTAACTTCCTCCCACTCCTTCCTGCAAGACTGCTCTCATTCTGAACTCCATACATCCTAGTGTTCTGAGCTGTATACTATACAACTGAGTTTTACAATAAAGAGTTTTCCATGATCTACTTTGCCTTACATGTTATGTTATGAAGTCATAGCTCATTTTTCTTTTTCCTATGCCTGTTAAACAGATTCTTCCCTTTTCAAGGACATGTGTTCTTTTATGTAGCTAATGCAATCACCATAGGAATGTATATGTCTGCTCATTTTAAGTCTAAAGCCATTTAAAATATGTAGATTACAATAAACACTGATTGCTGGTTTAATAATCATGGGCCTTTATTAAAATGGATTCATGCAAATAATACACAAACTATGAAGAAATTATAAACATTAAATAATCAAACTATTTCAGCTGTACCTATAGGCACCTTAGTCCATTACCCAGCCCATCTTAACCCCTTCGTGCCTAAGGGTAAAACAAATCTTAATGCCGAGGCCCAATTTTGCAACTTTAAAATGTGTTTGTAAAACCGTACATATTATCACAACTACTTTGTGCATCCAGGTGGATTATACCTTGTCTTTTTCAGGACAAATTGGGCTTTCATTTGGTGGTAAATGGTAATGGATATCTCCTGATTTTTTTTTTTCTTATCAAAAGAAAGCAGGCCCAAAATGGTAAAAAAAAAAAAAAATACAAATATTTTTTTTTTTTTTTTAAATTTTAGCTGTATATTTCTTGCTACTATCATAACTTGTTGTTGTTTGTACCTGTAGTACAGCCCAGAAACAATAGTGCAAATTTTGCTTTTTTTTAATCCTACCTAAAAAAAAAAGACATTGATACTAATTACAAAAAAATCCTGTCCAAAAAATACTGACCCTGACATTGACCTTTGACCTTGACCGAAACACTTACCCTGGCATTGACCTAGATCAAACCTTAAACTAGGTATTTTTAAACTTTTATTTCAATTTTAGTTTTTTTAATTGATATTATTATTATTATTATTTTTGTACACATACTTTTTTTTTGATTGATCACTGTGATAGCCAATCAGAGGCTATCACAGCGATTAGTAGACATGTGCGCCGTCAATAAATTTGTTTTGTTTCGTTACGCTTCGTATTGGAATGAATTCGTATTTCGTAATTCGTGTCTGAAATTCAATTTGGATTCGTACGAATTTTCGTTAGGTTCGTTAACTGTTGGTAACAATTACGAATGTTCGTTATGATGAATTTATTATGAGGGGCTCCCACCATCCCTGTGCTGTGCTGACTTCCTGGGTTTTTTAACTTCATCATAACGAATAATCGTAATTAACGAACATTCTCGTTTCCGTTGTAACGGAATTTGGACCCGAAATTTCATATTTCGTACAAAATTCGGAAGCATAGCAATTCGTATTTCGGAATTTGGGGAAATTCATATGAATTTTCGATTCGTACGAAACTAATCGCACATGTCTAGCGATTAGGTGACCCGGAATTGGACGTTACAGGTCCCAATCATTCGAACAGGGCCCGGGGTCCTTGGTACTGCACGGCGCTCCCAGCACAAAGGAAGGTACGCAAATATGCGCCCCTCTGCCCAGTGCAGCGGGCCACATATTTGTGTTAGGTCTGCACCAAGGGGCTAAAGAAGCACTGTCACCAGGCCGTGCATTACAACAAAAATCTTTACATAAGATTATATGTGTATTTAACATTGTTTTGCATGTTGTATACCTGTTAAAGCCTCCCTTGTGTAGACTTCCAAAAGCCCTGCTCCTGGGTCACGCCATCTTGAAAATGATGTCAGCACACTCAGAGCTGTTGCTCAAACTTTATAGTATACCACTTTGTTCTGGCCTGACAGCTACATAAATGTATGGAGGAGCTGGGCCAGCAGAGAAAGTATATAGACACGTCCAGAAAAGGAGAGGCCCACTATAGTTTAGTACAGGCATACCCCACTTTTAAGTACACAATGAGGTTTATTTACTAAAGCTGGAAAGTGCAAAATCAGGCACACTTCTGCATAGAAACCAATGAGCTTCTAACTCCAGCTTGGTAAATTAAGCCTTGGTAATAAAACCTGGAAGCTGATTGGTTTCTATGCAGAAGTGAGCCTGATTTTGCACTTTCCAGCTTTAGTAAATAAACCCCATTGTGTACTTAAAAGTGGGGTATGCCTGTACTCATCCACATCACCTAGTTCAGTATATCTAGCATTAACATATGCACTGGATCGCAAGGTGGTACTGGTAGCGCAGGTAACCTGAAACTCTGAGTTCTCTGAGTCTGGTCAGTGTAAACTACCAGGAGATTACTATAGGGGAAGGAGGGAGGTGGATCCGGGATAGTGTAACTTTACTTTTGCTGAGAAAAATAAAATAATCCTCCCCTCATCAGTTGCATACATTACAAGGAGTTTTGAAAACTCAACGCTCTTCGCTAGATCAGCGCCAGCGTTGTAATGACAAAAATATGGCTGGGGACAGTTGTGAGCCAATCACATGATCAGGAAATTACATTATTGGAGGAGCACTGAACGCCAGCAGTGTACACAACAGCCCCCCACAAGTAAGTGTTTTTAAAAACATTTTACCATTTGCAAATTATATTAAAACTAAATTATACCGTATGTTACATCATTTTTGCTACATATATGGAATTACACATTTGAAAGAATTTGTTGGCCCAAGCAGCCATGCATAATTATATACAACCATAACATTACAGATAAACTTGTGCCCACCTTAATGGCTAAAACCCAAATTAAAACAAATCTGGGCTTTGTTCGTGCAGGGCAAATCAACAGGTTTATGCTGATTTACTACAGGAGTGGAGAATCTTCACACAATACATTTTGGGAATATTTTACTTCAGTTATCCAATCATGTTCAGATGAAATAAGGAAACGGGTTTTCTTTTCTTTTTCTTTTTTTTTTACAAGAAAAAACGGGTTTTCTTTTCACTTTCAAATCCCTATGCAAAAAATACCCAATCACATGCAAGGAAAAAAAAAAAATGTACAGTATTTTTGCTTGACCATGTTTGGATGACGGAAATCAGCTGAACCTCACCTCATTTACTAAGCTAAGGGACAATTCTCTTGCAAAGTGTACAGTCTATTTACATTTAATAAATCAGCCTGATAGTCTCAAAGCCCTTTTCCTGGCAACATAAGATTGAAGAAATTGGCAAGCATGGCTGGTTATGGAGGAGCTTCGCTTAGAGACTGACCCAATGCTTATGACATAAGGGAGAGGAGACCATCAGTCCTGGGTAGGCTCTGACTAGACCTATACAGGGATGTCTTTCTTTACCTACAGGCTGAAAAATTCTTTGGCAAGGAAATAAATTCCACATACCACCACAGTGTTGGTCAGCTGAGTTCTACTTTTTGGACCACCAAATAATTTCATAATAATATTAGGGTTGTTGGTTCTAATCCCAACCATGGCATTACCTGCCTAAATTGGCCATAGTATGTGTATGAATGTGAGTTAAGGACCTTAGATCGTCAGCTCCATGAGGGCAGGAACTGATGTGAATGTACAAATAAATAAATAATACATAGAGCAAGTTTCCGCTAATTCCGGATAAACCAGTTCACTTTTTGGGTGGCCTTGTCGGCTGCCTCACGCCTGACCTCCTACAATTGAAAAATTGAAGGAGCTGGGCAGAAAATTGTTGGCCCAACAGCACCTGTATCCAATCACCTGCAGGCACTGATTAGGTATTTTGATAGCGGACAGGGCAGACTGTCAAAATACAACAGAGATTTATCTATCCATTCTGTGTAGCGTGAATGAAGGGATCTGTAAGAAAATTAACACAAAAACCTATCCATTCCAAGAATGTAAAGGAATAACAGGAATAGTATGGTTTATGACTTGATACAGTTTAAATGTATTTGTTGGTCCTCAGATTTTTCAAGAACCTGCAAAATAATTGCTAGCAAGTATATATTAGTATGGTATATGTATATGTTTTCTTTTTCACTGAAAATCAATACATTAAATATGAGTGGGCTCTAGTCATTTTTTTAAATATGGTTGAACAACTTCTCCAGTAACATCTGGTATACTGTGTACTGTCTGTCCTTTGTGCAGCACTCATCAAATGTATTCAATATATTTCTCAGAGAAGCTTGCCTATTAGTTCTTATTCTGACTTTAATAATATGCAATCTGGGACTATGTCCAAATCCAATTCAAGTCCTAATGGAAAGGAGTGGCATGTTGGGCTTATTGCCTGACTGTATTTTTCTTCCCAGAAATGGTGCCATGCCATCCCGTTCGCTATTAAAAGCAATCTGCAGTATTTAATTTACATCTCCCGTTATGCTGCCCAGTCTCTGTTGTTAGGTGCATGGTCTACCCAGATGACTGCAGCAGAGATGCCATAGTGATTGATGTTTATTTTCTAGACCTTAGGAAATAAGGATTACATTGAGTACAGTCCCAGCCATTATTTTGTGACCTCCTCCAATTACACAAAGCCTGAAGATTCAGATTTTATCTATATAATGCATTTTTTTAAATCAGATTTCATTTAGCGAGCACAGCCTACCTGTTGAATGTTTACAACTTTCATCCTAGCATTTGTATTCTGCAGCTAGCAGTTGCAATCCCTAGATCTCTGTAGTTGCTGGTATCATTCATTTTTAAATGGCTTAGAATGTTTCAGGTGGGCAATTTTAATGGTCTTCTGGTTAACCCTATCAAAAGGCTTACCATCTTAACTAGCAATTCACCAAATGATCACATTATTTGCTGCTATCAGACCATAGGAATCCTGTGGCAGTCTGACATGCTTGGTAAAGTCTAACCTACTTGGCTGAGCCTGGTGTTTGACAGATTGAAAACCCATGAAGCTCTTTGTACTGCAGTTTTCAGTAGGATTTTTCACTTTAGGGTTTAAAGACTATGGCTACTTTCAGACTGGAGCGGGTGGGCATCGGCGGTAAAGCGGGGCTATTTTTAGCGCCGCTTTACGGCTGTCTTATTGGCGTTATTCGGCCGATAGCGTGGCGGTTTTAAACCCCGCTAGCGGCCGAAAAAGGTTAAAACCTGTAGCGGCGCTTTGCTGGCGCTTTTCCAGAGCTTTGGCGGTGCTGCCCCATTGATTTCAATGGGCAGGGGCGTTTTAGGAGTGGTGTATACACCGCTCCTACATCACTGCAAAGATGCTGCTTTTTTGATTGTCCTGCAAGCGCACCGCTCCAGTGTGAAAGCCCTCCGGCTTTCACATTGGAGTGACAGGAGAGGCTCTTTACAGGCGCTATGCAGGCGCTATTTTTAGCGCTGTAGCGCCTGTAAAGCTCCTCAGTGTAAAAGTAGCCTATGGGGTGAATTTTTTAAAAAAAATTACAAAGCTATTTGTTCTGTAAAACTGCATGGACATTCGTTCTGTGCAAATGGAGGCCAAATCGAATGTTATTAGGCTATTTACGTCAAATGTTATTAAATCATAAAAAATAGAGTGGTTTGGGAAAATACTACTATTATGGTCACTAAGATAACAATCAAAATAAATATTTAATTTGGTCATGCCATAAGGCTACATTCATATCTGCCTTTTTGCCCAAGAGCGTATAGATGTGAGAAAATCCTTGCGGCGATTATCTGCGAGTGTCAGAAGAAAAGATTTCGCGCAATATTAAAAATAACAAAGTGAATGGACAAATTTTTTATATTGGATGTGTATCATAAATGTGTGAATCGCATGATAGTGGCAAATGGTAATGTTAACAATAAGCTAGTAATTGCTAGGGATCCAAATCTCAATAGCGTGACGTCTAGCTGAGAACATTATCCATAGATAATAAGGGTATCATAAATGTGCAAAATCGCATAAAAAGTGTACAGTGACAATGTGCAAAATCGCATAAAAAGTGTATAGTGACAATAGTGCTATTATTAATAAGCTAATTAATGTCAGGGATATAGATCTCAATAATACCGTTGACTGGGTGTGTTAACTAATCAAGTGAAGGAGAAAAAAATATTCACATAAAGGTCATAAATGAAGATAAGCATAAAATTAGATGAGATAAAAGCATGTGTAATTCTAAATGATAGTGCAAATGTGTTTAAAATAGCACACTTAGGACATCACTCAGTGTTCATAAAACATAGCAAGTGGATGGATGTCAGGTCTCTAGGGGACATAGGCAATTCTGCTGGGAGATGGTGGGTTAATTCGGAAAGTCTATGAATGGATGCCGTTTTCCTATTCAATTCAAGATGTGTGCCATAGATGGAGTATATAATTCTATTAGTGTTCAATCCTCTAATGGTCTCTTAGGACCCTCACCTCCAAAATGAAGTAAAACGGCATTCAGCAGTGCTGTATGGGTGGTTCTGGCAGCTGTCACCGAAGTCTCTGCTTTCTCTGTGTTAGATCTTTAATACATCTCTCCCTTGTATCTCCAGGATGGTTCACTCAAAAATAAAACAGAGATAGGGGAGGGGGAGAGAGAATGGAGGCTCCACTAGTGTATTAAAGCTTTTTTAAGCAGGGGTAATTTATTCAAAGGTGATGCTCTTACATTTAAAAAACAGGCAGAGTAATTGTAAAAAAGGTTGTGGCGTCCTGAGCGCCCTCTCACTTGTGCTTCAAACTGTGTTGTACCGCTCAGCCAATCCCTACGCGTTACGACACCGTCACGTGTCTTCATCTGGGGACATTCTGACATTTCTATTAAGTGTTGTGTGATAACACCTTAATTTTGCTGCAATATTATTGGTCACTTTTATGCGTTTATTTGTGACACTTCGCCACTTATTTTATTCATTTTCACATCTGACCAGCGCAAGGGACACCACTACACCGATTATCTGCGAGTGATCGATGGTGGACGCAGACTGACTGCATCCAGGGCCAATCACTCACAGGTAATCGCCACATAGTGAGTGGCTGTAATTAGCTGCGGGAGCTGGCAGCCACCCATTGCTTTCAGTGGGGCTGCCTCCCAAATCAGTGGGACCTGTTTATTTTCTCACATCTACATGCTGTCAGGCCAAAATACAGGTGTGAATGTGGCCTAATGCATTGGGCCCCTTTCACACAGAGAGTCTGATCAGATCCACCTGACAGTTTCTCAGGTGGACCTGCTCGGACGGTCTATTCACTTCTATGGACCATCGAGTGTGAACAGTCCTCATGTCCGTCTACACCCACCTACCTCCGCTCCGCAAAAAAAAAAAAATGGAAAGGGATCCGTCCTCCTCCGTCCAGGTGGATCGAATCAGAGTGAAGTCAGGTCTAAATGGACAGGGGAATCCATTTACTCCTGGCCACCCATAGAGCAGAACAGACTCTGCCCATGTCCACACTGCATACAATGAGCGGACATAAATGGCTCATCCGTCTTCTCTGCTCTGGTCAGCAGAGGATCAGCGTACAAATCCCCTGATGATCTCAACGGAGTCCGCCCTGTGTGAAAGGGGCCTTATTTTTCTGATTCACTCTATTCTGTATAAATGAATTACATTCCACCTGGAAAGAAAATAGCCTAATAACTCTTCATTTTGCCCCCCCATTCACACAGAACAAATGTACAAATGACAAATAGCTTAATATATATATATTTTTAATAAATGCACCAATGTTTTAAACATTTTTTATTCGCCAGAACAAAAGAACGGTCATCAATCACAAAATGTATACAGTAAGCCTTATTTAAAGGTACAGGGCAGCAGATCATATTACATCTTCTAATCATACATAACGCTATGTGAAAAAATAAGAGAACAGTAATCAGTAGCGTCATATAATGTCCGGTAAAACCACTCATATTTGGACCAGGGGGATGGAAAGAATTTTTTTGTTTTTTTGTTTTAGCTTTTTTTTTTAGTACACCTCTGTTTTGAGACGATTCAGCAGTAACCTGCCAAGATTTGAACTTCACATGGCCATCTTAAAGAGCTTGATTTACTAAAGGAAAATAGACTGTGCAGTTTAGTAAATGAGGTAAAGTTTCACTTTACAAACAATACCTAATCACTGCACTTGCAAAGTGCACAGTCTATTTGCCCTTAGTAAATATACCCCACAGTGGAACTATGCCTTCCAGTCCTTTACTGCCAGGGAAGCTGCCATCTTAGCCTCTACAATTGCCATGGTGAAGCACATGTGATAAGCTATGGGACCAGTCATTTGATGGCAGTTTGGTTGAGAGCACAAACAACTGTGACAGTTCTCATTCACAGCATACCTTGAATGTAAATGTTATGGGAAATCATTAATTGGCTATGTTTAGTTCCGCTTTAAGTCACATTCTTTGTTTCCCTTTTTAACCACTTACGGACCGCCGCTCGCCGATATACGTCCTAAATTTGAAGAGGAATATCGTTGTTATGCCAGTAGCTAGCTGCCATAACCCCAGTATCCTCTTCTTCGGCCAGCAGTCCGCTTTCCGATAATAGTGGTCTCTGCGGTGGATTTGACGCAAGATCACTGTTATCGGCGCCGGGAGGGGTCTCCCGCCGCGCTCCGGTGCCCTCCGCCGCTTACCGGAGCCGTCGGCAGTGGCGGAGGCGATCGGATCCTCTCACATCAGTGGCATGGAGACAAGTGAGGGGAAGATGGCCCCCACCCGTCTCCATACTATTGCAAGGTGGAAGCGACATCAAAACGTCACTTCCGCCTATAGCTCTTTAAAGGAACATTTTTTTTTTTTCTTCTTAAATGACAACTTTTTTTTTAATTATTATTGCATTTTAGTGTAAATATGTGATCTGAGGTCTTTTTGACCCCAGATCTCATATTTAAGAGGTCCTGTCATGCTTTTTTTCTATTGCAAGGGATGTTTACATTCCTTGTAATAGCAATAAAAGTGACACAATTAATTTTTTTTTTAAAGAACAGTGTAGAAATAAAAAATAAAAGGTAAAATAAATAAGAAAAAAAAATTGTTTTTAAATGTGCCCCGTCCCGCCGAGCTCACATGCAGAAGCGAATGCATACGTGAGTAGCGCCCGCATATGAAAACGATGTTAAAACCACACATGTGAGGTATCAATGCGATCGGTAGAGCAAGAGCAGTAATTCTAGCCCTAGACCTCCTCTGTAACTCAAAACATGCAACCTGTAGAATTTTTTAAATGTCGCCTATGGAGATTTTTAAGGGTAAAATTTTGTCGCCATTCCACAAGTGGGCGCAATTTTGAAGCATGACATGTTGGGTATCAATTAACATTATCTTTCACATTATAAAAAGAATTGGGCTAACTTTGTTTTATTTTTTAATTTAAAAAAGTGTATTTTTTCCAAAAAAAGTGCGCTTGTTAAGACCCCTGCGCAAATACGGTGTGACAGAAAGTATTGCAATGACCGCCATTTTATTCTCTAGGGTGTTAGAAAAAAATGTATAATGTTTGGGGGTTCTAAGTCATTTTCTAGCAAAAAAACCTGTTTTTAACTTGTAAACAACAAATCTCAAAAAGAGGCTCGGTCCTTAAGTGGTTAAACCTGCGCATGAAAAAAAAAATGCCAGTTGAAGACTTGTTGTTTCCTTTAACAACCTCATTGAATATCTAAAGTGTTTTGATTCTGCATCAGTTTCGTTAAGATGTTCCAGATGAGGTCAGGGGAATGTTGTCATTAATGGCTAATAATAAGTTTAATCTGTTGCTTTGATGTCTTGGCAGATGTTTAAAGGGTTACTTTATTGTTACACAGTGCTACTTTTTTTCGTAACGTTCATCTTGTTGCCTTATGGTGTACTTTGTGTTTTGATATAACATGTAAAGTAATTATACTTTTTTTATTCTTGTATTGGGCTGTGATGTTCCATTATAAAAATAAAACACTGCTGGTACTCAAACCCACAGGTGCTCACACACACACATCTTTGGAGCTGGCCATATTTACACATTACAGATATCTTTAGTTGAGTCTATGGGCTGAACTAAAGAAATCTAACAGCATATTTTGGATGAATCTCCTGCTATGGATCATTGTATTCTAATGCCCCGTACACACGGTCGGATTTTCCGACGGAAAATGTGTGATAGGACCTTGTTGTCGGAAATTCCGACCGTGTGTAGGCTCCATCACACATTTTCCATCAGATTTTCTGACACACAAAGTTTGAGAGCAGGATATAAAATTTTCCGACAACAAAATCCGTTGTCGGAATTTCCGATCGTGTGTACACAAATCCAACGCACAAAGTGCCACACATGCTCAGAATAAATAAAGAGATGAAAGCTATTGGCCACTGCCCCGTTTATAGTCCCGACGTACATGTTTTACGTCAGAATGATCGGATTTTCCGACAACTTTGTGTGACCGTGTGTATGCAAGACAAGTTTGAGCCAACATCCGTCGGAAAAAATCCTAGGATTTTGTTGTCGGAATGTCCGAACAAAGTCCGACCGTGTGTACGGGGCATAACAGTCGATCTGATCTGATTGGATGCAAGCATTGTTCCGGCCAACAATTTTCAACTAAAGTCCTGGGCATTGATTCGGGTGCTGACCTGGGTGTTGCCGACAGGGCCAACCACAGAAGGAATTTCCACCGATTCAACAGGAATTGTCCAAAATGCATTACTTGTACAGCCAGCTGGCATCATGCAGCTGTAATTGAAGTAAAGTGCCGCTCACAGTATGTTAGCACAGGTAAAGAAGGTGTGTGCAAAAATTGCCACCAACATGATTTTCATGGAACATAAAAGATGCAAGTGAAGAAAAAATGTTTTTAAACATCTTGCAGAAAGGAAATATAATGTGTGTTCAGTTACTTTTAGATATACTGTATGTGTACAAATTGATCAGATTGATATACATAAATTATATTTTAAATAATTGTAGCATGTTTCTGTGCATAGTTTGCAACTGTATGTAAACATTAATCTATTATATTTGCTCAATATGTCTGATTTTTGCTTTGCAAAGCTATACACAGTGGTTGTGCTTTACTGTTTTATCGTGTGTAACTCTATGACTTGGATGACTCACTCTAAACATTCACATTCCCTGCCAGGCAGATGTCTCAACAGTTGTTAAGCTGGCCATACGTGGAAAGAAATTCGGCCAATTCAGCGGGAATTGGCTGAATGTCGATCCATGTAAGTCCGTTCCTGTGCATGAGCAGTCACTCTATCAGTCAACTTCACATGTACTGCATGATGGTTAATTCTTGCTCGATTAGCATACACAGTCAATAGGCTGTAGCGCTGATCACTGTGTTATGACGGTGGGGGAGACCTGCTGTCAGAATACAATGACACAGTGGGGAGGATTCCCACATCCACATGGAATGTGTGGATGAGGGAATCGGGTCATTCAACCACCTGGTTTAACAAAAAATTGTCCTATGTATAGCCAACATTAGGCAGAGTCATTGTTGAGGCTAATGTACCGTGCGTAAATTGACTAGTCGACAAATCTCTACATATTAAGTACATGTAAACCCAATCTCTAAAATATATGAGCTGTAAGATATTACTGTTATTTTAAAAGTTTAAAGACACCCTCTACCACAACTAATTGTTTAAACGGATTGTGGACCACATCCCTGATACATAGAGTCAAAACATGAATTCCTCAGATTGGGACTTTGAACCGGGCCACAAACAGTTTGATGGTAAAAAAATATATTCAAAATTTATTACACATTGATAATATATAGCAACATGAACATGGGGATATATGCAACAAACACAAATATTGGGAGCAGAAATGGAAACCAGCTGCAAGGAAAAGCCCAGAGCTTTGTCAGACAGACAGAACATCCAACGCGTTTCGAAAAACAAAATGCAGATCTTCTTCAGGGACAGAGGGCTTGCGGGTTCCCGATCTGTAGCTTATATCCCAAATGTTGATGCTCCACCCATAAAGACAAAAAACATAACTCAAAAATTAAAAGAAAGCTATGTCCCTCAGAGCAGCGCACAAGCAACAGAGAACATGAATGACATCAGCCAGGGGTCTGTATATTGTGGGATGGTCTTATTATATAACTTAGTGGTATAACTCTATATAGACCGTAGCTAAAGAGGAGAGGTAGAATAGTACTTTCCCCTTGATGCAGGTCTGGTTGATAGAGAGTGTGTATCAAAAGTTATTAAATCATCCAGAACATCAAGGGTTAAAGATGGTTGTATCCATCAGCCAGATATCTGGATGTGCCTTATGGATCCTAAAGTTGGAGTCAAAATGATGTGGCTGGAGATGTGGCTGGTGGTGTCTGGCAAGGTAGAGCAGGTCCTCTTGCCTCCTCTTGACTGGAGTTGAGAAACACTGGTATAGAAGATGGTGGCATGGGTCATCGAGCAGCAACAGGCTACACCACACAATGCTGGATTTGTTGGGCATGCGAGTATGCTTCTTGAGGACCTGTTCGCCCCCTATGAACCGAAGCACTGTTTGCATTTCTGCTATGGACCTGTTTATTCAGCAATAACTTTGTCTTACAACAATTATTTCCCCCCCCCCCCCGCAATCCCTGGACAATAAAATGCAACAAAACTAAACAAAATTCACGTTTTCTTTATTTTGAGCAGTGTTAGTTTAAAACTAAAAAGTGTTACTTCACAGAAAATGTGTTCAATTTATTTTGCAATTCATCCTGTTTAAAATGACACTAAAACTATGATTCTGGTACAAAGCATTGCAAAATTATTTACAAATTTAAATAAAGTGTTTGTTTTTTTTTGCACCTTTTTTTTAAATGTGTAAAAATATTAACAAACAAAACAAAAAAGTTTAAATATTAATCGTTCATAAAATAGAAAGAAACAAAAAATCAGCAGGAAAATAATAGTTCAAGAGAGAAGGAAACAAAAGAGTTAATTAGAGCTGATTAGCACAAACCAAGGGTTAATAAGAGGTTGAACCGAGGAACATTTTATTAAAAAAGAAAACAAAAAAACTTTTTTTACTTATGAGGTTGCTTTAACTGACATCATCTGCAGATCTAAGTTTATTCCTGTGATCTTCAGCTGAATGAACAGAAAGATACAAATGTAAAGATATGTTGCTTTGTATCTTTGTATAATCACTTTTGAGTAATGTTGTTTATAAACTGAGTATTCTGTAATACTGACTTGTTTGGATATTCTGTAATACTGACTTTGATCACAGTCGGCAAGGTATACTAGGTGGGGGGGAGGGGTCTGAGGTTCCAGGACCCAGATGTCCTGTGTACAATTTATTTTGATACAATGATGTCTTCTTTGCAATTGGTAGTATGCCCAAAGTCTGCAACGAGTTAAGCAAACTATCAATTATTCAGTTAGGCTCGGTTCACACAGGGGCGGCACGACTTGCAGGTCGCCTCACCGAGGCGACCTGCACACGACTGCCACGGCGACTTGCAAAACGACTTCTGTATAGAAGTCTATGCAAGTCGCCCCCAAAGTAGTACAGGAACCTTTTTCTTAGTCGGAGCGACTTGCGTCGCTCCGATTAGAACGGTTCCTTTGTACTGAACGGGACGCTACTTGTCAGGCGACTTGGTCACCTGACAAGTCGTCCTAGTGTGAACCGGCACTTAGGGTTTACATTTACGTTATTTAAAATAAAAGTAATTAAAATGCAAGCTTGTTAAAGTGTTGCATCAAAAATGACTGTTCGGTAAATGCTATAACTCAAAATGAGTGCTCAAAATATACTTTATATACCCTTGGAGTGCAATCCATTATGTAAAAAGATGAGTAAAATCTAAGTATATCTAAAGGCAAAACTTTTGTTTAGTTTTGGATAGACTTAAGAGGGATTAGAACCCCTGACAGGTTTTTATTGCTGTCTGTCCCCTTATTAGGGAGATTCAGCTTCTCCATTTGTCTTGTTTACTGTTGTCACTGAGAGTGAAAGTAAAAGAAAATCCCAAATTTTGAGTGATCACCAGAACAGAAATAGAGGGTAAATCTTCCAATGGGGATACTAGTTCCAGTGACCCCGGTGACAACCACAGACTCCCTTACTTCCTGTTTGGCTATGGGACAGAGAGTGAAGGAAAATCTCCCCAATGGGACACAGATGTTGAAAACTGCCAGAGGTCATCTTAAAAAAAAAAGTTATGCGATTTCTTGTTGTCAGGGTAAGCGTATATTATAGGTAAGCTTTAAACATAGATTTTTTTTTCTTAACCCAAACCATAAGCTCTGCCTTTGTCATGTCACAGAGTAGTGTTGGGAAAGTTTAGTTGTACCACCGGACAATCACAGGTAAACACTTTGATCTGTTTTAGAAAGTTAACACACTCTTTGTATCTCAACATTTCCCCTTTTTTTGTCGTTGAGAAATTGTATACAGTAGCTGCTAATTTACATAAATGATCTACTGCAAATGATAAAGTGCTATATGAAGACAGAACTGCCCTTCATTCTAGAGCAACAGAAATGAGATTTATTTAGGTATGATTTAATATCATTAAGATGCATTGCTTGACCTGGAAAGTCTTTATTCTGTGTGCACTTCTTGAATGCCCTCTAGTGTTTGTATTACATTACTGTTTCTTAGGACATTCAGCCTTCTGTTTACATTCTTCGAGTGCATCTTCTTTGTAACGCACACTTCAGACAATGCTTTCAAAGGTACTAGGGTAAGCAGGGAGATATCCTAAGATTTAAATGTTTTATATTGGTGTTCACTGTCAGCGGACCCTATTACACCAAAGCCTTCCTAGAACAGAAGTCCCCATCAGTCCAACAAGTGTCCTACAATGCTCGCTCGTTCACTCTACTGTTTGTGTGTATACTGTATAAAAAGATTTAAATGCAACATTGCCAGCCTCATCCGCTCTTCTGATTTGAACTACAAGCACCTTTTCCTCCCTTCATCTTCTAAATAGAGAGGTGGAGTTTTGTAGTTGACAGAAGATAGCTGGGAAAGCAGACAGTGTTGTTTAACTGCTTCGATACAGGGCATTTTCACCCCCTTCCTGCCCAGGCCAAGTGTTGTTTAACTGCTTCGATACAGGGCATTTTCACCCCCTTCCTGCCCAGGCCAAGTGTTGTTTAACTGCTTCGATACAGGGCATTTTCACCCCCTTCCTGCCCAGGCCAATTTTCAGTTTTCAGCACTGTCACATTTTGAATGACAATTGCCCAGTCCTGCAACACTGTACCCATATGAAATTTTTATCATTTTTTCCCACAAATAGAGCTTTCTTTTGGTGGTATTTGATCACCTCTGCGGTTTTTATTTCTTGCGCTATAAACAAAAGAAGTGTGACAAGTTTGAAAAAAACTAAATATTTTTTACTTTTTGCTATAATAAATATCCCAATTTTTTTTTTTTCTTAAAGAAATTTTTCCTCAGTTTAGGCCGATATGTATTCTTCTACATATTTTTGGTAAAAAAAATGGCAATAAGCGTATATTGATTGGTTTGCACAAAAGTTATAGCTTCTACAAGATAGGGGATAGATTTATGGCCTTTTTATTATTATTGTTTTTTTTTTACTAGTAATGGCAGCGATCTGCAATTTTTTATCATGACTGTGACATTGCAGCGGACACATATGTGTTCTTCTACATATTTTTGGTTAAAAAAATCACAATAAGCGTATATTGATTGGTTTGCGCAAAAGTTATAGCGTCTACAAAATAGGGGATAGATTTATGGCATTTTTATTATAATTTTTTTTTTTTTTACTAGTAATGGCGGCGATCTGTGATTTTTATCGTGACTGTGACATTATGGTGGACACATCGGACACTTTTGACACTATTTTGGGACCATTCACATTTATACAGCAATCAGTGCTATAAAAATGCACTGATTACTCTATAATGTCACTGGCAGGGAAGGGGTTAACACTAGGGGGAGATAAAGGGGTTAAATGTGTTACCTAGGGAGTGATTCTAGCAGTAGGGGGAGGGGACTCAAAAGTCAGATCAGTGTTCCTCTGTACTGGGAACACACGATCGGTCTCCGCTCCCCTGACAGGCTGTGGATTATGGTTGCCCGGCGGACATCGCTTCCGAGTGTCGTGGCGGGCACGCGCGCGTCCCTCCTGTGGACGTCATTTGACAATAGCCGGAATGTGAAGTGGTTAAAGTATCAGTTCAGAGCTCAGAAAGTTTCAAGGTCACTGGAATTTTGGCAAGATCTACAGATATTTTTCTGGATTTACAGAATATGTACTTGACTGAAAAAGGCCCCAAAACAAATGCAACCACCATATCTAAGGTTTAATTAGCTGCAAGTTTTTTTTTTCTTGGGTTTATATATCCTTTAAGTGCATTTTTAGTGGCCACTGATGTCTGTAGAGGAACATTCTAGAGGTTGTTACCAGCACTATGTGGGCTAAAGTACTGCACACCGCAGTATGATTTTAGGGGATGCTTTATACAGTGCAATGAGAAAGAACCCGGAAAAGGAAACAGAAAGGTGTAAGAACATTTTCTCAGGCCTCTTGGAGTCTAAGAGCCCTTTCACACTGGGGCGGGGGGCGGTGTCGGCGGTAAAATGGCGCTATTATTAGCGGCATTTTACCGTCGGTATGCGGCTGCTAGCGGGGCGGTTTTACCCCTGCTAGAGGCTGAGAAAGGGTTAAATACCACCGCAAAGCGCCTCTGCAGAGGCGCTTTGCCGGCGGTATAGCCGTGCCGTCCCATTGATTTCAATGGGCAGGAGCGGTAAAGGAGCGGTATACACTCCGCTCCTTCACCGCTCCGAAGATGCTGCTGGCAGGACTTTTTTTACCGTCCAGCCAGCGCATCGCTCCAGTGTGAAAGCCCTTGGGGCTTTCACACTGGAATGAAAGCAGCGGCACTTTCGGGTCGGTTTGCAGGCGCTATTATTAGCGCAATAGCGCCTGCAAACCGCCCCAGTGTGAAAGGCTCTAAAAGACTGTCAATCCTGCCATAGAGTCATGGGGGAGGAGGGTGGGTATTTACTAAAGAGAGAACACAAAATCTCTAGCTGTGCATAGTAACCAATCCGCTTCAGCCTGTTCAATTAGGCTTTGACGATAAAACCTAGAAGCTGTTATTTTCGTGAGAAATCATCCCCCAAAGTCTGCCGGCCAACCAACATTTTAAGAATGCTGATCTAGTCCCATGCAGTTCTCACTGTTACCCACTGCTATCCTCCAGGTCACTAATGCAGTGACTTGGAAGTTATAAGGAGAAACTATCAACTGCTGTGGGAGACCAAGTCGATCAGCACTACCGAAAATGTTGGTTCCACAGTGGCCAGCACTTCCCTGCCCTTTAAGAGGTTTCAGATTCCGGGAGGGCAGGGTTCATGATCATGTGAGCGCTGTGATTGGCTGTCATGGCGTTCACGTGATCAGAAAGCTTCCGATCACTTCTTAGCCGCTGGTAACTGTGCCAGGAGCTAGCTGAGTCTGCTAATTGGTATGCAAATATGAGGCCGCTCGGCACAGAGGCCCACCTGCCGAGAGGCCAATATATTTGCGTACTGTTGGCGCCTAGGAGTTAAATGACACATCAGAGTAGAATTCCAGCCTAAACCTAACTAGTCCTAAAAGTGCCCCGTCCTTCCTTCTAACACCTATGCTGACTAACCTGTGTAAGAAAGATGTATACACTTATCTATTTTCAGCCCGCTCCAGTCTGGTTATGTGATCCCTTGTGTCAGCCAGTGGCGGCTGCAGGGGAGAGGAGATAGCACTCGACAATAGCTGGGAATTCGAGGAGTGGTGACATCACCTATAGGCTCCCATGTGCCACCCATGGCTGGTGCACCCTACTCTCCCCTGCAGCCGCATTGGCTGACATGGTAGCCCAACCACCTGACCGAATTGAAACAGGCTGAGAATAGGTAAGTATTTAGTAGTCATTAGGTTTAGGCTGTAATTCTACTTTAAATAACACAGGTTACAACACACCAGTGTATTGTAGCATAATCTTTGAAACCAGACCAAAATCAGAAGTAAATAATAGGTTACAATCAAATAATAATTATTCATTATTGTGTAATGTTGTTTGTACAGGAAGTCTGGCAAATAGAATCTTTTTAAATGGTTACAGCGGACATCAGCTGCTTTAATTTAATAGCTGTTTAAGTGAATGGTGGCAAACAATCAATAATTATAGTTTTATCACAGTGAATTAAAACATGGGATTTCTGATGATGGTGTATAAATGTATTCTTTTTGAAACCTTAGTAAAATGAAGAAACAGTGGGCTTTATGAAAGCTAATATATGTTTTATTCAACCAGCAGGCTGCATGTGTAGGTTTCCAGCTGATGGCAACACATAATAAAATAAGGAGAAAAAAAAAATCATTTTTACATTTGTAAAATATCAAAGCCGTAGTCATTGCTGCTTTACTTTATAGGCTCTGCCAAGCACTATTTACATCTAAATCCCACTGAAAACCTACAACTCTTCCTGTGAAGGAAATTACTTTTTATGGACTCCGCATGTTTACCTGCTAAGTACAATTGGAAGAATAAAAAAGTAGATCCTTTATGTAAGTGCTACTACTCCTCATTATTTTATTGCAGGTACGAATAAGAGCCCTGGTCCTGTGAAGTAATGAGTATGTCCTCTAACATGGTATATAGCCCATTCATTCAAACCAACGAGGATACAGTGTGCAGTACAGGCAGCGCTAAATAGAAGGAATGTAAACACAGAAGGATGCCACAGCACTGTAACGGAGGTAAGCCACTGTGATGTGGGGCAGCACAGTGGCTTAGTGGCTAGCACTTCTGCCTTGCAGCATTGGATTCCCCAGTTCATATCCCATCCAGGACACTATCTGCATTGCATTTGCATGTTCTCTCTGTGTTTACATGGCTTTCATCTTGGTACATCTTGATTTCCTCCCAAACTCCAAAGTGAGCAGTGGTCAATATTCCAATAACCCCCAATGTAAAAAGGTCACCTCTACGCTGGCCAATATTGTATTTATTGTATATGTATCTATTTATTTTAAGACTATTATTATTTTGTTGTATAGAACAGGTGGTGGTTTAAAAAAAGTTCTGTGCTGGGTGTCAAATACACTAGATCAGTGGTTCTCAACCCTGTCCTCAAGTACCCCCAACAGGCTATGTTTTGGGAATTTCTCTTAGATAAAATAGCTGTCCAAAATACCAAGCCATATACTCTGATTTAGAGCACCCGTGCAAGATGAAGGAAAATCTGCAAACATGGCCTGTTGGGGGTACTTGAGGACAGGGTTGAGAACCACTGCACTAGATGATACATCAGCATGATCAGTAAGTTGTACAAAGTTTAAATTAAAAGAATAAAGCATATGTGGCCTACCTAGTGTATTTGACACCCGTGCACCTGATTTGCACCTCAATTGTTGAACATGGACACGCCAGGCCCCCTGATGTGAGCCGCGGCCACAGCAAGTGTGAACCCAGCCTAAAACTTGATACTTATTTCAGTGGTTCCTTCTAAGGTAAAAAGTTTGAGAAAGGCTGGCTAATAGAAGATTGTTACAGTAGCTCAGATGTATTTTTTTAAGCAGTCTGTAGGAGCAACACACTAATAAAAAAGCATAAAAGGTTTCTCCTATTATCATGTTTATCAGTACTCATACATCATCATTTCTTTTGGTGCAAGGTTGACTTTACATGGACATTGCCCTCACTTTGAACCCTGGTGGAGAGAGTTCTTCATCTGGTCCCTCATATCACCACAGTTCTATGGGGTCCAGTTAATTTTAACACCCACTCATATGTTTCTTTTGTCTTTCAGTTGCCTAGTGAAAGGATGGTTTCCTTTTGTGATAAGCACAGAGATTTTGTAACATAATGAATAATGCGTATGTGTTTGTGATAACAAGGACTTGATATCCAGACACACTGGCATGTGTTTGTTATCTCTTGGAAACAATCCTGTACCTGGCCCTAATCTCACAAATCATGATCAAGCTTTCTGTGATTTTTTTTTTTTTTTTTTTTGCAACCCAAACTCCAATTTTGAAAGTAAGAATTAAAACTTCTTTGAGGTTGTTATTGTTGCATCTGCATTGTGGAGATTTCCCTTCACTGCCTGTCCTAGTCACAGGAGGTCAGAAGGACAGGAAGTGATAGGAATTCTCCCCACAACAAAATCAGACCACAGCAAAATCATCTTTCTTTAGTAGGATAGGAAGAGATTGGACCCCCCCTTTTCCTCATTTATTGTCCTGGTTTTAGAGGTATAGAGTGAGTAAAATACGTAGATAAAAGAAGCATTTATACATTAGTATATGAATATGTGAATGTGACAAGGAAAATGTAAAACTGTAAAATAAATTGTAGACCTCATAAAATAGAAATCTTACAAAGAATATTTGATGGACTAACAGTATTTTCCCTAACCCCCTACACTTTTAAGGCCAAAAGTATTTAGAAAATTGACCATCTCACATATATGTATATGGACAAAAATATTGAGTTCAGGTTTTTTTAGGGTGCGGCATACAAAGACATTTTAGATAAATGGCCACATCCACGTGGGGTTTACTCCAAAACTTGGACTCTATGGAACATGTTCATATATTCTGAGGAGGGGAAGTCTCTTCTCGCGGTAAGTTCTACTGGCGGTTATATATAAGACTGATTTTCTAAGAAACCTTTCCCCTTCAGCCCCCCCCTTTTTTTTTTCTTCGATCTTTTTTCAGCCTCTCCCATCTTCTATTCTCCTTCTTTCTCTTCTCGGCTTTCTTGGCCTCTACTTTTTCTCTTCCCAGGCTATTTATTTGGTTTAGCCTTAGGGAAGAGTCAAAATATTCAGCAGAGTTCCACATTATCTGTTAAACTTCAGACCCCATTCACACAGGGGCAACACGACTTGCAGGTCGCCTCAGCGAGGCGACCTGCAAACGACTTCCGCGGCGACTTGCAAAACGACTTCTGTATAGAAGTCTATGCAAGTCGCCCCAAGTCGCCCCCAAAGTCGTACAGGAACCTTTTTCTAAGTCGTCCCTGTGTGAATGGGCTCTTAGAGGTCCTGCCTCAGTTGTTAATCTTTGACCTTCCGATCTCCGAGGTGACCCTACGTTACTATAGTCATCATATGTGTTACCTGTTATATGCTGTAACTGTCAAGAGGGTGCATTATGTACTTGATATTTGGGCATTACTGTGTTTGCCTTGTAATCTTTTATGTGGATGGAACCTGCTGTTTTGTAAATCAAAATTTGAAAAAAGAAATGGGTATATCAAATCTTGTGACACCATTATTTTGTTCCAGCATGATTTGGCCTGTGTGCATAAAGCTAAGTCCAATAAGACCCGGTTTGCATATAGAGTAACCTCAACCATATTGAGCACTTTTGAGATAAAGTGGAACAATGATTGTGAGTCAGTTCTTCTCATTTAGTAAGGAAAGCTTTACCAGAAGAGTGGAGGCTGTTATAGTCAAAAATGGTGTTTAGGAGATGTACAGAAACTATTGGCTATATAGTTCATTAGTGTGGTTTTAAAGATAGCTTTCCCAAACCAAAGTTCAGCTAGGGAAAAAGTGTGTTTTCACTGAAGACTTCAATCATCTGCATACATATTCACCGCTGACTGGTCGATTGTACAGTATATAGTAAAGCACAGTTTTTACTCTTAATCACTTGGTCTTGTTAATCATTTAGTGCTCATGTTTCTTTGTAATCCTCCACATAGAGCGTATGCCCTCTGCCTGCAGAGATTTTCCCATCTAGTTCTAGTTACCCGGAACATTAAAAATGTATTTTATGCGCTGCTTAACTTGGAGCGAAAAGTACCATATACATAATTAAACTGGGAGCGTTTTGTATGAAAAATACTCTGCATGAACTGATAACATTTTTCTTCTCACATTTTAATTCTATTTTATTTATGCAAATTAAAGCTGGCTAGCATGAGTGAATCCCTGAATGCTTGATTATTGAAACTGAATGCAATATTGGCTGGGTGCAGTATTTCATTAATTGGGATTTTTATTTCTGTGCTTTTTCCAAGTCTTAGATTAAAATAGCTTAATGTTAACATGGAACTAAGGTCACAGACTGCAGTATGCAAAGGTGTAGATGTATTCTATAGTTTTCAGGACAACTGTTTTACATAGCATAGCAAAATGAATGTAGTGTATATACTTTATGTTTGATGTTATTCCTTTTTATTAAAAAATAAGGCTGATTACAGAAAAAAAAGAGAAGTGAATCACAGTGGTATATTAACCATAAACCATATGAGGTTCAAAAATGAAAATGTTTGTCCAAGTATGCGTTTACTAGATGTGTTTAATTTGGTAGGAGAGATACCTAGAGCAGAACTCAACTGTATCTGAGCAACATAAACTGAAAATACTATTTAAACCATTTTTAATATTCAAAGCAAACTCAGTCATCTTTTTGTCTCCATACTTCATTGTCAGGAAATCACTTTGGAAAAATACCCCTCGTTTTTTAGCTGTGGCTATTTTGAGTAAGGGCAAAGGATTTATGTAGCATTTTTTTTTCCTGGAATCTATCTGCCCTTACTGTTAAGACATACCTAGAAAATCGTGTGCATGCACAGTACAATATACACAGGCTGCCAGTACATTTTTGCAATCATGCAGACAGGAGGGCGTGCATAGCTGAGAATGCCCCTCCTTCCAATAAAATAAAAAATGCCCTTGATGACTCCTGCGATGTATGAAACCATTTTGACTTAGGCCAGAAACCAGAAAACAACTGAAGACATGTACAAAAAAAAAAGGTTTAAAATAAGTGAATATAATTCCTAACTATTTACTGTAGCTAGCAGCTTTAGAATTAAAAATAGTCAATGTTGATTGAGTAAGTTTCCGCTTAAGAGTATGGCCAGGACCCAGAACAGTATGGCCAGGACCCAAAACTTAGTATGGAACCTGTCAGGTTTTACCGTTGTCAGAAGCTCCAATAGAGAGATTTTCCTGAACTTTCGGCTCTGGTGACAACCTTTCGTCAAACTGGAAGTGATGGAAAATCTGCACCAGGGAAACAGACAAGAATAAAAATCTGACAGACGTTTTTAGCATTCTCCTACATAAAGTGTTAGCAAACTCTACCTGTGGAAAATAAAATGTAGCAGCAGACCTTATTTTGATGCATGTTTCTAGTACCCTTTTTCTGTTCAGCTTCTGTTTGTTGCACAATTAGCTTTTACAGTGGAGTGTAACTCATTTCTACCTTATAGGGTGGCTCCTGTTTCCTTACAGGGTCTTCTTGGAGCCACCCTGAGATGCACACTGCTGGCAGAGGTTTTTCTCAGTCTGTGGGTATGCATGCGCAGTGTGGCAGGGGACTCCCTCTTATTGTGCCTGCCCAGGTGCTGTGTTTATGGCATGCAAGTACAATATGGTCAGGGCCCTTGGCATTGTGCCTACATGCACTGTTCTGGAGGTGCACATAAACAGTGTGGCCAGGATTCTTTAAAGGGAATGCATGCACAATGTGATGAGTGGGCAAGGAATTGCAGGACATGTAGTTCAAGAACATCATATCAAAACCATTCCCCAGTGCGTGCCTCCTGACCCAAAGTGCAGAGGAAGCACGGCAGAGAGAAACACAGTCTGGAGATTTTCCAAAATTCAAATGTGTTTTTGCTGAAAATGAGAGGATACATATTTGTTTAATAGGTAGTTACATTGAGATTTTGGCAAAACATTTATTTACACTAATGGTTTAATACTAGTTCATGCCTATTAATCTGAACAATCTTGAATTTTGTAAACTCACTTTTTTAAGTACTACCTTGAATTACATTATCAATATGCCCTGTGTCACACATTTCACGGAGCCCACTTTCTGAACTACAGAGGTGCTAAGAGGAGGAGTTTCAAGAGGCGGAGTCGGTACAGGAATCACTGTTGGCTGGAAGCAAGGTACCATGGGATAGGTAGTCCTTAGTGAGTTAAAATTAAATGCAGAGAGGAAGCTGCAAATGCTTGCAAGGAAATCAGGAAGTTGTGGAAAGAGATTTTTCAAGAAATACTTATACTGGATTGTGCAATGGGGGGAAAACACTGCGCTAAACAAATATACAAAAGGCTGCTAAACACTCAAAGTTGAATAGGAATAGGAAAAAATAGTGTAGCGCTCTAAAGTGCAAATGCCAAAGTGCAATAATATGTGATTACAAAGCAAATAATATGAGTGTAAAAGTGCAAATGCCAGTACATATAGTGAGACGTGATTGGGATTACCCAGTATTATAAATGTAATTGTAATTATAGAACAGGTATATAAAGCACAGGAAGTGCATGCGTAATAAGGTGAAAATAAATCATAAAAAGTCCAAAGAAATAAAGTGGTAGATAAGATGAGCTGCTTTCTGTCAGGTTGGTACCAAAACAATAGACATCAGAAACAAGTTGTCTGTAGTAATTTTAGAGTGATAAGATGGGTACTCTTACCAGCTGTTGTGGACCCACGTCATGTGGGGTGCAGTAAATGCTGGGCCCGACGCGTTTCGACACTAAAGGTCTTCAACAGGCACAGCATTTACTGTTATTTTCTATTGTGAATAAAGTATGAGTTTATGAGATTTGCAAATCATTGCATTCTGTTTTTAAGTAGATTGCACACAGCGCCCTAACTTTTTGGGAATTGGGGTTATAGATATTATATAATTTCCTATCTATTTACTAATGCTAGCATCATAAGAATTAAAAATAGAAAATTGAGAGAATGAAGTTCCGATTTAGGAACAGCTTAATGGTGGCCTTAGATCTTTCAGTAGCAGCCTCTCCACCATGGTTCATTCAATTACCTGAAACAATTGAGAAAATAGAGCTCTAATCCTCCAAATTGGCATAATATCATCTGAAATATCACTATGTACAACTACAATAACAAAATTGGTGTTACATGTTGGGAAAGGGATCAGGGCCAGAACTTATCAGCCCTTCCCCATACACGGTAGGCTTCTGGGACATAATCCTATCTTAATGCAACATATGCTGGCAGATAAAACCATCAAACTTGGCAGAGTTCTCTGAATCACAGGTACTTAAAGTGAGTGTATTTTTTTTTAGTTAAAAATAACAAACATGTTATACTTACCTGCTCTGTGCAGTGGTTTTGCACAGGGCAGCCAAGATCCTCCTCTTCTCGGGTCCCTCTTCGGTGCTCCTGGCCCCTCCCTCCTGTTGACTGCCCCCACAACAAGCAGCTTGCTATGGGGGCATCTGAACCGAGTCACAGTACCCTGTGTCCATTCAGACACGGAGCCGCACCCCCGCCCCCTTTCTCTCTTCATTGGCTGACTGACTTAGATTTACAGCAGTGGGAGCCAAAGGCACCGCGCTACTGTCTCAGCCAATGAGGAGGGGAGTCCTGGGCAGCTGAGACACTCCTGCAACATTGCTGGCTCTAGATGGGTTCAGGTAAGTATTAGGGGGGCTGAGGGGGGCTGCTGCACACAGAAGGCTTTTTATCTTAATGCATAGAATGCACTAAGATAAAAACCCTTCTCCCTGTACTACCACTTTAACAATTAAAAACTCGCTTATTTCAAATGGATATTCTTTGGTCCAAATGTTACAATTCTAGACAGTGATGTCTAAACAGGTAAAGAAAGGAATTTGCAGCATGAAGGGCAGGTGGAATATTTATGTATTTTTTTTATTTTAGTCCATATATTACAATGTTTACCATATATTTAATGTCTACACAGTATACTTACATTATTTTTCAGTTTACTTTAAAAAAATGACATAGGAAAAAAAAGTGGGAATATTTTAAGCCACCAGTCAGATCTTTTCTATTTCTTCCTAACCTAGATTAGTAATGATGGTAGAATAGATTTTATTCACGTAAACCCTAATGCAGGTTGTCCTGTGTTGTTTTAATATATGATATATATTGTTGGTGTTGTGGTTTCAAGGAAAATATCACCTTTAAAAAAAAAAAATTGTAAATGAAAGCCTTTTTGCGGGTAAAAAAAAATGTACTTTTTTTTTTTTTTAGTAGGAGCCTGTAAAGCATTTCACCTATGATCAGCACATCACTGGTGCAATCTCAGGCTCCTGCAGATTTTCAATGCCATTATGGTAAATATAGCCCTGAGCATGCAGTTAGTACAAAAAAGAGTTTTATTTGTGGGTGATCAAAAGTATGTTTAGTTGTTGTAGCTAGGGTAGATTTAAGCCCCAGATACTTTACATATTAAAAAGTGGATAGTATTTTCAATCATGTCAGATATTGAATCATGAAAGATAGTAACCATGGTTTAAAAATAAGCAAAAAACTTTATCGTTCTTAAAAAAAAAATCTTGCAAAACTATGCTCTTTGTAGTCAGACAATACACTGCACATTCTAAATACAAAAACCTGTGATCACTTGCTGTTCCTGTCCAGAAGATTGACTTCTGTAATATGCAATCTCAAGACCTGCCATTGTACTTACAATCCATTTTATCTATTTTAGGTCCTGCATGAATAATTCTTGTCTGTTATTTTGTCACGGTTTAGTGCTTTCTTCTTTTTTTATACAACAGATGCATATAATAATATGGTAATCTTTTATAAAATATATGCAGATTTAAATTGACTTGGATTATTCTCTTAGGGCTGAAATACACTATTAAATGTATTAGCACATTTAGTTGACCTCAATTTTAAATGGCACCCTAATGCAGCTCCAATGCACTTGTGTTGCAGCACAGAATAATGTACTACCATGCAATGTGGTATGCTGCATTGGGAACAATGCTGCATGCCCATGTTTTGCTCCATTCCTATGGCAGCAGCTCCAGTGTTGGCATCCCATTCACAATTATTAGGCCGTGTTTATGAAATGCACAGTAATGCATGACACAATATGCATTCATGCAATGCACATGAACAGAAAGGTGTGAAAGGATCCTTTTTTTATAAGTAGAGCTGTATTGTTATTTTGCCATGTAATTTGATATGTACGTGAACCATATTACTGTATAATAAAGGTAATCGGCACTGGGGTTGCTGGTTTGAATCCCAACCTTGGCACTACCTGCCTTTAGTTTGCATGTTCTCCTTGTGCCTGCGTGGGTTTCCTCCCACACTCCAAAGACATGCTGGTAGGTTAATTGGCTCCTGTCTAAATTAGCCCTAGTACGTGTATGTATGAATGTGAGTCCTTGAGGGCAGGGACTGATGTGAATGTACAATATAGATGTAAAGTGCTGCATAAATTGACGGCGCTATAGAAGTGCCTGTAATAAAATAATAATTTTAATGTATGGATCAAAGAGTTGATATTCTAGCAGTTGGTGGTTTTTCTTAGGATGTCCTCCTATGTGATTCCACACAAGCGCATTGCTAATTTGTTCCCGCAGATCTGCTGCTGCTTGCAAATGGCCAGAAGGGGAAATTTAAGAGCCAGACTGAGAATAGGCAGATTGAGAAATTATAGGAATCTTGTTTCCAGTGTCATCAGGAGCCCTACTAAGTCAGTGTGGGGTTCAGTCCAACAGCATCAACCACAACTGAAATACCTTATGGCTTTATCCTGTTAAAGTGCATTTATAGCTCAGTGGTCTCCAAACTGTGGACTTGGGGCCGGATGCTCCCCTTTGCCTGCTTTTATCTGGCCCTTGGGGCACTATTTCATCTACTGACACCAATGAAGGGGCACAATTCCTTTCAATAAATCCAACGATGGCAAGCAATTTCTACCAATTACACCAAAGATGGGGCACAGTTCCTCCCAATGACACCAACAATGGGGCCCAATGACACCATTAATGGGGCATGGTTTCTTCCAATGACATCAACAATGAGGCCCAATGACACCAACGATGGGGCACAATTCCTCTCACTGACACCAAAGACGGGGCATTGTTTACTATGATGCCTGACATTTTTTAATCTCGATTGTCCCAGTCCAGCCCCCCTAAAGTCTGAACTGGTCCTTTGTATATAAAGTTTGGAGACCCCTGCTGTAGCTCCCAGTTTTTATTTAGAGTAGAGAATTGTTAATTCCCTGTCAGTTTTTGTTTTTTTGCAGCTTTTTTGGGGGGAGATTTTGTATTACTCATCATTTTATGTCCCAGTAACACTAGTCACTAGGACAAATAAAGGGTGGATTTTCCCATTGGGGACATAGCCAGCAGTAAAAACCTGTGAGGGGCCTTCTCCTCTCTATCCATCCATCCTTCTCTTTGTAAGATAGGTCACCTGAAGCTGCTCCATTTTGCTGCCAAATGTTGTCATGTACAGTGCAGGACCAGTGGTCCTGCCTTGTATGTAAGGATGCAGAGGTCCTGCCCAAATCCTGGGATTGGAGGAGAGCACCGGCTGCTGGAGGAGTGAGGAACAAGGTAGTTAACCTTGCACATCATGCAAGACAAAATGAGCATTGAACCCATGCAGTAGAAAGAGGGCAACTTTTTCTCCAGCCTGGAGTCCACCTTTAAGCACAGATACATTCCAAAGATTTATGTTAAAACAGTGATCCACACCAAACCATCATAAATTGGACATCTAACTGTACACACCAGTGCAAGTGCATTCTTCTGAGAGACTATATAAAAAGTTACTTAATTACTGTAAATATTTTAAATGTACAGTATCTCAAATATGTGAGTACACCCCTCACATTTTTGTAAATATTTTATTACATCTTTTCATGTGACAACACTGAAGAAATGACACTTTGCTACAATGTAAAGTAGTGAGTGTACAGCTTGTATAACAGTGTAAATTTGCTGTCCCCTCAAAATAACGCAATACACAGCCATTAATGTCTAAACCACTGGCAACAAAAGTGAGTACACCCCTAAGTGAAAATGTCCAAATCGGGCCCAATTAGCCATTTTCCCTCCCCGGTGTCATGTGACTCATTAGTGTTACAAGGTCTCAGGTGTAAATGGGGAGCAGGTGTGTTAAATTTGGTGTTATCACTCTCACTCTCTCATACTGGTCACTGGAAGTTCAACATGGCACCTCATGGCAAAGAACTCTCTGAGGATCTGAAAAAAGGGATTGTTGCTCTACATAAAGATGGCCTAGGCTATAAGAAGATTGCCAAGACTCTCAAACTGAGCTGCAGCATGGTGGCCAAGACTATACAGCAGTTTAACAGGACAGGTTCCACTCAGAACAGGCCTCGCCATGGTCAACCAAAGAAGTTGAGTGTATGTGCTCAGCGTCATATCCAGAGGTTGACTTTGGGAAATAGACGTATGAGTGCTGCCAGCATTGCTGCAGAGGTTGAAGGGGTGGGGGTCAGCCTGTCAGTGCTCAGACCTTATGCCACACACTGCATCAAATTGGTCTGCAAGAAAGAAGCCTCTTATAAAGATGATGCACAAGAAAGCCCGCAAACTGTTTTCTGAAGACCAGCAGACTAATGCCCTGTACACACGGTCGGACATTGATCGGACATTCCGACAACAAAATCCATGGATTTTTTCTGATGGATGTTGGCTCAAACTTGTCTTGCATACACACGGTCACACAAAGCTGTCGGAAAATCCGATCGTTCTGAACGCGGTGACGTAAAACACGTACGTCGGGGCTATAAATAGCTTTCATCTCTTAATTAATTCTGAGCATGCGTGGCACTTTGTGCGTCGGATTTGTATACACACGATCGGAATTTCCGACAACGGATTTTGTTGTCGGAAAATTTTTATAGCAAGCTCTCAAACTTTGTGTGTCGGAAATTCCGATGGAAAATGTGTGATGAAGCCGACACACGGTCGGAATTTCCGACAACAAGGTCCTATCACACATTTTCTGTCTGAAAATCCGACCATGTGTACAGGGTATAAGGATTACTGGAACCATGTCCTGTGGTCTGATGAGACCATGATAAATTTATTTGGTTCAGATAGTATCAAGCGTGTGTGGCGGCAACTAGGTGAGGAGTGTAAAGACTACATTCAAGCATTGTGGTGGTGGCAGTGTCATGGTCTGGGGCTGCATGAGTGCTTCTGGCACTGGGGAGCTACAGTTCGTTGAGGGAACCATGAATGCCAACATGTACTGTGACATACTGAAGCAGAGCATGATCCTCTCCCTTCTGAGACTTCGGAGACTGGACCGCAGTGAGTATTACAGCATTATAACGACCAAAAACACACCTCCAAGACGACCACTGCCTTGCTAAAGAAGCTGAGGGTAAAGGTGATGGACTGGCCAAGCATGTCTCCAGACCTAAACCCTATTAGGCATCTGTGGGGCATCCTCAAATAGAAGGTGGAGGAGCGCAAGGTCTCTAACATCCACCAGCTCCGTGATGTCATCATGGAGGAGCGGAAGAGGACTCCAGTGGCAACCTGTGAAGCTCTGGTGAACTCCATGCCAAAGAGGGTTAAGACAGTGCTGGAAAATAATGGTGGCCACACAAAATATTGACACTTTGGACCCAATTTAGACATTTTCACTTAGGGGTGTACTCACTTTTGTTGCCAGCAGTTTAGAAATGAATGGCTGTGTGTTGAGTTATTTTGAGGGGACAGCAAATTTACACTGTTATACAAGCTGTACACTCACTACTTTACATTGTAGCAAAGTGTCATTTCTTCAGTGTTGTCACATGAAAAGATGTAATAAAATATTTACAAAAATGTGAGGGGTGTACTCACTTTTGTGAGATACTGTATGTATTTGATTTTTGTGCTTTTTGAATTTTTATTTTCCCATGAGCAGTGAATTGTTTTTCCTCTATCATCTCTACAGATGTCGGGCTCACGTTTCCTCCAGCCATCCCCATGACTTTTATTTAATTTGCTTTATTTGTGCATGCAGAAAAGACAGCTCTGTTCCTGGTCACTGTCAAGAGTTTCTAATTAGCAGTATGTATAGGAAGTTTTGTCACTCACTCTTTGGAAACAGGATATGATGGGGTATAATAGGAATAACTTGAACCTAGTGGATGGCTCGTCCGGTGCAGTGTTGACATTACTTAGATAGATCCAATGCTTCCGCTGCTTTGGAATCAGAGCTGTGTGCTCCAGCACTTCCTAGAGATCATAGTGCATCAGGAATAGCTTACTCCAGATAAAACACATTCCTTCATCCAACTCATGTGTCAGGGTGCCCACAATGCATGCAGAAAGCTAAAGTAGAGACTTGTAGAAAGTGGGAATCCTTATGCCAGGTTCTTTTAAGGCAATGCAAAAAAATTAAAAAGCCAGAACAACCAATTTGTATTAGTATATGTTGTCAAGCAAGAGGAGTAAATATATCAATGAGATCCACAATTAACTGTTTATAATCTCTTTGTATTTGTATAGTTCTGATGTAGCATTACAAAGTATATAATCTATTCACATCCCTTGCTGTCGGTAAAAGAGCTTACATCCTAATATCACTACCAAAGTCACACGTGTACATGCACACTGACCAGCCTGGCTTTAGGATGATCCTTATACAAGTATGATTTTGCAAGGAAACCCATGAAAACACCGGGAGAACATGAGTTATATCCTAGGGATCGGTTTTTATTGAAATATGCATCCTTAGGACCATTAGACTCTAGCCCTTGAGATGAGCATTCCCGCAGCTATAAGTCAGTGACAAACAAGTAATACAAATGTATTGCTACTGTTTGGAAGACAATGCCTTGAACAGTGAAGTGTTTCTGCAGCTAAACTTTGTCTGGTCTGGTAAAAAGTTGCCCGTCTTAGGGTCCTTTCACACGGGACGGATCCGTGATGATCCGCCCTGTGAACATCCGCTTGCTCAGCGGTGATCGCTCTGTTGATCCCCACTGAGCCGGCGGATGACAAGGCGGTCCCTGCACACTGTGCAGGGACCGCCCTGTCAGATCTCCGCTCTCCCCTATGGGGGGATCGGATGAACACGGACCGTCTGTCCGCGTTCATCTGATCCGCTCTGCAGATGGATAGAAAAATAGGATCTTCCTCCGTCTGCAGAATCGGACCATAGCGGGGATGGATGATATCGGGTGTCAGTGGATGTTCATCTGCTGACACCCGCTATCCCATAGGGATGCATGTATGTCCGTATTTCATCCGAAAACGGATGGATGAAATACGGACATACTGTCCGCACATGTGAAAGAGGCTTTAAAGTGGATGAAAACCCAAATTTTTTTTTTTTTTTTTTAATGTCATAATGTAGAGTATACGATTTCCTATCATTTGAGCCCAGTTTTGCCACAAAGAGTTAATCCATCTCTGAGCAATCCTCTTTTATTGTTCAGTGAGATAAAACTTGACAAACAGAGAAAAACTTTGTCAAATCCTCCCCCTTGCTGTGAGTGACAGGTGATTTACCGTATTTATCGGCGTATAACACGCACCGGCGTATAACACGCACCCCAATTTAGGAGGGAATTTTAAGGAAAAAAAAACTTTTAGGAGGGAAGTTGAAGGGAAAAAAACTTACATTTAAATGCCCATCATTGCAGCCTTCTCAGTGCAGCCATGTCAGTGCAGCCATGTCAGTGCAGCCTTCTCAGTGCAGCCTTCTCAGTGCAGCCTTCCCCAGTGCAGCCATGTCAGTGCAGCCATGTCAGTGCAGCTTTCTCAGTGCAGCCTTCCCCAGTGCAGCCTTGCCCCAGTGCAGCCATGTCAGTGCAGCCATGTCAGTGCAGCCATGTCAGTGCAGCCTTCCCCAGTGCAGCCTTGCCCCAGTGCAGCCTTGCCCCAGTGCAGCCTTCCCCAGTGCAGCCTTGCCCCAGTGCAGCCTTCGATCCCCTGTCCCTGCTGCTGTGCTTCAAAATTGCCGACCGCGATTTGAATATGGCGCCGCCGGCGCCGAAATACACAGAGCCGGTCCTCGGCTCTTTCCGGCGGCGCTCGTTTACTTTCGGTTTCACTCGTAGCCCCGAGCGGAGCTATCCGAGTAGGTTCGGATAGCTCCGCTCGGGGCTACAAGTGAAACCGAAAGTAAACGAGCGCCGCCGGAAAGAGCCGAGGACCGGCTCTGTGTATTTCGGCGCCGGCGGCGCCATTTTCAAATCGCGGTCGGCGATTTTTAACTTTTGACAGCTCGGGATCGCAGGGGATCGGCGTATAACACGCACCTGCGACTTTCCCCTGATTTTAAGGGGAAAAAAGTGCGCGTTATACGCCGATAAATACGGTATATATCTCGTGCACTAGCCTAAGACATGCATTATTTTTTTAATTCCCACCCCCACTCCTTTCTTCAGCAGCCCTACAAGGATTGGCTGTTCCAACACCTCGGCACGATTTGGCATGCTGAAGTCATGTGGTTACTTTCCTGTCTTTTCACTGGATGTTAGAGATCATAGCAGAAGTTCAGTGTAATAAATACACTGGAGAAATGCATATTGACAAGGGGAGTGTAGAGGTGGGCGGGGAGTCTACTGACATCACGACTCCACCCACCGAGCTCCAGACAACAGACCCACCCACAGAATCTGCAGTTTTTCGGGTCTCATAACAGACAGAGGGGAGACATTTGACAGGTAAAGATACATGCAGGAGGCATGTATATCCTTATAGATAACCACTATGGCAGTAGTTTAGAAAGGATGACATTGGGTTTACATCCACTTTAAGCTTCCCTCCTTCCACAAACATGCAGTATAGCCTCACCCATGTAGACAACAAACACCCAGGGGTGATTGACTGCATGTAAGGCCGTATCCTGCAGAATGTGACTCTTGTTTCTTCAATATTGAGGTTTAGAAAAGATTGGATACATTTCTTGCTTAAAGCGACTCTGTTACCAATATCAAATTCAAATTACAGCTATTACCTCAAAAGAACAATATCAGTACCTAAAGCAGCCTTTCTCAAACAGAGATCCATGGAACCCTGGGGTTCCTCCAGTGGTTGCTAGGTATTCCTTGAGCAATGAGCAACTTCTGCTTGTCAGATGAGTAACCACTGACAACAATTATATTTTTAACTATATCTAAGGAGGAATTATTTCCAGTGACCTCAAATATGGGAGCATTCTTCCCAATGGTCATCAAACTAATGTACTGTGAGCTATAGATATTGTAATTATTAGCAGGTGTTCTCTGGACGCAGAAAGTTACTTCAAGGGTTCCTCAGTGCTAAAAAGGTTGAGAAAGGCTATCTTAAAGGCTATGTACACCTTTTTAAAAAAAAAATAATAAATGCACATAATTTTGCAGGTAAAAAAGTGAATTTATTATTTTTTTATCAGGAGCCTGCAGAGCATAGCACAGCAGAATGTTGGCCTCACTCAGACACCGCATACAGCTTTCAGTCTTTCTGTTTGAAAGCTACAGGATGTATCATTGAACTACAAGAGCATCACCAGCACCCTTGCAGTTCTTTGAGAACTACAAGCCATCTTCCGTGGTGGCCGACAGGACTTTTAGTTCATTCATTCACAGGTTCCTTTGAATGAATGACGCAGTTGTGTAGGCAGAGCCCCGCACAGTCACACTGTTTTTAAAATGTGACAGTGGGTTCAGGGAGAGGAACCCCATCTGCTGTCACAAGGTGGGGGGGGGGGGTGGCGGCTGTGGCTGGAGGTGTTGGAGCATTTTACACATTACACCCTAAATACCGGTGTAACGTGTAGCATACTGCAAAAGTTAAACTTGGCTGCTCCAATGCTAAGGAACTTAAACTCAAAGTTTGCTGGGAATCCAACACTTCTGGGAGTGACGATCTCCTGCATTCCCTGCAACACCAAGTGGTTCTTGCTGTCTACATCCATGTCACTACAGGCGACAGCAGTAATGTGGAGGTTGTCCAGAGGTACCACTGAGTGCTGTTGGGTACACAGGTGGCTGACACTCAAATAAGAGTGTTTCCTAACAGAGCCCTGTATAGCATTAAAAAAACTGTCTTGGCTTGAACAGTATGTACAGTATCTCACAAAAGTGAGTACACCCCTCACACTTTTGTAAATATTTTATTATAACTTTTGATGTGAAAACACTGAAGAAATGACAATTTGCTACAATGTAAAGTAGTGAGTGTACAGCTTGTATAACTATGCTGTCCCCTCAAAATAATTCAACACACAGCCATTAATGTCTAAACCTCTGGCAACAAAAGTGAGTACACCCCTAAGTGGAAATGTCCAAATTGGGCCCAATTAGCCATTTTCCCTCCCTGGTGTCATGTGACTCGTTAGTGTTACAAGGTCTTAGGTGTGAATGGGGAGCAGGTGTGTTCAATTTGGTGTTATCGCTCTCACTCTCTCATACTGGTCACTGGATGTTCAACGTGGCACCTCATGGCAAAGAACTCCTTAAGGATCTGAAAAAAAGAATTGTTGCTCTACATAAAGATGGCCAAGGCTATAAGAAGATTGCCAAGACCCTGAAACTGAGCTGCAGCACGGTGGCCAAAACCATACAGCGGTTTAAGTGGACAGGTTCCACTCAAACAGGCCTCGCCATGGTCGACCAAAGAAGTTAATTGCACGTGCTTAGCATCAAATCCAGAGGTTGTCTTTGGGAAATAGACGTATGAGCGCTGCCAGCATTGCTGCAGAGGTTGAAGGGGTGGGGGGTCAGCCTGTCAGTGCTCATACCACACCCTGCTCACTGCATCAAATTGGTCTGCATGGCTGTCATCCCAGAAAGAAGCCTCTTCTAAAGATAATGCACAAGAAAACCCGTAAACAGTTTCCTGAAGATAAGCAGACTAAGGACATGGATTACTGGAATTATGTCCTGTGGTCTGATGAGACCAAGATAAACTTATTTGGTTCAGATGGTGTCAAGCATGTGTGGCGGCAACCAGGTGAGGAGTACAAGACAAGTGTGCCTGACTACAGTCAAGCATGGTGGTGGAAGTGTCATGGTCTGGGGCTGCATGAGTGCTTCCGGCACTGGAGAGCTACAGTTCATTGAGGGAACCATGAATGCCAACATGTACTGTGACATACTGAAGCCATGATCCCCTCCCTTTGGAGACTGGGCCGCAGGGCAGTATTCCAACATAACAACCCCAAACACACCTTCAAGATGACCACTGCCTTGCTGAAGAAGCTGAGGGTAAAGGTGATGGACTGGCCAAGCATGTCTCCAGACCTAAACTCTATTGAGCATCTGTGGGACATCCTCTTCGGAATGTGGTGGAGGGCAAGGTCTCTAACATCCACCAGCTCCATTATGTCGTCATGGAGGAGTGGAAGAGGACTCCAGTGTCAACCTGTGAAGTTCTGGTGAACTCCATGCCCAAGAGGGTTAAGGCAGTGCTGGAAAATAATGGTGGCCACGCAAAATATTGACACGTTGGGCCCAATTTGGACATTATCACTTTGGACAGCAAATTTTCACTGTTGTACAAGCTGTACACTCACTACTTTACATTGTAGCAAAGTATCATTTCTTCAGTGTTGTCACATGAAAAGATATAATAAAAATGTGAGGGGTGTACTCACTTTTGTGAGATACTGTATATGTTTAGCTACAGTTTGATAGGACTTATTAGAGAATGCTGTGCCTACATTCCATGGACAGCTGCAGATTTTGAAGATGTGTCCTTGAAACATTTTCGATTTGCCATTTTTCAAGTGCTCCAAAAATCCTTATTTTCTGTATATTAGATATGAATGCAATAGTTTCTGGGTTTCATTTTTGTATTTAATGAAATATTTATGGAAGAGAATGTTTGGAAGAACTCAACAATACATTTCAGCATTGGCTCTTCTTTTCATTACCGTAAACTGATTTTTTAGTTAGACTGGAATTCGTAGTATGCCTGTGTGAAAAAAAATAAAAATGATATAACTGTAGACAAAAACTGGTACTGTATATACCAACTTTTAAAAAACTGTTGATTTACTGGGCATTTTTTTAAATGATTTGGTTCCACTGATAAAATATATTATGGTATCTACAGTTAACAGTTTTTTGTTTGTTTCATTAACCCAAATGATGGAATATTTATTATTAGGGATATATAATCCCTAGGCAAAAAAAGTTTTTTATATGTCCCTATAAATGGGGGAAATCTCATCTTAAACAGCTACCACTGGCACAGGTCTACCCATTGAAAGATTTCCCCATACACTGCTCTTCAGTTGACAATTTTCATTTAATTTCAATTCATTCAATTTTTCATGTTCCTTTTCTTTCTGTACCAGTAACTTGGTGTGGTCTCCAGAGAGGGTAAATGTCCACAAACAGGGTTGTTGCCTCCTCTCGGCCTATTTTAACCTGAACCACTTGCTTACTGGGCACTTAAACCCCCCTCATATCCAGACCAATTTTCAGCTTTCAGCGCTGACGCACTTTGAATGACAATTGCGCGGTCATACAACAATGAACCCAAATGAAATTTTTATCGTTTTTTCCCCACAGATAGAGCTTTCTTTTGGTTGTATTTGATCACCTTTGCGGTTTTTATTTTTTGTTAAAAAATTGTAAAAAGACCGAATTTAAAAAAGAATAAAATTATATTTTATTATAACATTTTTAAAAAGGTAATTTTTCTCCTTCATTTATGTACGCTGATGAGGCGGCACTGATGGGTGGCAATAATGGGCACTGATCTGTTTTATTGATTGGCACCACTGGTGGGCATTGATAGGTGGCACTTGTGGGCATTGATAGGTGGTACTTGTAGGCATTGATAGGTGGCACTCATGGGCATTGATAGGTGGCACTGGTGGGCACTGTCAGGTGGCAATGGCAGGTGGCACTGGCAGGGGGTACTGGTGGCACATATGAGGCATTAGTGCCTCTTCCTCTTCGGGACAGATGTCCCTTGCTGATGAGCCGGTGATCGGCTTTTTTTTCTCCTCGCGCTGTCCATTCAGACACTGAGCCCCAACCTGGCCTTGCCCCCTCTCTCTCCTGATTGACTAGCTGACTTTGACTGACAGCAGCGGGAGCCAGTGGTTCTGCTTCTCTGTCTCAGCCAGTCAGGAGGAAGAATCTTGGATGGCTGAGACACTCATGCACATGGCTGGACAGAGAGGGACTTCAGGTAAGTGTTATGCCCCGTACACACGGTCGGACTTTGTTCGGACATTCCGACAACAAAATCCTAGGATTTTTTACGACGGATGTTGGCTCAAACTTGCCTTGCCTACACATGGTCACACAAAGTTGTCGGAAAATCCGATCGTTCTAAACGCGGTGACATAAAACATGTACGTCGGGACTATAAACGGGGCAGTGGGCAATAGCTATGATCTCTTTATTTATTCTGAGCATGCGTGGCACTTTGTCCGTCGGATTTGTGTACACACGATCGGAATTTCCGACAACGGATTTTGTTGTCGGAAAATTTTATAGCCTGCTCTCCAACTTTGTGTGTCGGAAAATCCGATGGAAAATGTCCGATGGAGCCCACACACGGTCGGAATTTCCGACAACATGCTCCGATCGGACATTGTCCATCGGAAAATCCGACCGTGTGTACGGGGCATTAGGTGGGCTGAGGGGGGCTGCTGCACACAGAAGGCTTTTTATCTTAATGCATACAATTCATTAAGATAAAAAGTCTGACTTTACAATCCCTTTAAAAAGCCTCTACTACTGTGCCTGAACCGCGTGCATTTTTGAAGCAAGCATGTTTGATGGTAGTACTGTGACAGGGGGTATAATTTTTTGCTGTAGCATGTCTACAACACCCTCCGGCTGCTGCGTTAGGTTAAGCGAGGTAGTCTTGGGGCAGCAAAACCACGGCTCTATTGCCAATTTTTCAAACATTATTTCTAACAGGTTTACTATAAAACTGAGTAAAAAGCCAAGTGTAACCCCATATGGAGTCATAATCTATATTATGTATAGGTGTTGCTTTGCGTAGCTGTTATTAAATCATCAGCTTTATTTTGTAGATATAGAATGTAAAAAGACTGATTGCTGATGTGATGTCAGAACTGCTGAAGCAACAATTGAAACATTTGACCATCGCTCTGCATTTTGAGCGTATTGTGTATAATCAGGTAATTTGTACAGCGTGGTGACTCAGTAAGAAAAATAATCAGAACAATGAAAGTCGTGATTCACAATTGCTTTCATGCATAAATCTTTTTAAGCAATGTGAGTAATGTGTTTTGGATATTGCAGGTACTTGTGAGAAAATGTAACGTATAACAGAAAAGTCATTATTAAAATAAGTGCATTGCTTCTCTTTATAGTGTGAGTCATTCATCTGTTAATGTAGTGTTTGCTGCAGTGTGGTATATGTACTCATACTTTTGGACGCCTTTAGTATGAGTGTTGTGCACCAGCAGGAAAGAGTTTGACAGTCCAGAAGACTTTTTATCTTAGAAGAAAATTTGGGGCCTCTAGTTAAAGTTAGACCAACCCTACTGATAAGTTGGCCTAGGTCAATGCCCAGCTGCACACTTCCATGCCTGCCCAAGTGGTAATACAAGTAGTTGATCATCCAGTTCCATTGCAACCCAAGGTCAAAGTTTATCGTATGTCCTTATATGGATAGACCTATACAGAAAATACCAATGTCAAACGCATTGCGAAGGGTTGAATGCCAGAAGAGTCAAACGCACACGTTCCTGTAGAAATGGCTGTGCATGTAAGTGGGTGCTGAGGTAACAGCCACCTGGAACCATAAAAAGTCAGAGAGAAAGAATGTCACCAGCACACCATGGATCTCCAGAACGGGTCCAAAGTTCTAATCAGCGATTACATAGTTACAGCAGATAGCAATGTTTCGGAGTGGCGCAGGACCCCTTCATCAGTCATGGTCACATGTCTAAAACAAGAGGTTCCGCATTCCAAAATGTTGCCATCTGTTGTAACAATGTGATTGTTGATTAAAGATTTGGACCCGTTCTGGAAATCCATGGTGTGCTGGTGACATTCTTTTGCTATGACTTTTTACAAATGCCATAAGAGGACTGATATTAAATTGATATTGTGGGGGTGACACTTGTGGGATGTCTGCTAGAATACATATCAGTTCTTCTTTTTACACATAAGTGTGAATTGTTCTGAGGTGTTTTTCAAGTTCCTCTTTTGACGAAGATTTCTCTTTTCTTTATAGCAGAGAGAGAACCCAGCTATACCAATGCTTAATAAATCTGTCCCTAACTTGATATGCATTGTCTCCTCACCACTAAAATAGTTCACATTCAGTTGCATGGGACATGTTGAAGCATGTGTTCTATCCATGCTCCCTGTAAGCCCAACATGTCTAATGCAATGGAGGTGTGGCCATGTTTTAGACATTACTCTCGTATCATAGTAAGGTATGTGAGAAATATTTCATGATTTAGAGCTTTGTTCAGGTGCCTTTGGCATCATTTACATGGACTTTGGCTGTCAGAACCTTCATGTAGCATTTGCAAAACATTTGGTAATTTTGAAAACACTTAAAAGCAGCCTGGGGGAAGTTGATTTAACCTCTGCTAAGCAGTAAATGTATTTTCAGAGAGGAAGTGATATCATAAAAAAGTTGATATCTGTGGTGAATTTTGATGTTTTTTACTGTGTTGGTTGTTCAGTTTTTTTTGTTTGGCTGTATCTTGTTCTGCACTTGGAGAAACCCAACTGTCATTTTAAAGACATGGATTCATTTTCCATCTTATTCATATTCATCACTGAGAACATAGCTCGCTATGCTGGAAAATGGCCTCTGTCTATTCTCATCCCCTTAGCACTGCGGAACTGTTTCATTATAGAAGGAATTCTCCATGAGGATAGAAAGTTCAATAGGTGTATGAATATAACACTACAGACACTTATCATGTGCCACACATGGGCTTCAAAAGGTTTTAAGACGGCATTCCAATAGAATTATGTTGGAGCCATAGTAAAGTGTTAGCGCCTGAAGAAAATGGAAAATTGTAGGAGTAGGTTGTATATACAGTAAATATATGGCGACAAGGTGGCTCCCCTGGGCATTATCACGTACCTGTATGTGATCCTGAACTTCCGGGTCACGGGCGCGCACAGGTGCCACCGGCGACACGCTCTTGCTGTGATTGGACATAGCGGGAGCCAATCAGCGGGTTCGGCAGCTGCGATGTCCGATCGTTCAGGACACAGGCAGAAGGGTGGTCTGCCTATGTAAACAAGGCAGATGGCCACTCTGTGAGCAGGGAAAGTTGTGATCCTGTGTTTCTACAAAGCAGGAACACGGATCTCTGCCTTTCCATAGTAAAAGCACCCCCCACACAGCTAGCAAGTACGATCTCCTACCCTGCCAGTGTCATTAGTACAGTGACCATGCATATTTTTAGCACTGATCACTGTATTTGTGTCACTGGCCCCCAAAAAGTGTCACTTAGTGTCTGATTTGTCCACCACAATGTAGCAGTCCTGATTGCCACCATTACTAATAAAAATAAATAAATAAATAAAAAATCCATAAATCTATCCCATAGTATGTAGACGCTATAACTTTTGCGCAAACCAATCAATATACGCTTATTGGGATTTTGTTTACCAAAAATATATAGCGGAAAACATATTGGCCTAAATTAACCAGTTGCCGCCCACCCACCGTCAAATGACCACGGGACGATGCGGCTCTCGTTCTGGGACGACATCACATAACAACGTCCCAGATCAGCTGCTCTAGCGTGCTTGTGGGGGCATGCAGCGTGGCGATCGCGGCCGTGCCGTGTTGTTAGGACACAGCACGACCCCGATCTCTGTAAACAGCCGCGTCAGCTCGACCTCGATCTCTGTTAGAGAGCCTGCTCTTTAACCATGTAATCGGCTGTGTCCAATCACAGCCGATCACATGTAAAAACGGCGATGCCGGTAATCGGCGCTCCTCGCCTCACATTGACAGTGTTTGTGGCGAGTAGAGCCGATCAGCAGCAACTCCACGCAGGGGGACATCTAGGCATGTAATCAGGGCACTGACCATCAGTGTCCTGATTAGAATATAGTGCCAACAGTGTCACCAATCAGTTCCCACCAGTGCCAGCAATCCGTGCCCACCAGTGCCAGCAATCAGTGCCCACCACTGCCCACAAGTGCCACCAATCAGTGCCCATTAGCGATGCCAGTCAGTGCTGGCTATCAGTGCCACCTATCAGTGCTGCCCATCAGTGCCCATCACTGCTGTCCATCAGTGCCCATCAGTACCACCCATCAGTGCCCATCAGTACCGCCTATCCGTGATATCCGTGCCCATAAGTGCGGCATATTAGTGCCACCTCATCAATGCCCACCAGTTCAGCCTATTGGTGCTCATCAGTGCTGCCTCATCAGCGCACATCAGTGAAGGAGAAAAATTACTTAGTTACAAAATTTACTGACAGAAACGAAAAAAAATATTTTTTTTCAAAATTTTTGGTCTTTTTTTTTAGTAAAAAATAAGAAACCCAGCAGTGATTAAATGCCACCAAAAGAAATTATACTATTCGTGTGAAGAAAATTATAGTAAGGTCATCTGGGTACATTGTAGCATGACCGTACAATTGTCAATCAAAGTGCGACAGCGCTGAAAGCTGAAAAATGGCCTGTGCAGGAAGGGGGTGTAAGTGCCCTGCAGGCAAGTGGTTAATGAAGAAATTCAATTTTTTTAAAAATTATTTATTGGATAAGTTTTAGAGCAGAAAGTAAGAAATATATATATTTTTTTCAAAATTGTTACTCTTTTTTTTTTTGTTTATAGCGCAAAAAAAAAAAAAGTAGAGTTTGATCAAATACTACCAAAAGAAAGCTCCATTTTGTGGAAAAAAAAGGACATACGTTTTATTTGGATACAGCATCGCATTACAGCGCAACTGTCAGTTAAAGTAACGCAGTGCTGTATCGCAAAAAATGGCCTGGTCATGAAGGGGGTGGTAAACCTTCCGGAGGGCAAGTGGTTAATCCAAGTGACAGCCAACCCTGACTGTGTGTACTAACCCATTTACTACAATCATATAAATAGATAGACATTTGGTGAGCATTTCAAAGAGCTAGAAAACTGCCCATCAAATGCCTTCTCTTGAAGCCTGTGTAAACAAGGCCTTTGTCAGTATGGGGCCTCTTCCTCTTTTGTGTGGCTTGTGTGTATCCCATACTTTTTGTTTGTTTCAGATAGAGTAGGAAAAGGTTAAAGCCTGCTGTTGGGTCATTATTTGATGTCTGTGTACCATTAAAAAAAATGTTCCATTCACTTCCAGTCCCAAGGAGTTAGAGGAAATCTCCCAGATTGAGGAGAATTCCCTTTTTAGACAGTTCTTCTCTGAGCAAATGTCCCCATTAGAAAATTTCCCTCCTTTTTCTGGAGAAAACTCTATGTTGGATTTCCACTAACGTTCTCTCTCGGGGAAAACGATCACCAGTACAGATAGGTGCGAGGGTGGGGAACGTAGACAGAAAAAAAACTTGAAAAATGATTTAACCCTTCCTCACTTTTTTAAACACAAAAAAATGCCATAAAGATACACTTTAAGGCTTTTTTTTCACAGGGAGTGTATACATCAATGCCCCATGTGAAGGCTGTGTATACCTGCATGAGGATGTACAGGTGTTCCGTGTATCTCTGTGCAAGCAGTCCCATAGCTGTCAATTGGGACACTGCTGCTGCTCCCAATGTGACACTCTTGTTGGCGCACAGCCCAGAATACACCCTGGGTGCTGCCTGCAAAGGGATGTGCAGAACACCTATGCAGATAGAAACACGGCATTTACACGGGACATGGATTGAAATGTCCCAGGTGAATGAGGCCTGAAAATCTGTGACCACAGAGATGACAATAACACTGCTAGAGACTCACTAACTGACAAGTTCAGGTTATATAGCAGGCTCAGCGCTTCAGAGACCATCTGATAATCTGTACAATTAGATGGTCTACAACCCATTGATACATCACAATTCATGGCATTATGAGTGACAACAACAACAAAAATTCTCCTGTAGGAGCTGCTGAAATTTGGGCTCCCCCCACACCCAGGCACTAAGCACTTTCACGGGCTCAATAATCAGTCCTGGGGATTTGATTTTATTTTCTTTATTTAAAATGGTAAACTTGAATGGGGACAGGAATGCATGGGATGCCCAGAAACAAAAGACCTTAAATTTAGATAAACACTTGAGGACTTGCTAATGTCTCTGGCTGCTATGAACTGACTCGAACTGTGCTGCCCATCCATGAGAGAAGTGGTGCAGATAAAATACCAACAGAAAGGTTCCAAACTGAAGTTGCAGGTGCAGCTTCTGGCAGAAATACCAAAGCACCTGGCTGCTACTGTCCCAAGCTAGAGATACTGGGGTGCTTCTGGCTGCTTTGTGCTGGCTCTAAGTTGTCCCCTGGTCCCAGACTTGTAAAATATTGTGCCGTACTGTCCTCTTTGTAGCCTTGGTGTATGTTGAAATGGAAGATACTCACTTGGTCCCTTTTGAAGCGGAACTCCACCCAAAAGGGGAAGTTCCGCTTTAAGGCCTCTCCCCCCCCCCTCCTCTTTCAAGAATGACGCTTTTTGAGGGGGCGGGTATATGATTGTGACAATTACCCACTCCCACTGCCTAGGCGATTGGAGTGGAAGTTCTCCTCCCTCTTCGCAGTCTTCTGGGACACGTCACAGGTCCCAGAAGACTGTGGGACCATTAACAATGTGCAGCGTGGCTTGCACATGCCCAGTGGGCACCCGGCTGTGAAGCTGCAACCTGTCACAGCCGGGTACCCACAGTTAAGATGCTGGCGCCAGGAACCTGAAGGCTAGTGAGGTACTATCCTGGGTGAGGATGGTGCTGGATTGTGGGTCAGGTGAGTGGCTGTTTAATAAAATTCAGCAGCTGCAGCATTTGTAGCTGCTGACTTTTAATTTTTACACAGGACACTGGAGCTCCTTTTTAAGTAGCTCCTTGAATCCAGTAGTCTGTAGTGCTGTACTGACACACTGCTGCACAGGCTGGGTCTGGATTCCTGGAAGTCTTCAGCTTAAAGAGGTTGTAAACTTCTAAAAAAAACAAACAAACCTGCAAGACAAAGGCATAATGAGCTAGTATGCATCACATACTAGCTCATTATGAAATGCTTACCTTAGAATGAGGCCCTGCAGTGCCTCCCTCACTCCGCTCCGATGACCGACATCTTTTACCGGAGTTACTTCCGGGTTTGTGGGCTCCGGCGCTGTGATTGGCCGGAGCCGCAATGACGTCACTCCCTTGCATGCGTGCGGGCGCCGCCAGTCACAGCACGGGTACTGAAGAAACGGCTCGAGCGGGCCGTTCCTTCAGTGCGCATGCGTCAATGGCGTCGGCAGCAGCGCATATAGTGAATATCTCCTAAACTGTGCAAGTCTAGGAGATGTTTACAGTACCTACAGGTAAGCCTTATTATAGGCTTACCTGTAGGTACAAGTGGTGTAAAAGGGTTTACAACCACTTTAAAGAGGAAGTAAACTCTGTTGTTTTCTTCCCCTTTTTTCTTCCCTGCAAAGTAAAGGCATAATGTGCTAGTATGCATTGCATAACATGACCTTCCTGATCTAAGAACTACAATGAGAGGGGCTAAGATTCCCCTCTGGTGTCATTTGGGAGAAGAGTGGCGGGAGGTCACAGTACTGCACAGCGGAACTCTGAAATAAGGTATTGCTGCATACTTAGAAAAAGAAAACACAAACACTGCACTGTATATCTTGCTGTAACACGGGATTCCAGGATTTGTGATCAGTGACTTTACAGCCACAGCCTAATAGCAGTGGGAGGGGCTAGGAGGAGATGGCTCATACACAGACTCCCTAGCTAACAGGCAGGGAGGGAAGGAGAGGAAGAGGGAGAGACTGTGAGATGGCAGAGGCACGTAAAAACTGACCACAGTATCATGGATCAGCAGCCATAATTACTGTGGTCGGTTCACATAGGGGGACACAGGAACAGACAGGCTTAACCAGGTAGTTTACAGCATAGAGAGGGACAAATTACACAGCGCAGTCACCATGCTGTGTATCATGCTTTAAAGGAACAGGATATTTTATTTATTTTTTTAGGGTTACAAGCACAGGGATCCCTCCAGACAACTGGACTCTGTACCCGGACTGCCAAGCTTCTGGGTATTTATGGGTTGTTCCTTCACCTTCTGGACCTCGCCTCCCCTGGGATTGGTGGGAACTCTATAAATATTGAAGCTGCAGGCTCTGTTCCTCCACCCTCTAAGTTCTAGAAGCCAGGGGGTGGTAACAGAGCCACAGCCTTGGAAGCACTGCACAGTCTAAAAACAAATTAACCCCTGCTCCTCTGCATACAGAGGAGCCAGACTATATTTACCTACACTAGCAACCAGGAGGGTGCTACATTTATATATATTTATTTATTATGTATGCATAGCATTTCATATAGTAATGTTGAATATATACAATACAACTGTGATTTAACAAATAAATGGAACAAACTGTAAATAAACCATCCTTTGTTTAGGTTTAGTAATAATTGTCTGTATTGCGCTGACTTTATCCCTGTTAGCACCTACCTTGCGCCCCATTATTTCCTACAAGCGCCTGCATAGCGCTGAAATGATTACTATTGGCGCATGCCTTATGCCCCGTTATCCTCCACTAACGCTTGCTTTGCGTCCCGTTATTCCTTACTAGCGCCTGCCTTTCGCGCTGTTTCTCCCTGTTAGCACCTCTCTTGCCATGCCCGGGTCACTGTTCAATATTCCACCTCCATCATAGCGTCACTCACACTGGCCGCTTATATGCCCGCCTATATGAACGGCCATTGGTTGATGTGATTATGCCAGGCCAGGTGGGCGGAGTTCGCACTCCACTGTCAGTAATATCCCACACACTGTACAGAGGGTGAGCTCTGAGAGCTTCATGATCATCATGTATGCTTATTGCATCCATCACATGAACACTCCTGGGATCACTACACACACACTCCGCATCCATTCCAAATGTTTTATTCATAGACGGTGTGCCAGTGCAAATGTCAATAGGCAAGAAATCCAGTCCTCAGCACACTGTCCCAGGGAGGTGATCACTACAAATAACTCAATGATTTGCTTCTCATAGATCTCCTGTGTACTCAGTATATCAGGCTGCACTTGCTTACTCCCCAGAGTTGTACACAGACCTTCCAATGATTGGTAAATTATGTCCACATAAACAGAATGCTGCAGATGAATGTCTGTAGACAGGAGTACACCCATCAGAGTGATGCCCATGTCCTTTCTGCTCCTGGGGCCCATCTTTAAAGCAGGGCAAAAGGGGAAGCTGCCCCGGCGCGCAGTGATTGTTGTGGGGCCCAAAGCAGCTGCCCCTTGAATCTGCGCTGCCTGCAAATAGTTGATAAGTGGATTTGGGTGAGCCCAAGAAAATGTTTGCCCAGGGTCCAATCAATGTTAAAGATGGCCCTGATCCTGGGTTGTAGAATTGTAGGATGATTGTATCTCAAGGAGAGATGTCTTCCTTTCTGTCAGCGCTCTGAATAGCAGACAGAATGAATGTACGGCCAGTAAACACCACTATCAATGATTTCCCAAAATATTCACACAACTTTCACCCAGAATTCACAGTGTTTTACAATTGAATCCACTAAGAAAAATGTGTGGATCTTGGGTAAAAGGTGTGTAAATCTTGTGTAATAAGATTTATAAACCCAACTATGGTGTCAGTGGGAAGAATAATGCCCCAACTATGGTATCAGTGGGATAAATAGTGCTCCATCTTTGGTGTCAGTGGGAGGTATAGTGCCCTAAGGGCTGGATAAAGGCAAGCAAAGGGTCACATCTGGCCCCTGGGCCACAGTTTGTAGACCACTGGTTCTAGAAAATTAGTATGGTACAGAAGCTGATTGGTTACTGTAGGATAGGCAATTTGGTTCTGTTTCACAGTGATATAAGGCCTGGTTCACACCAATGTGTTTTTTAATGCGTTTTGCAGAAACGCACCTTTAACATGGTTTTCTATATGACACGTTCACAGCCGCTGCGTTTTTGGACAGGCTTAGGGACTTTTGTTTCCTGCAGCAGGTTGCTTTTTGCGTGTGATAGACTTCAGTGGACCCGCACCAAAAACGCAAGTGTTGTGTTTTTGATGCGTTTTATGGGGGTGTGTGGTTTGTTGCGAATAGGAAAGTATGACCGTTCTGTTCATGTTGTACAACTTTGATGTGCCTTTGATGCTACCTGAGTGACAGAGAGTGTAAAGTCACACTACATGAACACAACTGTGATATTTTCCTATTTGCAAAAACAAAACGGCAAAACACACAACAACCACATGTTCAAAAACGCAAAATGCGCCAGTAAAAATGCATCAGTCACAACCTGTGGCTGATGTGAACCTAGCCTTAACCAGTGGCAGTCACCATAAAATTCTGTATCAAACCCAGATGAAGTGGTGAATTCCAGGCTAGTCAAAAGAAAGCCAGATTTACGTTTGTTTGCACAACGCATGTTTGAAGATTACTTGCATGTTTGCTGTCAGGCAGGATAGGATTGTGCGCGACACCAGTAAGCACGCTGGGGTTTGCTGCTATTTGTGGCTCCTTTGAGATGTCAGTTGCCTAGGAGATCACTGGCAGACTCCCAACAACAACCTGCACCCGGCTGGCCTACAAAGAGAGAAAGCTGCCACAGATCTCGCTGCGATCATTCGATATTTCCTGAAGGGATAACCACAGCGAGACCTGAGATGCTTACATATCCATCACATGCCCCATTGTCTCATCTGTTGTGCGATCCCTTAAACAGTCTGAATGTTTCTGTTCAATAAATGAATTCTTTCTCGTCTCTAATGTGTCATTCCATCAAATATCCCCCTCACCCCAAGGTTAAACACTCCTGTTTCCTTTTGCCACGTCAGGCCTTGATCCTACTTTGTGTCCAGACCAATTAGTAGCATGGTAAAGAGCTTAGCCTTTTGCGATTAGCAAGCTCAAATTTTGTCCTTTTCTCTTTCCAGGTAAGTGACCGTGAACCGTCTCTTCTCGTTATCACTTTCTATGGTGCTATGTTGATGATGGCTGCTATGTTAACGTTGAATTTTCTGATCCCCTGTGGATTTAAAACCTGAACAATATGGTAAGTGAACGTTACCCGTCTTGCAGAGGACTGACCACATCTGACAATGGCCAGTAATTCTTTCCAAGGGAACAGAAGCTTTATCTGGAATAAAGTGGCTACTCTGCTAAATTGGGAGATATTGATTTTGTGTTGATGTATGTGTTTTCTTAAGGCACTCGGCACTCTGGAAGCTTGCCCATGACAGCGTGTCAGCATTTTGTGCTAATATTTGATAATTGCGTATGATGAGAAGAACGTTTATTGGTCACAAGCTAAATGGCTGTGCTTTGTTGTAATCACTGGTATGTTTACAGGGCCTATAGTAATGAGAAATATCCCTGAATATCCCCGAGCTGGATTACATTTCTCCACTATTTTGCTTGTGTTTGGCTTGGCATTTATTTGGAAATGTATAGCCCTGTAAACCACAGATAAACATTTGTGGACGTATTTAATAAAAATAATTTAGCACTTGCTGAAGCTGGTATGTATTTGAGAATTATATACAGTACTGTCTACAAACTTGCTCTAGTTAAAAATGGTGCTGGATTTGTTTGAATCGCTCTGTTATGGGGACTAGGAACTTTCTTTGCCAGTAGTAACCAATCTGTTTCCCTTTATCGTTTTAGGTCTGGTTCACATCTATGTAGGTTGCAGTTGATGCGTTTTTCCGGTGCATTTTGCTTTTTTTTCACATGCGGTTTTTAAAATGTAAATACGCAGCAGAAACACATCAAAAATGCAAGTACTGTGTTTTTCATGCATTTCCATTGAAGGCAATGCAATTAATGCAACATGCTGCAGAAAAAAAAGTCCCGGACCCTTTCCAAAAAAGCACACCGGTGGAAAACGCATAGATGTGAGTGGTACCGATAGGAAACTGTGTTAAATGGACTGTAGTGTGTGTCTGCAAAACTGAAAAGCACTGAAAAAATGCATAGGTGTGAATAGGTGTATGCATAGGTGTGAACCAGGCTTTATGCAGTTCCAAAAATGAAACATGGATTCTGATTGTATGCAAAGTAAATGGTGCTGCACTGTTAGTAATGAATGCAAAAGTGATTAAATAAGTGAATAATGTTGTGGTAAAAGCCAATAAATAGCAGTACATATATCATAAGAAAATCCAAACAGTGTATAAACAAATGACGTAATAACTACAGTCATAGATAAAGTACTGTGTGACTAGAATGACAATGAGGTTGTGATGAAGTCCAAACAGTATATTGCACACAAATAAAAAATGTAACAAATGTCCTGAATAAATAGGTTGGCAATGGGAAAGGGGGTGAATGGAGTGCTGGATTACCTCTAACACTCTGTGCAATATGCAAAAATAAATATAAGTGTCTTTTTCTCTTCTGTGCAGTGATACCTCAGTGCAGGGTGGCCTCTCTCCTTACAGCTGTAGGGTAACAGCATATGAAGATAACAGTGAAGATCCTGAATAGTATAGTGGGTCACGCTGTAAACTTCTTGTGGATAACATAAAACGAAAATCCTCTAGGGGGTCTCTTTCTCCTAATGGATGATTCCCACTACGATATATATATATTAACGGAACTTCTTTGGAGCCAGTGAGTATCATGGGTGTCCCTCCCGGGCTTACCCGTATGGTATATAAAAGAAAAGGGGTTCCAGATAGTGTAGTAATGTAAAACCAGACAATGCTTTATTAAAATGAACACCTGTGGTACTCACATGAACAACAGTGTAAAGAGCTAATCTCCACGAGCGGCGAGCTCGCACGCTGACGTCACTTCCTGTGCCTGCCTGTCCCAACGTATAGCGTCATGCCCATGTGACTTCATCAGGGAAATATTCATTCACTGTAGCCACACACCTGGGTGGGGTCTGGTCGCACTCTCTGCGTCCTGAACCCACCCTATTTTGAAGCCTATTAGAGCCTTTGGCTCGGGGCTTAAAAAACCCCCTGGCCGCTGTAATTCTTGCGCCGGACGCATGAATAGGGGGTGGCCGCGGCAGCCATGGATAGATTCATGCCATGCATGAATCTATCCATTGCATATAGGGGGTGGCCTGGAGAGAGGGGTCAGGGCCTGGGCACCCCTAATGGACGGGCCGCCCCTGCAATCAGTTTTGATCTTTCATTTTGAAAGCTTAACTGAACAAGCTGAAGATAGAAGCTGAATTGCTCCAGATTCTGGCTGCTCCAGTTTTGATAAATTCCTCTTTTTATATCTTGCTTGTATTAGTTAAAAAAAAAAAAACCTATCACCAGAGAGGACCAAGAAGGTTAGTAAATCAAACCGTTAATTGATTGGCTGTCATTCTAACCTTCTTGCTCCAATACTTTGAGTCAAAGCCTTATGTATAAAAAAAAAATAAAGATCTCTGATAAAGTGTAGTTCCACTATCATTAACCCTGTGCGTACATTCCGTGACTAAATATTTGCTTTTTTTAAAATTGGAAACGGCACTAATTCCTTAGTTGTTGATGGCAGAAGCATCTTGGTATGGAAGTAAATGGGAAGAGGTCCAATCCTATAAGACATGGAGATCAGGTGCAATTTTTGGGGATCAGAGCATTTTCTACTAGGAAAAATACATTACTGACTTGAAGAGCTGTTATATGACCTGGCCTTGTCGTCGTCCAATCGCATTAAAATGACTGCCTCCGCTGTGCCAGACACCTAGCATGGATCAATGTTGTGCTTGTCAGAGTTACATTTCACATAACATTTCAGAATAAAATGATTTGCAATATGTTAAATCCAATATATTATATCCAGTTTTTTGCTTAAAGAGATTTGGATATACAAGGAACAAACCAGGTTTCAATTTTAATTTAATAAAAAAGGAAAGGGAAATGTACATTCATTTTGTATATATTTCTGTCTGTTATAGTAATATTTATAAGAAAAAAAAGTTTATTTTTTTAATCCGGTAAATATGGAATAATCCATATGAGTATTTCAGATTTAAATTTTTACGTTGAATACATATTTATTGTTTACAATGTAAAGATTGAGACAGTGACACTAGAATGTCATTTTCAAAAAAGCAAAAAAAGCAAAGTTCCAATACAGAGCAACAAAAGTTCTAATTTTAGCCCCCAATTTATATGTTGTGCCTGTGCCTAAATATAAAGGAGGTAGCTTCTTTCCTGGCACTTTTTCTATAATTGAAGCTGAACTCTGGGCTGCACCCTCACTGCAGCGGTTAACTGCTCATTTATGTCTAAGGGGACCCAGTACAGTAGTTTTACCTACCTTATCCTTTACACATGCAGGCTCCTCCAAACTACTAGACTGGTCCTCCCCCTCCCCCTATGCTTCAAAGTTCTCTAATGTCATCAAGGTGCAGGGCCTTGCTTTGGACGTGAGGATGCCGAGTGTCATGTACCTGGTAGCAGTCTGAATCGATGAGGTTGGCTTCTCTTGTATCTTCAGCCTGGACCCCACTGAAGGTGAAACACATGGTGCCGAGGGACAGGAGGAACACGTGTGCTGGCAGGTGTTGATAGCAGAACTTGCACCAGGAGATGCAGGCTTGCAAAGTCAGGCAGGACATCAAGCCAGGAGCAGATGTGAAGCACACAGGATCAGCCAAGACAAAAAGGGCTACTCCGCATATACTGCAGGTTCTGGAAGCATGGCTTATTGAAGCTCTCAGCAAGCTTTAGGCAGGAACATACTGCGATGACTGGAGCAGTTATGAAGTACAGCTGAAGCAGACATTCACAGGTAGTATGAAGTCAAATCAGTGGCAGGAGCGAGGTCACAGGGGTAGCAGCAGGTGGGCAATGAGGTACAGAAGCATAGGTGGAAGCGTGGTCTGGAACAAAGCCGGGGGCAGGAAGGGGTGAGCAGAGGTACAGGCAGAATCCAGGTTCAGGTCAGTAACGAGCATCAATGGAAATCGGATACAGGATACACTCGAGACACAGGAAAAGCTGAAGACCAGAAACCAATGACAGTGAGCAAAGTGCATCTCATAGCCCGTCTGGCGCCAGAAACTTTGGGCATGTTCCCGCATACGCCTATGCTCATTTCCATTAGCGATGCGCTTGTGCTCATTTGTATGAGTGATGCTATGCACATGTCTATGCGCCAGTGGCCGTACTGGAATTCCGTTACACCATGGGGCAGTCCGCTGACAGAGCATTAAGGAGCACTGTCTGCCAGGACAGCAGAGGATCTGGTAACACCTGATATATATTTCTTCCCTCACTAGTGGGCACTGTTCACCTGGTTTTCACATTCACTATTTTGCAATGGTTTTTGTCGTTCAACCTTTTTTTTCGTGTGTTCACTCCTCACACACCCCTCTGTCCACATCAGTGGATTCATGTCCCAGGTTTCCACAATTTCTTTCACTTTCCTGTTTCACCTGCCATCAATCACATTCTTTATTCCATTTACACATCTTTATAGGGTTGAGGTATTAATTTTATTGTCTATTACCTCCTTTTTGATTTAGATAATTTTTCTACCCCAGTGTGCACTCCGCCATATTTCTCTTATCCAAATAGGTATTTTAAAACTACGATTATGGTATATATATGTATGTGTACACATACGTACATACATGTCTGTGCGGACTTTCGCACGCACAGACACACACATCCAGTACGCATGGGCCACGGCCCATGCAGTGGGTGGATATAGGTAGTCTTGGTTTTTATAACCAAGCAGATACAAACATATACACACTTTTTGCACCTATTAGATTTTATGTTGGAGTGCACACCAATACATAATATACACTGTTTTCACTTTTATTATTCTCTTTTTGCCTGGGTTGTTACTGCAGGTGTCTTCCCTATCTGACCGACCGGGTGGTCTGCGTATATAGGGGGTGCCTCACAGTGTGACCTCTTGTAAGTCACATCTCCTTGGGATTCCCCCCCCTGGTAGCGGGGGCTGTGGCGGTGATGCCATGAGACCTCCGGGGGAAGGCGAACGGGCAATCTTTTAATTTTAAAGGGATCTACCCAACAAGAAGCTCCTGGGCTTAGAACACTCATTACTGGGTAAATATGCTGTATTGATATGTTATGTATTTGTTTCCAATGTACACTGACTCTTTTTGACACATGCATTTCTTGATATAATTTTAGCAAAATTGACCTTTGAAGAAGACCTGGAACAGGTCGAAACGCGTCAGGTCCATTACATTTTGCCCAAGTCAACGCACATGTCATGTTGTCATAAACATATATAGACAGTGTATGTGTTGAGTGTTATGCATTGTTATACACCCTATGGGAGCTCATTCTTTTTAACCAGTGTGTTAAAGTTTTTTGTATAATAAAGATACATTTTTATGAATTGGCTTTCTACCCTTTCATTTTGCTGCCTAAAAACCCCAAGTGGGGAATTTGTCTCTTTCTTTTTTGTTAGGATCTGGTAAGTAAAACGGACTTCTTATCCCCTCAATGGAAAGGGGCAGTTAACTCTTGCCGTGTGGGTGCAGCCATTTACTTTTTCGGGGGCTTTAGGCTTCATGTAATAGAGCAGTTCAAAGTGTGAAGACAGGACTCTTTAAAGTTGAATTCAGTTGAATTTTCCACCAAGACTGCAGGTACCTTTTAATCTGTTGATATAAAAATGATCCTTTTATCTAAATAATTATATTGTAATGAACAGTTGTATGGTTATTTGTATGGTCAGTATATCGGTTCTAAACGTAATCTAAATGGCATGTGGCCAGACATAGAGTAAATTTAGGTCTTTGCTCCATCTCATCCACTGGATAGAGGGAAGATGTGCAGCATATTGTTCACAACAATTTAACACTCTCAGTATTAATAGTGCTGGATAAACAAATTTAATGTAATATAGTGTACAAAGTAGTCTATGCAAAATCTTCTACAAATAAAGTCTTCCAAAGCACCTGAAGTGACATCAAAGAGGCTTTCAAAGAGTTCTTTCTTCACTCCACCACTGATTGTAAATCCCTCCACCCACAATTGAACGCATACCACCTCACTTGCCTTTGTAATTACTCAAAGGCGCTAGAGCTTTAGTATACAACGTCTCCAGAATGCCACCTCAGAGTGATGACTCTTCAGTATGCTGCTAATCTTTCATTTTCCAATCAGCAAGCTTGGGGGTATATTTGAAGAAGCAGTTTGTTCTGCAGTGGAGATCAAGGATCTGTCTGTGTTATTTGAAAGAAGATTGTATAACCAAAGATTGGCTACACAGATGTACAAACCTTTCACGGATAAAACGTTCACTTTTTTATCCTTTTTACCATGTTTTAGCTGCTTGACTGGTCCTCTGCCTTAAAATAATATAATATAATATAGATTTATCGGCATATAACACGCACCCCAATTTAAAAGGGAAGTTCCAGGAAAAAAACTTTTTTTTTTAAATAAACCAATTTGAAGCAAAATAATGGTCAGTGAGCATCAATGCAGCCTGATTAGTCCCCAACTTCAGCCTCAATGCAACCTAATCTGTGCCCATCTGCAGCTTCAGTGCAGCCTGATCTGTGCCCATCTGCAGCCTGATCTGTGCCCAGCTCCCCCATCAATGCATCTCACCATCTCTCGCAGGAAAACACAGAGCCGTCATCTCCTGTTTACTCGGCTCTCAGCTGGCATTTACATACACAGTCCCACCTCCGCCATCGGCATTGGACCAGCTCCTGTGATAGACAGAACACTGGTCCAATGCCGGTGGCAGAGACGGGACTGGATGTGATGTGGGAGCCGAGTTAGAGCGGAGTGGAGTGGAGAGGAGATGACGGCTCGGTGAATTCCGGTGGCACTCGTCCCCCTCCTTCCCCTCCGAGGTACGTATAACACGCACCTGCGATTTTCCCCCTATTTTCAGGTAAAAAAATTTGTATTAAATATGGGTATTTATTTTATGTGGAGCAATCAGTTAAAATCAATCACTGCACATTAATGCTCTTTTTGGAAGTGGTAATTTTGTCTGCTTGAGAAGTTTAGGAGCAGAAGTTTTCATTCATGGAATGCCAGATGTCTTTTTTTTTTTTTTTTTACTTAAAATAATAATTTTATAAAGTAATGCTGACATATGAAGTACTAATCCTCATGATGTGCGGTAGGTAAACTTTAAAGTGTATTTGTGGTCAAAATTTTAAAACATTTTTATATTAATTTCCACATTGCATTTTAATTATTTTTAACTGATTCCTATTCATCTGAATGACCATGAAGTTTGTAAACTTACTATGTGAAATATTACAAAATGCATACAATATACACCTGCACAAGCTGTCCTTCCCAGCAAATGAGCATTGACAATAGGTATACACTAAAAAGTTACTTTGCTTGGGTTATAGTGTAGTTTTAGTGTCATCTCCAGGTGAAGTTCTTTCTTTGGCACAGACCTTCCTTCTATTCAGTTCTTCCTGGTGTTATGGCGTTGTCCTATTTCTACCCAGGTCTTCTTCCAGAACTCATCTCAAACCTTTTGTATCCAGCACTTGGCTGCGTTATCTCCTTTCTTGACTCCTCCCATTTCCTGCCAACATCACTTCCTATTTTACTAGCCTCCATGAACCAGTCAAATGAGTTGATTAGCATTTGAGTAGAGGAACCCCAACTTCTGAGATAAAATGTATTATTCCATATATTTTGCTATAAAAAGTCACTGAAATAGCCATAGCAACACAGGTATGTTTAAAGCACAGCTGCAATATAAAGGTGGGTTGGAGTGCCATATGAAATGGCACCGCAGTGAACATTATGCGTGGTGTTTCCTCCAGAAAATTTCTCCTCTCCTCCTGTTCTAATGACAACTATAAAATTCTAAATTTCCCATTACTTTCTGTCAACAATACCCTTGCATGTTTTGTCTGGTGACCAGATGTTTCTGGGCAATAAGAGGCACTATGGTTGATAAACTTTGAGAGTTACAAGACCAGCAACTAGCTATTTATATGTTTTTTGCTAGTTAGCAGCTAAGGCTGTTGCCAGTTTTGCATTCTCATTACTGGAGCCTGTAAGCAGACACCTTGCTCTAAGCAGCACCCATCTACCAGGATCACTTCTATTATATAGGTAGGCATTCTCAACCAGGGTTCTGTGGAACCCTAAGGTTCCTTCCGAGGTTGGTAGGGATTCATTGAGCTCTCATTTGATGGTGCCTGGATAGTTCTGGGTCAAATGGCATTTGGCAGAACCAGCAGAATGACACTAGTGATCTTTTTACCTGTCTTTTAGGGTGGCATTCTGACCACTATTGTAAAGGGGGCATGCTTTCCACTGACCCTTGGTGAATTAATTTTAGCAGGGTTTCCTTGAGACCTGAAAATATTTTTAAGGGGTTCTTTGGAGTAAAAAGGTTGAGACCATTCTGTTATCTTGCTGGTTCTAATCTGTCCTAGAAAATGTAGATAACTTTATATGAGATGATAGAAAAAAATATGTGGCAAACAGGCCTACTGTGACCTATTGTAATCCCAGCCCAGGCTGTTGCCAATCAAGAAAGACAGATCATAATGTTTTATATCCTGGGCTGTCTAATTAGATCTAGCAGAAGAATAACAAAATAAGGGGTCCTCAGGCTGAGTGATAGCATGAAAATCAGAATCCCACAGAAACTGGGAACTTTTAACAACTACGACATTAAAGCATGATTGCATAGATGTATAGGTTAAATTATAGATCCAGATTAGAAGCAGCAGAGGCAATCGCCTCTATAAAACCTTTTGGATTTCCAACTATTTAATCATGTAATATTTATTTTGGTAATTTCTGTACCAGGACTGCCATGTTTTATTTATCATTCCAGTTTACACCCTCAGCTTAGCACCTGGAGCTCATATAGGTTTTGAACACCAAGTGTATTATGTGTCATCTTAAGCAACAAGCTACTTCCCTCCTTCCTTGCATAGAAGATGGATATTATTTTAAATACTTTACTTCCAATTACAGTCTGTGCGCAGTATACCAGCTGAGCCCACTGTATGACTTCAGCACTTTCAGCTGTGTCTAAGGAACCAAAAGAAATTTCACTCCAGGCTTCATTCTAAGAATTCTCCTTGTAAGCTCCAAGACTTCCCTTAGCTGAGCAGGCAGGCATTTTCGGCTGCTATTTTTAGTCGGCAAATAGCTTTATTTCATAGTGTCACTGTATGGATGATTTGAACAGACATGCATGATATTTTTTCATTCAGTATATTGTACGGTGGCAGGAACAAAAGATCATTGATACTTTTAAAAGAAATAGTTAAATAAATAAATGCAGATGCCTTATATAATTTGATATTGGCATGCTGGATTGTCTTAAATGACATGTATTTTAAGAAGCCTCTATTCATTGTAAAAAGCACAATATATATCCGTTTAATAACATTTGCCATTCATCATTTTCCATTATTTACCCGCAAGCTTATTTTTAAAGATATTTCCTCACTCCGACCATTTAGGGCAAAGTGACAGCATATTTTTAAATCTCACCCCCAACCCACTTATACTGACTTTCCTCGCACTATTCCATTACTTGATTACTCAGCAGTCCTAACCCTGTCCAAGCTTTAATTTATTTAATTTATTTATTTATTATAGGTATTTTTATGTAGCAATAAAATAATTTGCCAGTGCTTTACTTTACATTCACATCAGTCCCTGCCCTCAAGGAGCTTACAGTCTAACGCCCCTAGATCACATGCACACACATACTAGGGCCAATTTAAACAGGGACCACTTAACCTACCACTATGTCTTTGAAGTGTGATAGAAAACTGGAGTACTCAAGGAAACTTTATTATACATAGTGTTGTAGCTTACACATAGTTGATGATGCTGTCCTGCTTTCAAGGTGAAAGTTCTAAAGTTGCCAATTGGCCACTCAGGCTGGAAGAAGGTCGTATACTCTCCTATATCTGGAAGCACTAGGTATTTGCAACAGCTGCTATTGAGGTGGGGGAGTGTAGCAATGGAAAATGTAGGTGGGTTGGGGTTGGGCTAATAAGAGACTTTGTGTTATTGTCCTTAATGTGAAAGAGATTTTCTCTTCCTGTTCTAGTTCTTAAAGTGAGTGTAAACTTATTTTTAAAATAATAAACATGTTATACTTACCTGCTCCGTGCAATCGTTTTGCACAGAGCATCCCTGATCATGCTTTTCTCTGGTCCCTTGCTGCCACTCCTGGCTCCTCCTCTTTTCAAGTTGCCACCATAACCTGCAGGCTTGATCCAAAGCCGCGCTGCCTGTGTCCAAAGACACAGACACTGTGGCTCTGCCCTGTCCCCTGCTCCCTCGTCATAGGATTTAATTGACAGCTGCAGGATCCAATGGCTCCCACTGTTCCCTATTTGTCTGGTGAAGAGAGAGAAAGCAGAGAGAGAGATGCTGCTCTCGAGCACAGCGCTGGTCAACATTTAAGGTGGAGCTGGGGTTGAGCTGCACACAGAAGGTTCTTTTACCTTAATGCATAGAATGTACCTTTACAACCACTTTAAGTGACAGCATCGGTGTGCACAGGGGGTGTGTCAGGTGTGCCTGGGCCAGATTCCCCACGCTGCCCGGGCCCCCGGTGTCTGAATGAACACAGTGAATGATTGGTACTGATCATTCACTGCGTTTATTCATAACTGAAGTATAAACTGTGTTTACTATACTTCAGTTTGTGAATGAACAGGAAGCCGCTCAGCACAGAGCACATCCTATTCATTCACTGTGCAGGGCAGCTGAGGCTGCAGAGAAAGGTACTGGGAAAACTCTGACCCCCCCTCCCTTCTCCCCCCAAATAAGGCTCCTAAAAAAATTGTAAACAAATAATAAAAAACAAAAAAATGTAAAAACTACTGACACCATCCACTGCCTTACTGACACCAATCTCCGCTCTCGTGACACCATCCCCTGCCCTACTGACAAAGTCCACTGGCTTACTGGCATTGTCCATGTTTTAATACATTTTAAAATGTTTGTTTACATTTAGAAGGGTGTGTTTATGTGCGTGTATATACACACACGTGTGTCTGAGCTTTGGGGTGCACACCCTAATGCTGTGCACACCTATGGGTGATAGTTTAGCCTGCTTATTCCATGTCAGTCAGCAAACATGCCATTGTCAGTTGGAATTGTCTTTAGGTCTTAATACATGTGATCTAATGGCCGTTAGTATGTAATATGGCATAGGCTTACTGAGGACCCTGTTTAATTATTGAAACGATATATTATGGAGTATACTGCTAAATTTTAAATCTAAAAATGCAAAATATAGTTGTACCTTTATAAAGCACCTACAGTATATTGGGATTATATAAACGAGGCTTTAATTGTAGAGCCCTAGAGACCATGTTACCCACCCCCCCAGCCCTTTCCTAATTATACACACCTTCACCTTCATGTATGGGCAAGGTCATAGGGTCTACTTTGGCTAATATTATATTCTGTAAGTAGGTGATTTGTAGGGCTGAAGCTACATACTTCAAAAATCATCTGCGGCACCCTGGGATTCCCCAACCACAGCCCTATGCAAATGTTGAACTTTAAGAAAATCAAGCATTTATATGCATCCTACAGTGCAATGTGGGTGCCACTTAACTGATCACTTAAAGCAGTTTTTGAGCATAGTTAGTTGTCTGCAGGAGTTGATATTGCCTAATGTTGACAAATAACATAACAAATAACCAGTGACAACACCAAGCTACTAATTCGCCTGACTTGTTATCTTTGACTATTGCAACTTCTTCTAATTAGCCTACCCCTACACAGACTACCTCCCCCCCCTTCAGTTTATCATTCTTTTGCCAGACTAATCCACCTTAAGGACATATCAGTATCTGCTGTTCCCCCGCTCTGCCAGTCCCTCCACTGGCTTCCGCTCACCCAGTTAATACAATTTGATATCCTATCAACATCATCATAGAAAGCCATCCACAACTCTGGCCTGAGCTACATCACTAACCTCATCTCAATTTGTCACCCAAATCATCCTCTTTGCTCCTGCAGAGGCCTCTTACTCTTTTTAGTTCCTTTGTCAACTCCTCTCATGCTCGTGGACAGGACTTCTCCAGAGCCTCTTTCATCCTTTGGAACTCTCTTCTCCAACCTGTTTGGTTATCCCCTGTTCTGCATGTCTTTAGGCGATCCCTGAAAACTCATAATTTCAGGGAAGTCTATCGCCTCTAGCCAACAACTTACAGTTTGCTTTCTTGACAACTCATCCCCACACAGTTGCTACCTTTTCTAAGCTTTGCCCTTTCCTTTTAGATTGTGAGCTCTCACGAGATGGGCCCTCCTAACCCTCTTGTCTTGAGTTGTATTGTAACTGTACTGTCTTCCTTTAATTCATAAAGGTATTGACATATTGTTGGTGCTATATAAATGCCATATAAGCTAGTTTTACACAATGGTACTTCTTACAAGTTTGCTATAAAGGTCAGATTTTTCTTTAAGTCATTTGTGCTTTTTTCTACTCCATAAACTGTACAGGTTCTAGAACAAAACAGGGTATGGGGAGCAGGCTGTATGTATACAGCTCTGATTTCGGATTTAATCAATGACAGCCCCATCAATGTTATAACTAAGCAGGTGATTAAAATATAATGTGACACCGCAGCAGTCTGCTGAGTCCTTTGTAAGGAACGTAGGACCGGAAACCAGACTGAAATATTCTGGCTGTAGCGATGACAGGAATGTGTGGGTTAATTTTGGTACCTTCTGACATGACATCCCAGCTGTATGTAGATATCTGCTTCCATTATTTCCTGGGCAAACTCTTACCATTGATTGCAATACCAACTGCATTTCCTTGTATGCTCTCTAGATTTGCTAGCAATTTCTCTTGATGTGAGTCTCACAGAACAGACTGTGCTCAGAGCTTTTAAATCCATCTTGTTGTATTCCTGATTGCCTTTCAGGATACACATTAAATTAGATGCACTTGCTAAACCATTATTCTGATATTGTCTAGCGGATGTGAAAAGCTGGTAACTCCTACAGAATGTAATTTTTTTGCTAGACAGAGCTGGTACATTAACTGACCTGACTGTAGGGGAGAATCTTACATTTTGGAAAAGGAGGCCAAATGAATAGAAGGTTGCAAAATTGGCAAGTATCCTAGGTGGAACACATGGTGTTATATGTGTGAGTGCACTGAGACTTTTCATCTGTTGCTGTGGGAAAAATGACAACCAAAGATTTCTACATTACTGTGGGCCACCCCTCTCCTTGACTCCTATGCCTGTCCTCTCCATTCATGGAAGACTGAGGAGATCTTACGCTCTTATGCGTGGGAGGCTTGTGAAGACTTTATCTGAGAGTGAAGGTTATTGGAAGCTTCCCAACAGATATGAATATAGAGAAAGCTTCAGATTCCCATAAAGAAGAAGGGATATCCCAGGGTAAAGAAATCATCACATTGTGGTCTGAGATCTAGGCACGGAATGCCATTCCAAGAATGGTATGCTTCAGGTCTTAGGTCTTGGGTCAAATTTGAATCCCCAAAAAACAGTCACAGTTCATTTTGCTATGCATAATCACCAAGTCCACAAAGTCAGAGCTATGGTGATTGAAAATAAAACTACATAGGGGTGGCAGCTGGGATAACTGTTTACTCAGACGTGAAGCATTTTGGGTGTACACTTTAGACACCACCTATCTGAGAAGCCTCAACACTGCCTTCTCGTTTTCATGTTTTCTCAATGACCGCTAGCCAGCAATTGCACATCTATGGGGTTGTAGGCCACACCCACCCTAACCATACTGCTCCCCCAAATACAACCAATAAATAAAACATAAGCCCATTCTTAGCAAGAAATGGTCACGGCACTTTATTGGTTTATATAATATCCAAACAACAACCGGTATTTTATTGCAACTTTAATTGACAGAACAATAAGTCCAAAACTTTTGCTCAGTTATCAGAGCTCAAGCAGCTTTATCCACAGATTAACAATGAATAAGAAAACGTCCCACTACAGAAATCCAGGGTGACCCAACCACATAAAGCACTCACGACAGGGTGGGAAGCTCTTTTGGTGCTATTTTTGGCCAACTGTAGGAAATTCCCCAATCCTGCAGCCCTGAGCCCTTATACAGCGCTTCCCAAGTTTTCCAGAAACTTACAAGAATCCCGATTGGGTAAAATTGGATACCTTATCTGCATATTTAAAGGGACAGTATACCGATTTGCATTTACAGTAAAACAAATGTCATTATACACAATTAAAGGAAAAAATGGGCTGCGGTTGCCGCAATTCCAAGAAAGTGGGCCCAAATTGTTGTGCCCCGTTTATTCATTCTGTGGTCTCTGGTAGGGTTTTTTTGTTTGTGGATGGTTTTCATTTGGGCACGTTGTTCTCTGATTGTTCTACTATAATATGCTATATCATGTCATTCATGCTGCCTCAGACTCATGTGTTATCATATTATGCTACAATATAAAATGGAGATGTTCAGAATCTATTTACTTAGATCATTAGCACCTTGTGTGTAGCCTTTTCCACTGTCGCTTATTATTTTGTTTATGGTGCCCAAAATACATATGTATTTACTTTATTTGGTTTTGTTTACTTTCTGTACCTTTTCCTTTTTTTGATCCCTACTGATTGCATGTCATATGTTCTCTGTGGGAGAGACACCCACATGGGAGTTTTTTGACTGTGGCAGCTGTTACCGATTTTTTTAGCAGACCATAGACATTTTTAGCAGTCATAGACATTGTGATTTTTGTGCAAATGTGTCTTTGGTATTCTACATGCGCCAACTTGGCAACATGTTGGCAGGATTCCCTCTACTGATCCCACTGATGGGTGGGCACTGAGCCGCATGGGGTTGCTAGGCAACAATGATGTCACTGCTGAATTCTCAATTTACCTTGCCACCTGCATGGCATTTCATGGTTTTGAAATACCCTTTCCACTTGTTTGTTTTTCATATGGAATATTTCTTTGTATATACCTAATTTTTTCGAGTGAAACATCAAGGAGTTTTTCTAGGTGAGATTATGTCACTATGACATCACTGGGGGTAGGTATTTGGTTTGCGTGTTCACTTATGTATATATACATGTTTCATTGCATTGCAAGTTGTCACTCTGTTGCCTTGAAGAAGGGACCTTGAAACTTTGGCATTTTTGACTGATGTGACATTGCACCTATAAATGAGTTTATATGTTTGTAACGCACCTCTGGTGATGTCTCATTATTTGAATTGGAAACACCTCCTCTACGCCCTAAGACTGTTAAAGATGTAGGTAGCATGAAGGGGGCATGTGTTGTATGGTGTTGCTGGTAAATGGCTAGAAGATTCCAATACTGTTTGCTGGACAACCAAAGCACAGGCAGAAGTCAGACATGCTATCAAGGTGCATGCATTATATGGCTGTTCAGTGTTTATAGAGTAATTCCCTGGAGAATTTTCACTTTAAGTCCTCATGCACATGGACGTTTTTACAGCTGCTTTTTTGAGCTTTTTTTGCAGCTTAAAAAGGCCTGTCTATGTTAGTCTATGGCTTCATGCCCACCTAGGCGTTTTTGAGCTGCAAGTGGCATAAGCGTTTTTAAGCTGTAAAAAAAACCCAGCACCAGTGCGTTCTGAAAGACATTTTTCAGCTGTAAAAACGTTCTAACACTGAAAAACGCTCAAAAACGCTCAAAAACGCTCAAAACGCTAACGCGGAAAAACGCTCAAAAACGCTAAAAAACGCTATTGCAAAAACGCTGAAAAAAGCTGAAAAAAGTTAAAAAAATTCACTGCAAAGATACTGGCGTTTTCATAACGTTTTTTTAACAGCCTGTGTGCATGAGGGCTTAAGCAGAACTAAATCTATCAATTTAACAGTTTCGAAAAACATTTAAAGTGGAGTTCCAGCTTGTTTTTCTTTTATTTAAAAAAAAAAAGCCCCCGTGATGGTCGCAACTAATCCTATACATAATGGTATTAGTAATAAATGTAGGTTTTATAATAAATTTTCTTTTTTAAAAACTCACTTCCATCTTCAGTGTGGGCATCTGAAGCCCACTCTTTGCTCCTTTCCAGGATACGGTGCTGATGGCTACCCAGCATGCACCTTCTGATCACGCCCATGCGCATATTGTACAGAGCTACAAGCGGTGGACGCCCATTGACTCCTGGGATTGATGACACTCATATCTCGGGAGCCAATGGGCGGCCGAATAGGACGTACCTCGCCTCAGCAAGGTGAAGCAGGACAATTGGCTTAAAAAAAAAAAATGTACTTACATTAAAGGAAGAAAAAAAAGTGTCAAAGGAGACATTATAAAGTGATCACAAATGCAGGGGTGCAAAGTTTATAAAATGGGTGGAACTACGCTTTAAATTCCATGCTGGTAATGTACAGTAACTGTCACATTGGTTGTGCTCTCAACCAAACTGTCAAACCTTCGAATGGGCTGGTGTGATAACCAATCAGACGTACAGCATAATGGCAATTGCTGATCAAACAGAGGCTAAGATGGCAGCTTCCTTGGCTGAAAACGGTAGTAGTGTTTAGTTCCTTTTTATGCCTTTTTTTTGCATTTATATTTGTTCCAGTGAAATCAAAGCAACAGATAAAAGGAAACGGTAAAGTACAGCTCTATCTGGTAAATCGCATGCCACAAATAAACAACCCTTTATACCTATTAAACCACATTAATGCCTCATCTCTATAAACCATGTCTCCGGAAATGAACCAAGCAAAGTGGCTAAGCAGAACAGCAAAGGAAATATTAAAGACAAAGTACATTTTTTCCCCCTCCCTACAAACTAATTCTCCTAAGTGTGTTCCATGCTGGGAGCAGATCGGATTAAAGGCATTCAGATACGCAATTCCATCCAGTTCTAAAACAAAATCCAAAAGGTTAGAGATTCTTTAATTCTAACATTGGGGATAAAGTGTGTTTTTTTTTTTTATGCTTTCAGTAACCATGGTGACGGCTGTGATTATGTTCTTGAGCGTGTGATGAATGTACATAAATGCTGCAGAATGGTCCTTTGAGCTTCTACTGCATGAAATTGACTGATAGGGATTCTAAAAAGCGGCCATGCTTATCTGCGTAACACATTTGTTTTCGTTAAAAAAAAAAAAAAGTCTAGATTTGAATCTTCATAATTATTGTCGTTCTGCGGACAAAACAAAAGGATGGTTGGTGAAGCAACTATTTATTAATTGCACTTCTTTGACCTTGTGCACATTGGTGTTCTGCTCATCCGAGGACTATAATATGTATATAATATAATGACTATAATATAACATGTACATTTTATTTTCCACCAGTAGGTTTGTTCTGTAAATGTCCCTCTCTACCTCCTGTACTCCCATGTTATGGGACTATATATATATATATATTGACAATCGTTTTTCATATGCAGCCATCTGTATATCAAACAGGGTAATCTGGTTAGTGTTATATAGTCAGTTGACAGTCTATAGCTCTCAAACAATTAAAGTGTTACTAAACCCACAACAGTAAAATCAGTCTATTTATGCAATAAAGCAATGTTTTTCAACTCCAGTCCTCAAGTACCCCCAACAGGTCATATTTTCAGGATTTCCCTCAGATGAAACGGCTGTGGTAATTACTAAGGCAGTGAAACGAATCAAATCACCTGTGCAAAATAATGGAAATCCTGAAAACATATATATACAGTAACATGTATATTGCAGTAAAGCATGCTTGTCATGCCGCGTACACACGATCGGACTTTACGGCAGACTTTGTCCTGCGTACTTTTCGACTGACTTTACGACAGACTTTCCGAATGAACGGACTTGCCTACACACAATCAACCAAAGTCCGACGGATTTGTACGTGATGACGTACGACCGGACTAAAAGAAGGAAGTTCATAGCCAGTAGCCAATAGCTGCCCTAGCGTCCGTTTTTGTCCGTCGGACTAGCATACAGACGAGCAGACTTTTTGACCGGACTCGAGTCCGTCGGACAGATTTGAAACATGTTCCAAATCTAAGTCCGTCAAACGTTTGAGAAAACAAATCTGCTGGAGCCCACACACGAGCGAATTGTTCGACGAAATCCCGTCCGCCGGATCAAGTATGCCGTAAAGTCCGATCGTGTGTACACGGCATTATACTCACTGTCAATGGGGGCTGGTGTTTTTTTTTTTTTTTTGGGGGGGTGGCAAACAACCACCCATCCCCCCCTCCCCCCGAGTTGCACTCCACCCCACCCCACCACTGTTTGCCGGTCGGTACAGCACTTACTCCATCGTGGTGGGTGTCAGGCAGCATGGTGCAGCAGCTCGGCTCCGAGTCCTCTCCTCCATGGCGGCTTCCTGCTTCTCTCCTCCTAGTAATGCAATAGGATCGCCTGTCCTTTCAGCCAATCGAGTGACCAGTGTCAAAACCCACGCCCTGATTGGCCGGGAGGAGGATCAGTGTTACAACAGCGAATATTGATTCGCTGTTGTAACACACCTAGGTGGGCGCAGGGCGCACTCTCTGCGATCCGAGCCCACCCTATATTGAAGCCTATCAGAGCCTCTGGCTCTAATCAGTGCTTCAAAAAAACAGCATCTCCGCATTGGAATACATGTGCTGTGTCCTGAAAGGGGCCAGGCACATGGATAGGGAAGGCGGCAATGGACGGGGGGGCGCCCGTGCATCCCTAATGGACAGAGGCCGCCCCTGCTCACTGTGGAACCTAAGGAGTTGCTCCTCCACATTCTGTAAAAAGGATGTTTAAACCCGTTCTCTGATCCTCCCCTTCTTCCACTGTCCCTAATCTATCTTTTGATAAGACAGAGCCTTTGGAGTCACTTTGCACATGCTCAGTTTGGTTTGTATTGGTAGAGCGTTTTTTTTTTTTTTTTCCTTGGGAGGGTGCATGTGATCAGCACAGGGCCAACAGCATTGTTCAGACAGAGGGCTGGGGGTCTTGCTGGCTCATAGAACAGTCAGAGTAGAATGAAAGCTCCTCTGACAATTTTAACCAGGCACTGATAGAAGTCACAACTGCTATATACTGCTGATGAGAAAAGGTAGTTGGCAGTTTTATATATATATACTAAAATAATTGAATTTCCATGTTCTCTGGGAGAACAGATAAAGGCATAGGTTGTTATCTGCAGACTTGTTTTTGCTTCAGTTACTCCAAGCACTGAAACAAAGGCGTCAACATGACAGCAACTAGCATTTGTAGAATGAGAGGTTAGCAGTCTTTGTACTTCTTTTGTGACAGGTTTCCTTTAAAGCTCAAGTCTTCCAGCTGATGAGCAGGTCTTGAATGCTGCAGAGAATTCCACTACGTACCAACATGGTGCTGTTCCCTGCAGCATTCTCCAATGAGCTTATGGTAGCTTGATGACACGCCACCAGGGGGTGCCCTACAATGAGTACCTGAAAAAACAATGCATGTTGTCGTAATTATTTCTATTACTAAACTGACCATATATATTTTATATAAAGTGTTCCCTTTAAGCTAAACTTCAGCCTTACCTTCAGTCCTGTAGTAAAATTGCCTCTCTGATTTCACTGCACACTGTGATCTTCTCACAGTGTGCATTGGAAGGGGAAGCAAGTCAGATAGAGCCCACCTCATTTTCTGGCTGGATGACTTCCAGCATTGTCTCAGCCCTTTCCTCTCTAGCCTGCATGTCCCTGGCCCACCTATTTCATTCATTGTATTTCAGTTCCTTCAATTATGGAAGCTCAGCATCACATGTGGCATTACCTTGGGCATTCTGCATGCAAATACTTAGGAACACCTACTCCTCCAGACTGACATCTATCCACCCATCATTTTCATAACTTCTCTCAAGACCCAGCCTACTCCTTACGTCAGGGTTGAGGCAGAGTGCTTTGATGTTTTGAGAAAGTTATGTACAGCACCATGCTGGCTCCTCCCACCACAATGATCTGCCTGCATTGCATAGAGAAAACAGAGACCCAGTGGTGACATCACTGAATCTAAAATAAGCACTGTCTTCCTCCATATTTTATTTATTCATCCATTACCAGGGATTTGGAGACATCTATCTGTTTCTGGAAACAGTCCAATAATACTTTCTCTTATATATTCCAAAATGTCTTGGTATGGTGACGCCTTAAGAGTTCCCTTCACTGCAACTAAGGGGCCAAGCCCAACCCCTGAAAAACAACCCCACATCATAATCCCCCCTCCACCAAATGATTTGGACCAGTGCACAAAGCAAGGTCCATAAAGACATGGATGAGCGAGTTTGGGGTGGAAGAACTTGACTGGCCTGCACAGAGTCCTGACCTCGACCTGATAGAACACCTCCTAAACCTTGTGGACAGCCTTCCCAGAAGAGTTGAAGCTGTTATAGATGCAAAGGGTGGGCCAACTCAATATTGAACTCTACGGACTAAGACTGGGATGCCATTAAAGTTCATGTGCACATAAAGGCAGGTGTCCCAATACTTTTGTTAATATAGTGTAAATGTTACGCTGCCCAAACATGTTTTTCTCTCCTGGAATTAATGGGCCTTCCGATCTAGATTTTTGCACTATCCTGCTTTCCACCTACCGCCATCATTACTTTGCTAGACACGTGTAAAGAACCTTGGTGTAACATTTCAATGCATGTAGTCCGTTTTGTACTTGTCTGCTCTGCTAATGTCCGAATGACTCCGGAATGGGCCTGGAATACTGTTATGAGTAATATTGTAAGTCACACTCTGGTTATAATTGGCCATTTTTTTGTTTTTTTTACTTTATTTTTGCCTTTGTATGCAAACTTTTCAATAAAGACCTTGCTTGTTCAATGTAAAAAAAGGATTACAACTTCCTTTTGTTGACACAAAAATCTTATAATACAAGATCCTCATTACTTCTAACCTGATGATCTGTGGAGGTTTTATTTGCACATTGTCTCATTCTCTGTTTCAGTCGATCATCATACTTCCCAGTAAGACATCAGTGTTGTTTGAGTGAGATCCGTGACTGATGACGACACCTGGGTCTAGACTGACAGTGACAAATGACAATAATATCTAATAAGTTTTCATTTCAAATGAGACTTGACATTGTTGCTGAATGAGTCTACCTAACTTTGTCAGTCATTACTGTCACCTCTGATCATAAATCCAGTTTTTTGTGACTCTGGGTTCTACACCTGATTCCGTCAGTCCTGTTCAGTTTTCACTGTCACCTAACTTTTACATTTTTTTTTTTGTATTAGACATCTGTCAACTGAAGATGACTCTTGACTGCAGGCAAAACTGTTGTTATGAATGTGGTGAATTTTTATAAATCCCTAGGACACCATATTGTATTGCTAGACCAGTGAAAAAAGCATCTACTGAAATTGTTATGGAGAGTTTTGCTGACATTTATGATGAATAAGCAACTGGAAGCCACCGGTAAAATAAATCAGTGTGCAGCTAAGTCAGTACATCGCTCCCCTTTAAAAGCCATTCCTGGGAAAAAAATGGGAGCAACCCCCATCTGAAAAAGCTAGTTTTCTAGTTGTTACACAGATCCCCCATTTTCAGTACTTTCTGAGTAGTTAACCAGGAATAAGCACACAGATCAGAAAAGTCAAAGCAAAGTCAGATCTCCTAACCTTCTCCAATGGGAAGGAGTCAGTGACGTCTTTGCATAGTGTTCGGCAAACACAGCGGTGAAGCTGTCTGACCATTATAACAAAAGCGATTTAGCTACTTCAAATGTGTGAGTGGATTACATTGTTTGCCCAGTTTTTGTAGCATTTAAAAACACTGCGCAATAATAGTTTTTCTTTTATCTTTATGTGAATCATCACCTTGCAAATGTAATTCATCATGCAACTGTGATCTGTGATACTTGAAATACAAGCAAGTTCATCAAAGGCAATTGCTTGGACATTTAGACCTCAGCTGGATTAACACAGACACTATTTATTGTTTTTTTTTTTCTTCCATCTACATATACCTGGGATGTGTGTTCCCTTATATGTTTTTTGATGCATCTATTTGCATTTATTCACTTTATTGATTGATATATTTATTTGCACTTATTCACTTTACTGATTGTGATATCAGGGTATGTGTTTTTTGATGCATTTATTTGCATTTATTCACTTTATTGATCGAATATTTAGATTTAGAACATGTTTCAAATCTTTCTGACGGATTCAATTCCGGTCGAAAAATCAATTCGTCTGTATGGTAGTCCGACGGACGAAAACCGACGCTAGGGCAGCTATTGGCTACTGGCTATGAACTTCCTTATTGTAGTCTGGTCGTACGTCATCACGGTCGAATCCGTCAGACTTTGGTATGATTGTGTGTAGACAAGTCCGGTTCGATGGAGGTCTGTCGAAAAGTCAGTCGAAAGTCCGTTGAAAAGTCCAACGTGATTCAGTCTGTCGAAAGTCCGGTCATGTGAACACAGCATAAGGGGCATTTTTCCCACTGGCCGATGATTAAGTGGTTTTAGCAAAGGTTTGCCGAGACCTCAAAATTATTTCAACTATTCTTCTAGGGTAAAAAGGTTGAGGAAGGCTGTTCTGACAGTTGGCTTTTGGCTAGATAACAGATTAGGAGTCTGTGTTGATGGGTTTTTCTTTGCATCATACAGGTTTTGCATTTTGATACAAGTCTATGGTATAAAGTAATACTTCAAAATGTGTAATGTTTTATACACAACTGTGAAAAAATCTTAAGTAGAAACTTACACCAGTCAGCCATAACATTATGACTACTCACCATAACCCGTCAAGGCACAGACTTGTCATAACTCTTCAAGGCATGAACTCCACTAGACCTCTGTAAGTTGTGAGGTGGGGGCTCCGTGAATCAGACTTGTTTTTCCTGCACATCCCACATATATTCCATTGTATTGAGAATTTGTAAGCAACAACCTCAAACTTGTGTTCCTCAAACCATTCCTACATTTATCAGACTAGGCCACCTTCTTTTATTGCTCTGTGGTCCAGTTCTGATGCTCACGTGCCCATTGTAGATGCTTTTGGATTTGGACATGAACCAGCAAAGGACACTCTGACAGGTGTGTGGCTACGCAACCCCATACACATCAAACTGCAATACACTGTGTGTTCTGACACCCTTTTATCAGAGCCAGCTTTAAGTTTTTCAGCAATTTGAGCTACAGTAGCTCTTCTATTGGATCAGACTACATTGTCCAGCCGTAGCTCCTCACGTGCATCAACAAGCCCCTGACCACTCATGTCCCAGCTGATGGTTCACCAGGTTTTCTTTCTTGGAGCACTTTTGGTTGGTCCTGACAACTGCAGACTGGGAACATCCCACAAGAGCTACAGATTTACTGACTCAGAAATACAAATCCTTTGACAGGTAAAAGAGCACCTGTATATGTGTTTCTTTTGTGTATTTAATTTTAAGTTTTCACCTTGAAAACAGGTGCTTTTGGGAGGTCATATTAAATGGTGAAATATACAAGGTGAACATGACCTAGTAAATATACAGTGACTGGCAATTTTTGTCTCAGCTGGAGTTATCTAGACAAGATATTTAGTTTGAGTCACTGCAGAGTAGTTGTCATCATTACACAGCAAGAATCAATGTTTCTGAAGGTTATATAAGACCTCAGAACTAAAAACTAGAGAGTTGGCAAATGTAGCACTTTAAGAGACCGTGGTGCTGTAGCCTTCATTGCTGCGTTTCCTGTAGAATATGTCACTTCTTATTGGAGATATTGCTTGCACAGTGTGGTAATCCCTGTTAGGGCGCAGGCTGTTCTCCAAACACTTTCCTGCTTCATTAGCCCGCATCAATATTTTTCATTCCTTACGGGAAAATGGCTGTTTGCTTGTTGTGACTTGTGTTTCCATAAATGTATTTAATGGACTGGGGATATGTTTTTATGCTGTTGCAGATATTATGATGAGGTCATGGCATTTTTTGTTCTAGCTCTTAAGCTCTGTACATTGCTCATTATCCCAGAAAATAGTATTTATTTACCATGCACTGTAGCTTTGATACTTTATCATGTAGAAGAGTTTCAGTCATGCTAACAGTTTTTGATTGTCATATCTTATGAAGCTTTAACTCATTGACCTTCCAGTCATCTCTGGAGACTGCCGCTTGTCCATTCTTCTCTGTTCTCCCAACCTCTTTTTTATCTTGTTTACTATATATATAGTTATATATTTGGTGAGTTGGTTAATATTTTACATTGTACGTTTAGTATGTGAAATGCTTATTTAGTCACAATGAGATCATACTTGATCATGATTTCATATGTAACAAAATAGAATATTGAGGCTTAGTGAAATGTTTATGATTTTCCTAGGGTTGTGTTTTACATGTTTAGGGGCCCATGGTCATTAAAGGACAGTCCTAATATCTGCAGAACATCCTCAGAAAGTCCAAAAGGGCCTGGAACAAGAAGGCAAAGTTAATGGGTAGAGGGGGCTCATGACAGGGGGAAGGGTGCTTGGCAATAGCAGGCTTGTTAGAAGAGGGCAGAGAACAAACGACTAGGGTCACCTTACCTGGCTGTAAAGGGTAATCGCAGAGGGGTGGTGGGCGGCATTTTGAGTCTATCTGCAGAAGGAAGGAGGACAGGGGTCATTTTCAGCTCCACCAGTGACCGAGGGGACCTGACGATGGTATGGCATTACGTGTTGATGTTCCATTTGTTGATGATCTAGGACTGGTGTACAGAAGGTTATTCTGCTGTAGATTTCTGTTATTGTCCCCTAGGCAGTGTGGTGTGACTAGTGGCATGGCAAGTAACAGATTGGGCTGCAGATCCATTGCTCTGGCTAGCTCTTGTTTTGGTTTGTTCTCTCTTATGCCTTCAAGGATCATCAACCATCCTTGCAACCTCTATTCCCGTGATCCACAGAAGCAAGCAGGTGCAGGTGTACCGATGTACTCATCCAGAGAGTAGTGTGTACATAAATAAAGAGCGCCGCTCTCCCGACCAGCCAGTGTAACACAGAGGTATGGAGCAGCCTCAGCCTATGTATCTATGCCAAAAACAACAGGCTGATGCATTTCGCCCCACACACAGTGGATTAGCCATAGGGTGAGAGCTTGGAGCCGGATTAGTGTGTTTTATGTATCATAAGCCACTAAAAACCTCCGAATATGTGACATGGACAAGGCAGCTGAATGATGTTGTTATAATAAGGGCTCATTGTTGTGTTGCAGAGAAAGGAAGATGGTGAAAAGTGAAAATAGAATAAAAATTAATATACAAATAATATGAATATAAGAATAAAGATGAAAAGTAAAAAAAGACAAAAAGAAAATAAGAATGGAAAAGGTAAAAATATGTAACCAAAAATAATACGTAAACAAAATGATAATAGATAAAGATAATATAAAAATTTGAAAATAAAAAGAAAAAACTTAAAAAATTAAAGAATAAAACAGATACAGTAAGAATAAATTCTTCTTCGTTTATTCTTACTTTATCTGTTTAAACTGTTTTTTTTTTTTAGTTTTTTTTTTTTTAATTTACATTTGTGTATTATCATTGTTTACGTTATTTTCATTGTTTACTCATTGTTTTTAGTTACATCTTTTTAACTTTTTCATTTTGTTTTGTTTTTTTTGTCTTTTATTTTTCCTCTTCATTTTTTTTATTCCTATTTTCATATTGTATATTCTTTTATTTTATTTGCACTTTTCACCATCTTTCTCTCTTTGCAACATAACAATGAGCCCTAATTATAACAACACCATTCATCTATCCTGTCCACATCACATATTGGAGTATTTTAGCAGCTTATGATGCATAAAAAACTCTCATCCTGGTCCAGAGACTTGTAGGCTTAGACTTCTCCATACCTCTGTTACACAGGCTGGATGGGGGAGCGGCATTCTTCTTTTTTTTCACCATCAACCATCCTTGTTATTGTATGGAAGCTTTGTAATAAAAAGCTGATACAGCCATCAAATCCATCTTGGTGGCCTCTAACTACAGTTAGGTCCATATATATTTGGACACAGGTGCAATTTTAGATTTTTTCAGGTATCTCCCAAAACATATTCAAGCTATAGTTATATAATGGATATGGGCTGAAAGTGCATACTCAGGTTTAATTTGAGAGTATGTACATCCAAACCGGCGGAAGGGTTTAAGAATTACAGCCCTTAAGAATAGCCACCACCCCCCCCCCCCCTTTTCAAGGAACCAAAAGTAATTGAACTATTGAATCAAAGGCTGTTTCATGGCCAGGTGTGGGCTACTCCTTCATTATTTCTTCATAAATTAGGCAGGTAAAAGGTCTGGAGTTGATTCTAAGTGTGGTATTTGCATTTGGAAGCTATTGCTGTGAACCTACATCATGCGTTGAAAGGAGCTGTCCATGCAAGTGAAACAGCATTATAAGGCTTCAAAAATGGTTTGGTACATTCTGAGGATAGAAGAACACACTGGTGAGCTCAGCAACATAAAAAGGCCTGGATGTCCACGGAAGGCAACAGTGGTGGAGGATCACAGGATCCTCTCTATGGTAAAGAAAAACCCATTCACAACATCCAGACAAGTGAAAAACACTCTCCAGGAGATGGACGTATTATTTTCAAAGTCTACAATCAAGAGAAGACTTCACAAGAGCAAATACAGAGGGTTCACCACAAGGTGCAAATCATTCATAAGCCTGAATAACAGAAAAGCCAGATTATACTGCCAAAAATCATCTAAAAAGCCAGACCAGTCCTGGAAAAACATTCTTTATACGGATGAAACTAAGATTAATCTGTACCAAAATAACAGGAAGCAAAAAGCGTGGAGCAGCTCATGATCCAAAGCACACAACGTCATCTATAAAACATGGTGGAGGCAGTGTGATGGCATGGGAATGCATGGCTTCCAGTGGCACTGGGTCATTGGTGTTTGTTGATGATGTGACAAAAGACAGAAGCAGCTGGATGAATTCTGCAGTGTTTAGAGATATGCTGTCAGCCCAGATTTAGCCAAATGCAGCAAAGTTGATTGGACGGCGCTTCACAGTACAGATAGACAATGATCCAAAACACACTGCAAAAGCAACCCTGTAGCTTTTGAAGGAAAAGAAGGGGAATATTCTGCAATGGCCGAGTCAATCACCTGATCTCAACCCAATTGAGCATGCATTTCACTTGTTGAAGTCAAAACTAAAGGCAGAAAGACCTACAAACAAAGAACAACTGAAGACAGCTGCAGTTAGAGCCTGGCAAAGCATCAGAAAGGAGGAAACCCTTGGTAATGTCTATGGGTTCCAGACTTTAGACAGTCATTGCCAGTAAAGAATTCTCAGCAAACTATTAAAAATGAACATATTATTTATGATTATATTCATCTGTCAAATTACATTTGAGCCCCTAAAAATGGGGGGGCTGTGTAAAAAAATGGTTGCAGTTCCTAAAATTTGTGCTTGATATTTATGTTTAACCCCTTGAATTAAAGCTGAAAGTCTGCACTTCAAATTCATTTGGATTGTCTCATTTTAATTTTAGTCTGGTGGCATACAGAGCCAAAAGTATGAACATTGTGCCTGTGTCCAAATATATATGGACCTAACTGTATGTTGAAAATAGTGGTAATGATGACAGGCTCACTCTGAATTACCCTAATCAAGTTGTTTTGGTAGAATAAACCAAAACTGCAACTGTCTGCTGCCCGTAAAGCCATGCCTGCTCCTCTCGCTTCCATCACTAAAAAAGGGACATGCATGTATCTTGATCTTATCTCTCTATAACCACAGCTGGCACCAGCAGATAAGCACTTACATCCATCCATTCCTTCATGTCCAGCTTTAATCATAGAAATGTCTTTATTCTTCAGATATGACTCCTTTGCTTTTCATACTACACAGAAAGTGTAAACTATGTCAGTATGAGTCACTATAGCATATATTTTCTTCTATAGATTAGGCAGCTGTTATTTCAAACAGTGAAGGCGGCAGTTCATTCTCTTACTCCAGAGCATGACTCAGTCAGCCTGGTAAGTGTCAGCATGTTCAAAGCAGAAAAAGATGTGATAAAGGTATTATTTAGGCTGTAGCAGTAGTACAGAACAAATACGCAGACCAGAAATTTACTAGTTATTAAAACAATGCCTCTCTATTTCAAATAGATTCTACACCTATATTATTGACAATGTGATGCGACTCCCAAAATTATCACAAACAATGACTGAAAAAGTACACTCATATATATTTATTATAAATTAGAAAAAATCTTTATTACTATTGAAAAAAACAAAAGTACCCAAACAGCAATGTTTCATTGATGCATTCTGCTTATGTTCCACCAACGTGGCCGTTTGTAGACATGTTCAATTCGTTTAGTTCCGAATTCATTTTTTAAAGTTAATTCCGAAATTTCCGAATTTTTCCATTTCTGAAATTTCGAATTTCCAAATTTTCACATTTCCGAATTTTTCAAATTTTCGGAAATTCGGAATTTTGGAAATTTGGAAATTAGGAAATTGGAAATTTCTGAAATTGGAAATTTTGGAAATTGGAAATTTTGGAAATTGGAAATTTCTGAAATTGGAAATTCCGAAATTGGAAATTTCAAAAATTGGAGCTTTTGGAAATTTCAGAAATTCGAAAATTCTAAATTTCAGAAATTGGAAATTTCGGAAATTCAAAAATTCATAAATTCGGAAGTTCAGAAATGAGGAAATTCGGAAATTCAAACTTTCAGAATTTTGAAAATTTGAAAATCTGAAAATAAGAATGAAAATTAAAAATGAATGAGAATCTGAAAATTTGAAAACCTGAAAATTTGAAAACCCGAAAATCTGTAATAATAGCTAACTAATAATAACTATTAAATTATAGGTATTGGAATTTCATTTCAAATTTGGCTGTTAGTGAATGTAACCGGTATGCATTTATCCGAAGTTACAAAATATCTGAAATAACAAATGCCGTATATAAACGAATGGAACGTAAAGACCTAATAATAATAAATAACAATAATAATAATAATTAAACCTTTTTATTATTATTATTTATTATTAATTTGTTCCATTCCGTTTATTTAGATGCGGCAATCGTTATTTCAGATAATTCGTAACTTCGGATAAATTTGTATTTGTTATTTTCACAAACAGCCAAATTTGAAAGGAATTTCCAATACCTGTAATTAAATAGTTAGTTATTATTAGTTAGTTATTTCGAATTTTACAGATTTTCTTACTTTTTTCATATTTTCGGATTTTCAAATTTTTGAATTTTCGAATACCGAAAATTCGGAATTCGGAATTCGAAAATTCGGAAATCCGAAAATTCGGAAATTCTAAAATTCTGAAGTTTGGAAATTCTGAAGTTTCGGAAATTCAGAAATTTGAAAATCCAAATTTTCAGATTAACGAATTTCCGAAAAAGGCAAAAAAACAAATGAAACTAAAACGAACAATTTTTTTTGTCAGTGCACATGTCTAGGCGTTTGGTTCCTCCATGCCGCATGACTATTGAAAAATGATACAGCAGCTTGGATGTCCTTAAAGCAGTTCTTCAGCCTTTAAAAAAAAATGAAAGTCAGAAGCTACAAATACTGTAGCTGCTGACTTTCAATAAAAGGAAACATACCTGTCCAATGCGTGTTCACCCGAACCAATTCTTTGTAGGTCTTCTGGTCCCAGCGCCGGCATGTTTACTGTGGGCAGACAGCTGTGATTCCTTGCTGATTCACAGCCGGCTGCTCAATATGCATGTGCATGTCACGCTGCTGTTTGCGTATGGTCCCGCAGCCCTTTGGGAAATGAGACGGCGATCCGACTGGATGCACCACTGCTCCTCTACTTATTTGAGCTGTATAATTTTTGAACCGTAAAAGCAACAGGAGTGAGAGGAGCATATAGTGGTGACCGATGAACAGTCTGGGTAACTTTCCGGTATTAAGCAGCACAGCTTAATGTGTTATGTGTATGTGGAGACTGGTGTTTTATGTTTGAATATTCTGAGCACATGGACCTATGTCAGATGATATAGAGGATTATTCATCTGTAGTTTAATAATATGAGGAAAGCTGAATTTCCACAGGTTAACCAATAAATATACTGGCTAAGGTTATATATATAAGATGATACAAGTAGACTATGGTGAAAGAAGTATATATGCATAAAACGGCTGCTGGAAGAAGTGGTTATAAATCCTGGACCCTCCTTGTTTGATACAACTATATAACAAAGCTATGGGGTTGATTTACTAAAACTGGAGAGTGCAAAATCTGGTGCAGCTGTGCATGGTAGCCAATCAACTCCTAACTTCAACTTGTTCAATTTAGCTTTGACAAAAACCTGGAAGCTGATTGGCTTCTATGCAGAGCTACAACAGATTTGCACTATTTTTTAATTTTTGTTAAACCCCTATGTCTCACTTTAATTGATCATGAATTTAATCATTTTATTCATTTTACTCCATAGGAATTTGAGAAACTGAAACTAAACTAAGTGAAGTATTAGCTAGAATACAGAATTCTGGAATTATTAGATCGAATACAGAATTCTAATTATATTGCACGATGCATCACTGAGAATAAGTTCCAGGAATAGTGTCTAACAAATATGTGTGCTGTTTTAATGACAGATGTGTCAATTTATGGTTATGGTATTCATTGATTCTTTTGTCTATTTTTTTATAGAAAAAGATTTTTCTTGTTTGTAAGTTTTCATGGCTGCGTTGGATCCATTTGTTCAGTCTTTATTTATGAAATAAAGAATTTGGCCTTCAGATGCTGCGTGTTTGTTCCAGTTTGCATGACAGCCATGAAAATTACATTTTCATAATAGGCAGGTCAGCTTTCAGGGGTGTCCGTGAAAGAAGAATTCAAGATTATATACTCATTGCAACCCATTTACATTGTTATCTGGAGCTCTGGATCTCATACACAACTGAACTGTCAACCTCACTTATTTCTGGTACTGTAATATAAAATGTTATATAGCTGTAAAATTTACTTTTGTTGCTATGTTACTGGCCTTTGAGTTCTGAGGAGGCAGGTCTAGGGTGAGGGATGAGGGATACCCTGAAAACCACACAATTTTAGGACTCTGAAACTTTGCTTTTTCAACACTTAGGAGGCTCCATAGATTGGTCAAGGTTAAAGTAGCAATCCAGTAAAATCCTAACTATACCTAAACTTGCTCCCAACCTCATTCTAAGCCTATTCTAACTACCCTGTAATGGAGAGATGTGTATACTTACCTATTCTGAGGTTGCCCCGGTCCGGTCACATGATCTCTCCAACAGCCTGCTTCAGTGAAGAGCTTGGATAATATCTTCACCTATAGACTTGCTATGGGGCATCTGTTGTCAGCGGTCCCTCTTCTACACTGAAGCCAGCGCTGGGAACCAATCATGTGGACCAGAGTGCCCTAAGTATAGGAAAGTATAGACATCTTTCCTTTATAGTGTAGTTAGTATATGTTTAACATGGGGGTGAGAGTAGATTTAGGCATAGTTAGAATTTGACTTGAATGCTACTTTAAACAACTTTTTGTTATTATTAATTCAGTCTGCCTGTTTAACAAATGATTACTGTTGTAATAAATAATTTTATGAAATAAATTTAAATCTGTGCAGGACTTCTTTAGAGCCTATGCCATCCTCTGGAACTCTCTACCTCAGCCATTGACTGAGAGCGCTGATTGGCAGTCGATCAGCAGACCTATTTCAGTCATGCCCCTTCAACCGACTACAGTACACATGGGCCGAATGTCGGCTGGTTTCTTTTGAACTGGCCGATGCCGCCCAACATTTTGCCCGTGTGTACTAGGCTTAACTCTTTCATCAGCTCATCCCCCACGTAACCTTTTGTACCACTTGCACCTTACTTGTAATAATGAAGTTATGAGTTATATAAATCATTACAACATATAAAGTTTGTACAAATAGTGTTGAAAACATGATCCAATGATTCAGGTTGGCCCACCCTTGCTCCTGGTTGCATCTCACTGAAAAACAAGAATAAAATAGTTGATGACTGCACTACCAGTAAAGTTTAATATACTTTGTTACTCATAAATTTGTAAGACACCACAGAAGGCAGAGACGGCTGACGCATTTCACACTTAATCATACAGTAGAGCATACCTAAACCTTAGTGTACCTGTTTTGTGGATTTATGCAAATACGTAAAATATTTTGAACTGGAAATAACGTTTGTAGCAGCATAATTTCAACGGATATTTTGTATAATGGGGTCTGTTTCCTACTGTTGATCATAATTTTGCAGATGTTTATTTTTTTAGAATGAAGCCACGTAGAATACATATTGGAAAATTTATTTTTTTTGTTGTATTTTACCCCTTTTAGAAATACTAGTCACACACCAGGATGCCCTCACCACAATCAAGTTTCACATTCTACTGGGAAATATAGATGATATGTTCTGGGGGGTTGGGGTGAAAATGTTTCTCAAGTTAGCTTTTTTAAAGGATTGGTGAGATAACTGCTTCGTGTGGTGATCTCTTTAAAAATGGTGGTGGTCACCGGCCTTCAACTTTAGATAGAGCTGTCCTTCACCATCTTGGATGCCTCAGCTCCTCCTTGTAGTAATGTAGTCCCCTCCTCTTTTTCAAATTAGGGTCTCGCCATCACTCTGTTATTTTTATGCCACATTGCAGTTTCCATAAGGAAGCTTTGCCTCCATCCCTCCTTATTTCTCATTCTTTTCTTTCTTTTTTTTTCTATTTATATTATGATTTATACTTATTTAATCTTCTTCCTGTCTCCCATTAGCCTTTGGCATTGTTACAGTTACTTATATTACATGCTACCCCTCTCAGCGGCTGCTCCGTGGTCCCATTTACAACTCCAGTCAATAATGTTTGCTGTACTTGTTATTGGCTGTTTGTTCTAATTCTATGTGTAAATTCATTCACGAGTTGTGCAGTCTTTTTTATGTACCTTATTTTTTTTGTTCTTGCATATGTTCAAAAAAAAAAGTAACCTTAATCATGGTGGTGGTGGGGCATACCACTAATTGTAAGAAGACACCAAAGCCAAAAAAAACAAAAAAAAAAACAAATTTCAGAGAAGCCCGTTAGCTGTGTGTGGCATAGCATTCAATGAGCTTTAAGCTTGTGTCAATGCATTGCATTGAAAGCTACAGTTTAATTGTACACATGGAACAATTTGCACCATTGCTGATTACACAGAATGCAAAGTAATTCTTCTAAAAAAGCTATACATGTTTTCATCTCCAAGGATCTGCCCCCCTGGTGAAATGTTGAATGCATTAATGATAAATAATATTTCCCAGGTGCTCTGACATAAGAGGACACTGGATGGTTAAACATTTGAGTGTTCATCTTCATCCACCAACACAGATTCCTAATAATAGATATTGAACATCTCAAGTACTCTGTGCTTTAAACTTGAGGCTTTTCAGTGATGGAAAAACATTTTCCTTTCATTGTAATTGCTTGTGCGTCATAACAAGATGGTTCTATAAACTACTGGAAGGAATATGCAGAATAAATCCTTGTGTGAAACAGCGAGAAGCTGAATATTACTAATGGAAAACTACTTTTTTTTCTGTAGTAGACTAATACCAAAGCGTTTCTATAAGAAAGCTGTAAACCTTTTAAAGGATTTGAAATGTTTAATGAGTCATTCAGCCATTTTATACATTTAAAAGTAAAAGTCCTGCCTAATAGCAGGTGTCTGCTTAACCTCCTTGGCGGTTTTCCCAAGTGTGGCTCGGGGTTAAAATTCAGGACCATTAGCGGTAACCCCGAGCCACACTCGGGATTACATCGCAGGATCCTGGTGCCTCCTTACTTACCTTGTCCCCGGGATCCTGCGATATCCCCCGCAGTGTCCGTGGGCTCCGTCCTCCTCCGAAGCCTCTCTGTGCCAGGCTCCGTTCCCTGCTAGCGTCGCGACGCACGGGGGCGGAGCCTGGCGGCAAATTCAAAAAAAAGTCAAAATCATAACACATACAGTACTGTAATCTTACAGATTACAGTACTGTATGAAATGATTTCACATCCCTTTTGTCCCCAGTGCTTTGGCCCATGCCCTGCATACAGTTTTATGTGATATACACTGTTCTTTCTGCCTGAAGACTGGAGATTGTCCATAGCAACCAAAAAGTGTCCCTTTACGTCAAAAGTGGCTTTAGACCAGCTAGAAAACAGCGATAGTAAATTAGAACACTTGCAGAATTGAGCGATAGTGAATTGTGGGGAAATTTATTTTATTACTATTTATTTTTATTTTTTTTAATTATTTATTTTTATTTATTATATTATAATTTATGTTTCTGTGTTTTAAACTTTATCATACGCGGGATATCTACTAGACTCTGGTTTGGACAGATTTAAGTGCGTTATTGTTAAGATTTACAGACTTACAATATAAAACGCCAAATTTCCATGTAAAATAATTGTACCACTTTCAGCACCTAAAATCCGAAATAATCATACCGCCAGGGAGGTTAATGACCAGAAAACCCTCCTTTAAGCCCCACTCTCCTTACTGTACCTTATCTAGTAACAGAGTGTAGATATTTGCCAGCACACCACGGATCTTTAGGTTGAGTCCAAACTTTTTTTAATTAAAACAGGATCACATCACATACAAGAGAGTGCAACATTTTGGAGTTACGCAGGAACCCTTTGTCAGGCATGTGACCATGTCATCACATTTCTGAGGAAGGGGTCCTGCATGACTTCGAAATGTTGCACTCTTGTTTGTGATGTGATCATACTTCAATAAAAAAAGATGTTTGGACTCAACTTGGAGATCTGTGGTATGCTGGAAAATATCTACACTGCATCATACATGATCCAGTCTCCAGCTGGTGGTTGTTGCAGCACCCAGTATCCTAGAACCTCTTCCAGGAGCATGTTCGATAGGAATATCGATGGCTATTTAGTAACAGTGCTCTTGTAGGCAGTAAGTTCTCTTATTTTACATTTGGGAAGATTTTAGTCCAGAAGTCACAGAATTAGGCCCTTAGTAAGGGAAACCACATCCAGAGGGATATATAGTTAACAATGGTTCTAGAAACACTTACTTGCTCCTAAACAAGACTTTTAGGATTAAATTAATGATTTGGCCTACAAGTTTTCTCTAAAAGGTTAGGTCACTATTTAGGGCCCTTTCCCATGAGCTGTTCGATCAGGTCGGCCTGTCCGTTTTTCAGGTGGACCTAATCGTACCTCAACCGCCTGCTCAGCGGGGATCAGTGGAGCGATCCCCCAATGAGCAAGTAGAATCCGCCGCACTGAGGCACTCGTGTGAAAGGGGCCTTAAGGTGACTTAACACCCTTCCCGCTCCCCAGTCCCCGCTGTATTTACCTCTGTGTGTGATGACCCGGATCACTTGGTACAGAAGTACCTTGCAATGCAGTTGCAGTGAGTTTCCAAAAGTAGTGCATGCACTGCTTTTGATGCTGTACTGCTCAATTTCAGCCCGTTCAAGATGAATAGGCTGAAATCGCATTGCACAGAACTGCATGTGAATTGCACAGAACCCAGGGCCCATTCCTGTGCGATTCTCTGTGTGAACTGGCCCTAAAACCGAAATAGAACATTTTGCTTTAGAAAGAGTAACCTTGGAGCACACAATTTAAAGTCAAAGCATTCTTGTCATTATAAATAATATATAAAACAACTGGAAAGTTTCGGGCAAGGAGAAGAGTTAGTCATAGACTTTTGCGCACTTATCTCAGTGATCCAGAGGCTGCGTGTTCAATGTTAAATATACCGTATCTCAAGGACAGTTTTAGACTAAATGTTTCCAGGGCAAAAGAATCAAACTAGGTCCTTCTGGAATCCTCTAACCTTGGCACAGCACCATGTCTGTTAACAGTTAGCAGACCCAGACACATTGCTACATTGTCAAAACCAGAGCTGTGTTATGAGAATCACAATCAATGCTATGTAGCTAGAACAATAATACTATGTTATAAAAGCCAGGACTGCCTCATGTTGCTAGATTTAGATAGATGCCATGCTCCAAGACCCTAAATGAATCCTTGCCATTCATTGCAAAGCACTGTGACTTCTAATGACTAGATACCTTGGAATGTTTCTTGACTAAACTTGTATAAAAATCTACAATATTCATAACCGTAAAATTAACCTGTGAGCAGCCTATGGCTCAAGTATTTACAATATTCTTAAAGGGTATTTATGGTCAAAATGTAAAATTATATATTCATTTCCACATTGTTTTTCAAATATTTCCAGCCTACTCCTATTAATCTGAATGATCGTGAAGTTAATAAACTTACTTTGTATTAAAGTGTTTTTTTTAACCCGTATATATAAATCATTGGTAGCCCCTCTATTATAGGCAGGCATAGCACACTGTACCTGTCTTTTATTTAAAAAAAGAGGCTTGTAAATACCATTTTAGAACATTCTTCAGGCCGGCCACGTATACCTCCGATACCTGGCTTCTGCAGGAGGGGCTGAGATCTCCCTCTGACGTCAGCCAGGGAGATCACATGGCCACTTAGCCCCTCCTGCAGTATCCCTGGAAACCAGCGGAGAGTCACGTGACTGGCCTGAAGATCGCGCTAAATCTGTATTTACAAGCCTCATTTTTATAAAAGATTAATACAGTGTGCCTTGCCAGCCTATAATACAGAGCTGGCAGTGATCTATTCTAATTTTTTATTTGTACTAATAGCGGCAGGGGGTCATAGACAGAGACACAGACATGGAGCTGACAGGCAGGGATGAGGGGGAGAGAGAAGCGCTGAGAGCAGGGCTGCGGATAACGGGACGTACACTGACCATGGTGGTCAGGGCTCAGCAGCCCTGATTTTCGTGGTCAGTGCAGAGAGGGGGACACAGGAAGTGGCAGGTTCAGGCAGGCATTGTGCTGTTTAATCTGCTTTAAAGTGGTTGTAAATCCACAGGAAAAAAAAAACCTGCAAGACAAAGGCATAGCATACTAGCTCATTATGAAATACTTACCTTAGATCGAGCCCCCGCAGCTGTCCCTGCACACCGCTGTGGCCAGTGACATGTCTCTCTGAGTTATTTCCGGGTATCGCAGGCTCCAGCACTGTGAATGGCCTGAGCCGCGATGACGTCACTCTCGCGCATGTGCACGGGAGCCGCCGGTAACAGTACAGCAGCTGAAGAAATGGCATGAGCGAGACGTTTCTAAAGTGCACATGTGCCAATCGACACATGCTGATACAGTGAATATCTCCTAAATGGTGCAAGTTTAGGAGATATTCACAGTACCTACAGGTAAGCCCTATTATAGGCTTACCTGTAGGTAAAAGTGGTGTGTAAGGGTTTACAACCACTTTAAGCGACCAGGATCTGTATTTTTTTTTTTTGGGAGGGTTTTACAAACACTTTAATACATTCTTTGGGGCCCCAACAAAGTACTGAAAATTCCTAAATCAACAATAATAATTTATAAAGAAATTTCCTTTTCACAATCTTTCTAGGTATTATTACCGTATATACTCGAGTATAAGCCGACCCGAATATAAGCTGAGGCACCTAATTTTACCACAAAAAACTGGGAAAACGTATTGACTCGAGTATAAGCTTAGGGGGAGAAATGCGCAGCTACTGTAAGTGGAAAAGAGGGTCAACAATGCCTATTTGCAGCCTCACTGTGCCCATTTGCATGCCTCACTGTGCCCAATTGCAGCCCAAACTTCATACTCGGTAGTTAAGGGTTCCTAGATGCCCCCTAGCTACAGCCAAAATTTGGGGTCTCTGGACCCAAAGGGTCCCCGAAATGACATTGCTGCAGATGGACACAGTTGACCAACTTTGGGGCCCTGTATCTCGGGGCCATTTGGATCTAGGTACTCCAAATTTGTTGTGCAAACCCAGTGGAACTAGCACTACAACATATCCAAAGCTGGGGTTCCTAGCTCTAAGTGGCCCCGAGATACGGTTCAGAAAATGTCGAGCACTTTTCTGCAGCAGAGAATGACATTTTCCAAACTGACTTTGGGGCCCCATATCTTGGGGCCACTTAGTGCTAGGAACCCCAGCTTGTATATGTTCCACTGGGTTTGCACACCAAATTTGGGGTTCCTAGCACCAAGTGGCCCTGAGATACGGGTCCCCAAAGTCAGTTCGGAAAATTGTCATTGTCTGCTGCAGAAAAGTGCTTAACTCGAGTATAAGCCGAGGGGGGCATTTTCAGCACAAAAAAATGTGCTGAAAAACTCGGCTTATACTCGAGTATATATGGTATATAAGGGCTTATTAGGCATAAATTCTTGTCAATCAAATACAATCCTTAAATAAATTGCAGCCAAACTCTGCAATAGAGTGAACTCGCAGTAGAGGGTATAAGTGCACTCACCCTAGGAGAGGTCAGAATTTGCACATCATTGCAGGTTTTGCAGGCACCTATGCATTTTTTAGCGCATTTTCAGAAACACACTACAGTCCATTTAACATGTTTTCCTATGGATGTAGTTCACATCTGTGCATTTTATGGAAAGGACCTGGGACTTGTTTCTGGTTTTTAGTTCCATAGACTTCAAAGAATGAAAAGCATGTATTGAAAAACGCAAAATGCACCTGCAATATGTAAACTGCAACCTGCATAAAGCTGGATACACACTATACAATTTTCTTTAGATGTTATCCTTTAGATTTACCAAAACCATATAATATGAGGTCAAACCTAAATACTTTTAATTTGTATGCAATCAGGCAGGCCCTTACACTACATGGTTTTGGTAAATCTACAGGAAAAAATCTAAAGACATTTATATAGTGTGTATGGCCCTTAAGTGTGAATCAGGCCTAACTTTGAATTTATGTGATGTGGTGAATGACTTTCCTGTCCCAACCATTGCATTCTCCTTGTTGCTGCCTAAACACGGGAAGAGAAGTTGCAAGGTATAGAATCATGTGACATGTGACAAGGAGCTCAGTCCTTGTTTGCATGAGGATCTTAGATAACTGTACATTGAAAAATTTAAAATAATATAAATTGAGTGGACTTTTTGATTTCCTTACTGTCTTGAATATTAGCAATTCAGTGAATGATTTCACCTTTTGATGTTCATGTCATTTACTTAGTGATGTGTTATAAAAATGTTAAAATCTTATGGAAACTACAGTGCTAAGGGCTTGCAGCAAATCCTTTGTCATAGTCCTGGCTGTTGACACTATACTTGGCGAAGTGCAATGTGCAATTGATGTTGTCCATGACAAAACTGCCTATAGTGTAAACCTGTCAAGTCGTACAGTGTGACAAGAGACATTTTTTAAGCCATGTCACTTCCCCTAAACATCTTTGTATGCCAACAGGCAAAGTTACTCAGGCAGACTCTTAGCAAGGTGCACTGTGCAAACCAAAAACTGCAAATGTCATTGCGGAAAGCCCTGTGTCACAAAGAACATGATGTTGTGTATAGTGATACTGTGTAAAGCTGTGTACAGACGCTTCATTCTAACCGCTTCCAAAATCTGATCTCCACACCATGCAGCCTGCGGGGGGATTCAGCACTCTGGGTATCATGTCACAGAAATGCTTGGTTTAACCGTATAAAGGTGATCAAAAGTTATTGATGGGTTTCCATTGAAATGAGAAGAAGATTGCAATTAGAGTTGGCACCTAGAGGACAAGCTCACTATACATGGGCAGGCCAGACACCTTCTGCCCTCCGCAGTGCAAGACACAACAAACCAACCTTTCTTAACTATCTTAACAAGTAGGGACCCTTGGAAATAATTTTCAGGTTTCAGGGAACCCTAGCTAATACTATATCCTATCTATCTATCTATCTATCTATCTATCTATCTATCTATCTATCTATCTATCTATCTATCTATCTATCTATCTATCTATCTATCTATCTATCTATCTATCTATCTATCTATCCACACTGATACTATATCTATAGCTCAAGGTACTTAGCATGAACAGTAAGTTGAAATATCAAAAGAAATCAATTTATAAGGAGTGGTGCATACTCATTCTGCACGTTTGACACCGGCTTTAAATTACAGTTATTTTCAGTTATAATAATGAAATTATATATATATATATATATATATATATATATATATATATATATATATATTAAAGGCCAGAAAAGAAATGCAAACAGTGAAAATTGTAGCATTTCCTTACACTGGCGATCACTGAAGTGCCCCCTTACATAGGTGGTCAACAAAATGCTCCTTTACATTGGGCCCCTTTAGATTGGTGGTAACTGTGAGAAGTCCCACTTTACAATGGTAGTCAGTGGTAGATGATCTCATTACACTGGGAAATTAGTGTAATCAGTGGGAAGAAAGACCAGGGTCAGTAGGAAGAATGATCCCTACATTGGGGGTCATTGGGAAGAATGCTCTTTACATTGGATGTCAGTGAGAAGAATTCTTCATACATGTAGGGTCAGTGTGAAGAATTCCCACTCCTACAGATAGCTAAAATATAATTGCTGGTTGATGTCCATGTTACACGAGAGGCAGAAGTTGCTCAAGTAATCCCTAGCACCTTCTGGAGGAACACTAGGGTTTCATGGAAACCTAGTTAAGAAAGATTGTAATATACAGAGTTGGCCTGCTACAGGGCAGAAAAATCATAAATAATTTTAGATGGATGTTTCACAGCCACTCTGAAATCCTCATATTGTGCATTGGACACTAATGATGGGTTTGGGCGTGTTTGGATCGTACCCCCCCAGGAAGACATTACTGCACACCGCCAATCATAGGCAGCGTGTGTATGTGCAGCTATGGGCTGGGAAGTGCCTCACTGCCTATGACTGGCAGTGTGCAGTGACGGCTCCCTGGCGGGTACGATCCAAACGCACCCAAGCCCATTCTACTGGACACATATGGAAACAGCAGGCGGCTCTAGAGTTTGAACCCGGAAGGAAGACCAGAAGATGAAAGCGCCCATGACAGCCAAGAACACTGACACCAAAGCGCTGTTGAGGATCGTTTGGCAGATAAGTTTGCCATAATGTGCTACCATGCAGTGCATACAAGTACATTATGGCATAAAGCTCCTGGGGGCCATTATTTTTGATGTTTTTATGATGGGTATGTCAGCTTGCTGTTTTCCATCATTTATATAGAAAAAAAAATGTAGCGCCTCTAAGTGCCAATTCACACAGGGGCGAGACCTGTCAGGCGACTTGTCAGCCCGACAAGTCGTGCTCCATTCTGTACAATGGAACCATTCTAATAGGAGCGACTCAAGTCGCTCCGACTTAGAAAAAGGTTCCTGTACTACTTTGGGGTGACTTTAGAGCGGCTTGCATTGACTTCTATTAAAGAATTTATTGCAAGCCGCACTGAGGTCGCGCTGTGCGGGGCGGCTTCAGAGTCGGACAATTTTGAAGCCGCCCCTGTGTGAACCGGCACTAAATGTCAGTTCCTACATGACAGTTACAGTTTCATCGCTGTTTGTTTATTAGTTCAGTCAGCATAAATATTAGCTCTGTGTCTGATATTACATTTCAAATAAAATTTGCTTCCATATGTTTACACAGCACACCATACGGCTCATCACGTTTTTGGAAAATAGTTCAGTTTAAAAATAGGACGCTGCTGTGTATCAGAATATTTGAACATGAACAATCAAATTGCTCACGTTCAGGAAAATCCTGCTACAAAACCTTTAACCATTCCTTTCCATTTCTGTATGTGAATTATGAGATTAACCACTTCAGCCCCGGAAGGTTTACCCCCTTCATGACCAGGCCATTTTTTGCGATACGGCACTGCGTTACTTTAAGGTGGAGTTCCACCCAAAAATGGAACTTCCTCTGTCCAGTTTCCTCCCCCCTCCGGTGTCACATTTGGCACCTTTCAGGGGGCTGGGGGGAGCAGATACCTGTCTAATTCAGGTATTTGCTCACACTTCCGGCGAAAGATCGCCGCAGTATCCGTGGCAATCTACGATATGTCCAGCCCCTCCTCCGTCCCCCCCGCTGTCTTTTGGGAGACACACAGGTCCCAGAAAACAGCAGGGACCACTCAGAACACGCAACACTGGCGCATGCGCAGTAGGGAACCAGTCTGTGAAGCCGCAATGCCGGTGCCTCCACCCGGGAACGGAGGGACAGGTCCGCTTCAGGTGAGGACATCACGGGCACCCTGGACAGGTAAGTGTCCTTATTTTAAAAGTCAGCAGCTGCTGACTTTTCTTTCGTTTTCATCCTTTCATTTTTTCAGCGGAACTCCGCTTTAACTGCAATTGCACAAATTGCGACAATGTATACAAATAAAATTGACGGGCTTTCCCCCCCCCACAAATAGAGCTTTCTTTTGGTGGTATTTGATCACCTCTGCATTTTTTTTTTTTGCGCTATAAACAATAAAAAAAAGACAATTTTGAAAAAAAAAATATACAGTATATATTTTTAACATTCTGCTACAAAACATATCTAATAAAAAAATTTAAAAAATCTAATTTCTTCCTTATTTTAGACCAATATGTATTCTGCTACATATTTTTGCTTAAAAAAAACCCAATAAGCGTATATTGATTGGTTTTGCGCAAAAGTTATAGCGTCTACAAACTATGGGATATTTTTATGGAATTTTTATTTATTAATTTATTTTTACTAGTAATGGCGGCGATCAGCGGCTTATAGTGGGACTGCGACATTGCTGTGGACAAATCGGACATGAAGTGACACTTCTTTGGGGACCAGTGACACCAATACAGTGATCGGTGCTAAATAATATGCTCTGTCACTGTACTAATGACACTGGCAGGGAAGGGGTTAACATTGGCAATCAAAGGGTTAAATGTTTTCCTAGGGAGTGCTTTCTAACTGTGGGGGATGTGCTTGTAATGTAAGAAGACAGAGATCCGTGTTCCTGCTCAGCAGAAACACAAGATCTCTGTCTTCTCCCGTCACAGAACAGCGATCTGCCGTGTTTACATAGGCAGACCGCCCTTCTGTCTGCCTCGGGAATGATCGGTGGGTCCTGGCGGACATCGATGATTGGCTCCTGCTGTGTCCAATCACAGTGGGAGAAGGTCGTCGGCAGCCCGCCTGCGCACCCCAGACCAGGAAGAGAGGCCTACCCGCTGCAGTAAATGTACATGGGGTGTGGTCTAGAAGCAGTTAAAAGACAAGTACATTTAAATTGTATCTATTTCAGGAGGTGTCCATTATCAAACTTTTCCCTCGGAATCCTCTGGGAACCCAAGTTTCTATAATATTATTCACATATAACTATATTCCTCTGTGTTTTCTACCCTCCCTTATTTTTGAGATTGAACAGCTTTGATGTTCTCTTACCCATGTGATAGATGATACGGGTTGCAGGAAAGAAAGTAGTTTAATTTTCCCATCAACAAAGTCAGTGTTGAGCCGTCCCTACTGGGAGAACACACTGGGGTTTATTTACTAAAGCTGTAGAAGGCAAAATCAGGCTCATTTCTGCATAGAAACCAATCTGCTTCCATGTTTCGGCCTTTGTTCACACTGAATACTGCTGTAAAATCGTGCGACTTTATCTGAACTCGCTTGCTTTCAAAGCCGCATTTCAGTCCCTCTTCGGGGTGACTTGAAAGACATCTCTGCGGGTTCATACACAAATGTCTTTTGTAATCGCCCCCGAATTGGCCAAAGTAGTGCAGGAACTACTTTTGGAAAACGGTGCGGCGCCGCAAAGTCGGCGTTGCACTGGCTGGGACGGTGCCCTTGCTGTCAATAGGCTGTGATTTGACCTGTCAAATCGCCCCAATGTGAATGGGGGTTTATTGCCATAGCTTAATTGAACACGCTGAAGTTAGAAGCTGATTGGCTGCCATGCACAGCTGCACCAGATTCTGAGTGCACCAGTTTTAGTAAATCTACCTCATGTATTATTGCTAGAGGTCTATGGCCACTGGCAACAATCAAATATCCCACATGCTGGCTGTACTCAAGTCAATTGATGGATCGACTTTGGTACAATCAGCCTTGCCCATACATGATTCAAATCTCATCCGTTCCCTTCTAAAATCTGGCTTTAGTGTATTCCGGGTATGCTGATAGCAACAGTTATATATAAAGTCCTGGTGCAAAAAAGTGCAAATTCTTCTATTAATTGCTGTGCTTTTAATTCCTAACGTGCTACTGTGTATCTTCTATTTTCATATGTGACTTAGTAACACACCACCACCTGTTAGATCGGCCACTCACCAGATACTTCTTAAATGATGCGCCTTTGGTTCATTAATGGGATAAGTAATGTAAAATTGTGAGTGGTGTAGGTTATATGAGTAGCGCATTTACACACATTAATTACAATTTTTAGTCCATTCTAATGAATGGTTTTCTTGAGTGCAGCAACTCTGACAGGGTTTAAAATGGTAATTGAGTCAATAGTTTTTTGCGCCGGTGACACATACACATTGGAGTGTAAATTTGTTGTTCCCTCAAAATAACTCAACACACAGCCATTAATGTCTAAACCGCTTGCAACAAAACTGAGTACACCCCTAAGTGAAAATATCCAAACTGGGCCCAATTAGCCATTTTCCCTCCCAGGTGTCATATGACTTGTTAGTATTACAAGGTCTCAGGTGTGAATGGGGAGCAGGTGTGTTAAATTTGGTGTTATCGCTCTCACGCTCTCATACTGGTCACTGGAAGTTCAACATGGCACCTCATGGCAAAGAACTCTCTGAGGATCTGAAAAAAGAATTGTTCCTCTACATAAAGTTGGCCTAGTCTATAAGAAGATTGACCCTGAGACTGAGCTACAGCAAGGTGGCCAAGACCATACAGAGGTTTACCAGGACAGGTTCCACTCAGAACAGTCCTCGCCATGGTCGACCAAAGGGGTTGAGTGCACGTGGTCAGCGAGGTTGTCTTTGGGAAATAGAGGTATAAGTGCTGCCAGCATTGCTGCAGAGGTTGAAGGGGTGTGAAAAAAATGTGAGGGGTATGCTCACTTTTGTGAGATACATATCAATATTTTATATTTCAATATTTTTATTAAAAGAATAACAAAGTTCAGAATAACCAGACAGATTGGTGTCAGTTTTTCAGATCATCACATAATACAGACAAATAAAAGGTATGGCCATAATATTTATCCATCATCTATCACAATAACAGAACGTAACGGCTGTGGTATTATCTATCCAAAAACTGATGGGGTTTAACAGTAATTTCCCCGCTAAGATCCGGAGTCCCCCTGTATGAAGGGATGGTAGAGATCCAGAGTCCCGGGAAGTCTCGGTTGTGATCTCCGGGACAATCTCAGGACTCATGGATGTATGAGGCATCATACGTGATCATCTGTATTGTTTATAAAGTTTCTGGAAATAAAAAACAAGTAAAAAAGAGAAGAGAGGAGAGAAGAGAGGGAGAAACGAAGGAAAAGAGGGAGATGAGGAGAGCGAGGGTCGTCCTGGAGTTCACTACGGAGTTGAAATGTAGTCGATTCACGGGTCCCAGATCTTATTACATTTCTTGGTTTTATTACAAAGAATATGGCGGAGTTTATCATTAATCAGAATCCAATTGAGTTTACTATTAACCTGGTCAAGAAGAATTATCGATTGTTTCCAGTGTCTGGCGACTGTGATTCTCGCCGCCAGCATAATATAATCAATTGTACCGATTGTTTGGGTGTTTCGTCAGGTAATTTGTGAAAGAGAGCGGCTTCTGGAGATCTGCGAATGTTTACCCCCGTTACTGAGTTGATTCAATTGAAAATCCGAATCCCATATCAATATTTTAGCTATCCCCCCCCCCCCCCCTTTTATTCTTGTTTGTACACAAGCAAGTATACGTATCCAATGTCCAGGTAACTTTTCTTTAGTTCCTCTGTGTAGCCTGGGCCTTCGTACCACTATGATAGTGGATGTTAAAACCAAAAAATGAAGTAAAAGCAAAAAAAAAAAAAAAAGTTTTTAAAGTAACTAATGTTAAAAGATTTCACATCAGCATGCAGAGATGCATACTGACTTGAATTTTAGTAAAGGGGGAAAAGGTGCACCTCAAATTGTATATTTAAAGTAGAACTAAACCCTAGCTGGAAGAAATTTGGTTTGCTATCATGCTGTGCATAACAAACATTTCAACACAGGAGGATAACCAGATATTTTTTTTTCATGAAAGAGTTTATGAGAATTGGGTTTAGACCTAGATAATAGATCCAAAAGACGGGAAAAAAAAGTTTGTTGTTAGAGGGTTACGCACAATTTTGCCTCCCCTATGAAAAGAGATCTGCAGTGGATCACTTTTCAGAGACATTTGCCAGGAAGTCAGATATGTCGCCTCCTCATTGCCTGTTTTAACCCTGCAAATCCCGCACCACAACTGCGTGCATTGCAGAGTGTTTTCGGCACAGCCTCCTTCACTTAAATGGGTCATGTTCAGCGTGACATGAGGAAGTTTATTTTTCTTTTGATCCAGGCAAAATAACCGATTGTTATGGTAAGGTGTTCCAAAAAGAATCCAAAAGCCAACATACAATGAAAAACACTGTTACTTTCTTAAAATGAAAGGTATTTGCCTATTCTGTTCTGTAGGAGTTAGGTCGCTCATATCTTGTAATGAAGAGGAATACTGAGCCTGAAACAGGTGTTTGTATGGTAGGTGAAAAATTCTCGTTTAAGCTGTATCTATGCTAGAAGTCATGCAACATGGGATTCAGTAGAATAACAGAGCCCTCTAGTGGCCAAAAACTTTTTTGTTTTTCTCTGTTACATGTAGATATTTAGCAGGAGATGCTGTTTGTTTCATTAATCACTTCAGCTCCGGAAGGTTCACCCCCCTTCCTGATCAAGTTATTTATTGCAATACTGCATTGTGTTGCTTTAACTGCGCAGTCATTAGATGTTGTACCCAAAGAAAATTGATGTCCTTTTCCCCACAAATAGAGCTTTCTTTTGTTGGTATTTGATCACCTCTGCGTTTTTTTTTTGCGCTATAAATGAAAAAAGGCCGACAATTTTGAAAAAAAAAAACAAACAAATATTTTTTACTTTCTGCTATAAAACACATCCTATAAAAATATGTAAAAAATCTAATTTCTTCATCAATTTAGGCCAAAATGTTTTTGGTAAACAAAATCCCAATAAGTGTATATTGATTGGTTTGCGCAAAAGTTATAGATTCTACAAACTATAGGAAATATTTATGGAATTTTTTTTTTCTTAGTAGTAATGGCAGCAGTCGCCGATTTTTAGCGGGACTGTGACATTGTGGCAGACAATTCTGACACTGTGACATTTTTTACAATAGAGCTGGGTGATTTTCTCCATAAAAAAAATCTGCGTTTTAAAAAAAAAACAACTCGATTCACGATTCAAATCGAGTTATTTTTTATTGTTTTTTGATGGACACCGCGCCAGTCCTGAGGAGCTGCGGGCAGGAGTTTTAAGGTGAGGCCACGGCTTCAGCCTAGTCCGTGGCGTCCGGCCTCGCGGACTAGGCCGAAGCCACTGCCTCACCTAAAAACTCCTGCCCGCAGCTCCTCAGGACCAGTGCGGTGTCAGCGCCGGTCCTGGTGAAAAAAGAACAAAAAACTAAAAAATCGATTTGCTGAAAATTTGAATCGATTTGACCTCTCAACTCGATTCAAGATTCAAATCGATTTTTTCCCCAGCCCTATTTTACAGTGATCAGTGCTAAAAAAAATATGCACTGTCACTGTACTAATGACACTGGCAGGGAAGGGGTTAACATCAGGGGCGATCAAAGAATTAAATGTGTTCCCTGGGAGTGCTTTCTTACTGTGTGGTTTAACTGTAGGAAGACAGAGATCTGTCTTCCTTACTAGCAGAACGGCGATCTGCCTTGTTAACATAGGAAGAACGCCGTTCTGCCTCTATCGGAAGGATCTCCGGGTTCCAAATCCGAAGAAAAAAATAACATACAGGTACGTGATTTTGCGCTTAAAGGCTGTCCTGCCACAGTATACCCATAATAATAATTTTAAAAAAACTGTAAAGCAAAGGCATAATGAGCTAGTATGCACCGCATTCTAGCTCATTATGAAATACTTTATTTAGAGCGAAGCCCCCGCACCGTCTCCAGGTCACCGCCGAGGGAGCTGACATTATGCCTCAGTGATTCTTCTGGGTTCACGGCTCTGCCGCTGTGTGTGGCTGGAGCCGGGATGACGTCAATCCTGCGCATGCACGTGGGAGCCCTCTGTTCCGACAAGTTCCGGCATGATACGCCGGGCCTTTGCCGGACCTTCACTGCGCATGCGCTGCATGCAAGGTGAATATCTCCTTAAACGTACAGGTTTAGGAGATATTAATTTTACCTACAGGTAAGCCTTATTATAGGGTTACCTGTAGGTAATAATGTGCTAAAGGGGTATACAACCATTTTAAGCAATTAAAGTGGTGCTAAAGGCAAAATAAAAGATGAAATATATAATGCAGTCTGTCACGAGCATTAACAAAGCAGGCTTTGCTTTTCTGAGTCCCTCCTGTAATTTTTTTTAATTTTTAATCCAATTTATTTAAAATCATCCGTTCGTTTCAGCAAAAGTGGCATTTAGAGTTCTAAAACCATTTCACACTGGAAGGAGGGGCTTACAATGGTCAGTTCTTATTAATTTAATTAAAACCTTTATCCCAAAAAAGCATTATGCTTAAACCACTTGAGCTCAGGAAGATCTACCCCTCTTCATGACCAGGCCATTTTTTGCAATACGGCATTGCGTTACTTTCACTAAAAATTGTGCGGTTGTGCGACGCTGTACCCAAATGAAATTTGTCAATTTTTTTTTTACCACAAATAGAGCTTTATTTTGGTGGTATTTGATCACCACTTTGTTTTTAAATGTTTTCGCTATAAACAAAAAAAAGACTGACAACAATATTTTTACTTTCTGTTATAAAACATATCTAATTAAAAAAATGTAAAAAATTCAAATTTCTTCATAATTTAGGCTAATATGTATTCTGCTACATATTGTTGGTAAAAAAAATCCCAATAAGCTTATATTGATTGGTTTAATCGAACATTATAGCGTCTACAATCTATGGAAACTTTTTTTTTACTAGTAATGGTGGCGATCAGCGATTTATAGCAAACAGACAATCGGACACTGACACTTGACACTTTGCGGAAACCAGTGACAGTAATACATAGATCAGTGCTAAAGATATGCACTGTCACTGTACTAATGACACAGCTAGGGTGATCAAAGGGTTAACTGTGTTTGTGTTTACTATATGTGCTGCTTTTAGTTGGGGAAGACATGTATTCTAGTCCCTGCTTTGTAGTAGACAGAATACATTCCTCCCCCCCCCCCCCCTATTGGAACCGGGATCTGCCTTGTTTACAAAGGCAGATCCCCGTTCTGTAAACAAACAAGGCTGACAGCGCTCATGAGCTGAGATAAGGAAAAGTGAATGGTGGCTGCAATAAACCACAATGTCTCTACAATAAGCTTGCTGGGGATTTATTCAAAGAAGTGATAAAACAGTACATAGTTCATAAACTATATGGTTACAATGTTACCGCACTGGCTGTGAGGCTGGCTCGGGCACTGATGGATCAATGTATCCAGACCAGAGGAATCCAAGGGGAAGCGCTGACCGTCATCGCCGCAGTTGGAGCAGGCAAACGGGGGGTGTTCCATGCCGGACCCGCCAGCATGTATGGATGACGTCACTGGAGCTAAGGGCGGAAGCACGATGCCCAGAAGGGAAAGCCGCCGTAACTGGTGTGTGAGGGTGATGTCACTGGAGCCCTGGACAGATTAGGGTGTCTGAAAGAGTAGGTAGCCATGGCCAGCTTGGAACGCATGCTTCCTTGTTACATAGACGACGCGTTTTGCGCACATGCGCTTTATCAAGATCCCCATTCTGTGTAGTTTACCGGTGATTGGTGGGTGCCGGAGAACATTGAGTGCCCGACACCTGCAGGTGGAAGTCTGCAATCCCATATATATATATATATATATATATATATATATATATATATATATATATATATATATAATATGTGATCTGGTGCACAGCTGCTGCACTGTAGTGATAAAACTGCTATAGGGCGGTTGATAAGTGGTTAATTTGTTAATCACTTTAGAGCCCATTTAAAACTACTTGTCCATCTAACATTACTCTCCCTGGACAATGCTGCTGTCCAAGGGTGACTCCATTGCCTCTCCATAGATAGAGGAGCCAGGCTAAGACAGGAAATTAGTTGTTGATCAGGTCATCAGATGAAAATAAAGGTATATACTTAAAAAACCGAATGCAGCCTCCACGTTTAAGTAGTGGTAAGCTACAATATATACAATTTCTGTTTTTTGGGGTTTATACTGCCTAATGAAAAATGTTCAGCTGACCTCATCCTTATCCTCATCCTAATCATCAGCTTGTGGTGTGGGCCAGCTTAGAACTTCTTCATCCCTTCACAGGAGGAAGCATGTCCTCAGAAAGCACTGCCTTGGTGTAATGGCCTGTTATCTTCTACCTCCAAACATCTTCATTTGATTATCATTTCAAGTTAAGCTCCAATTTGGTTGTGCCAAGCCTGATCTATGATGCCCTACACACTTTTTTTTTTAAACATTCTTTATTTTAAATATGATGCCCTACACTTAACCAAAACCACTTTTATTTCCCTCGGTGACTTCTGATGACCAAAAACAGGTACTTTTCTACCAAACAGCTTTTTGTTGACGTTCTAATAGTATAGTGCTGATTACAAATGGGAAGAATGCTGTGCTGAAGTACTGCCTGCAGAGAGTTTGGAAATACACAAGCATTACACTCCTCTACTGAACAGCAGTAGCTGAATCCTTATCTGGAGTCTCTCATTTTCTGGAGAATTTCCTTAAATACATATGACTTTTCCAAAAACTGCTTCCTTCAATAACATACTTTGCATTTAAAAAAAAAAACAAATTCTTGATTTTTTTTTTTAAAAAACATTTATGTAGGGATTAAAAAATTGATTCTTAGAAGTTTCCCACTTGCAATTCATTAACCAGGTCCTCAAAGGCAGGGCCCATTCTGATTGTTCATTTTTTTCCAAAGGTATATTCCATTCAATTCAATTATATCACATCAAAACGCATGTCAACGTGCATGAATACGCATTTGTATGCAGAAACACGTCACTCTTTCACATGCGCTATGGAGCTCGTTCCCATGTAGTGCAAAATGCACTGTAACATGCATTTAAAAATGCAAAAACATTATGTTTGCTTTGATGCGTTTTTAAAATTTATTTCAATAGAAAAAGCATCTGCCAAAAAACAGCAAGTGTGGGCCCTTGTGTATGCTCCATCGGACTTTTGCTGGCAGAATTCCAGCCAGCAAAAGATTGAGAGCAGGTTCTCTATTTTTCGGTCGGAAAAAGTTCCTATCCGAAAATGCGATCGTCTGTAATGCAATTTGGACGTGCAAAAAGTCACGCATGCTCGGAGACAATTCGACGTATGCATGCTCGGAAGCATTGAACTTCGTTTTCTCGGCTCGTTGTAGTGTTGTACGTCACCGCGTTCTTGACGGTCGAAAGTTCAGAGAACTTTTCTGTGACCGTGTGTATGCAAGGCAAGCTTGAGCAGAATTGCGTCGGAAAAACCATCCAAGTTTTTCCTACGGAAAATCCGCTCGTGTGTACGGGGCATTAGTTGTACTTTACGTTATCAACACTTGGAAAGTGTTAATAACCTCTATAGCATTACCACTTTGTAAATGTTTCCAGATTGCTAAACAGATTATTTCATATTTGCACAATATTGAAGTCCAACTCCAGCAATGAAAGGGTTAGAATTTCTGTCAACCCCCAATAGGGATGCGGGCAGCAATAAAAAACTTTTTTCTAGTACAGCTATACGTACAGTGTATACTTTTGTATAGATCTGAACGCAGCAAAAAATACGTGTATGGGCCCATATATACATCTGTGTCCTGCAGTGTAAATTTGCGCTGTGTTTGGCAGTATACAAAAAAAGTAGGACACAGCTGCGTCCAGAGTCGTATATAATTAATGATGTACACATGTAAACCTTCGTGCAACCATATTGTTCGCTGCTGCTGAGAGCCAATATGTATAGAGTATATCAACAATCTGTAAGTCCTCCACACTGATTACACATTGTTGATTTTACATGTCAGCCCAATGAATGAGTCATTCTTTGTGCGTGATGCTGGAGGAGCCTTCTGCATGTATGACATATGGGCCTCAGTTCCCAATCAGGTCCGCTCTGACGGCTCAGCCAATCAAATTCTACCCATGCACAACCGACTAATCCCACTTGCTGTCAGAACGCACCTGATAGTACATCAAATCTGCTCTGACGGCTGGTGGGAGGAGCCATTTCTGCCTTTGTAGAAATTGAGTGGCTAAGATATTTACATTCTACACATTCAGAAATGGCTCCTCCCATCACCCGTCAGACCTTATGGGACATCTGGAAGGGGCGGAGCCAGAATGGGTTTAGGGTTTTTCGTTTCTCCATCAGGTCCACACTGATGGCTGATAGGTGGAGCCATTTCTGCCTTTGTAGAATATGATTTGCCAAGCCAACCAATATTTACAAAAGCAGAAATGGCTCCTCCTATTGGCCGTCAGAGTAGACCTGATGGAAGAAGTGCAAAACCATTCTGCCCCCCCCCCCCTCCCCATGTTTTATCAGGTGCTTCTAACAGATGGAGGTCAGCTTTTAGACTTGTACCATATGCAGAGCAAATATAAGTAGGATCCTTTGTGGAAAACTGGTATGCCATGTGAATGAGCCCCAAGAGTTGGCACCAGGAGGTGCCTTCTCTTATCTTTAGTAGGAAAAGCCTTCTCTAAACAACTGTCTGATTTTGTTTCTGTGCTAACCCCTCCAGCCATTCCATGTTCAGTGGGCACAATTTTCGAACAGGATGTAGACCAGGCAGGGCCCATAATTCAAAGAAGTTAAAGCGGAACGCCACTTTTGTTGAGAAAAAAACATTCCCCTCTGGGTGATCTCTGTACATTACAAGGATTTTAACAAACGTTGGTGCAGATTCCTACCTTTTGTTATTCTGAAAAAAATCCCTGTGTGTTTGTCTGTGCCCATGTGGGAACGTGATTCTAATGGGAGTGGTTTCGTAATTATCAATCAACTGTGCACGAGCAGGGCTCTAATCAGAAAAGCTGCTGGGCCTGCATCCCTTTACCCGTGATTTCCTATTGAAATTTTTGTTCCAGGGGATGCCTGAAATCTGACTTAGTGCAGACTTCGGGGGAAAATCAGTGAGCCAATCACACAAGCAGAAAATTATGTTTCTGGGGGGCATTCTGCACACACTCTGGGGGTTATTTACTAAAGGAAAATCCACTTTGCACTGCAAGGGCACTTGGAAGTGCAGTCGCTGTAGATCTGAGGGGGACATGCAAGGAAAATAAAAAAAAACAGCATTTTAGCTTTCACATGATTGGATGATAAAATCAGCAGAGCTTCCACTCATTTCAGATCTACCCCTTAGATTTAGAGCGACTGCACTTCCAAGTTCACTTGCAGTGCAAAGTGGATTTGCCTTTCGTAAATAACCCCCTCTGTGTACAAAACCGCTCCAGGTAGCCATATTGCATTGCGTTTTCAGAAAATGACAGAGCTTGAAATTGAAAAGGAAAGGTATCTTTTAATAACATTCAATTACATTGTGACTTGTGTCGCAATTGTATACGCTATATAATTTTTTTCTTCATATGCCCCACAAAAGTGGAGTTACCCTTTAAGCACCTAGTAACAAAGTAAAATGAAATCAGGGAGGAACACAAAGTTATTCTGGTTAGAAAAAAAAAAGCTCATTGTGGCAATTGCTGTTGGGCAGAACAATTTATGTTGGCAACCTGCCTTGCCGTCGCTTGCAGCTTTATTGCATTTCAATTAAAAAAATAACAAAATTCAATGCATTTTTGCATATGATCCAGTAAATGAGCCAGCTCACGTTTGACTTTTCTCTGAGTGCTTACAGTGAAAATTGCGTTATTCAGTACTGAATCGATTTCCACTGATTGATTTTGCAAACGCCTTTAGATGGTAATTTGTAGCTAACAAAGATGTTTTATAAACACCTATAATAAGCCTTGAAAACAGTAAAATGGTCATATACAATTTGGCCACTAGATGGCACCCTATTTGCATCTTATAACATTGCAACAAAAACTAGTGATTGCTTTGCTATGATTAAGCTGTGTCTGTTTATATATCCTACATATCAGACATTTCTGTGGCATCCTTGATCACCAGGAATAGTTCCCCCAAAAATGCCTAAATTCTTAGTCATTAATATAATTTAGCTCTACTGGCTTAGTATCAGTGTCCCTGTATTAAGATTAAAAATGTTGTATGCTGTTTAAATGTGACACAATTCAAATGTTTTGTTCACTAACCTGTTCTGGAAAATGTTAGGCGAAGGCTAATTGAAATTGCGTATCTGAAAAAATATTTACACAGCCAATGCTTTATTTACTAAATAATTCAACTTTGTAGGGCTTGCGTATGTCTGAGGAGAGCCAGATCCCTGTCAAGGTATTACATAGTAAGTCGGGTTGAAAAAAGACATCCGGTCAACAAAAAATAAATACATTTAAAAAATGCAAACCTTGAATTGATCACGAGGAAAGCAAAACAAATTCCTTATGAAGCGTGGTTCAATTGCTCCAACAGGGATTTTTTTTTTCTGATCCCCAAAAGCATAACTGGATAATCCCCCAAATGCTGTTAAATTAGTGTTGTACAGATGGTAATTAGATATATAGGGGGCGCTAATGGTTAGCTAATACATATACTATTTTAGTGCAACTATTCATAAAATTGTGCTTAGTGTGTACCTTATCTCATAAGCAAAAAAAGAGGTAAGTATAGATGTACAATTGGTGATAAAGTTATACCTTGGATAATAACACACACAAATCAACAAAAATAATATCATATATATATATATATATATATATATATATATATATATATATATATATATATACACAGTATCTCACAAAAGTGAGTACACACCTCACATTTTTATAAATATTTTACTATCTTTTTATGTGACAACACTGAAGAAATGACTCTTTACTAAAATGTAAAGTAGTGAGTGTACAGCTTGTATAACAGTGTAAATTTGCTGTTACTTCAAAATAACTCAACACACAGCCATTAATATCTAAACCGCTGGCAACAAAAATGAGTACACCCCTAAGTGAAAATGTCCAAATTGGGCTCAAAGTGTCAATATTTTTTGTGACCACCATTATTTTCCAGCACTGCCTTAACACTCTTGGGCATGGAGTTCACCAGAGCTTCACAGGTTGCCACTGGAGTTCTCTTCTACTCGTCCATGATGGCATCACAGATTTGGTCGATGTTCACCTTCCGTTTGAGGATGCCCTAATAAGGTTTAGGTCTAGAGACATGCTTGGCCAGTCCAACCAGTGTTTGTCTTGGAGGTGTGTTTGGGGTCGTTCTCATGTTGGAATACTGCCCTGCAGCCCAGTCTCCGAAGGGAGGGGATCATGCTCTGCTTTAGTATGTTACAATACATGTTGGCATTCATGACAGCCTCAATGAACTGTAGCTCCCGAGTGCTGGCAGCACTCATGCAGCCCCAGATCATGACACTTCCACCACCATGCTTGACTGTAGGCAAGACACACTTGTCTTTGTACTCCTCGCCTGGTTGCTGTCACACGCATTTGATACCATTTGAACCATATAAGTTTATCTTGTTGTGATTAGACCACAGGACATGGTTCCAGTAATCCATGTCCTTAGTCTGCTTTTCTTCAGCAAACTGTTAGCAGTCTTTCTTGTGCATCATATTTAGAAGAGGCTTCCTTCTGGGACGACAGCCATGCAGACCAATTTGATGCAGTTTGCGGCGTATGATCTGAGCATTGACAGGCTCCCCCCCACCCCTTCAACCTCTGCAGCAATGCTGGCAGCACTCATATGTCTATTTCCCAAAGACAACCTCTGGATATGACGCTGAGCACGTGCACTCAACTTCTTTGGTCAGATCCTCAGAGAGTTCTTTGGCATGAAGTGCCATGTTGAACTTCCAGTATGAGAGAGTGAGAGCGATAACACCAAATTTAACACACCTGCTCCCCATTCACACCTGAGACCTTGTAACACTAATGAGTCACATGACACCGGGAAGAGAAAATGGCTAATTGGGCCCAATTTGGATATTTTCGCTTAGGTGTGTACTCCCTTTTGTTGCCAGCGGTTTATACATCAATGACTGTGTGTTGAGTTATTTTGAGGGGACAGCAAATTTACACTGTTAAACAAGCTGCACACTCACTACTCTACATTGTAGCAAAGTGTCATTTCTTCAGTGTTGTCACATGAAAAGGTATAATAAAATATTTACAAAAATGTGAGGGCTGTACTAACTTTTGTCAAATACTGTGTGTATGTATATATATATATATATATCACAGTCTTCCTCCTCCTGGAAACAAGGACCCCCCCCCCCTTAGCAGAACTACACCCTCTCTCTTCCCTCATCACAAGAGAGGATTATCGCAGCTACAGCAAAGCTAGAGAACCAAACAATATTTCTCATTTTTTACAATGTGTGGGGCATAGTGCCTCCCCCTCAGTGCAGGTACGGTGCAAGGCATTCGGAGACTGGAGTGTATTAGTGCAGCAAAAGCTGTATCCCATGGCTCTGCTGATGGGGCGGGAGCCGCGTTCCGGCAAAAGAGGCTCTGCGTGCCACTTGTGGAACCCATGCTGAGGTTTGCCCACCCCTGGTTTAAAGAGCAGCTTCAGTCAGTTCTCCAAAAAAATAAGTCAGCAGCTACAAAAGCTGTAGCTGCTGCCTTTTAATAAACACGCACTCACTTGTCCCAGGATCCAGCACCATCCTCACCCGGGCCGGTTCTTCAGTGATCTTCAGGTCCCCAGCACTGGCATTTTAACTGCAGGCAGCTTCCTTGTGGCTTCACAGCTGGCTTTCCACTGTGCATGCGTGAGCCAGGCTAAGCTTTGTGAATAGTCCCGCAGCCTTTTGGGACCAGTGATGCATCCCAGAAGGTTGTGGGCAGGCAAGGGGAGGAAAACGTCCCCTCAGATTGCCTAGCTGATTCAAGCGGAAGTGGGAGCGGATACCTGCCAAAACAAAGTGGTTTTCTCTAAAGCTGAGTTTAGTTAAGGAAAAAAATATCCTACAGCTTTAGTTACATCCCTTACCTGTAATAAAGTACTGTATGTCCCACGTTATGCAGGCAGCTGGTTCCTGAAGAAATATTCACTGCAGCGTTGCCTGTCTTCTTCCTGTTTCTGAACTTCTGGTGCTGTAATGGTTAACATTGTAGGTTCTACAAAAAAAATAATTAGTGATATTGAAGTACGGGAAGAACGGGCTTTTTTTCTATTGCATTTATCAGAAATCCCGGCTAAAACCTATAGGAATTCTATTCTGTGCTACTTACTGAATGCAGCTAAAGCATGTATTCCACTTATGTGGAAACAGACACAACCCCCTACAGTGGGTATGTGGCTTAGAAAAGTAAAGGAAGTAAATCGGATGGAAGATCTAGTTTGGACATTACGAAAAAAAAGAGGAATATATATGAAAACATGGTCGCCATGGAATCTTTTGTCTCTTCAGAGGAAGGAAAAAAATGTATTGATGCAATTCCGAGGGGATGAGGCTTTTGTTGGATTAGGGGGGGGGGGGGGGGTATCGGAGAGAGGGAAATATAATTATGGGGGTTTTTTTTTGGGGGGGAGGGGTTGGAGGGGTTGTAAAGAAAAGAAGGGAAAAGGATTAATAAAAGCTGCCATAGCTGGAATATCAGGAGGGGTAGTAGTTGCACCCGAGCTGGAATCAGGAGTAGCGTCACCTCCTGATTGGGCTCAGGGTAGCAACTTTGAAAGTGGAATTTAGATGGAGACTTTTTTTTCACTTGACACCACTCTAGAAGTTGGCAAGATTAAATGGTATTGAATGTAATGATATGTCTTTGGTTGTATATACATATAATTGCAATGTTAATTATGAAGAGACTGTCCTTTTTCCTTGTTAAAATAAAATAAAGAAATTATAAAAAAAAAACATTATAGGTTCTTCAGGCAGAATAGCAGTACAGATGCTCTGATGAGGACACACCCCCTGCTTACTCCTCCTCTGTCCTTCTATTGATTACACTGCTTGTAACATTATCTGTGAATGGAGGAGTGTATGATTAGGATCCTCTCCCCCTCTATGCATGTACTTACCAGACCTAAGAACAGCTTCCAACAGAGTGAAGGGAAGTACTCTCAGGCTTCCCTCTGTTGTGTTATGTGGCATCAGAGACAAGCCTGACTGTACCTAATGTGGACCATATTTTCCAGGTACGCCACTGTGTTTAGCACTTCACTTTCTTTAGGACTCCAAAGCAAGCAAAGTCCTGTTCAAGTTAATTATTGGGGGGGGGAAGTCAAATGTTCAGTCAAAGTCTTGTGACCTGCCCTTCCATCTATCATGAAGTGTTCCTTGGAGTAATATGCAGAGAACACCCTGTGGGCCAGCACATACTCCACACTGTGGACTCAATTATTAAATGGCCTATTTGGTGGAGAGTGGATAGTGGTATTGGCACTCTGTTATAATTGGAGGCCTTAGGCAGGCCTTAGATGATGCAATATTTTTTCTTGCAACCACGGTAAAGTGTTGATGGGGGAATTCCTCCCATGGAGCTATTATGTTCTTTGTACTTTGGTACAATCAGCCTGCCCATAGATGGTTCCAATCTCGGGGGGTCCCCGCTGAACCGGGTGAGATTCAAATCATCTATGGCCAGCTTTAGTTTCCTGGTAGCGTATCTTCAGTATACACAGGAGCTTCTATAGAGTACCATCCTATTGCTTTAGAGAGAAAGCGCACTCCTATGTAATGTCCAAGTCCTTGCCCAGTGAAAAAACAATTCTATAATCCTCTGAAAGTGTCATACAGGCCTCGTGATTGGGCCTCAGGGACACATTGGACTGAATCTTAGTCTCATCCTCTGTCAGGTGAGGAACAAGTCACTTCTGTGCATATCTTTACTGGGTGGTTAACTAGGTAATCTCAAACGGCAGGCCATCTAACCAGACAGTGTATCCACATGGCAAACTCTCTAACAGGGCAATACCTCCCACATGGCTGGCTTTCCAACCATACAGTCTCTCTACATAGCAGGATTTACAATCATGCAACGTTCTTACTTGGCAGGGTTTCTAACAGAGCTTTATCTCAACATGGCAGGCTCTCAAACAGGGCTATGTCTCCACGTGTCAGGCGCTTTAACCAGTCAGTGTCTCGACATGACAGGCTTTCTAACTGTGTGATGTCTTCACAAGGCAGGCTCTCTAACTAGGCAGTGTCTCCACAAGTCAGATTCCATAAACAGACATTTTTCCAAATGGCAAACTTTCCAACCAGACAGTCTCTCCACATAACAGGCTGCCCACCCAAGCAGTGTCTTCACATGGCAGGCTTCCTAGCCAGGCAGTGTCTTTACATGGTGATCTCCCCAACCAGGCAGTGTCTCGACATGGCAGACTTTCTAACCAGGCAGTGTCTCTACATGGCAAGCGTCCTACCCAGGCAGTGTTTCCACATGGCAAGCTCTCTAAACAGGCAGTGCCTTTATATTGTAGATCTCCCACCCAGGATGGTAGGGCATGGGTCTGTGAGCCTGCCCTGGAGGATGTGTGGCCCTTAAGCTCCTTCAACTGCTGCCCGGAGGTTTCTCTTCGAGAGAGTCCCTTCCACTGCCGCCCGGATGTCTCTCTTCGGGAGAGCCGCTAACCTAGTACTCGGTGGCTGACCTTGGCTAGCCATGAGGAGAGGAGTTCACCAGGACTTTGGGCTAGGTGGACCAGAGTGCCTTGCACCTCAAGAAGTCTGGGAGGTCCTTCCTTTTTGGGAGGGGACCAATGAGGCACCCTGTGCACTTTTTCACATGCGCTTTTCTGGTTCACTGGTTGGTGTTTAGTTTTATGCATGCCACACAGTGAGCTGGAGTAAAAAAAACAAAAAACAGTGGGCAGCATAATAGTTTTCTTTGCCAGTTTGAGGGTGGAATATGCTTAAAGCGGAACTTCAGTCATTTTTCATCTTTCCTTCTATTAAATCTTCTGCCCTTGTTGTTTTAACTTTGGAGGGGGGATGAGTCATAAGAGGGCCAATGAGAGCTGCAGAGCTGGAGGTGTGCCTCTATGTAAATCTAGGAAGTGAACAGGCAGCAGCTTTAGCTGCCCACAGTTAAAATGATTGCAGCCAGACTTTGTGGAGGGAGATTTCTGCAGCATATTTGGCAAGTACAGAATCACAGTATATAAAAAATAATATGCAAAGTGATTGGAGGGAAGCTTCAGAATGGCAAAGATGTTTTTTATTACAAATTATGTGAACAGACTGCAGTTCCTCTTTAATTGGTTCTGTGTTCGTAGATTTTGATCAAAAACACAAATGTATTATATAAGCAAAAACTTTTAAGCACAATAAACTTTCTTATTGTTGTAATGTACAGTACATAATAATGTTTTTTAATTAGTTTTGGATGAATAGAGAAGAGTCAGATTTACTATTACTTTCTGTTCATGAAATGGGAACATGGGACAGCAATACAAACCTGGGGAAATATTTTTTTTTCTGGCTAGCAATTAAAATGATTAAATTAGTTAATACAGTATTCTGGTTTCTGCAGTCTTTTTCTGGGGTAGTAGTTTAAAATGGCTTGGGTTATTTAGTGAAACACGTATGTTATTGGAATATTGTTGCTATATCATGTTTTATCCTGTAGGGCTGACTATAGTGGATGTTTCTTTTCCTCTCTATTGTATGGATAAGGGAGATAATGCATATAGATTCAATTACTAGGGCCTTATTATTGCACCAAAACTACTGATCATAGTGTGAACCACAGTGTTTCCCTATGAAAGCTTTCAGGACCTCAGTAAAACCACCGGCGTTCTGTCTGTCACATACATACGGAAATCATTTCCCAGCTTTATTGTCCATCTGTGACATAGTATGCTGTTACCACTAGATTGTGTTATTTTCTGGTTATAAAGAACAGTTCAACTGTTTACAGTTTTTCAGCTGAACATGAAAATTATTGCGTTTTTAGATGCACTGAGCATTTTCTGACAAAGGTGCTTATAAGTGGATTATTTTGCTGAAGTATTTTTTATTATTGTTTACTAGAGAAAAAAACATATATTGATCTTTAAGGCTAATGCTAGGTCTCAGTTCCGTGGAACCCCGGGGGTTCCTCCAGAGGTTGCTAGGGGTTCTTCCTTGAGCAATGAAGAAATGACTCCCAGTAACCACTGATATCAGTTATCTTTTTAGTTGTGTATAAGAGGGGCGTGGGGGGCAGAGGGCAGCTTTCCCACTGGTCAACAAAGTAAGAGTGTCCTTCTCCAACTGACCATTACTACAAGGGGTCCTTCACCCATTAGCCACCATTGCATGGGACACCTTTCTACTGACACTCAATATACAGTTTTCACCATATGCGTTTCTTTTCTGGCCATTATTATTTTTTGTTCTGTTTCATGATTGTTACTAAAATGATTTTTTTCATATAGAGCAGGATATGTAACTGCAACAGTTATTATTTTCTTTTTTATGTCAATAATCAATAAAAATTGTATTGCAAAAAAGAAATTTATTTTCAGGGTTCCTCTGCATTAAAAATGTTGAGAAAACAACACTTGAGTGGCTATGGGTTACCAAGTGAATCTGACCCGATCAATTGCCTATTGCAGGCTGGAACGCGAAATGACTCAGTTTTAGCGGGTTTAGAAATCTCAGAATTTCTTGAAGATACTCCACTATGGTTCAATCCTAATCTGGCAGAAGTATATAAACTGGCAGGCATGGAAACTGGCTGGCATCCATAATATTTCCCAATTATATAACCAAAATACACTAAAATCCTTTATGGACCTGCAGGCAGGATTTAACCTACCTAGACAACAATTTTATAAGTACCTCCAATTGAGACATGATCTTCAGGCCCAGGGTCATATATACACACTTTCCCTTTCGAGTCATCCCTTGCTGAGGCACATCTTTTTCGGACAAGAGAAAAAGGGCCTGATATCTCATATCTTTTCAAGCCTACTATCATCCATATAAGACCCAGCAACTTTACCGTGTAGGAGGGGATGGACACAGGACTTAGGGTAGATAAATTATGAAATCTGGGAGATGTGCATGCAATCTGGGTCGATTACATCGATCTCACAGTCACACAGGTTATCTCATTTATTCTTATTGCACAGAGCTTACCGAACACCCATCCAATTGCATCGCTGGGGAAGGAGAGATTGCTCTCAATTTACCAGGTCCTATTGGATCCTTTAATCTGTGTCTTAGGAGCTGTTGACGAAGAAATATATACCCCCCCCCCCATCAATATAGCAGTGCTCAGACTACTATATATAGCTCGAAAGCTAGTGGCCAGGTTCTGTCTTTCTCCACGTGTTCCCACTAACAAACAATTGGTAGAACAAGTCAACTACATCCTGGTCAGGGAGCAGTTGACATATCAGCACAGAAATGTGAATCGTAAATTGTATTCCATATGGCAAGCCTGGTTGGAAACTGGTCTTACATCGGTTGCTACAAGCATAAATGGCATGAATGTCTGTGGAAAAGGATAACATTGTGACCTCTAGGGCGGGAGAAAACTTTTACTGTTGTTAACATTTAATTATGTAAGTACAACTTCCATATGCACGCTCTGACCATAGAGGGGAAGTTTCTTTAAGAGCGGGTAGGATGAGGGCAACCACGGTCATTCTTTGGCCCGTTGGCCTCCTGTTCTTCTGTGTTGGGTTGGAGGGTTAGAACCTGCCTACTCGATGGATGGTTGGTTGCTATTGTTTTTATCGTTTTCTATGTGTTACCATCCAATGCCTTTTGTGAAAGTATAATCCTACAAAAAACACCTAAGATTTAGATTATGGGTATATAGCAGTAGCCGGAACAATTTTTTTGCTTTCTATAAGGTATGTCGTTGAATTTCACGTTGTGCTATTGTTTTATTCCCTTTATTTGTAGTTTGCATTCCTACTGATATAAAAAAAATGTTTTAATGTAACCTGTGATGTATTACAATTGGCACAATAAAACTTTTTTTGATTGAAAAAAAACATTTTTTTTTTGAGAAAGGCTGTTTTAGGTAAATGTTAGGCAATTACACTTGCTCTTACTTGGGGAGCACAGCCTTCTTAGATGTTTTAGTTTGCTTTACCGACATTCAGCTTCTGCCTCTGAGCCTAATTCCTATAAAGTGTCCTCAAGAGCTAGTTATTCTTTGGTTACAGCAATGCAATATTTTTTAGCCCACTATAGCCATGTACAAACATAAGACATGACAGTGCACACTACAAACGTATCTAACAAAAGTTTGCAGACTGATCTCGTCTGTAAATGGTTACATACATTTGAGCAGCCTTTCTCAAACTTCAGGGGCTGACTGGCAACTTTTGGCCCAGGGGGGTAAGTACAACCCAGAGGCCCATGGTGCAGCGACTTGGCACCCCTCCCTCTCTCCCTCTTCTCCGCTACCTCCTGGCCCCCATCACAGGCTTAAGCTCTGCTCCATGTACTCTCTGCCCACTGGGCTGAACAGCACCTGCTGCACTGACTCCGACACAGCAGCCTGCGATCTGTCCTTATCCTTATCCTGCACTTGGTAGGACCCCGGGGGGATTTTTTACTTCTCTTCACCTTTAGGCATTTCTGCAGCAGAACCGGTGTGGCCTTTTTACGGGGCATCGGAGAGGCTGGTGGTCAATTGCCCCCCACCCCAGCCTGCCCCTGTTAAACTTTTTACCTTGGAGGAACCCTTGAAAAAATATTCCGGTCTCGGGGAACCCCTGTAAAAATTATACTTGCAGCTTTGGTACATTGGCATGATCAATAGGATAGCACTTCAGACAAAAAGTGTGATTTAAAAGATAACCAAACCAGCATTTAAAATCCAAATACAGTCAGCTTATTATTCATTAAAAGTTTAAAAATAACCTAATGTGCTTTGGGGGTTCTGTCAAACAGGGACACCCAGCAGGACATTTTTTTCTTTTCAAATAAAAGCTGCACTACACTACTAAACAGAGTAAAAGTTCCCATAATTGTACAGAAATTGATGTCTTTTGAACCTTTTGCTCTATATAAATTGCAATTAGAGGCCATTAAAGGTAACAAGATGACAGATGGACATTTTTCCTCAAAAGGGTTAATGAGCTGTGTGTTGGAGAATATCACCTCCCACTTTACCACATTGGTATTCAATGCCTTCTGTCCTCATCATCTCCTGAAAGGCTTTTACATATTTAGCTACGAATACTAATCAAACTTCCTTTGCACAAACCAGTTTATGAAAATCATACAATTTGTGTATAGTGGCTGTTTGAGTTTTACTCTAAGCCAGATCCGGTGTCTGTTTGCAGTGTGACAAGCTTTTGCTGGGTCGACTACATTATCTGAATGACATTCAAACATATAACATTGCTTTCAGTCTGCAATTTCTGTCCTTAGACACACCACTGTAACATCATTCTAATACCTTTTAGGAAATTTGTGGGGTGCTCATCAGAGTTGGATTAACAGGCAAAATAAGCACATGCTTAGGACACCAAGGGAAGGGGTTCCCAGAGTTTTTCCCCTAGCTGTTATTGCACTTTAAAAAAAAATTCAAACTTTTTTCACTTTCAGAACTTATTGCGGCGTAATGTCTGATGGGGCCAATGGGGACAGCATTGTTGGGTTGTGCTTGCCTTTGCACTTGCATCAGTTGCCCTCATTGCAGCACTGGTGCTAACATACTAACTAATCATTTCATGTGTATAAGATTTTGTTGCACTTTTTTGTTACTTTGTTGCTTTACAGAAATCATTAGCGTAAAGGGTGGCTGGTAGAGACTTTTTGAAATCTAGTTTCCACATTGTTTGCTTTATTGGCATATAATACATGGTAGGGCCTATGTGCAGATATTAATTTGGACCTCAACCTTCCTTTCCTTTCTGGGCATTGTCTTATTGTAATCCCATTAAGTCATGTAATGAAATGAAACATGACCAAGCACAGAGCATGTGCAGCAATACATAATTTTATTTTTCCTGTACCTTCTCAGGGCAACTCTGCCATGTAGAAAATGTGCTCAGTGCACTCTGCTCCCTGTGCGCTCACCTACTGGAGGAAAAAATGATTGGTTACGTTGAGAAGCACAGACATTTTCTTCTTCAAACTTTGTTTTTACCTCATGTCTGTTTTTTTTGTTTTTTTTGCCTCAAGCTAAACGGGCCACTTTCAGAGCCTCATGCCATGTAAATGATTTTACAGTGTTTTCCTTCCCTTGCTGTTGGCACAGTGGTGTTTATTCCCTTCTGATGTCTACAGGCAGCACTGCAGCATAATCCTAACTGTAGTGTTCCTATTTTGCAGATTAACTGTTTTGTGTTTTTGTTCTTACAAGTACATGAATGTAGGTATTTTGTGAGCTACAGACTTCCTGTGTAATGTTTAGATTGGGACAACACAGTTACCTATGGACAATCATATCTATGGCCTGTTACAGAGACTGACTTTTTGTTTTAGATCTGGCTGACCAAGGGGTTGCTGTTATCTGTGTATGCACCAAAACAGAGCTTTGCACCCATCCTTCTATCCTTCCATCCTTGTACTGGTTATGAGAGGAGCATGCAAATCCAGGCAGACACTGGGGTTGATTTTCTAAAGGCAAATAGACTGCTGACTTTGCAAGCACACACAAGGGGCTCAGTCCCGGCAGCAGACAGACATCCTGCTCTCCCTGAAAGAGCTGGTTTCCCCACAAAATTTCATTATTATACCATCAATATCATTATTAAATATAATTATTAAATATAGATCTTTAAATCTATGCTAAACATATCGCTAAAAGGATTGCATGTCTTATACCTTCTTTAATTAAACAGGGCCAGGTGGGCTTGGTCCCGGGGCAATAAGCCCCAGATGCTACAAGACGCACTTTAAATCTCCTTCACTGGGTGGAGACCTTGGGGGGAGCCTACTCTGTTTCTTACAAGTTTGGCTTTACTAGAGAAATACATGCAGCTATTTCAGCGCTATATACATGCCCTACAGTTTTGTGTTTATCGAAGGCCTATTCTCGAGAAAGTTTCTCTATTTCTAATGGCACAAGGCAGGGGTGTCCCTTCTCCCCTTTAATTTTTGCACTCCTTATGGAATCACTTGCAGAAAAGATCTGTACTCCCTCGCAGATTTTGAGCATAATAGTTTCCATACCATAACGTTATTTGCTGATGACGTGATTTTGTCGTTATCAAATCTGGCTCTTTCCCTGCCTAAGGCCTACAAGGTGCTCCAGTTATTTAATGAAGTATCTTACTACAAGGCCAATTAAATTTAATTCAGTATATTGGGAGTTAATATAAACACATCACTAAAACCCTCTTTACAGTCCTTGTACCCTTTTCCATTGCACTACTTGGCTATCTACCCTACTTTTCCTTTCTCTAATTTATATAAAGCAAAGTATGCTCCTCTTATTGACTTAGTATGTTGAGACTTGGAGAGAATGAAGGAACATTCTCTATCATGGTCAGGTAGACTGGCAGCTTTTAAGATGTTAGTACTCCTGAGGGTTCTATATTGCTTTGGAACTTTGCCCATTTGTGTTCCCAATAGCTGCTACAGAACCCTTCGGGTTAAAATTTCTAAGTTTATTTGGTCACAAAGAAGGTTTGATGCTCATTCAACAGCTTAAAAAATAGGTCGGTGGAAGACATTGGTTACCTATCCTCAAGGATTACCATACAGCCACCATTCTTGATCAACTAAAATTCTGGCTCCTTCCCTTACAGCTCAAATTATGGTGTCAGCTGGAACTTTCCTGTGTTACATTGGGTAGTATACATTCCCTTCTGTTGGTGCCAAAAATTAATCAGATTCAAAGAGTTTACATGAACCCTATCATAATAGCAGCTCTAAAAAAAAAGGATTACTACCAGTAGGCAGTAAACGACCTAGACCCACTACCATTTCTGTGCCATTGGAATCCCTTTATTTTTTACTTCAAGATGTCTCTTTAAAGCATTGGGAGGCTAAGGGAATCAAAACTGTCTTGGACATTTTGAAAGATGATAAATTGACGTCCTTTGGTGAACTCACTTCGAGATTTTCAAGCCCACAGAGGGACTTTTCACTATATGCCAAGGTGGCTGCATACATTTCCCAACATTCAGTTTTGGACTCAGTGTTTCCAGACTCGGCCTGGTCCTTCTAAAACTTCTCCACCCAAAAAGAAAGGGAAAAACACTTTTACTCTAATCCAAACTATCCTTTACTAAAACTTCCCCTTTGATTGTGGGAGAATTAATTAAATTTTTTCTTTACAGACCCTCAGTGGCAAAAAGCGTATAATTGCTCTTTTTCAAAATGCACAAACTCTTGGGAGAGTTTACTTGGGAGTCCATTTACTAATGCTAGCAGCATAAGCATTAACAATAGTCAATGTTGAGTGCGAGAGTGAAGTTCCGCTTAAACTTGGTTGGGAGTTCTTCCCTGTGTCCACACCCCACTCTTAGCCTGCTCATGGCCAGCTCCCATACCGCTCTATCAGCACCCACCTGTACCAGCATGTCCAGCCTGGCACCTAAAAAGAGTGCCAGCTGAACTGGCCAGGTCAAAGCCTATGTACACATCAGGAATGACAGCTGCAAGGCTTACTGCCAAGCATGTAAGCCTTGCAGCTGTCCTGTTCCTGGATACTGGGGTTTACTTGTAAAGGCACATAGACTGTTAACTTTGAAAGGGAAGTTGTACTTTGCGCGGGGGTTTTCTCCAGAGCTTAGTGAATGAGGTAAAGCTGTTGACTTCTATCATCTAGTAATGTGCAAGCAAACATACTGGGTTTTTTTTTTAGTTTTTTCCTTTAGATTTACCAAAACCATATAATATGAGGTTAAACCTAAACACTTTCAATTTGTATGTAGTCAGACAGGTCCTTGCACTACATAGTTGAAGGTAAATCTAATGCCGCATACACACGGTCGGACTTTACGGCAGACTTTGCCCGGCGGACTTTTCGACGGACTTTACGACGGACTTTCTGAATGAACGGACTTGCCTACACACAATCCACCAAAGTCCATCGAATTCGTACGTGATGACGTAAGACCGGACTAAAACAAGGAAGTTCATAGCCAGTAGCCAATAGCTGCCCTAGCGTGGCTTTTTGTCCGTTGAACTAGCATACAGACGAGCGGACTTTTCGACCAGACTCGATTTCAACGGATTGATTTAAAACATGTTTCAAATCTAAGTCTGTCCAACTTTTGAGAAAACAAAGTCCGCTGGAGCCCACACACGATCGAATTGTCTGACGAAATCCAGTCCGCCGGGCAAAGTCTGCCGTAAAGTCCGCTCGTGTGTACGCGGCATAAAGGAAATCTAACAAGAAAACTTGTATAGTGTGTGTCAAGCTTGAAGCAAATCAACCCCACTGACTCCAAATGTTCCTGGAGAATCCTAATGCTGATTCCTAAGCCAGAAGGCATGTAATTCTGCAATAGCGTTCTGGAACTGTCCCAGTAGGGGAAATTTACTCAAACCGGAGCACTTAAATTTGGCGCAGCTGCGTGTGTTAGCCAGTCAGCTTCTTCAATTATTTCTATTGTTTCCAAGAGCCCCAAAAGCGGTTCCTTGTGAATCAATAAAAGTGGCGCTGAGTGACAGTGTGTAAACTGTCTAATATGGGCTAAGGTGATCTAGTGCTGTAGCAAAAAATATAAATATATATATAATGCATGAAACAATCATGAAAATCCTCATAGGTGTACAAGTAAAAAACGTGACAGTGCCTATGAAAGTGTACCATACACAGAGCAATTTATATCGCAAAATAATAACCAGAGTGAAAAATGGGTAATTTAGTCCATAAAGAATCCATAGACAAGACACCGTGAAGGAAATGTGCAGTATCTGGAAACAGTCCACCAATTCACTCAGTGTCAGTGATTCCTCTCCCCTTGAATTCAACACTCACCAGCTCAATATGCCTCACACTCTCGTGTTTTGGCAATAAGGCATGGGCATATAGTTGGTCAATAGAAGGTGATGGGATCCAGATTCCTTATTATCCAAGTGTCACCTTATTACAGATGATTCATAAATCTGCTAAGATGATCCACACAGCTTGTCACGCTCTGCTCATCTGAGACCAGAATCTTCAATTAAGCTTTGATAATAAGTGTTGGTTTATATCAGCGGGAACCAGACAGATTCCAGTGCGGGTTCCTGCATCGCATAGAACTCACAGGCAATAGAAAGTCAATGACACCCACAGATCATTTCACATATTGCAGTGCTAACTGTGAATTCGGACAGAAATCGGACAGGATTCTGGTGCGGACAAAAAAAAAGGGTCCTACATGATTTTGGTCCGAATGCGAAGCAAATTCAGCCATACAATCTGTAAAGCTGAATTCGCATCGCACAGACATCGCATGTGATCTGAATAGCAGTGCGGTGCGAATCACATACAATGTCTGACATCGCGCTGGTGTGAAAAGGCACTAAAAACTTGGAATCGCGCCAGACATATAAAAAAAACATAAAGTGAATGTGCTCTCATACACCAATCTGATAACAAAAGAGGTCATATGTCCAAATTGTATGACCATATAGTGAACAACAAAAAATATGTAAAAAATTACCAAACACCTAAAAAGTATGTGTATTGTAGGTGTGTGAAATTATCCAAAAAATGATGGCATATCAGAATAAATGGGCCAAATAAATAGTGTCCACAGGGCCCAGACAGCAGTTATACCCGGGAACTAAAAAAATGATTAGTGTCCATCCATAAATGGTGCAATCTTCACAGTTGAATGAAGGACTAGTGCAGAAATCCACCACCAGAATGTAAGGGGTTACTGCTTACCGGAAGCCTGTGATCCCCCGTTACAGAGGATCAAGGGAAGCCTGTATATGGAAAAGCCCTCCAGAGCATATCAGGTGCATTGACTATCCTCGATGTATTGGGGGTGATAGTAACGGGGGGGATCACGGGCTTCTGGTAAGCAGTAACCCCTTACATTCTGGTGATGGATTTCTGCACTAGTCCTTCATTCAGCTGTGAAGATTGCACCATTTATGGATAGACACTAATCATTATTTTAGTTCACGGGTGAAACTGCTGTGTGGGCCCTTTGGACACTATTTGGCCCATTTATTCTGATATGCCATCATTTTTTGGATAATTTCACACACCTACAATAAACATACTTTTTAGTTGTTTGTTAATTTTTTACATATTTTTTGTTGTTCACTATATGGTCATACAATTTGGACATACAGATATGACCTCTTTTGTTATCAGATTGGTGTATGAGAGTACTTTCACTTTATGTTTTTTTTATATGCCTAGCACGATTCTACAATTTGATTGCTGTGTTTATGTTGTGCAGGAGAATTGCTGCTGGTATTGCTTACATGGTATTTCACTGTAACCATTGGGATTGGGTTTATGAGTTTATTATTTTTATTGACCTTAGCGCAGTTTGTTTTCCCTTTTTTGTACTAAAAACTTGGAAGCTGATTGGTTTCTGTGCACAGCTGAACCAGAATTTGCATCTTCCAGTTTTTGTAAATACCCCCCCCCCCCCAGTTTAGACAGTGTCTAAAGCAGCCTGTACACAGAGTGAATTTTTTTCCTGCAACCACAGGCTGTAGGACAGGGCAATCCCTCCTACCATTGTATTCTCCCAGCAAGGGAAGCCATCCCTGCCAGAGGAAGACAGTGATTTTTGCCAGCGTCTACACTAGCTATTAGTAATAATCACATGTAAAATCCGGCAGGCTGGTTGTACCCAAGTTGATCGATCGATCAATTTGGTGTATTCAGCCTGCCTATACGTGAATCTATACGTGAAGCAGTCCCTGCTGAACCAGCCGAGATTCAAACAGTCTATGGCTGGTCTTACCCAAGTGATTCTGTAGCAGTGTTTTGCAGTAGCTACTGAATTGCTTTCCTTAAAGTGATTGTAAAGTCTTTTTTTTTTTGTTTTTTTTAAAAATAACAAACATGTTATACTTGCCTCCTCTGTGCAGTTGGTTTTGCACAGAGCAGCCCCTCTTCTCGGGTCCCTCTTTGCTGCTCCTGGCCCCTAACTCCTATCGAGTGCCCCCTCAGCCAGCAGCTTTGTATGGGGGCACCCGAGCCGAGTCATAGCTCCGTGTATTTAGACACAGAGCCCGACCTGGCCCAGCCCCCTTCCCCCCCTGATTGGCTGACTGACTTTGACAGCCACGGGAGCCTATGGTGCAGCTGCTGTGTCTCAGCCAATCAGGAGGAGTGTCCCGGGTGGCTTGGATATTCGTGGACATCGCTGGAGAGAGATCGGTAAGTAATTAAGTAAGAGATGGATAAGTAATTGGGGGGTGCTGGGGAGGCTGCTACATACAGAAGGGTTTTTTTTTTATCTTAATGCATAGAATGCATTAAGATAAAAAAAACTTCTGCCTTCTGCCTATTCAACTTTTTTTTTTTTTTTGGGGTAAATTAACTGAACTGCAGTCAATGAAAAGCTTGTTCAGTTGCTGGATGACTAACCAGTTGCAGCATTTCAAGCTAGCTAGGGATTTCCCCAGCTTCCAGCAGGGCCACTGTTAAAAATCAGGGGCCCTGAATAGTCTGCTACAATGTGTCGTGACAGTAGCAATGTGTAGTGTTGCATAGAAAAGTATTTTAGGCAGATAGAGAAGCAACACTGTAGCAGCTGCAAATCACCAGAAAGACCTTGTATTTGTTACATCTCCCTGCTACAAAGTTGCTGATATGACATGACTCTTAGCATTTTTCTTGCTAAGAACAAATGAATTGCAGTCAGTGAAAGGTCTGTGTTTCACTGCAGCTTTCAAGTGATTTGTGACTTAAAGTGACGCTCGATTATACATTTTTTCCAAATGTTCTACCTAAAGGGGTTGTAAATTCAGAAGGTTTTCTATCTTAATGCATTCTGTGCATTAGAATAAAAAACCTTCTGTGTGCAGCAGTCCCCCTAATACTTACCTGAGGTCCCTATCTGTCCAGCGATGTCCATCGAGTGTCTCAGCCCTCCGAGATTCTGCTTCCTGACTTGCTGTGACACAACAGCCGCACCATTGGCTCCCGCTGCTGTCAGACACGGGGCGGGGCTCCGTGCCTGAATGGACACAGGGAGCTGTGACTCAGCTTGGGTGCCCCCAATAGCAAGCTGCTTGCTGTGGGGGGCACTGAACAGGAGGGAGGGGCCAGGATCACAGAAGAGGGACCCGAGAAGAGGAGGATCCGGGCTGCTCTGTGCAAATCCACTGCAACAGAGCAGGTAAGTATAACATGTTTGTTATTTTTTTAGGAAAAAAAACAGGACTTTACAATCACTTTAATGGCCCTGTAATCTGTTTTTCAAGTTTCCTACTGTGTTTTTCTGCCTCCTTGTAACACCCTCCATAAACTCCCAAACCTCTCTTTTTTTCCCACTCACTACTGTTTTTTTTTAGCATGAGCACTGCGTATTGGTTAGTCCCGCCGAATGCCCTGCAATGCACTGCATGCTGCACAGTGCATTCTACTAATTGGGCAAAGCTTTGCCCAATCAGGGCGCAGTGACTAGCTGGTTGTTAAGGAGCGGGCTGGGAAGCCAGCCATGGTGTCCTTAACAACCAGTGAGTCATCAGCTGTCATCAGTCAATGGCCTTCCCTGCTGGAAGCTGAATAAAAAAAAACATTGACGGCAATAAGAAAGTGAAAAAAAAATGGCACGGGGCCCCCCTCAAAATCCAGACCCTTATCTGGCATGCCAGGAAAGGGGGGAGGATGAGTGAGCGCCCCCCTCCTGAACCATACCAGGCCACATGCCCTCATGTTGATGGGAACAAAGGCCTCATCCCCACAGCCCTGGGCTGTGATTGTGGGGGTCTGCAGGCAGGGGGCTTATCAGAATCTGGAAGCCCCCTTTAACAAGGGGGGTCCCCCTTGGCCTTGGGATCTCGTTGATTGGCCAATGCATTTCCCGGGCAAAACTGCTTCATCAGGGCCTCGGATCCTATAAAATGCACTGTAATTATATACAAAAATATATAAGATGTTTATTCATTTTAATCATTGAATGGCATAGTGTCATAACTCGTTGGCCAATCAACCGCATCCCAAGGCCAAGATAGATATATATGTGGCTGCGTAACTCGTGAATATGTTTTTAAAAAACGTTTTTAACATGTGATATCTAATAAAATTGTAATATTTTTATACTTTCTGAGTGTGTGTCCAATTTACCCTAGAATGTACACTTAAAGTCCCATACATTTTTTGTTTTTTAATTTATATATATATTTTTTTTTTTTTTTTGGGGGGGGGGGGGTACCATCTAAGGGTTGATCCTGTATAATACTCCATCTCCACACACAAAATCTTGCTTCCATCTATAACCAGTTTCCCTGCTAGGCGATATGCGTACTGCAGATCCCCAGGTTTGTTATAGGAAGGGCAGAGGCTGTGATGGTACACTGGCAGCACCAAATGGAGGAATAGCTGTGTCTTTGGTGATTTTGTTCACTGATCATGTGGTTCCTGTAAACATTGGATTAACAAACTATATTGTTTGTTCCTAAAAGATACATATTGTTTGAAAATTATAAACTGGTAAAATGATTACATATAACCAATTACCTATTCTTCCAAAGCATTGCAAGCATTTAAAAATGCTATTATGGATCCCAGTATGGGACACACTCTTTAATCATATAGGAAAGATTCTGACCTCCTCTTTTGTGATGCGTTGAGCAAGAGGACTGGCCACACACACAACAAACATTCAGACTCATTCAAATGGTACTTTTCAAAATGATGATAACGTTATTTTGAAAAACCATTTTGGATGCAATGAATAAAGTATTTAGTGGAGTTCTTTTAAGTCGAAAAGCTGTCCACACCAAAGCAATTGTCAGCACTCTATTAAATTTAAAAGACAAAGTGCCCAAGGACACTGCCACTCCAAATAATATTTACTGATTTGATAATGGTGTCATGTTCATCAATTGCCACATTTCTGTATGCAGTATAATATTTGACATGGCTGGCATTTTTACAAAGTATGTGCACAACCATATGGAATTTGATCGTGCATTAAAACACAGATCAGATTTTCACAGTACATTATAAGGCAGTGTGACACATACAGATATATCACATAACTGCAATTTCTGTTCATTTCAACCTATTTTATTGCACCAATAAGCTTCTCTGCCAATTGGTGAAATTATATTACTGCCACCTATCCATTAATTCCAGCAGATAAAAACACTACACATTTATGATGCTTACTGGAAAGCAATTATTTATCAGTTTCTCTTATGGAGATATCAGGATTCACTGACTCACACTGGTCAAGCAGAATCATGGCTAATGGAGCCTAAGAAGGTTTGATGAACGTGATTAGAATGGCAAAGAGCCTACAATTCATTGCAGTCATTTAAAGGGTATTCCATTCCCTAAACCCTGCTTCTTGGTGGTTGGCATCAGAAGGGGTAACACCCCCTTCCACCCCTCTAAGGGCTTGTTCACATCTTAACCGCTTGCCAACCACCTCATTTAGAAGTACAGCGGCAAAGCAGGTTCGCCACACTAGATCACACATCGAATAAGTGATCCAGCACTTCGTAAAATACAAACGTAAATGTATTTTATTGGGATTTTATGCGATAGACCAACACAAAGTGGCACATAATTGTGAAGTGGAAGGAAAATGATAAATGGTTTTCAATTATTTTTTACAAATAAATATGTGAAAAGTGTGGCGTGCATTTGTATTCAGCCCCCTGAGTCTATACTTTGTAGAACCACCTTTCACTGCAATTACAGCTGCAAGTCTTTTTGGAGATGCCTCTACCAGCTTTGCACATCTAGAGAGCTACATTTTTGCCCATTCTTCTTTGCAAAATAGCTAAAGCTCTGTCAGATTGGATGGAAAGCGTCTGTGAACAGCAGTTTTCAAGTCTTGCCACAGATTCTCAATTGGATTTAGGTCTGGACTGTGACTGGGCCATTCTTACACATAAATTTGCTTTGATCTAAACCATTCTATTGTAGCTCTGTTCCTTTTGCAATAGGAGCTGTTAGTCATATCTGTGGATGTAGAACCCGGAAAGGTGTTAAATAGACTACAACCCAGTGCAGCTGCCAACCACTATAAAAATGCATAACAGGAAACAAAAAACAAAAAAGCAGCGCTCTTTAAGTAAAAGTCAGAAAGTACATGTAAACCATTGGCTAAATAAAAACAAATTTCTTGCACTGTAAAGATGAACAACAACTGCAGAAAACTATAAATGCTTGAAGGGCTGCAGCAATCAGTCAAAGCATATAGCCAGTGTAGATGAAGATATTAAAATGTTAAAAGCAAAACGGTACCACAGTGACATCCGGGTGGGAAGGGGTTAACATCATACAGGTGACTTGCTGGATACACATGGAAAATAGACTTCCCAAACCATGTGGAGAACGATGACAGCCCGGTGGGAAGGAGGTGATAGACAGCCCGCTGCCTGCAAGCTCGTGGTCAAGATCCATTGGTGTCCAGGATGGAAACCACAGTGGCGGGGGGACTCTCTGCTGACTGCTGTGAGGTGCTGGGGCTGGTCCCGGGAATCAACTGGACTGAGCTGCAGGCAGTGTGGTGTGTCATCCGCTGCTAAAAGATGGAGCCGGGGGAGCCGGGCGTGCTGGGTGAAGTCAGGGCTGCTTCCGGAAGTAAAGGGACCAGGAAGCTCGTGTGTGATGGTGAACCACAAGCTCTGTATTCCTGTGGCTTACATGTTTTGTGCGCATGCACGTTTTTGTTTTTTGTAGTTTAGGATCATTGTCCTGCTGGAAGGTGAACCTCCACCTCAGTCTCAGGTCTTTTGCAGACTCTGACAGGTTTTCTTCTAAGATTACCCTGTATTTGGCTCCATCCATCTTCCCATCAACTCTGACCAGCTTCCCTGTCCCTGCTGAAGAAAAGCATGCTGCTACCACCATGTTTCACCTTGGGGATGGTGTGTTCAGGTTGATGTGCAGTGTTAGTTTTCTGCCACACATAGCATTTTGCTTTTAGGCCAAAAAGTTCAATTTTGGGCTAACCTGACCAGAGCACCTTCTTCCACATGTTTGCTGTGTCCCCCACATGGCTTCTCGCAAACTACAAATGGGACTTTTTATGGCTTTCTTCTGGTCAGATTTGTGGAGTGCACAACTAGTTGTCCTGTGGACAGATTCTCCCACCTGAGCTGTGAATCTCTACAGCTCCTCCAGAGTTACCATGGGCCTCTTGGCTGCTTCTCTGAATGCCCCCTTGCCCGACCTGTCAGTTTATGTGGACAGCCATGCCCTGGTAGGTTTGCAGTTGTGCTATACTCTTTCCATTTTCGGATGATGGGTTGAACAGTGCTCCATGAGCTGTTCAAAGCTTGGGATATTTTTTGTTTTATAACCTAACCCTGCTTTCAACTTCTCCACAACTTTATCCCTGACCTGTCTGGTGTGTTTCTTGGCCTTCATGATGCTGTTCTTTGACTAAGGATCTCTAACAAACCTCTGAGGGCTTCACAGAACATCTGAATTTATACTGAGATTAAATTACACACAGGTGGACTCTATTTACTAATTAGGTGACTTCTAAAGGCAATTGGTTCCACTAGATTTTAGTTAGGGGTATCACAGTAAAGGGGGCTGAATACAAATGTAGGTCCCATTTTTCACATATTTATTTGTAAACAATGTTATAAACCATTTATTATTTTCCTTCTACTTCACAATTATGTGCCACTTTGTGTTGGTCTATCACAAAAAAAAAAAACAATAAATTACATTTACATTTTTGGTTATAACATGACAATAGGTGGAAAATTTCAAGGGGTATGAATACTTTTTCAAGGCACTGTACCTAACATGTCACTCTTTAAAATTGTGCACACTTGTGGAATGGTGACAAACAGTTTACCTGTTTAGAGTTACAGAGGAGATCTAGTGCTACAATTATTGCTCTTGCTCTAACGTTCGCGGTGATACCTCACATATGTGGTGGGAACACCGTTTACATATGTGTGCGCGACTTACGTATGCGTTCACTTCTGTGCACAAGCATGGAGAGATGTTTTGTTTTTTGTTCATTTATTTTATTTCTTATTTTACACTGTCCCTTAAATTTTTTTATTCCTATTACAAGGAATGGAAACATCCTTTTGTATTAGAAATGAGGATGACAGATCCTCTTTATGGAGAGATCTTGGGTTAAAAAGACCCCAAATCTCTCCTTCACCTTTAAAAGCAAAAAAAAATGCTGATCTTTTGCTTTAAAAAAAAAAGTGTTTATTTTCATCCTAGACCAAAAGTGGTGTCATGATGTCACTCAGGTCCTCCAAGGCCATAGAGGCATCAGAGATGATCTAGTCTCTCTTTGCCTTTGTGACCAGTCGGCCGCACCGTCGGATCGGTCCTCGGGTGTGATGGTGAGCCCAAGAAACACTGGCAGTGTGTGTGTGTGTGTGTGTGGGGGGGGGGGTGTCTCCTTTAGCCACTTCTGAAAGTGATCCAGTGGCTCATAAGCCGCCTGGACCACTTTCATGAAAAAATCAACCACCGGCTGAAAAAAAACTCAAGGGGTTGTAGCTGCTGATAGCTTCTGCCATAACGCTGGTAAACCACTTGCAAACCGCAATGTATTTATACGTATTGCGGTTGGCTTACCTATCTGTGCAATGGTTCTCTCCGATCCTCTTCTTCTCAGGACCCCCGCTGGCACTCTCCCCCTTGACCAGTGCCCCCAATAGCAAGCGGCTTGCAGTGGGGGCACTGGTACATGCTCACTCCTGAGCTCCGCTCTATGCGTCCATAAGACACATAGAGGCTCGGCTGTGCCCCCCGCTTTCTCCTCATTGGTTCACTGGCTGTGATCAATAGCAGTGGGAGCCAATGGCTCCCACTGCTGTGTGTCAGCCAATGAGGAGAGAGCGACCCAGGACAGCAGAGGCTCCAGTGCACATCACTGGATCGAGAGGGGGCTCAAGGAGAGTATAAGGGAGGGGGTGTGTCCAGTGTCCTGCATGCAGTTTTATATTATAAATACTATTCTTTCTGCCAGGAAACTGTCAACTGTCAAAGGTGCTTTTAGACCAGGTAGAAAACAGCGATAATAAATTAGAATCACTGGCAGAATTGAGCGATAGTGATTTGTGGGGAAATTCGTCATCAAACACTAAAAGTAATGACAGCGACAATTCTGCAACTGAGCAAATTTCAGTGTTTTTGATTTGATTACATTATTGAATAATTTTTATTATTGTTATATTATTATTTGTTATAATTATTTATAGTTATTTATTATATTATCATTTTTTATTTTGTTTTTCAAACTTTATCATACCCGGGATGTCTACTAGACTCTTGTTTAGACAGATTTAAGTGAGTTATTCCTAAGAATTACAGGCCTACAATATAAAACGCCAAATTTCCGTGCAAAATAATTGTACTGCTTTCAGCATCAAAAATCTGAAATAATCATACCGCCAGTGAGGTTAAGCTAGCTCGGTCCAAACAAACCATTTAAGTACATTAAAATCTAAAATTATACTTTGTTTTATGTAAGGTCCATCTAAATCTACCAGTACATTTAACACTACCCTTTCAACAGGTTGACAATGCCAAATGTCGAAGGGTGGCTATGCTTATCCTGCATAGAGTAAGCATGGGCACCCTAAAACAGAAAGCATGTTACAGACCAGATCACAGGTGGAAACTGAGGGAATAAAGTCTAAAGTCTCATACACACCGGACGTTTTTACAGATTCTTGTAGGGGCGTCTGATGTTTTATTTTTTCTGCCTCTAAACTTCACTGCATGTTAGCCTATGCGCCCATGCACACATAGGCTTTAGCAACGTTTAGTGGCAGGGGCTTTTAGAGGCAGGGAAAACACCCACTGCCAGTGCATCCAGAAGCAGCAGAGTTTGGACAGAAAAAACGCTTGACGCTAGGTGCGTTTAAATAATTCTGGCCAATGAAATGAATTAATGTCCAAGAGCTTGAATCCTGTAAAAGCTTGTAAAAGGCACTTTTGCAAGCGTCAGGCATTTTTTTCTGCAAAAACGCTGCTGGCTTCTAGGGGAGTAAAAAATAAACCTCTTGTGTGCATGAGGCCTGTAGAAAGAAAATCCAATGTAGCCAACACATCTAAGGATTGGTAGGTTGAAATATAATAAGCTTTTGTTTTTGGGTTTGGATACGCTCTTAATTTAAAGATATCTTGGGGTATTTTTTACAAGTAGTAGAAAAGAGGAAAGGAGAAATGAATACACAGATTGCATCAGTGGGTGCATTTTGCAGACTTTAAAGTGATTGTAAAGTCTTGTTTTTTTTCTAGAAAAAAAACAAACATGTCTATACTTACCTGCTCTGTGAAATGGTTTTGCGCAGAGCAGCCCAGATCCTCCTCTTCTCGGGTCCCTCTTCTTTGCTCCTAGCCCCTCTCTCCTGTTGAGTGCCCCCACAGCAAGCAGCTTGCTATGGGGGCTCCCGAGTTGAGGAAAAAAGAAAAAAAGGAGGGTGCACCGACCTAGTGCATTACCACTGGTAAAGCTTTAATAAAGCATAAAACAGCAAAGTGTATACTCACAAACGAGCATGGATAACAGGCATTAGAAATGTTACAGGTTCGCAGTTCTGAACATCAACAGGTCAGGAGCTGATGTCAAGTAGATATAGCGATAGATATAGCCATCGCTATATCTACTTGACGTCAGGTCCTGACCTGTTGATGTTTAGAACTGCGAACCTGTAACATTGCTAATGCCTGTTATCCATGCTCGTTTGTGAGTATACACTTTGCTGTTTTATGCTTTAATAAAGCTTTACCAGTGGTAATGCACTAGGTCGGTGCGCCCTCCTTTTTTCTTTAGCCTGTGATTACCGATTATTCTAAGGAGGGCTGCAAGACGGCAGATACTACTGTATGAAGTTAGTCACACCACATACTGAGGAACTAGACACCTGAGCGCAGGAGAGATTTCTATTGTGTTGGCTCCCGAGCTGAGTCGCAGCTCCGTGTGTCCATTCAGACATGGTGCCCCGCCCCTCTCTCTCCTGATTGGCTAACTGACTTTGACAGCAGTAGGAGCCAATGGTGCAGCAGCTTTGTCTCAGCAAAACAGGAGGGAGAGTCTCGGACGGCCGATACACTCGTAGACATTGCTGGATAGAGATGGGGCTCAGGTAAGTATTAGAGGGCTGAGGGGGCTGCTGCACACAGAAGGTTTTTTTATCTTAATGCATAAAATGCATCAAGATAAAAAAAACTTCTGACTTTACAACCCCTTTAAGGCCATTTGCACATGGATGTAATGCCCCGTACACACGGTCGGATTTTCAGACGGAAAATGTGTGATAGGACCTTGTTGTCGGAAATTCCGACCGTGTGTGGGCTCCATCACACATTTTTCATCGAATTTTCCGACACACAAAGTTTGAGAGCAGGCTATAAAATTTTCCGAAAACAAAATCCGTTGTCGGAATTTCCGATCGTGTGTACACAAATCCGACGCACAAAGTGCCACGCATGCTCAGAAAAAAATAAAGAGATGAAAGCTATTGGCTACTGCCCCGTTTATAGTCCCGCCGTACGTGTTTTACGTCACCGCGTTCAGAATGATCGGATCTTTCAACAACTTTGTGTGACCGTGTGCATGCAAGACAAGTTTGAGCCAACATCCGTCGGAAAAAATTTTAGGATTTTGTTGTCGGAATGTCCAATCAATGTCCAACCGTGTGTACGGGGCATAAGAATGTACTGCCTTTAGTCCTCTTGCACACAGAAGTATACAGATATTTTGCAATATATGTATATACTGACAATGAAGAAGAATGTTACACTTGTGTACACTTGCGCTCCATTGTATGCATTTATGCAAGGTCTTTAGAAAACATTTTAATCAGGATATTTTTGTCAACAAGATCCAGAGTATAAACATCATTACATTCTATGTCTGTGTGTCAGGGAAATGGGAGTGTTATGTCCTATAGCGCCCTGTATTTTAATGGGACATGGGTAATAACTAGAGATGGGCTGAACACCCCTCTGTTCGGTTCGCACCAGAACTCCCGAACAGAAAAAAAAATTCTGACCTGAACGGTGAACCCTATTAAAGTCTATGGGACCTGAAAAATCAAAAGTCCTCATTATTTGCAAGTAGTTGGCCATAAAAAGCATATGGGGGTCTGGGTACTGCCCTGTGGGACATTTATCAATGCAAATTTTAACAAGAAAAAGGTTTTACAGGAGCAGTGATTTTAATGATGCTTAAAGTGCAACGATAAAAATGAACAATTCCTTTAAATATAGTGCCTGGAGGGTCCACTTAGTCTGCCTGTAAAGTGGCACATCTGTTGCATGTAAAGAACATGCTACAGCAAAAATGACTTTTCCAAAGAAAAAAAAATCAAGAAATTACGTTTAAATTGCCGGCAATACAATACCATTTGCGGCAAAAGAAAAATGTTTAAAAAACAGCGTGGGGAGCCATAGACTTCTATTATGTCACGCACGTTTTTCATGCGCTTTCAGAAATCACACCAGACCTCCTACATGCAGGCCTTTTGGTGTGATTTCAGAAAGTGCACCAAAACTGTGAAACATAGCAGAAGTCTTAGGCAAAATGCAGTTAACCTGCGTGAAAACAGAGGGTACATTGCGCTGCATCTGCACTGCAGGAGAAGCGCAATGGATCGGTGTGAAGAAGGCCTTATTCAGAGGTCTGATATCTTTGGCAAGAGGCCGTGTTTGTTGTTGGAGCACAAAAGTGACCGTGTGTGATATCCAATCAGCACTGTCCCCTGTGGATGCAATACTGTATTTTCTTTATTGTGGAGTGATTCACCTATATTATTGTACCTGTTTTTGATTTGGATGCAGTGGGGCAATATTTCGTGTGAATGTATTTTATTTGTTTTCTTATTCTTTCAGTGTAATTTTTTTATTTGGAGACTATATATTGAATTTTTGCACAATTTGCTTTTTTAGTGCACTTTTGCTGATACACATACTGTATATTTAAAGGGGAAGCATTTTATGTTTGTTTTTAAGATTTTACATTCATATACTTTTTGATCTTTTATTCAGATGATCACAGAGTGCTGCTTTAAAACATTTATGTATTATTTTTTCTTCACTGTTTATCATCACCTAGTGCATATTTATATATATATATATATATATATATATATATATATATATATATATATATATATATATATACCTAATTATATGAGTAATCTGACTTTTTTAGCCTATATATTTGTTTTATTTTGGCACATTATTATTTCCATAAACACAGTGTCTGTTGTAGGATTGCAGAGACATAGGTAAACTGCTGAATTATGAAATCTGCAGAATGGTGTTTTATACTGTAGGTCCCCACTCACTGTTACGCTTTTAAATTTCCCTCCTCCTATCATGGCCACACAATCATGGCTGCCTCTTCTCAGCTTAGACTCGCTGCGCTTACCCCTTTCACAAATCACACACAAGTCTTGTAAGTCTTTCTGTTCACATAGAGCATACTGTGTTAGCAGGAAGTAGATCAGCACACAGCAGAGGTTCTGGTCCACTTGCTAGTTAGTGATAATGGTGTTAACCGGGCATGAAGAGCTAAAGAGAAGACATAGAGCAGTATTTGTGTAAGTAATGTGTCTGCCCTGAAGCTCCCTATGTGCAATGCAGCAAGTGCTGTGATTGTTGCAGGAAGCAGATTAGTGCTTTAGCTAAATGCTAATCTTCTTACAGTGTTTGTGTGAGGAGGAGGCACACTCCGCCAAACCCTCAGGCGAAGAAGTTCTTCAGCGGACTGATGGACTGCAGCTTGTCGGACATGGTGAGGGAGTCGGTGTGACTGTGCCTAGGACCAACAGGCGCTCTCCCCGGACAAGGATTACCTTACTGAGCTGGCCAATCACGCAACAGGCTGCAGGCATAACACCCAACCAATCACCAGCACCCCCAACATTCAATTCCGCCCTCATCTCCTGACTGATGGCCAAATCTACTTGTCAACTATTTGCAGGCAGCGTGGGCTCAAGGGGAGCTGATTTGGGCCCCACAACAATGACTGGGCCTGAGGCAGCTGCCCCTTTGCCCTGGATTAAAGATGGCTCTAGTGGGGAAGAAAGGACTCCCCTCTGTATCCAAAATGCCAGCTGCACCAGAGAACGCTAATCCATGCTGTGGAGATGTCCCAAACTGTACGATACTGGCAGGAGATTCCGGGAATTGTTAATCATATTTATCAAATACAACTGCAACTGGCTCCAGTCACTTGCCTACTTGGTGGTTTAGAGGAAGACTTGTAACCCTCTTCTACGTACACAGCAATACTAAGGCTTAATGTACACGGGATGTTTTACAACCTCTCCTGAACGTTTTAACTTAACCGATGTTTAAAAACATCCGTGTACATGGCTCGTTTAGCCGCGTTTGCGTTCAGAAGTGTTTTTTTTTTTAATGATAAACTGAATAAACTGATAAAATAACATAGAGGAGAGTTCAGGAGCAGCTGAAAAAAACGCCCAACTGCTCCTAAACATACGTTTACCAGTAGCAGTGTACATGAAGCCTAATGCCCCGTACACACGGTCGGATTTTCCGATGGAAAATGTCCGATCGGAGCGTGTTGTCGGAAATTCCGACCGTGTGTGGGCTCCATCGGACATTTTCCATCGGATTTTCCGACACACAAAGTTGGAGAGCAGGAGATAAAATTTTCCGACAACAAAATCCGTTGTCGGAAATTCCGATGGTGTGTACACAAAGCCGACGGACAAAGTGCCACGCATGCTCAGAATAAATAAAGAGATGAAAGCTATTGGCCACTGCCCCGTTTATAGTCCCGACGTACGTGTTTTACGTCACCGCGTTCAGAACGATCGGATTTTCCGACAACTTTGTGTGACCGTGTGTATGCAAGACAAGTTTGAGCCAACATCCGATGGAAAAAATCCTAGGATTTTGTTGTCGGAATGTCCGAACAAAGTCCGACCGTGTGTACGGGGCATAAGGCTGTTGTACTTAGCCAGGAAACCGATTGCGAGATATTGCCTTTCTCCTCAAGCCCCTACATCCCACCAATGGATTCAAGCAGTTAATAAGATACTTGTTAGGGAAAAGAACACATACCAGCATAGGAAGGTACTGGAAAAATTCACCAAAATCTGGCAGAGTGTCTGGAGTCCCCTGGGGTTGCTCCCCTGCAACTTGTCCTTAACAGGTTGTTACAAGTATAACGGTGAGCAGGTGGAGATGTTACTGTACGTCCGGGAGGCCTGAAGTAATAGTAATACTGAGAATGGTACTTTGGAAAATGAATAATTTAGGATTACCTGTTTTATTTGCCCAGGAGGAAGGTGCACACCATTTGTGTTGATTATCTAAGAGTTAATTGTTGTTTGTTCTATTCTTATCTTTACCTTGTTCTTCCTTTCTGCTACTGGAAATATACATCACAATATAACACACAGGTTTGGAAGCAAATGTTCTGTACTAAAAAATGGAATATGTCCTGTATATTCTCTGCTTCTGTTGCTTGCACTCCAATTGTTTGTGCTTATGGCAATTTATTCAACAAAATAAACTCGTATTTTCTGATTTAAAAAAAAAAAAAAAACATTGCTCTGGGTGTAACTTGTTTAAAAAAGTAAAGGTTTTATGTGTAAGGTTTAAGGTATGTTTAAGGTTTTCTAATTCAAACTATCAGCTGATGTACCATATCATACTCCTATTCTACAGTCTACACATTCATGGTAAGCACATTAATCCTACTCCTACTTTGAATTTGTTTGTGTTTGGTTTTAACAATATTGGATTTTTAACGATGTTTATATAGAATAAAAACTATTTTTATATAGTTGTCTCATTTGATTAATACACGCCGAAAAAAACTCCCATCTTGCACCTTTCTAATGAACTCTTTCTAAATTCCGGGAGGTGGTGTATTTAGAATAAACCTCGTATCTTTAGAAAACTCATTTACAATGAATCCTACTCCTATTACATAGCTCCCAACTGTCCCTGATTTCGAGGGACTGTCCCTGATTTGGAGCAATGTCCCTCTGCCCCTCATTCCTCCTCATTTGTCCCTCATTTTGGTCTGATCTATATAGATGTATATAAAATGCCCTTTTTATCTATCAAAAAGTGTTTTCCAGTGCTAAACCTTTCATCTGATTACTAAATTGCTGTATTTGTAAATTTCAAAAGCCAATATAAAGGAATATTAGTGGTAAAAAAAGCACTTGTGGGTTGAACCAATCTTGTTTTTTTTTTTTACAGTTCTCCTTTAAGGGGGTGTGGCAAGGGGTGTGTCCTATGCCTGCATACTTTTGCTGATAGGGCTTTTTTTCTCGGAGAATAGATGCAGGAACTCCCCCCGTCTGAGTCACCCCTTGTCTCTGCCCCCTACCCACCTCTGACCACCGCCCCTTGATTCCACCCCCTACCCAGCTACCAGTACTGTCCCTTTTAGAGAATACAGAACCAAGTATCATTTTGTGGTGCTAAATCATTTGTATGGAACATGTTGATGATAAAAAGAAAAGCAGTAAAATAGATCCCCTGCAGCCAACAATAATAGAATCCCAGTAATAGATCCCCCCAGCAACAATGGACTCCACCCCAACAATAGATTCTTTGTAGCAACAGTGAACTACCCACAACAAAATATCACACCCAGTAACAAAATATCCACCCAAGCAACATTAGAACACCCCCCCCCCCAGCAGCAACAACAGATCTCCCAGCAGCCAGCATCAATAGATCCTTTAGCAGCCAGTAAAAATAGACCCCTCCCTCAACAGTAGATCCCTTCCAGCAACATGAGACCCCCCCCAGCAACAATAGATTCCCTATCAGCAACAATAGACCCTCACATAAAATCAGATCCCCACCAGTGACAATAGATCCCCCAGCAGCCAACATCAATAGACCCTCCAGCACACCCCATGCTATTACATACATTCAGTGCTGGAGGTGCCGGAACTGCGTTCCCCCGCGTTCCAGCTGAAAAAAAGCCCTGGGTGCCCCTCATTACCATCTCAAAAAATTGGGAAGTATGCTATTAGCCCATAATTACACCTACCAACAGGTTGCCATTTCAGCCAAGCTGCTGTTGTCAATGTCACAAGCTTGATAGACCCAATGCTTCTATAGAGAATCTACAAGTAGACATATGATACTATATTTCTGTACTCTACCAGCAACCAGTAGCAAACTTTTTACATGGTACCCAGAGAGATGTAAAGAGCAGGTGGGTTTTGGAATTTTGCCCCTGTGCATCCTGGAATCTGTGACCGGTTGAAGTTGCGCTTAATAATATTCTCTATTATCCAAAGCTCTTTTTATTATAATCTTTCAGCATACAAAAAAAAAAAAAGCTTAGAAGGAGAGATCTTTTTGGAATACAGATAAATAAAAAGTAGTTCTAATACAAAGCAGGCTATACACTGACAGCTCTCCTTTGTCTCATAGGCTTTGTGTGTGAAAACCAGAGTGGCATCTCATCTTCTGAGCTGTATTTGTAATTTCCAGGAACAAAGTTCTGTTCTGCTGAGCATTTAATATACAGTCATTTTATGACTTTTCTTGACAGAAGATAAAATCTCCTGCCCAAGGTCACAGTGAGACTTGCAATACCGTGCAGTCCTACTTCTCAGAGAAAAAGAAAGTCTCATTTATCTGATACCACTGCCATATGAAACTCTTTATGTCTGAAGGCCAAAGCATTTGTATCTTAACATGTTTGTAAAAAATATTAATGGTCTTTATAGCCAAATTTTGGGTTATACTGCTTTTGAATTTGAGTTCTTTTGTGGTAATGGAGACCCTGAATATCTCAAGTTTCCCCAAACCAATCTTCAGTGGCAGGGCTGGACTGGGACAGAAATTTGGCCCTGGACTTCATCCAGACGGGCCCACTTACATTTTGAGTGTCCCATCAGCAGCCCCCTTACATCAGAGTCCCATCAGCAGCCCCGTAACATCAGAGTCCCATCAGCAGCCCCCTTACATCAGAGTCCCATCAGCAGCCCCGTAACATCAGAGTCCCATCAGCAGCCCCCTTACATCAGAGTCCCCTCACCAGCCCCTTACATCAGAGTCCCATCACCAGCCCCCTTACATCAGTGTGTCCCCCCTCTCCTACCCCTCCCAGGTGTAATTACAGTTCTGAAGGCAGCTTTTCTTCTTCTTCTCTCCAGTCACGTGATAAGTGACAAGTGATAAGGGGAGAGAGAAAGGAAAGTCTGCCGGCTGTCTATCTCCTCCTGCAGGCTGGAGGGAGCAGAAAACCTAATGCTCTCTCCAGCAAGTGACGGAAGCTGCTCCTCTTGACAGGGGTGACAGGGGTGAAAACGCGATCACTCGCTGTCAGAGAGGAGCGGCTCTAGGACTGCACCTGACTGGCCCACTGAGCCATCGGCCCACCGGGAAACTCCCGGTAGTCCCGATGGCCAGTACATGCCTGCTCAGTGGAGTGCGAGATTAAGCAGGCTTTTCTGCCTTTACATAATCAGGCTGGAGGCTCACACCATGATGAATGGGATCGCAGATTTTAAGGCAACTATGGCCTAAGGGAGCTGCAGACCCAAGCTGCGTTTTAATGTGTCATTATGCGCTGTAGTCCTATCGTACACTATTCCCGAATCCCTAGGGTAGTGTTAGGTAATCTCAGAACTCCAGCTGTGGTGAAACTACAAATCCCATCATGCCTCCAGAAGTCATGCCTGTGGCTGTCAGTCTTGAAATGTCTCATGGGACTTGTAGTTCCACAACATATGTAGTGTGATGCTTACCCCTGCCCTAGGGCATTCAGAGAGAATAGGAATGTTAAGAAAATGTATGAACGAAAACAAGATAAAAAGTCAAGAAATTTTTGTACATGGCACTGAAGATTATATCAATGTCTGTGAATCTGAGGCTGAAGAGAAAAGACAAGAGATAGTAGTGCTATGAAGTAAGTATTAGGCCCCATTAACACTTAGCGATTTGGAATAGTTGCAATGAATCTGTCCGCGATTCCAAAACACGTGGCAGTGGGTGCAAAACACACAACCTGCATTTAGGTGCCATTCATTCTAAATGGCACCCTAAACGTGGTGTGATTTTACAGCAAATGTCATGCGACAGAGTTGCGCTGCAAACTCGGTAAAACACAATTTTAAAAATTATGTGAATCTTGTCGCCCGAAAAGGAGCAGGAGCTTCTCTTGGGTAACAGACTTGCATAGGGCATGCCCTATGCGTGACATGCAAAATTGCATGAAAATCGCTCATGCAAAACGCTACGCGAAGTGTCATTGAGGCCACCCACTGTTTGTGGGATAGGCAGGTGTTGTGGTATGTGGGTTCACATTATACCCTGTTATAGATAAACTGAAGTTAAAGGGGCCCTGCTATAAGAATAGTCATGTATAGTGAGCGAGAGAAAAAGGGGAGAGCAAGAGCGAAAAAGACACCATTCAGAGACATTTTGCAAAAGTCAACCTATTTACAATGTAGGGGAATAAATATGTGAATATGTGAGAAGAAAAAAAGTAAATTGCACATGGGTACCGGAGCCCGTTCAAAGTAAATGTCACCCCATCCACCTGGACAGTTGTGGTGCCATGTACAACCTCCCATAGACATGCATGGCTTTGCCCTGCTGTACTCTGAGTATTTGGTGGTGCTATCATGAACATAAACATAGCATAAAATAGCATGTTTTCTATTTTTTGCATACGCCTATATGCTATACTCCTTTTTACGTGAGTATTGCCCTATACGTGTAGTACAGCCATGCACAGTCATTCATGTGGGGAAAAAATGCCAGAATTTACATTGAATTGGCCCAGGTGCCCTAGTGCAAGAGGCCTTAAGGCTCAGTTCACACCTATGCAGTTTGCTTTTGGTCATTTTTGCAGTGCTTTTTGCTGTGCGTTTTGCGTTTATGCACACATGATTTCACCGCAATTCATGTTTTTCATTTTATATGCTTTCTCTTTTTTGGGCAATTTGTTGTTGGGCAGATTAAAAAATGAAAAATGCAAAATCGTGGCAATAACGCACTACATGCTTTTCTGTAACCTCTCTATTGGAGTCTGTTGAAGCACAAAAGCACCTTTTTGCTTTTAGGCTTGGTTTACACAATTGTGAATTGAATGCGGAATCCCTGCATCCAATTCGCAATAGCAGGAGATTTTGACCGGCTCTCTATGGAGCCGGTACAGATATATCTCCGCAGCAGGTCCGGTGCATCTTTTGGTCCGTTTCAGGTCCGAATTCAGCTCAAAATTCGGACTGAAATCGGACCTGAAACGTTGAACCAGGAGGCACACCGGACCCCTGCTGTGAACCGCATACGGCTCATAAGTGAACCCAGCCTTAAAAAAAAGTCCCTGATCCTTTCCAACAATGCAGTGGCTGAAAAATGGATAGATGTGACAGTTTCCAATAGGAAACCAAGTTAAATGGACTGTAGTGCATTTCTGCAAAAAGCAATAAAAAACGCATAGATGTGAATCGAGCCTAAAGCAGTATTAAATTCAAAAGCAAAAATGTGGTATATTGCAATTTACCAATCCTTAGATGTGGTAACTGCTTTAGCTTTATTTTTATTTTTTTTGTTGGCTTTTTATTTATTTTCACCTGTTGATCCAGCCAGTAAATTAGTTGCTTTTCAGTTTCTCTTAACAGACCAAACTGTCCAGTAAAAGCGGCATTTAGCTTTTACTCATTGAAATAAAACCTTTATCCCAAAAGGAGAAGTAAAACAGTTGCTAGGACTGCCTAAAAAGTTTTAATTTGTTATTTAAAGTGATACTAAAGTCTCGTTTTGTTTTTACTTTAAAAATAACAAACATGTTATATATAATTTTGCACAGAGCAGCCCAGATCCTCCTCTTCTCGGGTCCCCGGCCAGCTCTCTTGGCCCCTCCCTCCTGCCGAGTGCCCCTACAGCAAGTGTCCATTCAGACACTGAGCCGCAGTTCGGCCCGCCCCTCTTTCTCCTGATTGGCTAACTGACTTTGACAGCAGGGGGAGCCAATGGCGCTGCTGCTGTGTCTCAGCCAATCAGGAGGCAGGGTCCCGGATAGCCGAGTCCCTCGTGCAACATCGCTGGATCGAGATGGGGCTCAGGTAAGTATTAGGGGGGCTAAGGAGAGCTTCTGCACACAGAGGGTTTTTTATTTGAATGCATTGACATAAAAAACCTTCTGCCTTTAGAATCACTTTAAATTCATCTAAATCTGCTAGTGCACCTGAAGCTACCCATAGTCGACTAGTTGGTCTTGATTGAAAAAAACAAATGGATTCCTCCATGCACACAAGCGAGGTGGATAGAGGACTTTTTCCCCACTGGTACAATGTATTCTGACGGTAGGACTCCTCTACTGTCAGAACACACTGATCAGTGACTATAGCTGCTGATCAACAAAAGTTATCCAACATTCCCGTCCCATTCAACTAATGCAGCCAACATTTCTTAGGATTCATAATCTGCAATATACTGTATTACATTTTTGTTTTTGGGTTTAACACCACTTTAAATGGTGTGTTGGTGTACCGGATTAATATTTTATATGCTGTATGTAATGCAGTGTGATATCTATGTTTGGGTGGGGTCTATGTGCATGTGGCTGTAAGTTCAGGAAGGGGGGCAAATGTGTCCAATGTGGAGTAAGGGCTAGTTCACACCATACCCATACATGAATCGCACGGAAACATGATGTGCATTCCTGTGTGGTTCAGACCGCATGCAAAATGCACTTCATTTGCACTGTGCAGAGAGTGTCAAAAGAAAGTTAACGACACCCCAAACACAGGTGGTAAACGCGGTGCCCCACCTTTCTCTACCAGATCGCATGGTATTTTTCTATTTTTACCATGCGATCCAGCTACATGCACTACTTTGGTGCGGTACGATTTTAGCTCACTCAGAATGAATAGGCTTAAATTGCACTGCATAGAACCGCAAGTGAATCGCACAGGAATGCACAACGTTGTTCTGTGCGATTCATTTGTGGCCATGGTGTGAAGGGAGAGTACAGGATTTGGCCTTCCAAGACAGGTGGATGTGGCTCCCAGGGTACAGGCATATCTGTAGTTATATGGAGCGATGTACAGACAAGCTGTTCTAAAACAGGGAACATATTTTCAGAGATGGACACATTCTGTATGATGTTTGCAGTGGGTGCCCCGCGAGCCCCCCCTCCTCCTCTGTGCTTTATATGAGCGGCACTCACACAGACACAGCTGCCCGCTCTGATTCCTGCTTCCTCATTGGCAAAGGGAGGAGAACCATTCACCAGGCAGAGTTGCTGCAACAAAGGAGCGTGGGACATGTAGTCCCTAATACAAACGGCCCCATAGCAGTACATAGGGGCTGAACTACACATCCCAGCATGCTCTGGGGGGGAGAAAAGTAAGGACACCATTTGCCTGGGCAGGTGGAGACGCCACGAGGCAAGGGGGAAGACCAGACCCAGGGGAAATGTGTTACCTCCCGGGTCAACATGTGGTTCATTCTAAGTAGCCACAGCCGGTCGGGAATATCCTGCCTGAAAGGGGATCTCAGGCGCATCTCCAGAGGCACCTCTACTGACGGCGTGAAGTGCTCCAGTTGTGAGGTAGCTGGTCAGGCTCCCTGAAGAGCCTGCCTGTTCCAGGACATTTCGTTAGGGCCTTGGTCACAGGATTGGTGAGCGGGCACTTACCCATTTTACAGAGACACTGCATGCAGACAACTTTGTCTATTTTTGCCTACACCTGTGGAATCTGGGTCACACTTACATCCTGTTTAGCAGTCACAGTGCCCGCCCTGATACCCGGATACTGCCAGCATACTGCATTGTCACTCTACCAGACAGGACATCTAAGTGCACCAACTAAAAGTGGCTAGCTGAAGATTCCATGCCTTCTTCCTCCAAGGAACTGAAGTTACTGGTGCCATACGGGCACACACACATACCCAGGGCTCAGTTTATATAGTGTATGAGCAGGGTAGTCTAACTTGGGAGGTAAATTTATTGAAAACTGCACTGGGTACAGTGGTTATGGTTTGTGGGCCTGTGGTGTCAGGGGACAGAAGAGAGAGTTCTGACATAAGAGTGGGTCATTCCTCCTTCCTGGGCTGAATTCAAATAGGACAGTAGCCAAAATCCCTGTTCATTTTGCATACCCATTCATGTGCAAATGCTTTTCCAGTGATTGGATAAATGATAATTTTTTGTATCAGTTGTATGCTGTACAGTATCTAGAGCAATTTGCTATTTAGACATAAGAATTTAATATGCTATATACATTGATATGTGGATTGCTTAATTGTGTTAATGTGTCTCCAGAGGTCAGAGAGCCCCTCTCCCACTACTGTTATTCAACCACTCTGCTCAGTAACCCCTACACAGATTTTAATGGGGCCATAGGTATGCGCAGCCTATTGTATTAGGGTGCGCACCTCAAAGCTCCAACACATATGCCTTTGTGACATATTAACCCGCCTCTTCCCCACTCGTCATCCTAAAACAATGGGGGAGAGCAGGTGAGCACACAGGGGGACCTGGGCAGCAGAAAGAAAAGGAACATTGGTACATTGGTACCAATCCCCTGTATTTTCCTCCCTTGGCAGCTGAATATTGGCGCGAGGAAAAGGAGAAGCCTACATTCAGCTGCTGCAGAAGAAAATACAGATTGGCCCCTAATTTCCACTCCAGCTGCCTATCCTGTCCAGGTTCAGGGGGTTGGCAAGTAAGGATCGCGACTTACCTGTCACTTGCCCCACAATTGATGGGTAGCCAACTCCAGGATTAGGGTGTGCCCAGGCACACCCCTTGCGCACGCCTATGAATGGGGCCAAGTGTGACTTGCACTGGGTTCCATTAGGGGTGCAACGGATCGTCCATGATCCGTGATCCGTACGGATCAACCTCCGTGGATCGGGACACACGCGATCCACGGAGCGCTCTGTGGCCTCGGCCATAGGAAAGGCCGCGGCTTCGGCCTAACTCTGGAGCGGCGGCCATCTTGGTACACCGGAGCGATCACTTGTAACAAACCGGCGTCATGTCATGATGTCGGTTTCTCTCTCCCCCCTGCCACAACTCTGCAATGCCCTGCCAAAACTCTGCAATGCCCTGCCAATACTCTGCAATGCCCTGCCAATACGTTGCAATACTCTGCAATGCCCTGCCAATACTCTGCAATACTCTGCAATGCCCTGCCAATACTCTGCAATACTCTGCAATGCCCTGCCAATACTCTGCAATGCCCTGCCAATACTCTGCCAATACCCTGCCAATATACCCGCCAATACCCTGCTAATATATTATTACAGTGGGGGAGATTGTGGATATTACAGTGGGGGAGATTTTTTTTTGTTGATCCGAAAATGATCCGAACCGTGACTCCTGATCCGAGGAACGATCCGAACCGTGAGTTTTTTGATCCCTTGCACCCCTAGGTTCCATGGAGGGTTAACATTCTTTTTCAGATTTTGGTGAAACATCTTCTTTAAAGGAGAAGTATGGGCAAAGTTTTTTTTGGCCATACTTCTATGGATCATAGGAGTGCAATTCGTTCTGCACTCCTGTGACCCATTTTCAGCCAACAGCAGGCTAATGCTCGCTGTCGCCTGACATCACTCAGTCCTATGGTCGGGATTCACCCAGATGCCTGGACCGGCACCTGACTCGGCATCTTAGCGATCCGCTTAGAGCCTGAGCCAATCCTTCCTGCCCCCTCCGCAGCCCAGAACTCCAGTGAGCTCTGGAGGGGAGAGCAGAGAGCCAGTGACTGACAGTCAATGCTCTCTGCTCAGAGCAAAGGGGGAGAACTGAGCGATCAGTGGTGTTTGATCGCTCAGTTCACATTGCAGAGCTGGTGGGGGAAAAGTGCAGCATCGGATCAATGCTGCATTCACCTTACATGAGTATAATTGTTTGTTTTTTGTTTTTTAAATTCCAAGGTTCTCTTTTAATTGTAGACTGTTGGAGAGATTGACTCAAGAAAAAATGTGAACATTTCCAATAGGATACAATGGGTAACTGTAGAGATTTGTAGAGTGTATGTATAACCAAAGCTTTTTGTGGTGGGTTAAGAAGGGAAAGGTTAGAACCCCTGACAGGTATTATTATTTGTTCAGGTGATTATTTGCTTAGGTGATCATCGTCGCCAAAACAGAAAGTGATGGGAAATCCAAAAATTTACAGATGTCACCAGACCAAGAGCAGATGAGAAACTTCCAATGGGGACATATGTGCCAGTGACAGCTGTTTAAGGGAGGCTTTCTACTCCCTGCTGTGTCTTCAAGACAGAAAAAGAATAGAAATTTCCCTAACAGGACACAGACAACTAAAAAAAAAAAAAAACAGACATGTTTTAATCTTTCCTTAATCTATTTTAAACATAAAAAAAGGTTTGGCTGTATATACACTTTAATAAAGGCAAACATATAATATATGCTATGTACATCATTGATTACTTCACTGCTCATCTGATTTGATGAAAAAAGTAGTTGCACTGTAGGGGTGTGACATAGTCATCATTCAGAGGAGGAATGAGCAGCAAGCAATTATTCATAATTGAAGGGTCCTGGGGCTCTTTGCAGAGACTGTAACTGACTGCAGTTTTCAAATCTCATTGGCGCTGAAAATAATTGACATTTTTTGAAAAGGAGTCTTACATGTGTTTATCGTAGAAAATTGGCAGAACTTGTTCGCGCTCATGTGCATCAAAGCTGAACATTGTATTGGGCTTCAAACTGCATTTCCAACAACATGCTCATTTGTATACTTATGGAATAACCTTTTTTGTAGGGGGGGGGTTACAAATTATTTAGGCCTGGTTCACACTATTCAGATTTCAGATGCAATTTGAGTCGCACTGAGTCACATGACAATGGAAATCACATCATTGTCATCATCTCTATGGTGGCCTTTACGTCAATGCAGCCCAGCACAATGTGTTTTTGGAAAAGGGTCCGGTGCTACTTTGATGCGATTTCAACACAATTTTGGCCCCATAGACCTCAATAAAAACACAGGAAAAAAAAACACATGTATATGCATTTTTTCTTGTACAAAGCTTTTTATTGAAAATATACATCCATAGAATAGTACAAAAAAAAGTAATGGATACATCTTGAACTAACAGATATAAGACTGCAGGTTTCAGGCAGGTAATTTAACAATCAAAAACTTGAGCCAGACTTCGATATTCTGAGGGCGAGCCCAGGTGACATGCAAAGGACTGTCCGCATCCCTCGAGTACTGGTGAAGTGCCATAACATTAATACAGGATTGCATGATAATTGGCATTCAAGGTCATATGTGAAACATATGGCGAGGTGGTATTATAACACATGGCATTATAAAGGAAAAACAAAAATAAAAACAAACTATACTGGAAACATAAAAGAGAGTAACATTCACCAATATGCAGAATATACTGCGTTATGTCAAGTATCCAATTCTAGCAGGGCTAAGCCTGAGGGCCAGAGGAATAAGAAGAAGGGTGAAAGAAAGGATAGAGAGACAATGAGGAGAAAGAGAAGGAGAGAAAAGAATAGTATACGCATATAATGCAAAAGAGGAAAAAAGAAAAGAAGAAAATTAAAAGGGAAGAGTGGGATAGGGGGAAAGGAAGGTCCCTGGGGTGGGGGGAACGGAGGTTCAATTAAAGGCAAAGGAGCGCTGGATCAAATCGTGAAGGGTGGTTATGAGCCACCCAGGGTTGCCATACCCTAAGAAACTTGTCATGAGTGTCTGATATTATGGCAGTGAGTTTCTCATTTACCATGATGTCGTTCACACAGTTTTTAACTGCTTCAAAGCTAAGGGCTGGGGTCTTCCAGGCTCATGCTATAGTCAATTTAGTTGCAGTAAAGATATGTGTTGCCATTTGGCGTTCAGGGCGGAGAAGCTCTGTAATCGGTTTCCATAGAAGGGCCTCAAAAGGATCCCTCTTTATGGTGGTGTACATGCATTTTTTATGCATTTTTGCAGGTTGTTAAGGCTGTTAACAACCAGCATCCAGTCTCCTTCCCCTACCAAAAAACGCAATAGTATCAAAAACCGCAAAGAAGTCACATTACATAATTCCACTGAAAATCTGATCAAATCGCAGCTGCACTAGTGTGAACCTAGCCTTAGAGATAGACAATTTTATTACCATTTTACAACCATAATATTTCACAAAGCCTTTATAAACATTTCTATTTACCATTTTTATCATTTTGTTTGTTTTGCTTGCTTTCTTTGTTTTGACTTGTTTCCATATATAGCCTGACCTAGTTGGTGCTTACCAGTTGGTAAAATCAATTTTTCATCTGGATTAGAAGCATTTAGATAAACCAGTTACTGCTACATGCATATTAGAAGGTTTTATTGGTCTAGTGTTACGTATACGCCGACATCTGGATCAACCAAGCAGAGATTAACCAAGCTCAGGGATGACATGATGGTATGCCCACTCTTAATGAAAAGTGGAATGGTCTGAGCCCTGTTGATCGTGTGTCTGTTAAATAAAAAAATAAAAAAAAGATGAGTCCTGTCCTATGGAAACAGGAGCAGCCATTTATTTGCAACTTGCCTTTATCACTATTGTACTACTGTATTGCTAATCAAACTAGATTTGTTTTTAAGTGTGTTTTATGTAATTATTGACAATTATTGGCTCTTTTATTTTAACTGGATGTGTATGTTCCATACTGCTGCTCCAGGGCTAGAATACTGCTATTTTAGTTCACATAATGAATATTCAAAAGCTGCAGATACTGAAGAGGTAAACAGATATTGAGGTGATGGAAGGAGATCTCATGCAACTCATTAATCCATAGCCATCTAGGCTGGGTTCACATATATGCCAATTGGATGCAATTCGCATAACATGTGAATGTGACCCTCTTTCAATGGAGCCAGTTCACACATGTGCGGGGCGGCCGTGGTGCGGTTTGGAAAAGGGTCCTGCGCATTTTTGGTGTAAATTCAGGTAAAAATGTGCACCTGAATCACACCTGAATCGATGAACAGAAACGCCCTGGACTACAGACTGCAAACCACAGCCACACATGTATGAAACCAGCCTAAAGCCTCGTACACACGATCAGATATTCGGATGACCGTTCATCCGTTTTGTTGTTGCATGCTAGTCTCATGTCGAAAGTGAAGCGGTTACTCACCATGCAAAAATTCTCGTACGCCAGAATACAACTTCAGAAGTGACGTCATGTGTTGAATAGTTTAGTATGTGTTCTTTTGTTTCTGAGCATGCCTAGTCTTGCTCTTACGATTTTTTTTTTCCAGATGAAAACCGTACTAATTAAACAAAAATCGGACGTTGAGTTCACGTACGACAAAAATTTTATAGTCTGCACATCCAGCTTTTGTCAGACGAAAAAATCGGAAACGGCTGTCGAAAGCACTGTACTAATGATCCGAAAATCGGCAGATCGTTCAGCGGACGAAATTTCACTTCCGATTTTCGTATCGTGTGTACGGGCCTTAAGTGTTTTGGGGAAAGAAAAGGAAAGAAAAGTTTGTTTTTTTATTCCCATGTGCTATGTGAGCTTTAGGACTGATTGCGTACTACCACCACTTCATTTTTAATGTTATTGCACACTGAAATATCAAATAAATAAAAAATTTAAATAAAAAATAAATTCTGATTTTTTTATTATTTCAAGTATATCATATCATGTATTATGTCATGTCATAAATGTTATGTCATGTATTGTTTTTAAATGATTTTATTGAAAATGTGAATGCTCATATGAGATATATATATATATATATATATATATATATATATATATATATAGTAGTGGCAAACTGTAAGTTGCATGCATTAATTTATGAAAAAAGAGCTTAATTCCGCCACCATTTATGAATGTGTTCTTATTCTAGAGTGAGGCAGCGTGCCATGCACATACTGTGTTAATAAAAACCTCCTCTCACATTTTGCTCTGCATAATGCAGCTTGGGGGCTGTGTGGCAAAATTATTATTATTTTTTTTTTTCCCTCTTGTTTTATTTATTTATTTTGCCTTCCTCATCAGCAGCAACAGCAGCTATTTTCAAAGTGGGAGCCTGCACTGTATCTTGGGTTCAGAGACTTCTGCAAAGGACACGTTCTGCTCTTATGCTGATGACACTGTGCTTGTTTCAGCTGCCCCCCGAGCCTAGGCTGGCAGGCAGATTGTAAAGCTGTGTGTTTGCATGTGCAGCTCCACATGACTGTTTTTCTGCATAGAAGCATCATTAGGAGCAATCCCCCTTTACTGGGATCACTTAGACACTTCCAGCTGGTGGCAGGGGGATAGTGCCGTCAAGCAGCACACACTGCTTCAGCTGTCTTTTTTTTTTCCTCTCTCTCTCTCTCTCTCATTGTGCTGATACATAACAATGACAGGGAAGGCTTCAGGTACTGGAAGGTGATGGAAAAGATGTAAGCAGTGGATCTGTACATGGTTCCCCTCCTCATCCTGAGCCTGCGTACTGGCTTCCCTGCTGTATCACTCCATTTATTGGAGTCCTCACTGTGAATCTGGATAGAAGGTGCACTAGGGTATACTACCTTCTTCAAGGGCGCTTTTCATGGGATATTCTCGCTCACAATGGCTCATGCAGCATCCCAGTTAAAGAAGAACCGGGATTTTGAAATTAATGCAGAGGAGGAAGCTAAGGAGAAAAGAAGGCACAGGAAGCGCTCTAGGGATCGAAAGAAAAAGGTATCCTTTCTGCCTATGACAAGTGGAATTCTGTATGTTTATTTTACAGGTGCACAACCAGGCTTAGGCTGCTCTGAAACCCTGGACCACATTTCACTGGCACTGACTGCTGCAGTAATGGTGCAGGGGGTGTTTGTCCTCTGTACACGTCAGTCTTCTTCATGGGATATACAATTTTGTTCCCACTTCTCTGGCTAATTGCTTCAGCTTCCATGTTTATTTGTGAAAATTACCCAACATGCTTTTCAGGGGAAAAAAAAAATGTTTACTATGATATATAATGTTTGCTTACTATGATATAGATCTATATCTATATATAGATATAGATCTATATATAGATCTATATCTATATAGATCTATATATAGATATAGATCTATATCTATAAATATATCATATATCTTGCTTGGTTTTTAGTTTTCATTTCTAACTCGTGTGACCTAATTCCCTAATATTTCATTTTTTTTATATCCAATTTTTCTGGCACAAATGTACCATTATTCATTGATTTCAGTGCTTTTACATCCAACATTTTGTTCCTGCCTTTTGCTTTGCTTATATCGCATTCGCAGCCAGGGACAAAGGGCAATTAAAATGCATGTTCCTATAGAGAATTAGGTATATCTAGTGTTCACTGAGCCTCTGCCCTCCAGTTTTGTATATAAGGCCCAGAAGCGTTTTTACTCTCATCAGTCGCAATTAATAAATATTGACCAAAGGGCCGAAAGACTAAGCAAAGGAGCTTGTCGCTATAGGTTTTTTTTTTTTTTTTGGCCTTCTGTTTTTTATGTTCCTTTGTGATATTCCCTAAAGGACAGATAATTCTAATTTTCTGTGAGCACTGATGCATGAGCTTGTTCGGTGACATGTAGATTTGCTGCAGTAAAGGAGAATCCTCCTTGGTATATCACATAAAGCACCAAACTGCTTGTCAGTCTTTTGTTTACACTGTTAGTCTAATATCCCTCATAGGAAATAATTACCTATTGTTATCAATGACATAATGAAGAAGCCGCTATAGGTGTTGACAGTGGATATTGCATATATTGCATATAGTGCATATACTTTTGAAGTTAACCGGCATGCTTTGTTATAACAGTGTGTTTAAAGGCCAAACAACTGTGTTGCTGTAATTGACATGATAAGGTATCAGTGGTGGTTCATTGTGTATTCACAGCATTCCATGTGTAAAATCCGGATGTTGACCATATCAAATATTCACAGTGGGAATAACACAGCAGTTGAGAGAGTACAATGGTTCCTACGATAGAAACGACTTAAACTGCGCATATATTGCTTGATTGATCTGTGATTGTGTCTTAATACCCTTGGAATTCATACAAAACACATACTGTACACGTGCTGGTCTTGGATGCAGAGTGACAATGAGCTTCAGCAATCACATTTTGGACAGCTCCTAGTAATATAATTGAGTCTCCACCAAATCAATGAGTGGTGTTTTTAATTTTTCGATTTAATTTTTTATATTGTAGTGTAGATCAAGGAATTGGTGTTTAGCAGCATTATGTAGCAGGCAGACAGTGTATATTTGTAAAATGTTTGACGTTACAAGCATATCATCTATGCTAGAGGTATCTCTGCAGTAAATGTTGATTTGGCTGTTTTAATGATATTTTTTTATACGCACATTGTACATACTTGGGTTCATTGAAAAACAATGGAAGCACGGATACAGAGTGGAGATCAAAACTGGCTGTTTCTATTCTCTAGGAATGTTTTCAATTACCATAAGACCACCTCCTCAATCTTGAGGGGGAGTGAGACTTGAAAGGCTATACATTGTCCTGTGTATTGCCTTTGTCCTTAGAAAAGAGCTTAAATCATGTGAGTCTAAGTCAGGCCTACAAAGCTCAATCAAATAAGAACCTACACTGTCTACATATATGCAAAATGGACAATATTAATTTTCTAGATAAAAACATTTCAGCTGATGGTTTGGTTATTACTGAAGTCGTGTTTATATTTTGTACAACGACCTGAGTAATGTTGGGCAGAACAGGGATGATATGCAATAATGCACAGCATCCAATCGGTTTTCAGCATCCATGAGTGTAGAGCAGTCTGAAATGAAGGCATTAAAAATGAATTCCAGTTGGTTTGTATGGGTTCCTCTCCTCTGCGCATTGTTCTGTGCCTTGTTATATAAGCCTTTCCCTTGTTGGATGTGAAAACTTCATTTCAAGATGCATTGCTAAGGTATTGCATCCTAAGTGCTTCAACTGAGATACATTAACAAAGTGTTTGTCAAAGGATGTACAGTATTTAAACCCTGGAGTGCAAATATATAATGTAAGAGCCCATTTCCCTCACACTTAGGATAAAGTAAAATGAAGGGTGTGGTTTATTTGAGGGTATACAGACCAGCACTTTCTTGTCTTGGCAGTACTTTTAGTAAGGTGTCTACTTTTCCTATTCCATTTACTAGGGGTAATATGTTTTTTATTGACCACTAATCTGTCCATTGACCTACTTTAGATTGCATGACCATGCTTTTTTAATATCTGGTTTTAATCTATTTGCTGTTACACTACCAGGCCCACTATTGTCATAACATGCAATTCACACGATGAAGGTAATATGTTGTTTAAATTGTACATTTATAACTATAGGGCCCTGTAACATAGTTTACATTGCCATTTAGCTTTTACATTAACAAATAATATATCTCTTTCTACATAGTGTAAAGACTCTCTGCCTCCTATAGTATCTAATCAGAAGAGGTGTTCTGTGTACTTTCTATATACCAAGAACTCACTTTCAGACTTAGGTAGAACTTTAATATCTGAGCTACATGGGGTGATGGTAACATTATAGTAGTTGGCAGAGCAGGCTGGAACAGAAGAATGGCTAATGGCTATGTTCTTGATTTGTCCCCTTATGCTGTTCTAATAGATATAAGTTTTAGATGTATGTTTATGTATGGAACCAGGAATGTTTAGTCTTTTACAGGTTTTCCACAGGTGTCTTGTTTGCCCTTTAAATACAGCACTATTCATATTCTATAATATTGTTATTATGTTCTAGCTTGTAGATGTGCATTTTACATTTTCTTCCCTGATGACTCTTGAAATGATGCCAGTCTGTATATAGGTCTGCCAAGGTATGAAACAATACATCTTTGGAGTTGAGTTGCTTTCAGTCTGCCCAGGGTGTTTTAATGTTGGTCGTCCGAAGTGGAAAGCATATTTTAAGTAATGGAAGAAAAGGATACATGTTTTACTGATTTCACTGTAAATGACCAGTTGTTAGTATACATGTATACAGGTTAGCTGGCTATCTCAGGGCCCTCCAGGAAATGTACATTCTATAGAATTGGTTCCTAACTAGTGTTTGTATACTCTGATAGGTTCAGTTGTTACTTCTGCATTTTCTGTTATAACAAGTGTAATATGGAGAGCCCGGAATTATCAAAAAGCCTTTTGTAAAAGTAAAACGGTCTTTACTGTTCCTTCAGAATCTGGAAAAAACTGCTTTCTGCAGCAAAGCAAAAACAAAAAGTCCATAGTTCTGGTATATTGAACACAGTATTTCGGCTCACAGCCAGTATACCAGTCCTACACATGGGAAGAGGTTCCCCTCTGCTTCAGGGTACAGGAAAACTGGCAGGAGCTCAGCAAGGTCTCAATCACAAGACAGTGCACACATTCTCACAGCTGTGAGCTTCTCCACTGTACCTCACTGACAGATTCTGACTTCTTGCTTCTCCTTTTCAAGCCTTCCCTGGAGGGTCATTAACCCTTATAGAAACAAAGTCTCATTACTCCTGGTTGGAGGCTCTTTCCCACCCAAAGTCTCTCTCATGCCGCATACACACGATCGGAAATTCAGCCAGCAAAAGACCGATGAGAGCTTTTGGTGGGAAAATGCGACCGTGTGTATGCTCCATTGGACTTTTGCTGGCCGAATTCCAGCCAGCAAAAGATTGAGAGCATGTTCTCAATTTTTCGGTCGGAAAAAGTACCTATCTGAAAATGCGATCGTCTGTAGCAATTCCGACACGCAAAATTCCTACACATGCTCGGAAACAATTCGACGCATGCTCGGAAGCATTGAGATTTATTTTCTCGGCTCGTCGTAGTGTTGTACGTCACCGCGTTCTTGACAATTGAAAGTTCAGTGAACTTTTGTGTGATCGTATGTATGCAAGGCAAGCTTGAGCGGAATCCCATCCGCCCAGCCAACGTATCTTTTTCCGACCAAAATCCCGATCGTGTGTATGCGGCATTAGTCTCTGGATTCCAGGTCTCAAAAAAGGAATTACCAATCCTGAGAGAACTGCAAATCAGCCCTCTCCTCTCCATCCAGACTACCCCAGAACCCCTCACCCTGCATGGATAAGAACCCCTGAGTACTCAAAAACATCACTTATCATACCCCTTAAAGGGAACACAATCCAAATAATGGAGAAATATACTTGCCTTTTAGGACCCATTCCTGGCTTTCTGTACACAGGCCAAAGTTTTTAGTAGATGGTAAAGCTTTTGAATATTAGTAAGTTGCTTTAAAAAGTCATAGGTATCTCATTAAAGCTGGAAAACCGTGTTCTGCAGTATCCATCATAACCAGGCACTGTAGTTAGTATTTCTATACATTAGGGCACTACCATGGAAAATTATGTTCAAAAGAAATGAAATGAACCCTTTTTAGTGGACTGCTAGTTACTTCCCTTCTTTGTTTGGGTATTACATTCAATTATTTGAGTTATATTTTGTTCAGGACTGTGTTCTATGCTTGCCCTAAAATTTGCAGCAACTGTCATCTCTGCTAAACCTCTTTTGATCCTTGTGCAGTAAGGTACCCAAACATGAGGAAAGAGGGGATTGTTTTTACGCTCTGGCCAGAAAGTTAAAAACATTTCTGTAGCGTGATCAGTCCATTTACTTTATATGAAAACAACATTGACCAATTTTATTGCTTTACATAAGCATTAACGTAGAACCCCTGGAAAATAGCTATATACATTGCTGTAATACAATGATGTTTACTGTTTACCTGCCAATTTAGCCAACCATTCTTTTGGCACGCACACCTCTGCTGGTCAGTAAAGTCATATTGCTACATCTGGTGTATCAACACTGCCCTAGTCTGAGAATTATTGAACACACAGTAGTACCCGGATTGAATGAACATGAGTATTTTGTATGTTATATTTTGTACAGCATCCTTACTTGGGATATTAGATGATCTATTTGTGATATTAATAGTACATCTTACTTAAGAAATAACTCAGGGCAAAATATCTCTTTTTAACAGATGTGTATGTAATTCTATAAGGCGCATGATATAGATTAGTGATCATTATAGTGAACAAAAAAATGCAGCTGATGAAAACTTAATGTGAACTCAGGGTCTGGAAATGAACACTCAAGTATTCATACGTTCCTAAAAGACAATATATAAGCTTTGAAACAAGATGTTACTCCACTAGCTATTTTTTCTGACACTTTAAAGCCCGCTATGCCTTTATGTATGGCAAGGCAAACGGTTATATGCGCTCAATCGGTTTTACTAAACAATAAGCTGTGTGTTGGGATGGGTTATCCAGATAAAAAAAAGTATTACATTATTATTATTCAAGATTTATATAGCGCCAACAGTTTACGCAGCGCTTTACAATGTATAGGGGGGACAGCACAATTACAGTACAGTTCAATACAGAAGGGACAGGAGGGCCCTGCTCGTAGAGCTTACATTCTAAAGGGAGGGGGTGGTGGTACAAAAGGTAATAAATGCGGGGAATAATTTGATGGGGGGTGGCTCAGAGACAGTTGTTAGGTGGGTGTTACATAGCTATGGTTTTGGGTCAAGTGAGATACTGGTTTAATACCCCCAATGAAAAACGCTGGTGTCTGTTATGCCGCGTACACACGAGCGGACTTTACGGTGGACTTTGCCCGGCGGACTTTTCGACGTACTTTCCGACGGACTTTGTGAACGAACGGACTTGCCTACACACAAAACAAGGAAGTTCATAGCCAGTAGCCAATAGCTGCCCTAGCGTGGCTTTTTGTCCGTCGAACTAGCATACAGACGGCGGACTTTTCGACCGGACTCGATTTCAACGGATAAATTTTAAACAAGTTTCAAATCTAATTCCGTCCAACTTTTGAGAAAACAAAGTCCGCTGGAGCCCACACACATCGAATTGTCCGACGAAATCCAGTCCGCCGGGCAAAGTCCGCCGTAAAGTCCGCTCGTGTGTACGCGGCATTAGAAACAAAGTCAGTAGCCAGATGCAGCATATGTTTATACCTTATTTCTATTGCTATTCTTATAAATCAATCCTTACTGCTTTACACTACAGCACATGCAACAGTGTATGCATGGGAACAACTGACACAAGCTAACATGAAGTGAAGACATAATATCCCTTCCAGTGCCTATTACAATATTTGAATATCTTATTTCAAAGCTTAAAGTAGAACTATAGACAAAACTTTTTTTTTTCATTATGGATAAGGATGGAGTAAGGGAGGGTTATAACCCCTGTACATTTTTTTATTTTGCCATCTATGTCCCATTATGGAGATTTCCCTTCACTTCCTGTCCCATAGCCAAACAGGAAGCAAGAGGAAATCCCTGCAAAATAAGGGAATTCCTTGGGGACCCCCAGATCACCAGAACCAGTGCCCCTATTGGAAGATTTCCCCTCTATTACTTTTCTGGGGACAACCCAAAATCTGTGATTTTGTTTTATGCCCTGTACACACGGGCGGACTTTTCGGCAACAAAGGTCCAACAGTCTTTCCGCCGGACTTTTGATGGACTTCTGATGGACTTTCGAACAAACGGACTTGCCTACACTCGATCACACCAAAGTCCGACGGATTCGTACGTGATGACGTACGACCGGACTAAAATAAGGAAGTTCATAGCCAGTAGCCAATAGCTGCCCTAGTGTTGGTTTTCGTCTGTCGGACTAGCATACAGACGAGCAGATTTCTCGATAGGAACTGGGTCTGGCGAAGTTCCGACGTAAAGATTTGAAACGTGTTCCAAATCTAAAGTCCGTCAGATTTTCGCCAGAAACAATCCGATGAAGTCCACACATGGTCGGATTGTCCGCCGGATTCGGTCCGTCTGACCAGTCTGGTCGAGAAAAGTCGGCTCGTGTGTACACGGCATTACATTTACTTTAAAGGATAATGGTAAACAGGACAAACAGAGAGGGTGAATCTCCTTAACTTGGGCACAGACAGCAATAAAAACTGGCAGGGGTTCTATTCACTCCCCACTCTATCCAAAACTAAAAAAAAAAAAAAGTTTAGCCTTTAGGTATACGTTAACTTTCCCCATAATAGGAAAAAAGGTGTTTCCTGGTTGGATGATATACAGGTCCAAATAAAAAGCTAGTCCCATTTAAATTTTCACTCTCACACTTTCTGTTTATCAGTAAGGAATATATCACATATCTCACATTGTCTCACTATGTACAACACTATGGGCACGCTGTCTCTTTTACAGTCTAAAGAGATTTGTGTAACATTATCACCACTACTTCGATGGGAGGATGACTTTAACAAAGTTTTTACATCGACCCAAATGGATGCAAGCTATAAGTAACAATATAAGATATTCCAAATATACAAATTACTAAGAGAAAAAAGATTAAATTATGCTTTTTTTTTCCTCTTGCAGAATAGGATAATTCTCTCATTCAGGTATCAATTTATGTTGAAGGGGCTGGTATAAAGCAGGCATCCTACAGCACAATTTATGGCAGTGTAAGTCCTTGAAAAGCTATTGGAACTCAGTATTCTAACTAAACTGAAAGCTCTACTGGTAATGTTGTAACTCCCTCTGTAGAATTAGCACTACTAAGCATTGACATAGATAAGGTTCCCTCAATCTTTAAACTTTTCTCTATGAATACAAGTTTTGTGGTCAGACTTTAGGTAAAGAGATTGAAGGGAAATATAGTTCCATACCTGACAGAAGTCATCAGGAAGGTTGATGAAATCTGTGTATTTTAAAGAATGACAGCTTATAATTTAGATCTAAGGGCTATTTTCTATAGAGAGTAGGATTTTTTGCTGTTGTACCCTCAAAAATCATGTAACCCCATAATTGCAATTTTTACCTATTCTCCAACTATGTATACCTCCATAGTTGGTTATTGGTTTCTTTTTTGTTTTTCTATGTTTAGTTCCTTATTATATACATTTGTTTTATGAAACTGAGGTATAAACCTTGGAAACCATTGTATCATCCACAACCATTTATTTTGTGGCTCAATATGTTTGTCAAAAGGGCTCTATCAATATATTTCCATTATTTTTGTAATTGTGGCTGCAGGCTCATCCTCAAAGTTCACAGCAAAAGAACTAAAGTTGAAGTTCTTGAAGTTTCTTTCTCAGTTGCTCAGCTTAGCCAGTTTTCCCACCCAGCTTGACAGCTTTCCATCCATCTAATGCAAATATAGAGCAGGTGCTCTGAGAGGGGAGCAGAGTGAGGTGAGGTGAGCAATTTTAGTTGATGCTTCTGCTGTAATTTTGGGGATGACTAGCTCCACAGTGCCTGCAGCTACAAATTTCAGTAATGGCATTTTTCTTTTACGGTTACGAAATGTGCAAATACTTGAATGTCCATTACCTGGCCAAAGGCTCATGTAAAGTAGATATTCCATTACATCTGTGTTTATATTCCTGCATTAGTAATAAGACATATTCACAGAGGAATACTGCTGACTCATAAGTCAGGTATGGTTTCCCAGAAAAAGGTTAAAAAGTGCTGTGCTATATATAGTGATATGAAATGACTTATACCTAATTTAAAATAATGAAAACATGTTTAACCAACCAAATAATATATCATACAATCATATCCAAATAGAAATATCCACACCTAACCAGTGAATGTGAATTAAAATAATGAAAAAAGTCCATATGTGACATTAGCAAATAAATCCTTAAAGATGTAAGCCACGGGTGTTTTAAATTTCAGTATTGATAGAAGAAAACCTTGCCAATCAAACCAAGAAGTCTCCCTGGTGTGCAAGCTGCCATCGATACAAAGATTTAAATGTGCTTTCCAGATTGTGTGGACTCAAATGCTATTAACATTGAGTCAACATATTGTGTGGCAGGTCCACCATTCGATGCCACATCAATCAAGGTAAACTTCTCTTTTGCTTACCTCCTGTCCACCATCCTCCTCCGATTCTCAGCAATCTTCACACACCGCACCCACTCCACTCCCAATCATACCTGCCACCAGGTATGGTTTCCCAGCCTGTATGTACACACTGTGATTTTCTTAAAGCAAACTACTTCCATGCTGATCTGCAGACATCATTGTAAGCAGGACTATTTTTACAAACATTGGTGCATAGAGCAGTTTATGGAGCGTGGGCCTTGATGCAGTGTTTATGCTTCACTACAGTCTCTGGTGTCAGAAGACTTATCATGCTAGCCTTGGTTTTGTCAGTTTCAGGTTGCCATCCCTAGAAATATGCACAGCCAGAAACTAGAATCTAAATATGTATAATGTAACCTGGGGTTACTAAATGTATAATGTCAAACACATTTGTGTAAATCAATCTGCTATCTTATGGTATCAAACTTTGATGCTCTGATGAAGTATATATTGTTATCTTTGTGTCAGAAAGTTGCATGTTAACTTTTATTTATGTGTCCAAAAATGGAGGCTACAACTTTTGGATCAAGCTTGCAGTCAATGAGCAGCAACAAAGGACTGTACTTACTTTAATTTTCAGTCATATGAAAGAAAAACTCTATTGGTTCTCAACATGTCACTTTATACTTTAGGTAATCAGGCCTAAAGTGTTGGGACCTTGTCAACCATGGAGTCCTAATATATGGTTGTTTTTTGTATTTTATCCGTGAGACTTTGTTGAAGGGTCTCCATTACAGTTTATGAATTTTGAAATGGGTCATATGGGCATTCACATGCATTTATTATTGCTCTTAACATACATTGGGGGAATTCATAAAGGGTGCTGTAAGACACCCCTTGGAACTCTTCTGGAGTGCAGCACTGTACGTGTCGGTGCTTGCATGCATTTCTTGTACCTGTCACAGACACATGACTCTGTCTGTGTCTGCGCTAGGGAAGGATTGTCCACACTGGACACTCCTCCTCCACTGCACTCACTCCTGTCCTCCCTCCTCAACCACTGCACTGTCACACTGACAGGCACATGGCCGAGGAGTTTTATACTAGGGGTGGGTGGAGCCTGATAAGGAACTGAGAGACTTGTTCCCTATGAGGTCCACTCCACTTTTGATTGACGGCACACAGGAGTGGGTGGAGAAAAGTCACTATTCAGTCCAATAGCAACGTTCAAATTTGCCCACTACTGTGCACTGTCACTCTCTCAGTTCCCCATCAGGCTGTGCCCGCCCCTTTTGTTTACATTTAGCTTTCAGCCTGGCGGCGATAGAACACAATGCAGGAAACTGTACATGACGGCTTCCCAGCACAGACACGGCCCCCACTATACCTCTTTCTGCCAGATCAGAGTTGGTCTTAATTAGTGCCAGTTTCCTAAAGCAAGAACTGGCGGTAATTTGTTACGAATTTGTTGCTGCCAAAGAGATAGATTTTTAAAGTGGGGGTAGTAAGAACTGCCTACATTTTCTGTACGTGTCGGTAATGTTACTGATCATGATTTAACCTGACTGTAAGCAATATTGGCAACCTTCAGTCCTATGGCAGTATGCCAGTCAAAGAAGGATAAACTGCTGTGCACACACCCAAACCAGGTCTGAGAAGAAGCATGCAGAGATCTTTCTTCCCAACACCAAATTGTAATTCTATGGACTATTTTTGTGCTTAATTGTTAATAACTCATCATATTAGGATATCCTTCTACAGCTGCCAGACTGGAGTCTACCTCTCCCCGAGCAGCCACTCCTCCGTTCACTTGTGGCCGGAGAGAGGTAACAGCTGCCATGTGAAGTGTCACAGCCTGGTCCAGGCAACTATGGCTTGATAATGCTGTGAATTGGTGCTACATGAGCATCACTGTGCATATGGCTTTTTTAAATAGCTTTAAAATTATGTAATTTCAGTGTAGGTTACAGTTGTATTATCTTTTTCCTCTGCTGTGGTTTTTCTACTTCAGATACATTTGACAGTTTTTCAAGGTTTTTCTAACAGTTATAAATTCTCTTCACATCTAATATATATATATATATTTTTTCTTTTTTCTTTTTTTTTTTAATCAAAAAGTTCCTATGTAGTATTTTTTGCAGACATGGTGCTAGAATCCAAAAGTGGCCCACCTAAGAAATACGTGACTTTGTTACATGCGCTAGAAAAAGCAAGAAAACTGTTGCAAGGCTTTCATAAATTTGGTGCAGGTTTTTCTAGTATGGCCATAACACCAGAAAAGTGTCACAAATAAATAGCCCCCAATTTCTTCTGTGGTAGCTAGCTCTGGCTTGCCAATTGATCACCCATATTGGTGAATATAATCAATAGCTAATATTTGGGTACAGGATTAGGAAGCAGAAGGGAGACCAAGCAAGCCAGCAGTCATGGAAGCTAGCCACTGTCTCCTCATCAGAGCATGCCAGTTTTCAGAGACCCACAACACACAGCAATACATCAAAAATCACATGCACGTCAACAACACTATATATTTTTCAATCATATATGGTCATAGATTAGCATCCTTATTGATCTAAAATAGCAGCACAATAAAGTTACATTGTTGTTATATGTCATTTTATATAGGATTAGGCTCTTTTATATATTTGGGAATGTAAATACAGTATGAACTCTTTTGTACTGTTTTGTAATGTTTTACGTTCTTTCGCAGCATCATGTTGAAAATCATGTCGTTCTGTGTCAATTTGAACACACTAGAATAATCTCTGCAAACAGTACTGCACCATTATATAGACCTGTCATGCTTCACTTCAGCTACTTGGGCTTTCATTATCGTCTGATGGGCTTTGCTAAGGTTCTTTTCATATTCTAATGACACATGCCAATAAGGAGGCAAAAGGAGGCAACAATCTGTTACAATGAGTGTTGAATTGATCTTCTACCAGTGCATTCAATTAAAACATGGTCCAGCTGATGCCCAGCCTCTCTTGCACAGAAATCTCAGGTCAAATGAAATTAACCTCTATCTGACAGTCTATTGGACAGGCAATTTATATGCAGGCACTATAAACAGATAAATGTTTATAGGTGATTTTTATAGTGAGCCATCGGAGACACAGGAGTGGCCGAACAAAGGCCTTTGTTGCTTTTCCTGCAAACAGCAGACTCTAGTTTACTATATGCAGTGTAGGAACACATATGGGTCCCAGCGTAGCCTTACTTGTCTTTTTGGAAATCATGCTTCACAGTTGTGTTAGATTTAAGTATTATTCCAGCACTGTATTTTATCTGAGTATAATGATAGAACATCACAGTTATTTGTAGATGACAAAGTCGGGGGGTGGAGACATTGGCTGACAGGAGCAGCTAACTGCGGCCGTCCCCCTCCCCCTTCCTTTTCCTGAAGTTATTTGTAGATATTAATGGTTCATCAGTAGAGCTGTATTTGTTAAACACAACTGAGTGTGGGCCTAGTGGGTCACTTGTATAGGAACATAACATTTGTTTTCTGCTGCAGCAATTAACAGAAAATATGTAATTGTTCCTAGGGGCATACTACAATTTGGAAGGCCATATAGAAAATTAAACCCCCTTTCTTTGACCTCTGTGTTGTACCTGCCACTTTGTGACCCTAATATTTGTCAGTGTTATCATTGGTGATCAGTGGTCTGTTTTGAACCCCAAATTGTTGTTTGATCACTGCTGGTCTGTGGTGACCTATGCATCCCTCTGTTTTCATCTCTTTCATATTGATGGTCAGTGGAAAGACCCTGTTAAATAAATATTCCCTTTTATTGGTGGTCAGTGACTTTTACTTATTTCCATGTTGGTATTCTAATGTAAAGGCAAACAAGGTCGTTTTGCAGCAGTGCTGTTTAAAACTTCTGTTAAGGTCAAATCAAAGAAGGCTTCCTTGAATCTTCACTAAACATCTCCTGGAACCACACTGCAATGAATACAGGGAAAAGTAGTCTTTTTCCAGTTGGTGCCAACTAGGCAGCAGGAAGGAAACCAATGAGTAAACACGTCAAAAAGCAGTTCTCTGCTCTAAACCTGGATTCCAATTAAAGACTGATGGGGAACATCGGTGCTTTGACTTGGGCTTCCGTCAGACAACTTCTAGCAATATAATCCAAAATACATGTAGTTGGCATATATGTTAAAAAAATTATATTTATGGTACAGGTCAACTATGACTAAGGCTGCAAGGCTTAAATGTGTAAGCAGGTCTGAAGACATGGATTTTAACCCAGTACCTTATTGAAGTTTTTTACGCATTGAGATTCTGCCATGTGCCAACTATTTTGGTCCACCATACCGAAATCTATAATAAATGTGAAATGTTGGTACCCACTATTATCAACCTTTAAAATACTACCTTTGAACCATCTACTTGGAAGAGATGACTTTCCTCATGCTGATGGTACTGTTACAGATTGTCTCTTTTAGTGATATATCCCCATGGGTTTCCCCGCATCCAATTCACATGACAGGTGAGTGTGACCAGTTCTCAATGGCGCTGGTTCACATAGGTCCACGGCGGCCGTGGAGCAGATTGCAAAAAGGTCCAGTGCATTTATTGGTCTGGTTCAGGTGTGAATTAAGGCAACGATCCGGACCTGAATCACACCTGAACAGGTGAACAGACAGACTTCGGATCCCAGGCACGAATCCGCGGCCGCACATATGTGAACCTGGCCTAAAGGATAAGTTCACCTTTCTGAAGTTTTGGTGAACCCCCCCCCCCCTCCTTGCGCCAGTGAGCCGGGGATCTTCTCCCTGTAATTGCTGCCACAATTCAAAGAGAGTGTGGCTGTGTGGGCTGTCAGCTTGTAGTTCTCAATGAAACACCACAGATTACACTGACAGTGTGAAGGAGATCCGCATGGCATCAGGGATCTGCTGATTGCTGATGCAATGCTTTCCAGGCTCCTAAAACAAAAAATAGTAAATGCACATTTTTTTACCTGCAAAAAAATTAACATTTATTATTATTTTTTGTTGAAAGGTGAATTTCTCCTAAAAATACTTCCATCAATAAAAACCATGATAATAAAACATTTTTTTTTTTTACGGTGTCATTCTTTTGAACAATAATATACTTGAGCAACAAAGTGGAACCCTCTCAGATCCATGAGAAAGTTAGTGAATTGAAACGTCTATGTAATGTGCATTTCCCTAATGAGCAAGTGGGTCTCACTCAGAGTTAAGCCCTGTACACATGACCGGTTTAGCCGTCGGAATAAACTCCGAAGGTTTCTATGACGGAACTCCGACGGAATTCCATTCAAGCGGTCTTGCCTACACACAGTCAAACCAAAGTCTGACCAAAGTCCGACCGTCCAGAACGCGGTGACATACAACGCATACGACGGGACTAGAAAAAGGAAGTGCAATAGCCAGTAGCCAATAGCTTCCGTCTCGTACTTGCTTCAGAGCATGCATCGTTTTTGGTCCATCGGAACAGCATACAGATGAGCGGCTTTCCCGATAGGAATTGGTACCGTCAGAAATATTTAGAACATGTTCTATTTCTAGGTCCATCAGAATTTTCAAAAAAAAAAAGTTGGATGAGGCATACACACGATCGGAATAGACGATGAAAAGCTTCCGTCTGACTTTTTCTGTCGGACATTCTGCTCGTGTGTACGCGACATTATGCTTTTATTTTGTTATACACTTTGCTTCAGCTACACTCTCATGGTAAAAAATGAGATAACATTCCAGATATCCAAGCATACAGCCAGGAGTGACCTTGGTTGCCAGGCAGCCAACTGACACGTGATCTAACCTTCTCTCTTAACAATACAAAAGTCTTTTTCAGTTATAGAATTAACTGAGGATACTTTCTACCACCATGGTGTGTGTGGATTCTCCTTGTGTATTGGGCAAATTTTGTATATATTTTACATTTTGTATACAACAGACAGCTAATAACTTCAACACTCATATGCTGAAGAGTTGATATGAAATCCTGCGTTTGTGGACCTTCCATTAGCCAATTGTTTTTTGTACTGATAACTTTCAGTTAAAATCTATCCATGAACACCAAAGGGCACAGTTTAAAGAGCTAGCAGTGTCATGAGCAGATTTTAGTGATATATCCGCATGGGCCAGGTTTACCGGGCATCCTCCATGTCCATGACTGTGGTGGCACACTTCTGCATGCCGAAAATAAATTGTAATTTGCCTTTCCACCTTTACCTGCAATGTGATAACATGACAAATAAAAGGACAGGCCTCGGCTCCCTTCAAATTTTTGTCAGCCTAGGCCAGGTCCCAAATGATCCTGGTGATACTTGACCTTACACAATCTTTTGAATATTCATATAAGGAATCAAACAGGGAGTGGGTGATGACAGCAGTGATCGCGCCTTCCTTCACCCCCCTAAAATGTAATAATAATATTGTAATATATCCCCACAGGATATCTAAAAATACAGTGTTCAGGCAGATAGGACACCTGGGTTTTCTATGGCCATGAGAATGTTAGCGATGATGAGGTGGAGGGATGTGGTAAATAAAGAACTGAGACACAAGGGGTTAGTGAGAACAAGACCGCAGGCAAAGCTGACTTTAAATTGGACTTCATACAGTGAATTTTCTTTGAAGTCATCTTCAAAGCACAGATATAGTAAGGCGCTGATGCTGATTTCACAAGAAGACAAGTTTTCCCTTTGAAATGATGTGCACAAGGATGCAGCATATTTTACAAATACAAATATTTTTGTTCCAGTGATATAAAAATTATATATTTTAAGAGTTATATAAATACTGTATAATTAATGCATCATTTACAGACATGTTAGTGTGGCTAGGATGTGGCTCCAGTAAAACAAAAATGTATCTCTTGTTTTGTTTTATGTCTTCCAACCATCCAGCAGCTACTAACCACCCCATGGCCTTCAGGGAAGGGGTAGTAACTCGCTTGTTATTGAAGATGATTATATATTTTGTTAAGAATTTTCTTTTTTTTAGGATTTTTTGATATAATTTTTATATTGTATGAAACATTTATGTGTGTGGTAGGTGCTAATTATGTGAAAATGTTGCGGTATCCCTATATCAGAGTCTGAATTAGTTTTGTTCTTTCCCTGAAGATCAGTGGCTTTTGCATATGAAGATATTTTAAATTCTATGTTATATTTGCACTTTGTACTTTATTTTTATATCTTTATGATGCTTCTACTCATCCTGCAGAAGTGTGTTTCTGTAGTTGCTGTTACACGAAAAACTTTTTTAATAAAAATTTCCCGATTTATAAAAAAAAATATATATTTTAAATCCTTAAGCAATGTCTATTATTTTAGTTATACTATATTTGTATTAAGACAAAGTATTTCCCACCTTTACCACTAGTATTCAGGTCTGTACCTAATGTGAAGGAAGGTTATTTTTATATCAGGGGCATAACTACAAATCAGGCCTTTATTTCCATTCTGACCAGTTTCATTATCTAAGTCACATTTTTTACGAGCACCCCAAGTACAAGTCAACTTTGTCTGAACAGCCTGTGTAATGGCAGCCTTTGGCATTGCTGTGCAATGTTGTTCAATTTCTAAACAATTTGTAAAGCATGCTGTTATATTGATTGGAAGTGATATTGCAACCAAAATGGACACCAGCATAGAGTGACGTCATACACTTCTTGTGTGAGAACACTTCTTTAGAGTGCTGACAAGGCTTTTGGGTGTTTTATACAAATAACCATTAAGTAGAATGGACTGAGAGCAGAGCCCTGCCATTGATTCACTTACTAAGGTCAGCTTTGCTTTCTCTACATCTGCTCTAATTGGTTCTGTATAATGAGGAGGAATTAAGCCTGTAGATTAACCAATAAATGTGATGTCCGGATATGAACTCTTAATCAGATTGTGAGCTCACTACTATAAGAAATTCTCCAGTTATGCATCATCCATTATATTTTATTCTCTTATAATCTGGGTTGTAATCTCCCAAATCTGACCAGCACCTTAGGTAGGTGAATTCTGTTTTTAAGAAGACCTGTTTATGAAGGTTATGATATTTTTTTTTCCTACTTTCGCCCCTATTTTGAAAACACTTTTTTTAAAGATTTATAGGAAAACACTTGAAAGTGTTTGCTGGAAAGGCAGTGTAAGGCCCCATTGACACCTGAGTAGTTGCTTTTGGATATTTTTATGGGCATCTGTAAAAGGGTTTTGCACGCATTTCAGGCTTAAGCTTTTTTTTTTTTAATAATTTTTTTTTACTAGGTACTAGGCAAGAAACGTGCACAAAATGCCCATTTGGTGGATTTTTGCATGTTTTTCATGTGCTCCCAATTAAGTCTATTGTGGCCAAAACACAAGACTCTGCCCCAAAAGAAGCTCATGAACTTTTCTGAGCGACGAGCTTAAAGCGACACTATACTCATGTGAATGGGCACCATCGAATATAATGGAAATCTTAGTGTTGAGCATTGAAGCACTGCTGATAAAGCTTCAAATTGCTTAGGTGTGAATGTGACCTTAAAAAAAGCCCAAAATGTATTATCTTGCAGCTTGTCAATCCCTAAATGTTGTGGCTGTGTTAGTTTTCTTAGACTTTTTTGCTTTATTATCTGCTTATCTGGTAGCACACATCCTGTCCTAGGGTGGCTCCTCTATCTAGGTCACTTTTATTGCACTATTTTGCATATTTGGTTTGATCAGCGTAAGATCTGTGTTCAATTTGTGTTGTAAATTTAGATTGATAGTGCAGCATATTTCTATATTATTATTATTTCAGGTACTTATATAGTGCTGTCAAATTACTCAGCGCTTTACATATATATTATACATTCACATCAGTCCCTACCCTCAAGGAGCTTACAATCTAATGTCCCTAACTCACATTCATACATACTAGGGCCAATTTAGACAGAATCCAATTAACCTACCAGCATGTCTTTGGAGTGTGGGAGGAAACCGGAGTATCCGGAGGAAACCCACACAGGCACAGGGAGAACATGCTCCAGGCAGGTATGTAATGCTGTTTAATATCTGTGGATAATTGCAGGCGCTGCTGTCATTTTTCACTATTTATAGATTTGGTTTGAATATTGTTTCTACCAAACTCAGAGTTTATACGTTTTTTTTTCTTACTGTATCTATGGAGGAGCAGCGTTGTCACCCAAGGACAAGACTACAGAACACCACCCCTCTCCTCCTCCTCTATAACATAGGGATTGGTGTTTTGCAATAATAATCGCAACAGTTACCGGCAACAGAGATTGCCGGTAACAGTGCTTACTGATTGCGGTCAGCAGAAGCAGAGCGCACGGGAAGTTGTCAGCTCAGCAGACTGCTCACAGGCTCCTCAACAGGCACTTTTTGTTATATATGCCATACCAGCATGAAACAAATAAGAGAAGTCCATTGTTAGAGTTTATATTCACTTAAATTTTTGCACATACAGAGTATATGAGCTTCCTTTTTACACATGCTGCATAGAAATAGAGAATGTTAAATATTTAACAGAATATTAAAGCAAAATTGAATTATGAGTTCTACTTCCAAGTACTGGTAGCAGGAAGAAAGAGTCCTCTTCAAGCAGAATTCATAAATATGTTACATGCAGCAGATCTTTGGAGCTGCATTGTGTGTTGGAAGTAACCTGTGTGATGTTTGTTACAGCTCAGAATAGAGTGTGAACGCTGGGGAATTGGCCGGTGTTCAGACTGAAGTGGGTGTTTTTGTGACAAGAATTGAAGCACTAGGAAATTCAAGCTAAGATTATTATTCTTATTTTTATTATTATTAGATAAATCAATTTCTACTGCTGAGGTGAAGACTTTTTGTGATATATTAAAATTGCTATTTACTCTTCACTCAGCAGGTCCTCTTCCTGTTTCAGGGTGGTTCCTTTCCATTAAAGGGTCCTATGGAGCCACCATTTCATGTGCCCTCCTAGAATCTGGCTACAAAGAGATGTGCGGACGCCACCTGCGCCAACATGCACAGGCAGTCCAAGAGGACATCACACAGAAGACACTTCTATGCTCCTCCTTCATTGACAGCCGTTTCCAAGGCTCTGTCAGTACATGCGTGTGCAATCTAGACTGCCTGTGCGTGTCGGAGTGGGCAGCATCTCCACATAGGAAAATTGTTATAAATGCAGGGACAAGCAGGATCGCTAAAGATTATGCTTGCACTATGAGGCTAAAGAAACAGGTTTGCTGGGTAGCAAGCACCCACCACTGCTTGTACTTCCAGGTATAAGGAAACATATGACACCCCCACGCCTCCCTTATTGCATCCCTGGGTACCTGCGTATTCAGTTGCTAGGCTGTCACATAGGGGCAAATGAATGGTATTTTGTGCTATGTAATGCCGCATACACACGGTCGGATTTTACGAAGGGAAATGTTCGAGTTTGTTGGCTGAAAGTCCGACCGTGTGTATACTCCATCGAACATTTGTTGTCGGACTTTCCGCCAACAAATGTTGGCTAGCAGGTTCCCAAATTTTCCGCCAACTAAACTTTGTTGTCGGAATTTACGATCTTGTGCACACAAGTTCGTCGCACAAAAGTTCACGCATGCTCAGAAGCGGTCGGTCTTGTAATGGAGAATTCATATTCGTGACGTGGCAAATTAGGAAATGTCCAAAAGCAGCGCACAATTTTCTTCTTCTTTAATGGGATAATAATGAAGCTGCTTAGCTGGGGATAATGATGGAGTTATTGCAAACTAATTTTCAAAGGCTTTTTTTTCAAGTGATAGCAAAAATAATAATAATAGCGCTAAATAAAAAAACGCAAAAAGAAAAGCGCGAATCAACACTCACCAAAATTCAAAACACAAAATTAGCATAAGGAGCCCAAAGGGTGGCGCTAAAGAGCTAAAAAAAAATCACGTAGTACGTCTAGTACATCACTACATTCGTAACTGTTGGCCAACATCTGTGTGACCGTGTGTATGCACGACAAGTTGGAGCCAACAACCTTCAAACAAAATTCCACGGTTTTGTTGTCGGAAAGTCCGATCGTGTGTACGGGGCATAAGCTCCAACCCAGGATTGACTCGTACTTTAAGCAATTTATAGGGCACTCCGACAGGCTAATAGGATAGCAGCGAGGCAAATGGAAGGTAAGTGCGAGTGCCTAAGGGTGTCTGCTTTTTACCAATCGCTATTATAAGCAATGATTGCTCTGATATCAGAGCATTAACTATGTTGTAAAATGCAGGGAAGTGCGCCCAGGCCCTATAATTACTGCAGCAGACAAGAGATTTTTCCTTGCTGTTGGAGAAAAAGAAGTTTGACCTCTAATATGGATTACTTTCATGCATGAGCTGCTTTTATAGGCATTTGATCTTTTTTTTTTTCTCTGCCTCTAAACTCCTCTCCATGTTAACCCCAGTGTCCATACACACTATCATTTACAGGAGCTTAGAGGCAGAAAAAAATAAACGCTTCACCACTGCATCGCTTGTGCGTTCAAGAGAGGAGCGTTTTGGCAGAAAAAAAATCGGCTAATACTCCTAAATGGAGGTACACGCGTCTAAAGGCACGCTAGCGCTAGGCAATTGAGCGTTTTTTCATTTCAATAGCCAGACTGGCCAAGGAAGTGAATAAATGTCTAAGCAAACTTAAACATGTCTTAAAGCGGAGTTCCGGACAAATGTTTTAATTTTTTTTGATCCTAGCATTATTACTAATGAAATTCAAAAACGAGTATACAATGATTATGATCGATTTATCATATCACAAATATAAATTTCTTACTGTAATATTTTATGCCTCCGTTTGTGGCCGTTGCCATCATGATTGTGGGCATGTGAAGCCCTATTGAGATCACTTCCTGGATTCATTTTGGAGAGATGCATGCTGGATGACCAGCATGCACCTCTCGATCTCGCGCATGCGCAAATCACCGGCCGTAGCGCCGATTGTTTCTAAAGTTGCCGCACCAACGGGCGGCGACGGAGGAAGGTTCCGCCCCGTTGTTATGGCAACATCACAGTACTGCCCACAGACTCCTGGGAAATGATGACACATTCCCAGGAGCATAGGCGAGGGAGGAAGTGACGAGGAGCTCCACAGACCAGGAAGTGGTAGATTAGGAGGACTACATAGCAACAGGGCGATTCTGGTAAGTATAAAAAAAAAATTTCCTCCAAATTTTTTTTATAGGTTTAGAGGAGTCCGCTTCTCCAAAAAAAAAATTCAGGGTGGAACTCCGCTTTAATGCTCTTGAAAAAACGGCTTAGATGCATTGTTTCAGCTGCTTTTCTCCTGCCAGGAGAAAGACATTTAGAAGAGCCCCAGTGTGCATGAGGCCTAATTTGGAAATATATTTAGCATGTTGGGGTTGATTTATTAAAACTGGAGCGTGCAAAATCTGTGCATTGTAGCCAATAAGCTTCTAACTTCAGTTTGTTCAATTAAGCTTTGACAAAAAATCCTGGAAGCTGATTGGTTTCTCTGCACCAGATTTTGCACTTAAAAGTTTTAGTAAATTAACCCTGTTGATCCAGTGGTTTATTGTTTTGCTATTCAGATCCATGGAGAAATCTTTTCCCTGCAAAGAGTAATCACACCATTGAAGATAATTAAACCTTTTTTGCTCAGGTTGTGTTTCAATAATATATATATTTATTCACCTAAATGTTATTCACTAATATTTTTATTCACTTATAGCTGTGAACAGTGTTTTTTTCAAGCCTACTATATATCTACGACAACTATCTCACTTTCCACCACTCCCCTCCTTTATGTATTGGCTGATCAACACGGCTCTTTTCCTATTCAATTGAACACCTGCCTACGCCTACTTAGTGCATGTGCCCTTTGCTGTCCCCTGTTATAAAATGCTCAGTGCATTGTAGAAAAAGATGTAGAATTTAGCATGTCAGCCCGCATTTGTTATATACTTGCTACATGGCTGCTGAATACAGTCTGTTCCATTGTCCCAACAGAGCTGGAAATGTGGGGCAGCCAGCCGCTGGTGAGAAATCATCCTTTCCTGTAATCTGCAATGCAAGCATAATTAGCGCAGTAGTAAGTTGAGTTGCTCGGATATGTGGTCCTAGGGGGTGTAACCTATGTGACTCTGTTAAGGATTTTAGATATGTAAGATGCTACATTGTGTCACTGCTATTTAAATATAGAATATGGTCTCTAGCTTGATGGTCGTATAAGGGTTAAGGAGCACTGCGGACGTCAGTGTGATGCGTTGTAGTGCAGTCTCTACTCCCCTATTCTTCAGTGCCTCTGCAGTATATCTGAGCATTACTTGTGTGTTACATAAACATGCATCGCGCTGGATACATCTGCAGTGCTCAGTCCTGGCCATGTGCCATACTACAGATACAGTATATAAGGGATGATTCCAATATTTTCTACACGCTGTCCGTAACATAAAACAGTCACTGCCAGCTTGCATGTAAGGGATTATGTTGGTTCAGTTTACAATAATAAAAGAATCCGGCCCAGCCAAATGCTTAATCTTGAAATTTCTACATTTTATTGCTTGTATTGGTTAAAGCGACCCTAACCTTTATCAGTGTAAATTTGGAAGCCATGGAATTAGTATGACAGCCAGGCAATTAAGAATTTTCTAAAGAAGAGATCTTCACTGACAAAATATTTCTGTCATTGTAGTATTTCCATTAAAGGCAAAGTGTAAAAGTCCCTGACCCAAGGACCTGTTGATACGCTCCCGCCTCTACCTTATGATACAGAATATTGAGTGTTTCCGTCTATGGGGGAGCACGTCACCTAGCGGCCAATTGCCAAGCCAGAGCACTGTCACATGACTGGTGGGGTGACGACTCTGCACCCTCTAGGCTCTGAGACTAGTCAGCACTGGGTATTACAGTGTTGGCTTTGATGCAGAAAGAATAGGGGTGGGTATTGGGTGGTAGTCTTTCACAATATTGTAACTTTGTTTTGATTGGGCAAAGTGACAATATCTTTTTAAAGTGTCATTAAACCCACATCATTAAAACTGTATCAATAAAATGCCCTTCATAGTCCTGGTTGATCCTGCTGTTCTCTATCTCCCTCTTCTGTCCATGTCCCCACTACAGTTGTAAATTTTGTAGAGCAGTGTTGGCAGCTAGTGCACAATGCTCGGTTTTCAGTGCATTTCTACCCTGAGCATTTCATATCTGAGCAGCCCATGTGATTACATGTAGATTGATGGAGGCTTCACCTCCCTGTTATTCTAAGACACAGGCTGGAAGGGCATGACACTGTGACTGGCAGAAATCCACCCATACCATATTATTGCCATAAAATATTAAACATCTGATTTCAAATATATATTTGTATGACCATTAATAACAGCTTATCGATATTAAAATGATTCTAAAGCAGAAGGGTTTTTTTACCTTAATGCTTCTATGCATTAAGGTAAAAAACCTTCTGGGTGCAGCGCCCCCCCTCCTATATTTACCTGAGACCCATCTCGATTTAGTGATTTGCATGAGAGCAGCGGCTCTCCCAGGTCTCTTTCACCTCATTGGCTTACAATAGCTCTCGCTGCTGTCAATCACAGCCAGTGAGCCAATCAGGAGAAGCCAGGGGGCGGGGCTGAGCCACGCTGCACTCTGTGTGTGAATGGACAATGTCCATTCACAGGGCAGCAAGCTTGGGAGCAAGCCTGCTCGAGTGCCCCCATAGCAAAAGGCTTGCTATTTAGGGCACTCGGTATGGGGAGGAGCCAGGACTGCCAAAGGGGAACCCCCACCCCCAAAAAAGGATCTTGTCTGCTCTGTGCAATGGTTTTGCACAGAGCCGCTCGGATTTTTTTTTATTACAATCTTTACAATCATTTTTTTTAATTTTTACTCTGTATTCCAAAGGCTGTTTTTTTTTTTTTTTTTTACAATTTTGAGCATGTGGCCAGTAGCAATATCTTCTTTCCAAAATGAAATACTTTTTTTTGGGGAACTACTTTTACGCTATGTTCACATCTATGTGTTTTTGTGGGCCGCGTTTGTGCATGCATGGCAGCCCATTCAAATGAAGGGGCTGCCGTGCCTATGTTTCCGCAAAAAAAAAGGTGCATGCACCTTTTCAAAAACGCGGCTGCAGGGAAATTGCATGGTATTTTGATTTCCCTGCAATTCTTGGACACAGACTGTGATTTTCTTGCATGGGGGTGCCATTCAGAATCAATGGCAGCCTTGCATGCTTTCACGGAGCAGTGCGTTTTCACTGCGGGTGGTTGCTGGTGCGGAAATCACAGCGATTCCTGCACCCGCAGTCACACGCAGAAGTGTGAACTACGTTCCTCAAAAAAACAACGGAAGCTGCCATTGCCCGTCTCAAGTGCCACATTCTCCTTATAATAGAGCTATATGGGTTCAGCTTTAATTATGTTTGTGACATATTCCCTTAAATCAGCAAGCATTTACAATGGCTTTGACCATCGTAGGTGTCACCGGAAATCCACACAAACTTCTGACTATAGTGAATATGTCTAAATCTGCCAAAATTGATCCATGAAATAACCTTGTGTTTTCCTGGCATAACAAGATTATTTATTCAGCCAGTTTGCAAATATTTCAAATATATTTTAATGTGAGCAGCTGCCTGAGTTCTAAATATGTATGCCAAAAATACCGCTGCATTTACATTTTAGACATTTTTGACTGTAATTGTTTCGGAAGGTAAACTTCTGGTGTGCTCCGTAAAGCTCCATTTGCAAGGGTCCAATTAGACCTAAACCCACTGAACACGTACAATAAATCCTGCTTGAAAGTACACATGCACAATGCGCCTTGGGTTAGGAAGGCAGGAGAGGCTGTAATGAAACAAACCTCAAATATGAGCTATTCAGATGATGCTGTCAGCTAGAAGTCGCATGCCAGCACAAGTAGAAAAAATGCCCCACTTTTCCCAGGAAAAATGCTAATTCATCAACAAGTATATGCTGAAAAAAAAACAAAACATACTGATAGCTGAAAGAGAGCAGCACCAGCACAACAAACACATTTCACTTTTCAGTGGTTGTTTAAAGAAGTACTTTGGAAAAAGAAAAACTTTCTTCCAAAAAAAAAAAATGTATATGTTCTTTAATCATAGCGTTGTTTCAGTATCGCCCTATTACTACACCCATGTGATTTGTCAGGGTGCTAATATGCAGATCATCAGATTTAATCCTAAAACCCTAAATAATTTTGCCTGTAGCTACCTATTCTGACTCTACTATTTTTGAGAAAAAAAATAATCCTCTCCATAGGCTTGATCCATAAAGTCTTATTTGCTGTTAAGTATCCCTATCCTGGTGTGTTGTGGTTTGCTTACGTCAGCTCTGTTAGGCAGTGTTCAAAACAATCCCAATGGAAAGACGAGGCTAAAAGCCTTGATTTGTATGAAGTCTGTCCTCACCAGTCTGCTGCATTGGTGTGCATTGCGATAAAATGACATAGGAATACATTTCACCACAATGAAGTTCATTAACAATAATCAGCAATGTGTCTCAACTCCGTGACGTGCATCAAGTTGAAAGAAGTGATTGTAAGTTAAAATCAAAGGAAAAGGGCAAGCATTGTTACATGGAATCGTAGCGCTGGTGTGCTCGGCCCTTGTAAGCCAGTTGCCAGGGCTCTTTGTAAGCTAGTTACCCGTCATCGGTTATATATATTATTGGCAAACTTTGTTAAAAGAGAACTATGGCCAAAGATTTTTTTTGGCATACTTCCATGGATCTCAGGGGTTCAGTTGTTCTGCAGTCCTGTGACCCGTTTTTACACGAGCTGGTATCACTTAGCCGGTCCAGGCTTGGGAAAGGTCCCCACCATATGGTCGGGATCCACCCCGATGCCTGGACCGCCAAGAGCCTGAGCAAGCCCCCTCCACAGCCCAGTGAGCGCTGGAGGGGAGAGCAGAGAGCCAACGACTGACCGTCATGGCTCTCTGCTCACAGGGGAGGGGAGAACTGAGCAATCAGTGGTGTTTGATAGCGCAGTTCTCACTGCAGAGCTGGTGGGGGCAGATGCAGTATTGAATTGATGCTATATCCACCTAGGTGAGCATAAATGTTTTTTTGTTTTTTATTAATCCCAAACTTCTGTTTTAATGCTCTTGCTGTTTGCTTAGAAACTCTGGGTTCACGCATTTGCAAAGCAGTTACTCATGAGTGTTAAGTCACACTTTATCGTGTGTTTCGCTACAGCAGCCCATCCATTAGAATGGACTGCCTAATGCACCAAAAACTGCACATGTACACTTTTATGTTGCGCAGCACACCAAAATGCATAGTAGTGCATTACCGTGTATTGTGGTGCGTTGCAATATATGTCTGTCGGCAAGGTGCATTGGGGTGCCATTGAAGACCACAGCTCGCCAGCATGCAAAACGCAGTTTTGCATGGTGCAGTTATGTGTGTGATGGGACATCCTTGGGGTAAACTGGGAACACTCTATTGCAGACTGGCTTATGTAGCCTCTTGCATGTAGAATTTAGGGGCAAAGTTGCTCTTGAAAAGGGAATTTTTTTAAGACATTGCAAACTCCCCAAAGCACATACACTATACGAGCAGGACATAAGGGGTGCATATAGTGCCAGGTTTTCCTCTGTAACATAACAGCACAGTGCATCCAGAGAGAAAAAAATATTTGGTTTCTCATTGTAAACTATCACCTATACCATGCTACTAAAATAAGTATTAAAAAGATGCTTTGCTTTTTTGCAATTGTAATTATTGTCATTGTGTGATTTTGCTATATTTTGTAGCATCTTCGATTATCTGACTTAGGGCTCGCTCACACTGATCAGTTTGTGAGTTAAACATATCGTATTTGGGCCAATTCTGCACTTCCTTCCTACATGTAAAAATCTACTTTTTTTTTTATAGAAAACGACTTCGAACTCCTAAACATTATATATATTTTTATAGCAGAGGCCCTATAGAATAAAATAGGGGTGTTGCAATTTTTTATGTCACGCGGTATTTACTCAGCGGTTTTTCAAATGCAATTTATTTGGAAAAAATACACTTTGATGAATTAAAAAAAACACAATATTTACCCCAATTTTTTGTATAATGTGGAAGATGATGTTACGCCGAGTAAATAGATACCTAATATGCCATGCTTTAAAATTGCCTGTGGAATGGTGGCAAACTATGGTACTCAAAATTCTCCACAGGCATCGCTTTAAATGCCTTTACAGGTTACCAGTTTAGAGTTACACAGGGGGTCTGGTGCTAGAATTATTGCTCTCACCTTGACGTTCGTGACAATACCTCACATGTGTGGTGCAATCATGTTCGCATTTGCACGTAAGCATAGGGGGACAGGGGTGCTTTAATTTTTTTATTATTCTTATTTATTTTATGCAAAACTTTTATTTTTTTTTATTTTGGATTAACTTTATTGCTATGAACAACATCCCTTGTGATAGCATGGGCCTCCGCAGATCAGTCTGATTGGCTTTTTTCCTGGCCGCTAACGGCCAGGTAAAAAAAGAGGCAGGATCAGAAGTGACGGCAAACTCGTCACTCCCGGTCATCAGTTCCTCTCTCTCTCTGTTCTGTGGGACATTATGGAATTTTCTTACTTCTAGGTAGAGAACACAGAGGTAAAGTAATAAAGCAGCATTTTTTATCCGTATGTCTGATGTTTGATATTTTGATTTTTCACACCGCAGTATCTCATGATATACACTGTTTCTTTGATAATAATGCTGCTTTTTCTCTGCTCCGTTGAAATAAAAAATGCATCAAAAACACATATGCTTTTTTTGATGTATTACTGACATGTTTCTTGGTTGCCTGACTCCCAGCATGCACCTGTTAAACATGGACATGTGAGCCAAAAATACAACTGCAATGGGAAGATGCATTTTTGGTGCGATTCTGAAAAGCACACCAAACATGCAGCAAGCAGGACTTTAAAAAAAAAGCAACTGAGACGCAACTAAACATCGTAAAGAGATCCATAGGATTTAGGCCTCATGCACACTGGGCACACAAAGTGGGCAGAATAGTGCTCCTTTGTTTATGTCAGTGTAAGGAATGATGCCCCCGTTGTTAGTGTCAGTGGGAGAAATAGTGGCCTATTGTTGGTAAAAGTGATAGTGTCCCATCGCTCGTGTCAGTGGCCTGAAAAGTGGGTCATCGTTGTTTGTGGGAGGAAATGTGAATCATCATTGGTGTCAGTGGGAGGAAGAATGCTCCATTGTTGATGTCAGTGGAAGGAATAGTGTCCCATCGCTGGTCAGTGGGAAGAATAGTGCTGCTTTGCTTGTGTCGGTGTATATAATGTCCCATTGCTGGTGACGGTGAAAGTGATTATGTCCCATCACTGGTGTCCATGGGAGAAAAAGTGCCTCATCATTGGTCTCAGTGGGAGGAATAGTGCCCCATTTTTGGTTTCAGTGGGAGGAATGGTGCCCCATAGTTGGTGTCAGTGGAAGGAATTGCATCTTATTGCATCTTATTGTTGTTGTGAGTGGGGAGGAATGTTCATACCAGCGGGAAGAATGGTGTCCCAAGGGCTGGATAAAGGCAAACAAAAGGCTGCATCTGGCCTGTGGGCTGCAGTTTGGAGACCACTGCTTTATAAGGTATAAGTTACCATCTGCACATACATCCTTAACGAGCAGACCTTGTTGTGGGAAATGTGTTGGGTGAAATGTTCTATGTGCAAACACCCATCTAAGTTGTATGGAATAATGAGATGGATCCTCAGATATTCATGGTTATAGATTATGTTCCTTATCATGCATCTGCATAATGGAATCTACTTTTTATGCAATATGGGGTACAATTTTGGTGAGATATGTGTGTAATAAAGCAGAATTTTCTATCTGTATAGCTGATGTTTGGTGTATTGATTTTCCACTTCTCAATTTCCCCTGTTATACACTGTATAATGCCCCGTACACACTGTCGGATTTTCCGATGGAAAATGTCCGATCGGAGCGTGTTGTCGGAAATTCCGACCGTGTGTGGGCTTCATCGGACATTTTCCATCGGATTTTCCGACACACAAAGTTGGAGAGCAGGAGATAAAATTTTCCAACAACAAAATCCGTTGTCGGAAATTCCGATCGTGTGTACACAAATCCGACGCACAAAGTGCCACGCATGCTCAGAATAAATAAAGAGATGAAAGCTATTGGCCACTGCCCCGTTTAAAGTCCCGACGTACCTGTTTTACGTCACTGCGTTTAGAACGATCGGATTTTCCGACAACTTTGTGCGACCGTGTGTAGACAAAACAAGTTTGAGCCAACATTCTTCGGAAAAAATCCTAGGATTTTGTTGTCGGAATGTCCGAACAAAGTCCGACCGTGTGTACGCCCTATAACATTGATATTGATGTTACAAAACGCAACAATTAAATATCACAAAACCAAGATAAACAAAATGGAACTAACAAAAAATATCCATACCATGAATTCAGCTTTAATAAATGAGGAAGTGCAGAGGGCTAATATAAAAGCAGTTAAAAAAAACAATAAACCAACAGCCAATCACATTTTTCTCAGCAGCTCAGAATAAGGATTGCTGATTGGTTCTTAGACATATCACTGTTTGCCTTATTTTTACAAATGTGACACTGGTCATCTCTTCAAATATGAGTGTCTACATACAACAATCCAGCTGTAGAGAGGGCTGTCTTTTACTGGCTATTTTTTCCTACTTGTGCTGTATGTGTTTTTACATAGCAAAGCTGTTTCTGCAACCTACAGTGTAAACATGGGTTACCAATTGCAGTTCGTTTTCTATTTTAGCTGTCAAATAAATGGCAAAGCAGTGATTACTGTAACCACCTAACAATGCTGTAATTGATAACTTGATTAGCTAGCATCACATGCTTTAATCAGCCCATATCATTATTATTATTATCATTATTACTGCAGCCTCAGCAGAGGAGAGGGAATACCTTGTGTAGATGAACCCTGTATTTTGGTTGGCTCTTAAACATAAAAAAAATCACTTAATCTGTTCAGAAGGAAAATTGTTTCGTTATCATGGCAACTGCAGAAAGCACTCTGCACACTCCTCATTGTGCCTGATGTCTGTGGGGGAAGGGAACGGGGCAGGCTGTCAAAATTACTAAATTAATGTAAAACCCTTAAGTGCTTAGAGGGTTGTGAGCCATAGCTGGCACCAAGATGATTTATTACTATTGTTTGCATTTTTTTGTAGCCATACTCACAGATTTGAATTCTTCTTCCACGTTTTTCCTTTTTTTTTCTAGCACAGATAAAAAGCAAAATTAAATCTGAATTGGGGTATATTGGATTTGATTTTTTAGCCAAACAGCAGTTATTTTTAACAGAGTTATGCTGTGTGTCAAAATATGATATATATATATATATATATATATATATATATATATATATATATTTAAGACAGCAGCTTATGGCAACCCATTGTTCTTATTGTTATTAATAAATAATTATATGACCGCACACCTGTTTTTGGACACATCAGTCCATTATTATTATTATTATTACTAATAAATGTAGACTTTGCTTACCAAATTGTTAATATTAAATTTAAACATTTTGGTCCAAGCCACAAATCTGTACAGAGCAAACCTACCTAAAAAAAAAAACTCACCCCAATACAGAAAGGGCCCCCAACAATTAGTCATTACTTTTTCTGCCCACAATGCTGTACAAATTATACCCATGTGTTTAACAAATAATATTCAAATTGTACCTGTGTGTTTAACAAATCATATTCACATCTGTTTTTTTTTTTGTTTGTGTGTGTTGGTGATATTAAATTACAGTTGTGAGGAAATGTAAAAATAAAAATTAATTTGACTAGATATCTTCCGCTTGAAAACAAATGTACAAATTTAATATCAGCAGTGTGATATGTGACCTAGCTATAGGAAAAGATGTTAATTGTTCACAATTCACTCTATTAATTTCGGTGGCCACAACAACCCCCCCCCCCTTCTTCATCAACGGTCACAATAAAGGAATAATGCTATAGGTGATCAAAGTTTAATGAACACTTTATTAGGCAAATAATTTATGCCTCCTGGTAAGAGATTTTTCAGTCTGACTCAATGGAATAAGGAACAAGGCAGTGCTTTTCAGTGATTCCATCTTTACACAGTGGTACTGATACATGGGTACGTGATAATATCAGTCACTCATGTATGGACATCTATTAGTTATGTACGTGATGTTCTTTCAGTATTAACATCTGCTTAAAAAAACTTAGTTTGCATATAAAGATTGTTATTATATATATTAATAAAAATAAAAATAAAGTTTTTCTTTACCTAATTGTATTATTTACGTTTTTTTACATTTTTATTCAGTATCTACTTAAAATAAAATTTTGCATGCAGTTTGAATTATTTCTGCTACCTTTGTATCCGAAAAAAATTTGTAAGGGAATGAAGAAGCTTGCAAATATTGAGATATTATCACTTTTTTTCACCATTACTAGTAAATCAAGCCCAAGGTGTTTTGGGTGTTTAAAAACTTAAATCCACATCAGAGCATCACAGTAAGGCATGCATATGCAGTTTTCCTAATAAAAATATCCTATAATGTCCTGTGCAGAATTTAGGACTCCATCAGTTTACAGAGAACATGCCCTGTCATTTAATAGCCAAATACAGCTGCATTTGCCAGGAAAGGCTTTGGTGCTAGACAGTAGAATAGCAAAGGGCAGAGTTTAGTGTCAGCATGGTCAGAAGTCAGTCTTGTGTACAGTATTTATCCAGCATCCAAAGGGGCTTCGCAAGGACTCAGAAATTGATTTGAAGATTAAAACTCTTATCTGCAGGCCTTACAAGGTGGTTAAACTTCAGCAGTAATGTTGACTTTGGTACTTTTTGACCATGCAAGGTTCGCATTATGGGGCGAGAGAACAGGTGATTCTGTTGACAATGACAGGAATGGCTTTTTAAGTGAAGTGCCTTTTGCATTATGTAGAGAATTCTGCCAGCCTAACTCCTGGCATTTTTCTGTTTCTGCCTCTCCAACTCTATTCTTGAATCGTCCTGTTAAATATTAAATGTTAAAGCAGAAATTCAGCCAAACCACTAAATGAGTAACACGTATATGTGCAGTCCTACAATTACAGTTTTCACCAGAACAAAAAAGAATTCTTTATTACACGCACAAAACCTCAAACTGTACAAAGTACCAGGAATCTTGGTATGAAGTTACCATTGATACAGAATGCCACAAGTTCTCCACCAAATCACCATACTAGAATCTCTGAGAGCATGCTAGAGATGTGGCCAAACCGACAGAATTATCAAACATATCTTCTATTGCTTGCACAGGTTTGGGAGAAGATCCGCTGCATATGTCAAAAATTCACAGATTTTAATTGCAATTCATGCTGACAATTCTATACTGGGAAAAAATTATAAAAATATCAATTATCCATGAACTGCACACTAGAACTGTGTAGGCAACCAGAAACCCCCTCTTCTACTGTGGATACTCAAAAACGTTTGAATCACATAGAGAATATTATCTCCTTAGGTAGAGGAACCCATGACAAATTCTGGAGAACATGGTTCTATTGGAATGGATTATTTTCTACCTCTGATTATAGAACCCTCCTGCACAATGATCACCTTTCACAACTTACTTAATGCTACATACTGAAACCGCTGGGGTGGGGGGCTGCATACCAGGTGTTTACTGGTGCTTTTTAGTGATTTTCCTTTATTTGAAGTTAAATAAAATCTTTGCTTCTTTTAGTACTGTCAGTACTATTTTCATTATTACTAGTAATATTATCAGAGCTCTAACAGAGCTTAATTTAGGGACAGACAATATAGAACATTTATTTCTAGGGGAGAGGCTTCTAGTTCCTCTTCACACTATGGGGTTGATTTACTAAAACCAGAAAGTTCAAAATCTGGTGCAGCTGTGCATGGTAGCCAGTTAGCTTCTAACTTCAGCTTGTCCAAATAGGCTTTGAAAAAAAAAACATGGAAGCTCTGTGCACAGCTGCACCAGATTTTGCACTCTGCAGTTTTAGTAAATCAACCCCTATGTCTTCCCAGTTGGACCCTACCACATTTGCTAACTTTCCCCTCACCACCTTACCCTCCTTCTCAATGCTCTCCTCATATTTCTAACTATTGTATTCTTTTCTTTGCCCCATTAGCAAAATTTTGAATTATACAGTATTTGACTTGAGTTTGACCTTAAATGGATGTTTTTATGTATTTATTTATTAAAAAATGGCTTATAATAACTTAATCTAGGGTCTCTTTAAAGCACATCCGTTTACCCATTTATACTTACCTTAACAGCATGCTCCCACTTAAGCTTTCTCCATGGCAGTGGCTGGTGTTGCCTTCATATGACACGGTTGGTCTTGGGGTTGGCTGCCATGTCGAGCACCGCATCATGGGGCACAGTCATATGCTCTCCCATACCCAGAAGGACCAGATATTTTGTAGCAGCTGAAAAAGGAGTGGTGGGGAAGCACTGGTATGGTGAGCGGATCAGAGGGTGAGCTGTCAGTTTTCCCTGAATTGGTAAAGTGATGGGATCGATTTAATTCTTCTCAAAGAGAATCAAAAAAGAACTGTAAAACTGCAAAAAAAAAAGATATTTAAAAAAGGATTAAATGGACTTAAATAGCATGATAAGCAGATGGACTTTTGTGACGTTCATTTCGGTATAGCTAATTAACTTAAATTGCCTCCTATAGTTAAGCTTTCTAAGATAGATTTGTGTTACTGTAAATATTGTATAAAAACACAGATTTATTGAAGAACCCGGGTCAGTGACAAGACGCCTGCTGTAATATGTCTATACAGTTGCTCTCTTACAATATTATCAAAATTAAACTTGTAGAATGATGAAAAGACGATTTAGGAGACATTTAGCATCTCTAAGCTGAACATTACAGAATAAGAGGTTTATTGAAAGGTCTTTGTGATGGAATCCACAGTAGTATGTGAGATGGCCTTAAAGGAGAAGTATGGCCAAAGCTAATTTTGCCATTCTTCTCCTATGAATTACAGAAATGCTTGCAACTTTTTATACATATATTTTCAAAGATACATTTGATGTTGGATGGTTCATTAGCTAGTCTGATGAATAAAAGTATAACTCCAGCCAAAACATTTATTTTAAGAACATTTTTTTCTTCACTGGAAAGATTTCTCCTCTCCTTTTGGGGCCACTGGATAGAAGAAAAGAAAATGTTTCCAATGGACATTCAGACAACAGTCAAAGCAGTTTACAGTAGATTGGGGAAAATTAGAATCTCTGACCTTTTTTTTTAATGATGTCTTTGTCTTTTGGAGAATACAGGTATATACTCTCCATTCCTTTGTGGTCACTTTTACTGATCTATCCAAAATGAAGAATTTAGAAGACAGGCATTAAGAACAATTTTATACCAAGTGAATGCCATGCTACAAGTGCACATAGATCTTGTCTTTGACATCCTTAGAACATCACCACTGAAGGAACTCTTGAGTGGCTGGAAAATTTAATTCCTGATTGCTGTTTTCAAAGATAAGCTTGTGAAATCAGTTGCATATTACAATATGAGAATTATGTAAGCGGTCATCTCTTCTAAAAACAAATGAAAAAATATATTTGCCTGGCTACCATGCTGACCCACTACATGTTTTTGAGTCTCTGATCCAGATGAAGTATCAGATCAAGTATAAAATGCAAATTGGGGTCAGTGACTCAAAGGAGTTTATTTACTAATCAGATAGTAGCTGTTCAAGTAAAAATTGAGCTTAGTAAATAAGGTGCAGCTGTGCTCAATTCAATCAACTAATGCTGTCCTAGCAAAACTACTATATTTTTTAAAGTTCCTCACACTTGACTGGGAAATTAAAGTGAACATAGGCTTCCCTGATTTACTAACATTACTTTGCCCAGTGAATATTTAACTTTGCTAAGTGAGCAGCTTGTATTCCTTCAGTAAATCGACCCCATGGTATTAAATCTACCGACAGCCATAATATCAGTCCAACAAACCTGAGAGAACAGGTTTGGGGTCCTATAGAGTGGCATAGCATGTAAAGCTTACTTGGGGCTCTTCTGAAATGTCCACTGTCCCCTGGATGTCCCTGTCAGATGGACAGACAATTGTTTGAAGATACAAACACTGCTTGTGGAGTAATCGGTCATAACGTTGGATAGATAACTTTAGACAGGAAATTTGCTTATTTGGCTTAGCTTGCATAAGTAAATGATGTGTCACTGTTCAGGTGCCTGTCTTGTTTTAAGTGAAAATCAGCAAAAAATATTTTGTGTATCTTTGTTTTTTAAGATTTGAATAGAAGGGTTTGGACCTCTATTAGTTTTTTATTTTTATAGTTGTCTGTATCCTTGTTGGAGACATTACCCTCACTTCCTATACTGGTGACCACCCAGGGAGTCAGGGAACATTTCTTTGGGGGGACACAGACAGTAACATCACACAGAGGTCCAGACTGCTCCTCATTTTATTTGGTAAAGAAACATTTTAAAACAGTTAAGGGAAATTTGATCTGGAGTTGAGCTTTAATCATGCATACATATGTTTTTTCATGTGTATACATTCATTGAGATGCCATATGATAAAAAATGGACCCGTTCCTTAAAGAGGAGCTCTAGTCTGAAAAAAATAAAATTAAGTCAGCAGCTACAAATACTGTAGCTGCTGACTTTTAATATAAGGACACTTACCTGTCTAGGGATCCCGCGATGACTGCACCCTGAGCCAATTCGTCAATCAGCTTTGGGTGCATTCAGGCTTCACAGCCAGTTTCCTACTGCGCAATGCCAAGTCACGCTGTGCTTTCTGAATAGTCCCGCTATCTTCTGGGACCTGTGTGTTTCCCAGAAGGCAGCAGGGGGAAGGAGAAAGAGCCGGAAATGTTTGTTGATCGCTGCGGCACCCTTACATGAAACTGGGAGGGGTGCGAACAAATGGAGCTTCCCCTTTTGGGTGGAGCTCTGCTTTAAGGCCCCCTCTCTCGCTGATCCCCACTGAGCAGGCGGATGACAGGTCTGTGTCCACTGTGTCTATGCAGAGTGGACACGGACACAGCCCGCAGTTCTCTATGGGGCGATTGGGTGGAAACGGGCCAGTGGGTAACATCCACCACTCCATAGAGAGCAATGGATAGCCTGATTGGGCCTGCCAGTGTGAAAGGGGCCTAAAGCTCAATAGAATCTTTAGTTTAAATCAGATATAGATTCCAGATGCGTCAAAACAAAAAGTGTGCCAAGTTTGTTTTCTTTAGAAAGCAGCCACAGCCTAAGGGCCCGTTTGCACAAAAAGCGGTGTGTGAAGGGTGCGTTCTGTGCACAATTCCCGCACAGGAGGTGAATGCCCTTGTTGCCCTTGTGAGAAGCAAACAGGTGCCAATGCAATATTAATGGCATCCCAGGCTCTGCATTTGTGACCACCAAAACGCATCATACCGATGTACCATGCAGTTTGGTGTGACGTGTTCTGCAGTATTTTCCTGTGGTCCAGTGCATTTCGCAGCCGACTCAAATTAATAGGCTGTCAAACCACACAAAACTGGAAGGTGTGCACACCCATGTGAACTGTCCCTTAGTAAAACACCCCTCAAGCATGTTGCAAAGAAGGACTTTTGCTCTGTGTGTGGAAACAGTGATCTCTCTGTAGAGGTCTGACACACCCCCTGCTGAGTCAGATCCATAACTATGCAATCAACAAAGCTCATGCTCCCTGCTAATTGGAGAGTTCTAGCTCTGACTCCCCATTAGCCATTTTGGACCTCTAAAGAGAGACCACCACTTCAAAACACATACCAAAGGTCTTTCTCTGCAGCATGCTGGCAGGGGAAAGGCTTTTCTACTTAGGCTTTTTTTTCCCTAAAGAAAACAAATTGAATTACTTTGAAAACCATTTTTTTTATGCACCTGAAATGCATTTAGCTGAATAAACCAGAAAATTCAGTTGGGCATTAACTGCTTTAGATCCGGGCTATAGCCGAATGACGGCTACAGCGCGGACCTACTTTGCCGTGGGTACGTCTATTGACGTCCTCCTGTGCCTGAGCGGCCTGCGCGCCCCTTGCAGGGAGCGCACTCTGTGATCAGCAAGTCCATGAGACTCGGCTGATCACAGATCGGAGTAAGGGGTCGATCCTGACCCTTTACCACGTGAGCAGCTGTCAGCCAATGACAGCTGATCATGTGATGTAAACAGAGTCGGTAATCTGCGTTTTTTTTCTCCTTGCGCTGATAGTGTGAGGAGAAAAAAAAAAGCTGATCACCGGCGGCTCTCAGAGGGACATCAGTCCCAATCAAGGAAAGCTCCCGCCAGCTCATCTGTGCCCACATGTGCCACCTGCCAGTGCCACCTACCAGTGCACAACAGTGCCACCTACCAGCGCCACCTACCAGTGCCTGCAGTGCCACCCATCAGTGCCCACAGTGCCATCCATGAGTGTCACCAATCAGTGCCTCATAAACAGTGCTGCCCATCAGTGTCACCTACCAGTGCCCATCGGTGTCACCTACCAGTGCCCATCAGTGTCACCTACCAGTGCCCATCAGTGCCATCTATCAGTGGTACCTATCAATAACACCTATCAGTACCCATCAGTGCCATCCATCAGTGCCATCTTATCAGTGGCCATCAGTGCCGCCTTATCTGTGCCCTTCAGTACCGCCTTATCTGTCCTCATCAGTGCCACCTTATCTGTGCCTAACAGTGCCCACCAGTGCAGCCTATTAGTGCTCATCAGCGCATATCAATGAAGGAGAAAAATTACCTGTATGCAACATTTTTTTTTCAAAATTTTCCATCTTTTTTTGTTTGTTTAGCAAAAAATAAAAATCCCAGCTGTGATTAAATACCACCAAAAGAAAGCTCTATTTGTGTGAAAAAAATGATAAAAATTTCATTTGGGTACAGTGTTGTATGACCGTGCAATTGTCATTCAAAGTGCGTCAGCGCTGAAAGCTGAAAATTGGTCTGGGCAGGAGGGGGGTTTAGGTACCCAGTAAGCAAGTGGTTAATCTATAAGATTACATGAGAGCTGATCCTACTTTAATCAGAAAGTGATATAGTAAATGTATATGTTGGTGTGTTGTATCTAATGCTAGGAGCTCTGCCATTCTGCATGAATTGCTGACAATTATACTAGATCAGTACTGACCAGCAGAATGTTACAGGAACGGAAGAACATGGTCAATGAGTGTATTTCAGAAATATTTTATGTGGTGACTTGAAGAATGATCGAACCTTTGGAATAAAACAGAGGGTTGATCAATAACGACTTCAGGGTAACAGCTGTAGCTTGTGCATTGTAGAGTTTATGACAATAAGGGAACGTTGCAATGAAATGCTGGTAATAGATATGAAAAGCTGTTATATGCTGTGGTGAAACATTAAAAACAAATTCTAGATTCAGAAAACATTTTATAGTTTTAGGCCCGTGTTGTAAATACATGCAAATATGTTGTAGTAAAATGTTGAATGTAAGAGAATCCAGGCTTGCACAGGCAATGTTTGCACTACTCTGAGCTGCCAACAATGAAGCTTAGAGAATGTTTGAATTTCTTATCTATCAGAGCCATGCGGACCACAGAAGCAGTAAGGGCTCAATTAAGTGTAGCAGTCCTAGCCTCCCCTCTTTAACGTGATTCGCTTTGACCACAGAATGCTTGTTTGGTAGTGAGGAGGAGATATGTCACCTTCTTACTGCCTGACTTAACCATGTAAATGCCTCGCCACCGCACCCCAGTTGCATGCAGGGTAATTGCGGCGCAGCCCCATAGACTTGCGTGGGTTGAATTTTGTGGCAGTAACAACTGCCAAATGCGACATGCGGTTTCCTTTTTGCCGCAACAGATATGCTGTGTTTCACGTGTACAGCCCTGAGCGGCTGCATATCTATGTTCAGGTGGGTGAACAGGGGGCAGTAAAACTGGCCTAGCCGCATGTGTGAATGACCCCTAAGGGCCAATTGTGGTGCGTTATTGCACATGCCTTAAAGTGATTGTAAAGGGAAATTTCTTTAAAAAAAAATAACAAACATGTCTATACTTACCTGCTCTATTTGGGTCCCCCACGGGCACTCCTGGCCGTTCCCCTCTGTCCAGTGCCCCCATGGGGGCACTCATGCGTGCTCACACCCAAGCCTTGCTGCTGCTTCCATTGACACAGAAAGTGGGACTCGGCCCCGCCCCCCACTCCCTCCTCACTGGTTTTGATTGACAGAACTGGGAGCCAATGTCTCCCAGTGCCCCAGCAAAGCCAGTGAGACCCAGAAGTGAGTGGAGAGAAGACCTGCAGACGAGTGCGGCGCTGGCTATCAGTGCACCACAACAGATACTTTTGAACCTTTTTTGGCAACACAGCACATCACGCATTTGTAGGTGTGTTGTGGGGCGCTGAAGTGCATTGTGCTCTACTGTACAATGCATTGGACTGCCATTCACAATGAATGACACTGCAGTGCCTCTCTATAGAGAAAGTGCATTGCCTTGCATTGTGGAAACAAATATTTTAACCCGTGTTTCTGCAATTGCACAAGTTTCACTTGGAGGTTTGTAGCGTTTTGTTAAGGAGTCCAACTATAAAGAATGGAATTCTCTGGACCCTAGACATTTAGGGGTTAATTTACTAAAGGCAAATAGACCGTGCAATTTGCAAGTGCAGTTGCACTAATTGTCAGAGCTTAGTAAATGTGGTAAAGATTCCCAATCAGATGCAAGGAAAATTAAAAAACTGCATTTTTGCTTGCACATGATTAGATGATGGAAAAAAGCAGAGCTGTACCCTATTTACTAAAATCTGGGGAGAATGAGTGCAACTGCACTTGCAAAGTGCACAGTCTATTTGCCTTTAGTAAATTCACCCCTTATGCCCCGTACACACGGTCGGACTTTGTTCGGACATTCCGACAACAAAATCCTGGGATTTTTTCCGACGGATGTTGGCTCAAACTTCTCTTGCATACACACGGTCACACAAAGTTGTCGGAAAATCCGATCATTCTGAACGCGGTGACGTAAAACACGTACGTCGGGACTATAAACGGGGCAGTGGCCAATAGCTTTCATCTCTTTATTTATTCTGAGCATGCGTGGCTCTTTGTCCGTCGGATTTGTGTACACACGATCGGAATTTCCGACAACGGATTTTGTTGTCAGAAAATTTTATATCCTACTCTCAAACTTTGTGTGTCGGAAAATCCGATGAAAAATGTGTGATGGAGCCCACACACGGTCGGAATTTCCGACAACAAGGTCCTATCACACATTTTCCGTCGGAAAATCCGACCGTGTGTACAGGGCATTAGAGTGAAAGTCGTGTTTTTCTGGTATATAACAGTGTTTCCATTTTTTTCGTTTTAAATAAGGTAATCAGATTTTTTTTGTGTACATACACATTTTTTACACCTACATTTTTATTTTAATGCTGAATTTTTGAGTTAAATCATTTTCATCCATCGTGCAATCTAGTCTAGTTTTGCAGACAATATATTTACATAACATGTATGTTGCTGCACTAAAGCAGTGATAATGAATACCAAATCAACAAAAAGTCCCACTAGAAAGTGAAGAAAGTATGAATTTGTGAAGACTTTAGAGTCCAAAGTGTGTGCCTTGGTGACAAACACCATGAATGGAATTGAACTACAGTCATGCTAATCCATTACTGTAATCACCACCTGAACCGTCACCAATAGGAAAAATGCAATCTTACCAAATTGGAATGACTCCGCTACAGAGTCCAATTCGCCTGTTGTAAACACTTAGGGAGCAATCCAGTTTGCATTACTTGGTTGCAGTATATCGGACTGACTCACTCTCCAAGGTGTATGAACTCAATAAGGACCATATTTTTCACACATCCACATGGAATCAAAGCGAAGGAAACCACATAGTGTAAATCCGCTAAAACAGTGGTTTTCAACCTCTCTAGTGCAGTGACCCCTTGATAAATTGTCTCAAGTTGTGGGGACCCCTAACAGTAAAATTATTTTCATAGTGTGGGTTGTCAGCACCCAAGACAAGACAAGTAATTTGCGCCCCTAACCCTTGGACATTTAGCGCTCCCTGAGTCCCTTCCACTCGTACAGTATTAAAAGCCCTTATGGTACATTTTAGGATGTAGCACTCTCTCTTTATTCTTCTTTCCAATTTATCCCTCTCTATCCTAATTTCTTGTTTTTTTCCCCATCCCTCTCTCTAGCCGACTTTCTTGTTTTTTCTCTTATTCTTTTCTCTCCCTTTTTCTTTGTTCCTCCCCCAATTTTGCTCTCTCTTCCATGTATTCTCTATTTTTAGTCCTTCTCTTACTCCTTGGTGGGTGGGGGTAATGGGATGAGTGGCAGTGCTGGGGGGAGTTCTGATCTGCCAACTTATATGCTCTTGATCAGGGTCATCTGCTGATCTGAGAACTGTATGTATGTATGTAATGGCAACTATAATCACAGGTAGTGTTACTCACTGTGTCTCCAACTTTGTGGTGTCTCGTAGCAGTGACACCTATGCCGAAATCAGGAGATAGGGTTTCCTCCAGCCCCTCCCACTTCACATTCCTCACTAGTCAGCTAACCTCTAGTCTCTGAACCCCAGCCATGCTGTGAACTGAATGGGTAGCTGCAAAAATGCTGAGTGGGCGGCCACGGGCTCCAAGAACAGCCCAGCTGGACAGCCACGAAAAGGCTGGGAGAGCAGTGCGGGCTTCAGGAACAGACCTGGTGACCCCTGGAAAATTGTCATTCGACCCCCGAGGGGGTCCCGACCCCCAGGTTGAGAACCACTGCGCTAAAAGCTTTAATATACATACACCATACAGGTTCTACTCACTTGATAAAAATTAATATACACATAAAAATCAATTTTCAGGCTGTACAGCAAAGACTCCAAGTCTGGGGTGGTGTGGCAGTGTCATGTGCATAAGCTTGTCCCAACGCGTTTTGTCCCCTAGGACATCATCTCGGCCACATAAAATGTGCAGGCAAATTTTATTTTCTCTATACCTGTTTTACAGGGCCTTGAAAAAGTATTCATACCCCTTGAAATTTTCTACATTTTGTCATGTTACAACCAAAAATGTAAATGTATTTTATTGGGTTTTTTATGTGATAGACGACCACATAATTGTGAAGTGAAAGGAAAATGATAAATGGTTTTCAATTTTTTTACAAATAAATATATGAAAAGTGTGGCCTGCATTTGTATTCAGCCCCTCTATATCAATACTTTGTAGAGCCACCTTTCGCTGCAATTACAGCTGCAAGTCTTTTTGGGTATGTCTCTACCAGATTTGCACATCTAGAGAGTGAAATTTTTGCCTATTGGATGCCTAGCATCTGTGAACAGAAATGTTCAAGTCTTGCCACAGATTCTCCATTGGATTTAGGTCTGGACTGGGCCATTCTAACACATGAATATGCTTTGATCTAAACCATTCCATTGTAGCTCTGGCTGTATGTTTAGGGTTGTTTTCCTGCTGGAATGTGAACCTCCGCCCCAGTCTGAAGTCTTTAGCAGACTCTAACAGGTTTTCTGGCCAGTTTCCCTATCCCTGCTGAAGAAAAGCATCCCCACAACATGATGCTGCCACCATCATGTTTCACGGTGGGGATGGTGTGTTCAGGGTGATGTGTAGTGTTGGTTTTCTGCCACATATAGCATTTTGCTTTTAGGCCAAAAAGTTAAATTTTGGTCTTATCTGACCAGAACCACCTTCTTCCGCATGTTTGCTGTGTCCCCCATATGGCTTCTCGCAAACTACAAACTGGACTTCTTATGGCTTTCTTTCAACAATGGCTTTTTTCTTGCCACTCTTCCATAACGGCCAGATTTGTGGAGTGCACGACCAATAGTTGTCCTGTGGAGAGATTCTCCCATCTCAGCTGTGGATCTCTGTAGCTCCTCCAGTGTTACCATGGGCCTCTTGGCTGCTTCTCTGATTAATGCTCTCTTTGCCCGGCCTGTCTTTTTCGGTGGACGGCCATGTCTTGGTAGGTTTGCAGTTGTGCCATACTCTTTCCATTTTCGAGTTGATGGATTGAACAGTGCTCCGTGAGATGTTCAAAGCTTGGGCTATTTTTTTTTAACCTAAAGCTGCTCTAAACTTCTCCACAACTTTGAAAACCATTTATCATTTTCCCTCCACTTCACAATTATGTGCCACTTTGTGTTAGTCAATCACATAAAATCCCAATAAAATACATTTTACGTTTTTGGTTGTAAAATGACAAAATGTGGAAAGTTTCAAGGGGTATAAATACGCTTTTCAAGGCACTGTGCATATTAGGCACAATTAGCTTTCATTTCATTTTTTTGTGTGTGTTAGGAAAGCAGAACTATTAAAACAAATATTGTACGTAGGTTGTCTATTTGACATCTGAGCATGACTACAAAGCTGTATTTTGTTGGTGTATAGCTGCATTTGTTTGGACTGTAATGTTACACTGATAGTATTTCCGGTGGATGGGTTACACTTGCGCTTTGCTGGGATCACACATCACTACAAGCTGATACTATTCACTGTATGTCTTAATAAGAATAAACTGTTTTAGTTACTTCTGATTAAAGAGAACCAACTTTTCTTTTTTAAGATTAGTATTGCAGGGAATGGAGAACATATACAAGTTAGTACTGTCAACAGGGTATGTTGACTAGAAATATAAATCCACTTTGTACCAAATGTCTTTGCAAACTAAGATATGAAAACTAACTAGATATGAGCCTGAATTGTCAGTGTGCGTGGGAGTATACTTGTGTAACTGGTAGCGGAAAGCAGAGCTGTAGGAGGGACCCAGCAGGCTTCACCCACTACAGGCTGCCTGCAGAAAACCACAGGAGGGGGTGAAGACAAGACCAATCACCCTGTACAAGGAATGAGAGCATTAGTGGCCGGTAGGGATGAGCCGAACACCCCCCGGTTCGGTTCGCACCAGAACCTGCGAACGGACCGAAAGTTTGCACGAACGTTAGAACCCCATTGACGTCTATGGGACTCGAACGTTCGAAATCAAAGTGCTCATTTTAAAGGCTAATTTGCATGGTATTGTCCTAAAAAGGGTTTGGGGACCCGAGTCCTACCCCAGGGGACATGTATCAATGCAAAAAAAACTTTTAAAAACGGCCGTTTTTTCGGGAGCAGTGATTTTAATGATGCTTAAAGTAAAAAAAAAAAAAGTGAAATATTCCTTTAAATATCGTACCTGGGGGGTGTCTATAGTATGCCTGTAAAGTGACGCGTGTTTCCCGTGTTTAGAACAGTCCCTGCACCAAATGTCATTTTTAAAGGAAAAAATCTCCTTTAAAACTGCTTGCGGGTTTAATGTCATGTCGGGTCATGGCAATATGGATGAAAATCAGTGAGACAAACGGCATGGGTACCCCCCAGTCCATTACCAGGCCCTTTGGGTCTTGTATGGATATTAAGGGGAACCCCGCACCCAAATTAAAATAAGGAAAGGCCCTATATACTCTGAACAGCAGTATACAGGCGGTGCAAACAAGACAGGGACTGTAGGTTTGTTGTTAAGTAGAATCTCTTTGTAATTTTGAACGGGTACATTTTTAACGCGTTTAGCTCCAGCCAAAAAATCTTTTTTAAGCTTTTTGGAAAACATAGGGAAGGGTTATCACCCCTGTGACATTTGTTTTGCTGTCTTTCCTCCTCTTCAGAAGATTTCACCTCACTTTTTGTCCCAATGAAAAATGTTTTTTGAAAATTTGGGTTTTTTGTGGAACAAGGATTGGAAAGCATCAGTGGAAAGGAGAAATTGTTTTCCCATATTAACTCTTACAGGAGAGAATTTCCCTTCCTAGGGGTAGATTTCATCTCACTTCCTGTTGTCTCCTTCCGTTTGCAAGTAGGAGTCGTTTGTAAGTTAGATGTTTGAAAGTAGGGTCCTGCCCTATATACTCAGCAGAAATTTGGGCCTTAGGTGTTGCTGTGGCCACAACACTGTAAGCCCTCACAGGGCCCTGCTGTGAAATATTAGATCAAGAATTGTAATTACATGCCCCTGTTAACCAGGAGCTGAAAAATTAGGCCTTAGGCACTGGTGCTGGTGCCACAACACTGCAACCCCTCACAGACACTCTAGTTGGAACGCAGGAACGAGCCCTGCTGCAAAGTATTGCATCAAAAATTGTAATTACACACCCCTGTTAGACAGGGGCAGAAAAATTGGGCCTTAGGCACTGGTGCTGGTGCCACAACACTGCAACCCCTCACAGACACTCTAGTTGGAATGCAGGAACGAGCCCTGCTGCAAAGTATTACATCAAAAATTGTAATTACATGCCCCTGTTAAACAGGGGCTGAAAAATTGTGCCTTAGGCACTGGTGGTGGCGCCCAGAACCAAAAATGTTCTTGCAAGCTATCAGCGTGATGATTGAGGAGGAAGAGGATAATTACTCAGGGATAGTCACTCAGCATCAGCATAGGCAGTCTTTGAAGGGATCTGAGATTTCAAAAAAAATTATTCGGTTACATCAACATCAGGTGCTTGGTAGCTGGTGGTGATCCAAGACTGATTCATTTTTATGAAGGTCAGCCGATCGACCGAGTCGGTGGACAGACGCACCCTGTGATCGGTTACCACGCCTCCAGCAGCACTGAATGTGCGTTCCGAAAGAACGCTGGATGCAGGACAGGCCAGTAGCTCAATTGCATACTGTGCAAGCTCTGGCCAGTGATCCATCCTCAAGACCCAGTAACCCAGAGGATTTTCGGTGGGAAAGGTGTCCAAGTCTGATCTTGCCCCTAGGTATTCCTGCACCATGTAAAACAGACGCTGGCGATGGTTGCTGGAACCGATCATACCTTGGGGCTGCGGACCAAAAAATTGTCTGAACGCATCGGTCAGACGGCCACCTTCTCCACCGCTCCTTCTTTGACTGACCGAAGCCTCAGCAACACGTTGTCCAGAAACAGGAGTTTGTAACCTCCCAGTCTCTGGGAACGCATTGCACAGACCTTTCTGCAAGGCCTCCCGAAGATGTTTCATCCTCTGCTCCCTCTGCGATGGCAAGATAAGGTCCGCAACCTTACCCTTGTAACGTGGATCAAGGAGGGTTGCCAGCCAGTATTGGTCCTTCTCCTTGATACCACGAATACGAGGATCCTTACGCAGGCTTTGCAGGATCAGGGAGGCCATGCAGCGTAGGTTTGCTGAGGCATTCGGTCCGGAGTCCTCTGGGTCACTAAGGACGACAACGTCCGCAGCCACCTCCTCCCAGCCACGTACAAGTCCATGTGTTTCTTGGGACTGATCCCTTAAAGACTGCTGCTGATGCTGAGTGCCAGGCTCCACCTCCATACTGACACAATCTTCCTCCTCCTCCTCCTCGTCCTCTTCCTGTGTGATCGGCGGGCACGCAGGAACACTGTCTGGATAAAGGGGGCCTTGAGAGCTAAGGAAGTCCTCCTCTTCCTGCCTCTGTTCTGCCTCAAGTGCCCTGTCCATTGTTCCACGCAGCGTGTGCTCCAACAGGTGGACAAGGGGGACAGTGTCACTGATGCATGCACTGTCACTGCTCACCATCCTCGTGGCCTTCTCGAATGGTGACAGGACAGTGCATGCATCCCTGATCATGGCCCACTGGCGTGGGGAAAAAAACCAAGCTCCCCTGACCCTGTCCTGGTGCCATAGTCGCACAGGTACTCATTGATGGCCCTCTGCTGCGTGTGCAGCCGCTGCAGCATGGCCAACGTTGAGTTCCACCTGGTGGGCATGTCACAGATTAGGCGGTTCTTGGGCAGGTTAAACTCCTTTTGGAGGTCCGTCAGCCGAGCACTGGCATTATATGACCGGCGGAAATGCACACAGACTTTCCTGGCCTGCCTCGGGACATCCTGTAAGCCCGGGTACCTGCCCAAGAACCGCTGCACCACCAAGTTAAGGACGTGAGCCAAACAGGGCACATGGGTCATTTGTCCCTGTCGGAGGGCAGAGAGGAGGTTGGTGCCATTGTCGCAAACCACCATTCCTGCCTTAAGTTGGCGTGGCGTCAACCACCTCTGAACCTGCCCCTGCAGAGCTGACAGAACCTCTGCCCCAGTGTGGCTCCTGTCCCCCAAGCACACCAGCTCAAGCCCCGCATGGCATCTTTTGGCCTGCGTACTTGCGTAGCCCCTTGAACGACTACGGAGCACCGCTGGTTCCGAGGAAGAGGCCATGGAGGAAGAAGAAGAGGAGGGGGTGGAGGAGAGAGGTGTGTCACAATCAGCATTTTGGAGGCGTGGTGGCGGAACAACCTCCAACACTACTGCACCTTGTCCTGCATCCTTCCCAGCTGCCAGCAGAGTCACCCAATGTGCCGTGAAACTTAGGTAACGTCCCTGTCCATGCCTGTTGGACCATGAGTCAGCGGTAATATGCACCTTACCGCTGACCGCCCTGTCCAGCGAGGCATGGACATTGCCTTCCACATGCCGGTAGAGAGCCGGAATCGCCTTCCGTGAGAAAAAGTGGCGTTTGGGTACCTGCCACTGAGGAACCGCACATTCCACAAACTCACGGAAGGGGGCAGAGTCTACCAACTGAAAAGGCAGCAGTTGAAGTGCTAGCAATTTTGCCAAGCTAGCATTCAACCGCTGGGCATGTGGATGGCTGGGAGCAAACTTCTTTCGGCGGTGCAGCAGCTGGGGCAGGGAAATTTGCCTGGTACAATCTGACGTCGGTGTACCAAAAGCAGATTGCCCACAAGCACTTGGCTGTGACACACCTAATTCTACACCTTCATTCCTCTCACTGCAGGTCTCAGAGAGGACTGGAGGTCTAGTGGGGTTGGAAATCTCAGCTGATGAGGAGCAAGGAGAGATCCTCTTTGTTCTTTGGTGTGGGTCTTTTAGATACGCTTGCCAACGAACTGCATGGCAGGTCAACATATGTCTGGTCAAGCATGTGGTACCCAAGCGGGAGATGTTTTGGCCACGTGAGATACGCTTGAGACATATGTTGCAAATAGCAGTGGTGCGATCTGATGCACTAGTCTCAAAAAAGGCCCACACCAAAGAACTTTTTGAATAACGCGCAGAGACTGCAGCGCCCTGCACATGTGGAGCTTTGGGGTGTGATGCAGTCAATGTGCTGCCCTTAGGCTGGCCCCTGGAGGGCATCCTGCCTCGTTGGTGATGTGCCGCCTCCTCCTCCTCCTCCTCCTCCTCTCTCCTATCAGGCACCCACGTTGAGTCAGTGACCTCATCATCCCCTCCCTCCTCATCACTGGAGCAAACCTGGCAGTATGCTGCAGCAGGGGGAGCATGACTGCCAGATTGCTGTCCTTCTTGGGCACCCCCTCTGTCCGTGCTCATATTACTGCCTTCATCGAGCTCAGTATCATCATCAGAGCCTTCCAAACGCTGGGCATCCTCCTGGAGCATGTACCCAACACTGTGGTCAAACAGTTCGAGGGAATCCTCATGAGGACATGGTGGAGCTAGGGAAGGAGTCACTGATGACATTGAGCTGAGGGAAGAGGCCGCTGCTTTGCCAGACAAAGCACCTTGGGCATGGGTGAGAGAGGATGAGGAGGATGAGGACGGCTTGGTCATCCACTCGACCAAGTCTTCCGCATGTTGCGGCTCAACACGGCCAGCTGCCGAAAAAAAGGCCAAGCGTGTCCCATGGCCACGTGCTGATGAGGATGCACCGTCTCCACGACCAGCACTAGACACAGAGCCTGCTTGCCCTCTCTTATTGGCTTGTGACTGTCTGCCTCTCCTTCTTGGCCTTCCAGACATACTAATGGCCTGTAGCTGCACTAAGCTGGGATAGAACACCAGTAATTTTCTTCAGGTAGCTTTATATACTGTAACCAGACAAGCCTGCCTGTCAGTAGGAAGATAACAGGAACGGATCTAGCTGAACACTGTGAGCAGGACGCACTGTACTAAATGTAAATAGTCTAGCTGCCTGACCGTGGTACTAATAGGATCAAATAGAACACCAGTAATTTTCTTCAGGTAGCTTTATATACTGTAACCAGACAAGCCTGCCTGTCAGTAGGAAGATAACAGGAACGGATCTAGCTGAACACTGTGAGCAGGACGCACTGTACTAAATGTAAATAGTCTAGCTGCCTGACCGTGGTACTAATAGGATCAAATAGAACACCAGTAATTTTCTTCAGGTAGCTTTATATACTGTAACCAGACAAGCCTGCCTGTCAGTAGGAAGATAACAGGAACGGATCTAGCTGAACACTGTGAGCAGGACGCACTGTACTAAATGTAAATAGTCTAGCTGCCTGACCGTGGTACTAATAGGATCAAATAGAACACCAGTAATTTTCTTCAGGTAGCTTTATATACTGTAACCAGACAAGCCTGCCTGTCAGTAGGAAGATAACAGGAACGGATCTAGCTGAACACTGTGAGCAGGACGCACTGTACTAAATGTAAATAGTCTAGCTGCCTGACCGTGGTACTAATAGGATCAAACAGAACACCAGTAATTTTCTTCAGGTAGCTTTATATACTGTAACCAGACAAGCCTGCCTGTCAGTAGGAAGATAACAGGAACGGATCTAGCTGAACACTGTGAACAGGACGCACTGTACTAAATGTAAATAGTCTAGCTGCCTGACCGTGGTACTAATAGGATCAAATAGAACACCAGTAATTTTCTTCAGGTAGCTTTATATACTGTAACCAGACAAGCCTGCCTGTCAGTAGGAAGATAACAGGAACGGATCTAGCTGAACACTGTGAGCAGGACGCACTGCACTAAATGTAAATAGTCTAGAAGATAACAGGAACGGATCTAGCTGAACACTGTGAGCAGGACGCACTGCACTAAATGTAAATAGTCTAGAAGATAACAGGAACGGATCTAGCTGAACACTGTGAGCAGGACGCACTGTACTAAATGTAAATAGTCTAGCTGCCTGACCATGGTACTAATAGGATCAAATAGAACACCAGTAATTTTCTTCAGGTAGCTTTATATACTGTAACCAGACAAGCCTGCCTGTCAGTAGGAAGATAACAGGAACGGATCTAGCTGAACACTGTGAGCAGGACGCACTGTACTAAATGTAAATAGTCTAGCTGCCTGACCATGGTACTAATAGGATCAAATAGAACACCAGTAATTTTCTTCAGGTAGCTTTATATACTGTAACCAGACAAGCCTGCCTGTCAGTAGGAAGATAACAGGAACGGATCTAGCTGAACACTGTGAGTAGGACGCACTGTACTAAATGTAAATAGTCTAGCTGCCTGACCGTGGTACTAATAGGATCAAATAGAACACCAGTAATTTTCTTCAGGTAGCTTTATATACTGTAACCAGACAAACCTGCCTGTCAGTAGGAAGATAACAGGAACGGATCTAGCTGAACACTGTGAGCAGGACGCACTGTACTAAATGTAAATAGTCTAGCTGCCTGACCGTGGTACTAATAGGATCAAACAGAACACCAGTAATTTTCTTCAGGTAGCTTTATATACTGTAACCAGACAAGCCTGCCTGTCAGTAGGAAGATAACAGGAACGGATCTAGCTGAACACTGTGAGCAGGACGCACTGTACTAAATGTAAATAGTCTAGCTGCCTGACCGTGGTACTAATAGGATCAAATAGAACACCAGTAATTTTCTTCAGGTAGCTTTATATACTGTAACCAGACAAGCCTGCCTGTCAGTAGGAAGATAACAGGAACGGATCTAGCTGAACACTGTGAGCAGGACGCACTGCACTAAATGTAAATAGTCTAGAAGATAACAGGAATGGATCTAGCTGAACACTGTGAGCAGGACGCACTGCACTAAATGTAAATAGTCTAGAAGATAACAGGAACGGATCTAGCTGAACACTGTGAGCAGGACGCACTGTACTAAATGTAAATAGTCTAGCTGCCTGACCGTGGTACTAATAGGATCAAATAGAACACCAGTAATTTTCTTCAGGTAGCTTTATATACTGTAACCAGACAAGCCTGCCTGTCAGTAGGAAGATAACAGGAACGGATCTAGCTGAACACTGTGAGCAGGACGCACTGCACTAAATGTAAATAGTCTAGAAGATAACAGGAACAGATCTAGCTGAACACTGTGAGCAGGACGCACTGCACTAAATGTAAATAGTCTAGAAGATAACAGGAACGGATCTAGCTGAACACTGTGAGCAGGACGCACTGTACTAAATGTAAATAGTCTAGCTGCCTGACCGTGGTACTGATAGGATCAAATAGAACACCAGTAATTTTCTTCAGGTAGCTTTATATACTGTAACCAGACAAGCCTGCCTGTCAGTAGGAAGATAACAGGAACGGATCTAGCTGAACACTGTGAGCAGGACGCACTGTACTAAATGTAAATAGTCTAGCTGCCTGACCGTGGTACTAATAGGATCAAATAGAACACCAGTAATTTTCTTCAGGTAGCTTTATATACTGTAACCAGACAAGGCTGCCTGTCAGTAGGAAGATAACAGGAACGGATCTAGCTGAACACTGTGAGCAGGACGCACTGCACTAAATGTAAATAGTCTAGAAGATAACAGGAACGGATCTAGCTGAACACTGTGAGCAGGACGCACTGCACTAAATGTAAATAGTCTAGAAGATAACAGGAACGGATCTAGCTGAACACTGTGAGCAGGACGCACTGTACTAAATGTAAATAGTCTAGCTGCCTGACCGTGGTACTAATAGGATCAAATAGAACACCAGTAATTTTCTTCAGGTAGCTTTATATACTGTAACCAGACAAGCCTGCCTGTCAGTAGGAAGATAACAGGAACGGATCTAGCTGAACACTGTGAGCAGGACGCACTGCACTAAATGTAAATAGTCTAGAAGATAACAGGAACGGATCTAGCTGAACACTGTGAGCAGGACGCACTGCACTAAATGTAAATAGTCTAGAAGATAACAGGAACGGATCTAGCTGAACACTGTGAGCAGGACGCACTGTACTAAATGTAAATAGTCTAGCTGCCTGACCGTGGTACTAATAGGATCAAATAGAACACCAGTAATTTTCTTCAGGTAGCTTTATATACTGTAACCAGACAAGCCTGCCTGTCAGTAGGAAAATAACAGGAACGGATCTAGCTGAACACTGTGAGCAGGACGCACTGCACTAAATGTAAATAGTCTAGAAGATAACAGGAACGGATCTAGCTAAACTGAATACAGTATATATATATATATGCAACACCTGGGATGCATATATATACACAATACACTGTAAGTGCAGCTAACTGACTGACTGTTCTGCCTAATCTATCTAACTCAAATCAAATGACACTGTCTGTCTCTCTCTCTCTCTCAATGAACGCCGGAACACACACTACACAGGGCCGCCGTGCAGGCGGCCTTATATAGTGTGGGGCGTGTACTAAATCCCCTGAGCCATAATTGGCCAAAGCCTCCTTGGCTTTGGCCAATTATGGCTCTCTGTTCAGGCGGCGCTGTGATTGGCCAAGCATGCGGGTCATAGTGCATGCTTGGCCAATCATCAGGAAGCAATGCACTGCGATGCCGCAGTGAATTATGGGCCGTGACGCGCCACACGAATTTGGCGCGAACGGCCCATATCGTTCGCAATTCGGCGAACGGGCGAACAGCCGATGTTCGAGTCGAACATGGGTTCGACTCGAACACGAAGCTCATCCCTAGTGACCGGTCTTATTGAAGGACGCTCCTGCACAGTGGCAAAATTACACATAGAATTACTACACAGATCTGGAAGAATTTCACAGAAGACACCAAGATTCAAGTAATACACATGATGAATGTATTTAGACACTATTTGCTTATCCTGGAGGCTGTTGTGGCATATTTTAATTAAGATAAATTAAAAACTTGAGCGTACTGCTATAATATCCATAGATGTCCAGGTGTTGTTTTTTTAGAGCAGGTTTGAAAATTGAAACAAACCCAACATAGTCCTCTCTCCTTTTGCTGCAAACCAACTATGTTTGTTTTTTATTCTTAAATGAACCTTGTCCTAACCAGGATTTTACTCTGGGTGCTTATAGCACTGGCTAAAGCAGGTCTGCACCCTACCCAAGAAAACTTCTGTGAAAGCCTCTTGGCTTGATTATAATGAAATTCAACCAGTTATGTCACTGTTAATTGTGATACAAATGACATATGTAGCATCTTTCCACCATCTGGCTGGTAATCATATGCTAATGTGTGTAAGAGGCAATATTACACTATGGGAATTAAATACCTTGACTGATAAAGGCATAAAAAATGTACATTTTTAGTGTAAACTATAACATCTTGTACCTTACCATAAATGTAATTTTATTCATTCATGGCCTTGCATTGATAAAAAAAATATAGTCTTTCTTAAAGAAGATATAAGCACTAACTGAGCGACGTTTAGTTTGCTAAAGCCTTGTGTATCATAAACCATTACCACTTTTTTAAATAGAATACTTGTTTTGCTGCTGATCTCCTGCAGACTCTTTGCAGCCACCTTCTGTCTACATGCATGGAGTCAGGTGATGGCTGCATATAATTTCTCAGGGTGAAATTCCTGATGGTAACACCAGTGGACCATGCTTGTAGTCTCTCTCAAAAGCATCTGACTGGGTGACAACACACAATTGAGAGACAGGGACACAGTGGGGGAGATTTACTAAGGCTGGGTTCACACTATCTGCGGTGCGGCTTGCAGTAGGGGTCCGGTGTGTCCCCATTTACCGTTTCAGGTCTGAATTTTTGCCTGAATTTGGACCTGAAATGGAGCCAAAGACGCAGAGGACCCTTCTGCAGTGTGCTCTGTGGCCACCCTATAGATGTGTGAACCAGCTCCATTGAGAGCCGGTCACAGTCTCCTGTCATGCAAATTTGAATGCAGGGAAACCCCCATTGAATGCGCATAAGTGTGAACCCAGCCTAAAAGTGGTGCAGCTGTGCATAGTAATGCCACATACACACGATCGCACATTCCGACAACAAAATCCATGTTTTTTTTCCGACGGATGTTGGCTCAAACTTGTCTTGCATACACACGGTCACACAAATCTTGTCGGAAAGTCCGACGTGAAGAACACGGTGACGTACAACACGTACGACGAAAAATTAAGTTCAATAGCCAGCGCGGCTCTTCTGCTTGATTCCGAGCATGCGTGGCACTTTGTGCGTCGAATTTACGTGAACGGATTTTGTTATCGGAAAATTTGAGATCCAGATCTCAAATTTTGTTTGTCGGAAATTCAGACGGAAAATGTCCGATGCAGCCTACACACGGTCGGAATTTCCGACAACAGGCTCCCATCGAACATTTCCCATCAGAAAATCCGACCATGTGTACGCGGCATAACTGTAAAGGAAATTTGTAAGTTTTGTATATATTTGAATTCTATTTTGTATGTTTGCCTATGTATTGCACACTGCACTCACTGTGCACACGGCACTAATAATGTTTTCATTACATGTTTGCATTCTGTCGAATCCTTATTAGAAATAGCCTGCCTATGTTACGCCCCTTATTACCATGAAAGTACAATTGTAATATTAATGTGATACCTACGTAATCATGTGTATGAAAAACATCAATTGCATCGAATAAACAGATCAGTTATTTTGGAAAGATGCTGAGTGTAGCTTTTGTGTCTGTTCCCTACTGCAGTAGTTATTATTAATTTGGAACCACTAATCAATATGAAGATAGGAGTTGTCTATCTATAAAATTTCCAGAACATAACCAATCATCTTCCAGGTTTTAGGCTCCTTTTTACATTAGGGTGTCTCCAGATTCACTCAATTTCCAGTGCGACTTTGGAGTGCAACTTTGATGTGACATTTGGTGTGACTTTATCTGAATTTACATTCTCTGGACCAATATCACATCAAAAGTCAGACCAAAGAAGTGCAGGAAACTTTTCTGAAGTCGAAGCGACTTCTGTAGTGTCAGTAGGAATGGCTCTCATAGAAAAAAAAATAATTTCACGTGTCCTGCGATTTGGGGTCTTACAAGTCGGATCCCAAGTTGCAGAAGCTTAATTGAACAAGCTGAAGTTAGAAGCTGATTGGTTACTATGCACAGCTGCACAAGATTCTGAGTGCTCCGGGTTTAGTAAATCCCCCTCATAGTGTTGGAAAAGTTGTGCTGATCGGGATAGGTTTAGCATTTAGTGATCGCTGATTAATAATGTCCAGTTTGTTGTGTGCATATGTGGGGAACTGGCTTCTTGAATATTGCTGAAAAAGAGAACACACAAAAGATGAGTACACCCCTCACATTTTTGTAAACATTTTTTTAGATCTTTTCATGTGACAACACTGAACAAATGACACTTTGCTACAATGTAAAGTAGTGAGTGTACAGCTGGTATAACAGTGTAAATTTGCTGTCCCTTCAAAATAACTCAACACACAGCCATTAATGTCTAAACCACTGGCAACAAAAGTGAGTACACCCCTAAGTGAAAATGGCCAAATTAGCCATTTTCCCTCCCTGATGTCAAGTGACTCGTTAGTGTTTCAAGGTCTCATGTGTGAATGGTGTGTTAAATTTAGTGTTATCGCTCTCTCATACTGGTCACTGGAAGTTCAACATGGCACCTCATGCCAAGGAACTATCTGAGGATCTAAAAAAAAGAATTGTTGCTCTACATAAAAATGGCCTAGGCTATAAGAAGATTGTCAAGACCCTGAGAACAGGCCTTGCCATGGTCGACCAAAAAAGTTGAGTGTAAGTGCTCAGCCTCATATCCAGAGATTGTCTTGGGGAAATAGATGTATGAGTGCTGCCAGCATTGCTGCAGAGGTTGAAGGGGTGGGGGGTTAGCCTGTCAGTGCTCATACCATACGCCGCACACTGCATCAGATTGATTTGCATGGCTGTCGTCCCAGAAGTTGATGCACAAGAAAGCCCACAAACAGTTTGCTGAAGACAAGCAGACTAAGGCCATGGATTACTGGAACCATGTCTTGTGATCTGATGAGACCAAGATAAAGTTATTTGGTTCAGATGGTGTCAAGCGTGTGGGGCAGCAACCAGGTGAGGAGTACAAAGACAAGTGTGTCTTGCCTACAGTCAAGCATGGTGGTGGGAGTGTAATGGTCTGAGGCTGCATGAGTGCTGCTGGCACTGGGAGCTACAGTTTATTGAGGGAACCATGAATGCCAACATGTACTGTGACAAACTGAAGCCGAGCATGATCCCCTCCCTTCGGAGACTGGGCCGCAGGGCAGTATTCCAACATGATAAGGAACCCGAACACACCTCCAAGATGACCACTGCCTTGCTAAAGAAGCTGAGGGTAAAGGTGATGGACTGGCCAAGCATGTCTCCAGACCTAAACCCTATTGAGCATCTGTGGGGCATGCTCAAACGGAAGGTGGAGGAGCGCAAGGTCTCCAACATCCACCAACACCGTGATGTCGCCGTGGAGGATTGGAAGAGGACTCCAATGGCAACCTGTGAAGCTCTGGTGAACTCCATGCCCAAGAGGCTTAAGGCAGTGCTAGAAAATAACAGTGGCCACACAAAATATTGACACTTTGAGCCCAATTTGAACATTTTTGTTGCCAGCGGTTTAGACATTAATGGCTGTGTGTTGAGTTATTTTGAGGGGACAGCAAATTTACACTGTTATACAAGCTGTACACTCACTACTTTACATTGTAGAAAAGTGTAATTTCTTCAGTGTTGTCACATGAAAAGATAGAATAAAATATTTTTTAAAAATGTGAGGGGTGTACTTACTTTTGGGAGATACTGTATGTCTGTCTGTCTGTCTGCTAGGAATTACAGTTCTTCTGCAATTATTACAATATTACAATTGTTCATATTAAGTCATTGTATGAAGGTCATTGTTTATAGCTGGTGATCAAACAGTATATGTTATGCCTATCCACTTTGATGACCAAATGCAGAAAAACACAGCAGAAGAATGCCAAAGTCTTCTAAGAGGTGATTGTACCTTGTACATGTCAGTAAGACTTCCAAGTCATAACCTGCTTCCCACCATACCTTTGTGTTGGCAACATTTCTTTAGTTACTTCCTGGCTTCTTGCTTGGGTACAGCTAAGTACACTCTCCTGCATGCATACTTGAGCTTAGGTCAGATGGATTCCTGGAAGTAAATGCGACATGAATCATTTGCCCTTACTCAAGATAGCCATGGCCAGAAATGCTAGGGTGGTGTTTTTCAAAGTGATTTCTCAACAAAATAAAGCATGGAGACATGGATGGATGGAGGAGTTTGCTTTGAATATTAAAATTAATTAAATAGTGTTTTTGGTTTGTGGTGCTAAAATGCAGTGAAGATCCGCTTTAAGCACTGGAGTGTATGCATTAACTGACATTGATGTGCATTTTCAAAAGAGTCATGTTGACTTAGTTGGCAAATTGAAGGTTAACAGCCAAAATGCAGCATTGAGTTTTTTGTTTTTTTTAAACCTATAGCAAAGCAGTGCATTGGAGTGAACAGGTCATATTAAAACCAGACAATCTGTTTAACCTTCTTTTCTATGGGTCCTATTCACATCTAGTTTCCCAGCAATGCGTTTTTTGGAAAGGTGCAGGGACTTTTTTTTCATGCAGCATGGTGCATTTTTGGTTCCATAGATTTCAATAGAATTGCATAAAAAATGCATGCATGCACATGCATTTTTGGTGTTTTCCTGCATGGCAACAGACACTTCCTCCTAGCAACGTCAACACTTTCCAAACGGTTGCAAAATGCATCACAAATGCGCATACAAAAAATGCAAAACATTACAGAAAACATGCTGCAAAAATGCATTAATTGCACATGCATAGATGTGAACCTAGCCTTAGAAAAGGGGTTGTCTGGATGCCTTTCTGAAGACACTTTGATACTGGAATATAAAGGCTGTGTAACTACTTAGCTATATGAGAATTTAAAAAAAATGTCTTTTCTTTTTTCAGTAGCATGGGGGTTAGTGGGAAAGGCAAGGGAGAGGGAGTCAGGATTCTGCAGTACACGATTCCATTGTTATTTTGCCACGGGCTTATAAATATCGAAGGGGAACATATTTTTCTGCAGTGTAGGAGAGAGGAGAAAGCCTGCAGTATTCCTTCTTGAACACTTTCATTTACATACTTAGGTCTAGGCATGTTTTGTAAATTGCTTTCTGTTAAAATACTTCTTTGTTTTTAAATGGCGTTTAATTTGTTTTTGTTTGTTTTTTGCATACAAAACATGTCTTTTTTATTATGTCGTTCTTTGAGTTTGTTTTATAAACTCAGATGTTATGTTTTTGATTCAATATAACAGTCAAAAGAGCTTTTATTTATTTCTGCCTTGGTGAAAAAAGTAAAGCAATCTAGTTTACAGCATATATGTATTAATGTGCTATTAAAACTAAAAACTAAAATCCAAAATGTCATATATTGCATCTTACCAATCATTAGATGTGGTGGCTGCATTTGTTTTCTTTTCTTAGACAATTTCACCCTCTGTTGTCACTTGGTGATCTGGTCAGTAACACCCCTCCTGTATTAGAGTGCCCCACTTTGGATGAAGGAGCCAAGGGGCACCTTTGGACTGCAGCATTGTCAGCCTGGGGTGAGGGGAGTGTTAGATAGACTAGCAGGTTTAGATGCACTAACAAACAGAAGCTGAACTCCAGCTAACACTTTATTAGCAGTTACAACAGTGGCTGGTGAGGCACTGAGTAGTATCAGTGGGTATTTTTAAGTCCTGAAGTTTGCTGCTATTCCACAAGTGTGCACAATTTTAAAGCGTGACATGTTAGGTATCTATTTGCTCAGCGTAACATCATCTTTCATAGTATACAAAAAATCAGGCTAACTTTGGTGGGATTTTTTTTGTATTCATGAAACAGTTTCTTTCCAAAAAAAACGCATTTGAAAAACTTGCTGCGCAAATACCATGTAACATAAAAAGTTGCAATGACCACTATTTTATTCCCTATGGTGTCTGCTAAAAAAGTGTGTATATATATATATATATATAGATATATATATATCTATATATATATATATAAAATGTTTTAGGGTTCTGGGTCATTTTCTAGCAAAAAAAATGATGATTTTTACACGTAGGAAAGAATTGTCACAATTGGCCTGGGTGGCAAGAGGTTAATTACCATAACTAAGTAATATACCAATAATTATTATATATTGTTTTTAAGGTAGTTTACAATATTTTCAAAAACTGTACTCAAGCAGGTGGCTTAACGGACAAATTACTGAAGTTTGAAGTTATACTGTAACTTCAAACTAGTAATTTCACAGTAAATAGATAAATAATACATTATTACGGTATGTTATAACATATAGCATAATAATATATGATTTAGCTTGAATATAACAGTACCTTTTCAGCAGGCAGAAGAGTCTCATTCTCCCTCTTAACTGTGAGAAAAACATGGAATTGTGGGTAAATCTTATATCCATAAACACATGTTTTTTTCCTTATAGTTAGGAAGGCTGGGCTGGAAGGGAGCATTTGGCTTTTAGACACATGCCCACCTTCTATGACACTGCAGAGAGAGAGGAGGGCCTCCACTGAAGCATTTTTATTGGACAGCTGGGACCAATGGTACTTTACCATTGGTCCAGGGCTCCAAGCTGTCCATTGAGCTCAGTGCATCTGACAAGAAGTGAGAGGCACTGTGAGCTCATCCTCTCAGTCTGCTGCAAGCAGAGTGTGCCAGCTTGTATTTAAACTGGCCGCTCTGTATGTAGCTTTTGACAGGCTGCACAAGGAGCCCCCTATCCCTGGAACCATAGGTCCTTTAAGCCCCAAATTTTGACCAGCGGTGGGGTATAACTTTGGCTATCTACCCCTCACATTTGGGGTCGCTGTGACCCCATGTCGCCAAGCCACAACCCTCGAAGCTCTATCTTTTTTTTATGTTCATGGCGGATGAGGCTCTGCCTCACTTGCCTCCCCTGAATGCACATCCCTGCCCTAAATGTTCATAAAGTATACTTATCCAAGCATTCAGCCTGCATGGCTAGGAAAGGACTGGCTACATGTGTGTGCAATCCCTCCTGAACCAGGCCAGGCAACATGCCGTTAACATTGTGAGAGTACACTACAAAGTGGGGGTCGCGGGTTAAGTATCCCCCGTATTTTAAAGCGGCACAATGTGCTAGTATGCATCACATACTAGCACATTATGAAATGCTTAACTTAGAACAAAGCCCTCCAGCAGTGCGCTGTCACTGCTGACAGGGCTTCTATCTTCCCCAGGTTTTCCTTCGAGGTTCGCTGGCTCCAGTCCTATGAATGGCTGAGCTGAGAAGACGTAACTGCTGTGCTTGCATACAGGAGTCGTGGTTTACGGTACAGAGCTCTAAAGGGACAGCACAGGTATGCCGATCTTTTAGAACGCATGTCACCGGCTGCATCCAGAGCAAATATCTCCTAAACACAGCACATTATTATAGGGTTACCTGTAGGTACAAGTTAAAAAGTGGAGTTTACTGCCGCTTTAAGGCACCTTGTCCCCAGTGGTGAGGGGAGCCATCAGATATTTGTCTCCACTCCCTGGTGAATGAGTATAGAATACATAGTATCCTTCTTTACCAAAAAAAAAAATTGAACCATACTGTAAATGAAAACACCAACACTGTGAACAGTCTTTTATTAACCCCTTGGTGCTTTTTCCCATCAGACCTTTAAGAAATTCTGAAAGATGGGAAGCAGAGTTCCTGATGTGACCACTGTGATTGGCTGTTGCAGCAATCAATGACATCACTCAGGGATGTCTGGTTGGTCTGTTTACAAACATCAGCAGGCTGAGGATCTGTCACTTTGTGATGGTACTGCTACTACAAAATGATAAATTGTACTGTGCTCATCACATCAATGCAAAGAGCTCTGCAAATGTTCAAAGCACAATGACTTCTAGCAGCCAACCAGATTTTAGCTTGCTCAAGTCAGATCAGTGAATGATGGATTTATTGTGCTTGTTGTTGGTTACTTGACATTACTATGGCTATTTCTCACACTGGATAAGCATACTAATTTGCTAACATTGCTACAACTGACTAACAGCAAAGCTGCAGATAACATTTCCGTGTTTTCTACAAATGTGTCTTGTACCGTATTTACAATGCTGGGATTTCCAAATATGCCTTAGTGGTAAGCCTTCTGCCCCAGATCACCCTTTCCCGTAAGGCGACTGAGTCCTGAAATGTGTGGGACGTTCATCTTATATGACCGTGAATTCAGTGCTGGAGGCTCCGTGACATTGACGATACTGCAATGACTTCATTCTTACTGCATTTAAACTGCAGGGCAAGCAATGCTTTAACCATGAATGATCTGACATATGTTCATGTCAAATTGGTTTACACATAATTAGTACATGGAAACATATTACTAATAATAAGAATCTGTGCACATGTCGAAAATAAGACACTTTAAAAATCCACAATGTAAATCAGGTCAGTGGTGCTCCATCCTTCTGATCGTACTTGACCATGGCGCAGCATGTGACGCCAGTGATGCGGATAATTCTATATTTGGCAGTTCTATGTCAGAGCAACTCGCACAAACTCACCAGATGTACTTGCTGGATACATGCCACTTGTGCATCTGGGGATGTATTTGGTTGATATTGATTTACTAAGGAGCTCCTGTTTAAACTTTGGGGATGACAAACCTCTTTGCCAACTGTAGACAGCTTGCGTATGTATTTAAATGTTTGTACATCTAGAAGTGTAATTCTCATGGGTGGCTTTTTTCTGTTCTGTTCTGGTCTGTAGTTTTACCATATTTAAAGTGATACTAATCACACACTCTTAAATTTACATTGTCTCTTCTATTTCTGTATGTGGATGATGGCACTGTAATTATTCTAATTAAAAAAAAATTGAAGTACATTTTTTCTAATCAATATACAATCACATGACCCAGCTTTTTTCACCAGTCTGTCTGCAGGGAAACATAATCAGTAAGAGCTTCTAGTCCTCTGCTGCTGGTCAAGTGTTTTAAAAAAAAACAGCCTTTGGAATACAGAGTAAAAATAAATAAATATCAGTAAACTGTTTAAATTGGCACACAGATATAGATTTGAAATCAAACCTTTATTATTTTGTGGAAATATGGTGTGGGTGGATTTCTGACAGTCACAGGCTGTGTCCCCCCTTCTACTCTGTGTCTTAGAATACAAGGGAGGTAAAACCTCCATCAATCTACATGTAATATCCTGCCTCTATTTAGCTGGTTAGTGGGCATAGAGAAGGGAGGGGGGGGAGTGGGATGTCATTTACCACTGTGTATAGGCCCACAAGTGTGACTCTATAGTCACATGGGCTGCTCAGATGTGATAGGGAGTAAATGCTCAGCATAGAAACTCACTGAAAACTGAGCATGTGCAGAGTTGCCACCGATGCTGCAAAATCCCTAACTGAATTGGAGACCAGAAGGTGGAGATAGAAAGCAGCAGGATCAACCAGGTTTTATGCAGAATATAGAAAACAAGTGAGTATGAACAGCATGTAATGCACTATTTTTTTTTTTAATATGTGGGTTTAGTGACACTTTAAACTATGCCATAAAACTATCCCCTATTTTGTAGATGCTATAACTTTTGCGCAAACCAATCAATAAACGATTATTGCAATTTTTACCAAAAATATGTACAAGAATACGCATCGGCCTAAACTGAGGAAAAATTTTTTTTTATATATTTTTTGGGGATATTTATTATAGCAAAAAGTAAAAAATAATGTGTTTTTTTCAAAATTGTCTCTGTTTTTTTGTTTAAAGCGCAAAAAATAAAAACCGTAGAGGTGATCAAATACCACCAAAAGATAGCTCTATTTGTGGGGAAAAAAGGACGTCAATTTTGTTTGGGAGCCACGTCGCACGACCGCGCAATTGTCAGTTAAAGCGACTCAGTGCCGAATCGCAAAAAGTGCTCTGGTCTTTGGCAAGCCAAATGGTCCGGGGCTTAAGTGGTTAAAAGAGAAAAAGGGAGGAAATAAAAGAGGTTCTCTGTTAGGGTTTACATACACTTGTGATATAATTGTGGCAATAATATTAATTCTTCCCCAAAAATAATAGTACAATACCCATACCACCCAACTTTTTGAGATGGGAGCGAGGGACACCTATTAGCAAAAGTATGTAGGCATAGGACACACCTCCTGCCACGCTCCCTTAAAGGAGAATTATAAAAAATAAAAAAAAGATTAGTTAAACCTCAGCAGCTATAGGTCTGACCCAGTAGGGGCAATATTGGTCCTTTTTAATAAGACCACAGCTTCAGACTAGGGTCCCACTCTGTAGCTGCTGGCAGGGAGCAGGCTTTTCTACTCAGGCTGTGGCTGTTTCAAAAGAAAGCAAATTTTAAAGCGGGGTTCCACTCAAATTTTTAACTTAATCTTACCCCCTTCAGTTAATTGCATATATGTTCAAATGCCGCACATTTTTTTTGTTTTATCGCTGTAATTACCTTTATATTGTACTTTATTATGGCACTTCCTGTCTCTCCTCCCATGGGAGTAGGCGTGTTTATTGCCTTTCCCCGGCGCCGCACTGTCTCCTGGGAGCTTAGTGTCAGGCTTCCCAAGATTCAGTGCGGGAACAATGATCATGCTTGTGAACAAGCTGTGAATGAACAGCATTCACCACATCCAGGAAATCAATGCTTGTGGGCTTCACAAGCCCACAAGCAAGATGGAAACAGCCAGCATCACATTTTTTAAGTTATTCTTCAGTACGAAAACAGACAGAGGCAGAAATATTACACCCAAACTATGAGTATTATTTTGGGGTTAGCAAAGTGTCTCAATGACCTAAAAAAAAAAGATTGGTCGCTGGACTCCCGCTTTAAAGCATTGAACACCTTTTGTTTTGATGTACCTGGAATGAATTTAGCTCATTTTAACTGAAGGTTTAGTCGGGCTTTAAATAAGGCGAAACCTATAATGGAAGTCTGACTGCTGAGTGTTATTTTTCTGCCACACATAGCGTTTTTGTTTTTTTTTTAGGTCAAAAAGTTATATTTTGGTCTCATTTGACCAGAGCACCTTCTTCAACATGTTTGCTGTGTCCCCCACATGGCTTCTCGCAAACTGCAAAGGGACTTATGGCTTTTTTTCAACAATGGTTTTCTTCTTGCCACTCTTCCATAAAGGCCAGATTTGTGGAGTGCACGACTAATAGTTGTCCTGTGGATCTCTGCAGCTCCTCCAGAGTTACCATGGGCCTCCTGGGTGCTTCTCTGATTATTGCTTTCCTTGCCCGGCCTGTTAGTTTAGGTGGTTGGCCATTTCTTGGTAGGCTTGCAGTTGTGCCATACTGTTTCTATTTTTCCTATTTTCGGATGATGGATTGAACAGTGCTCTTTGAGATATTTAAAGCTTGGGATATTTTTTTATACCCTAACCCTGCTTTAAACTTCTCTACAACTTTATCCCTGACCTGTCTGATGTGTTCCTTGGCTTTCATGATTCCTGTTCACTAAGATTCTCTAACAAACCTTTGAGGGCTTCACAGACCCACCAGTGTTTATAATGAGATTCAATTACACACAGGTGGACTCTATTTACTAATTAGGTGACTTCGGAAGCCAATTGGTTCCACTAGACTTTAGTTAGGGGTAAAGGGGGCTGAATACAAATGTAGATATGTATTTGTAAAAAATCTTGAAAACCATTTATTTTTTTCCTTCCACTACGTTTTTGGTTATAGCATGACAAAATGTGGGGGTATGAATACTTTTTCAAGGCACTGTAGGTGGATTATCTTTTTTTTTTTTTTTCAGGACAAATTTGGCTTTCTTTTGGTGGTAAATGGTAATGGATAGCTGCTGTGTTTTTCTAATATCAAAGGAAAACTGTCCCAAAATAGTAAAAGAAAAAAAAATCGTTGTAAATGTAGCTGTATATTACTTGCTATTACCATAACTTACAACCAGAGAACAACCCAAAATTCTCCTGCTCCTGATGACCACAGAAATATCACATATGTGTATGTTATTTGTTGTTTGTACCTGTAGTAGGGCTCAGAAACAATAGTGCGCATTTTGCTTTTTTTTAATCCTACCTAAAACACCCTGGCACTGATACTAATTTAAAAAATGTTTTTTTTTTATTCCTACCCAAAATATACTGACCCAGACCTTGAACATTGATCGCAAACACTAACCCTGGTATTGACCTGGACCAAACCTTGATTTAGCTATTTTTTTTGTTTGTTTTTATTTATTTTATTTTTTTACACATTTTTGTTTGTTGACATTTTTCTCCCCTGCAAGGAGAGAAAGATACAATTATTATTATTATTTAAGGTACTTATATAGCGCTGTCAATTTACGCAGCACTTTACATATACATTGTACATTCACATCAGTCCCTGCCCTCAAGGAGTTTACAATCTAATGTCCCTAACTGACATTCATATAGTAGGGACAATTTAGACAGAAGCCAATTAACTTTCCAGCATGTCTTTGGAGTGTGGAAGGAAACCCACGCAGGCACAGGGAGAACATGCAAACTCCATGCAGATGGTGTCGTGGTTGGGATTCGAACCAGCGACCCTTTTACTGCTAGGCGAGAGTACTACCCACTACACCACTGTACAATGTATCTTTCTCTCCATTCAGAGGAGGAAGAAAACACTTGGGTGGGCTGCACGGTGATTGATCACTGTGATAGCCAATCAGAGGCTATCACAATGATCAGGTGACTGGGAACCGGGAGTCCTGGGTCTCGATTGTTAGTACGAGGCCTGGGGCTCTTGGCGCCTTCCCAGCACAAACACTGGTATAAATATATGCAGCATCACTGATAAAGACCCACTTCCGTGAGGCCACATACAGAATATACTTACAGTTGGCGGGACGGGGCTAAAACCCATTTGAGTTTATAGCTTAAATTGGCTAAATACATTCCAGGTGCATCAAAATAAAATGTCAACTGAAATTCAAAGTCTTATCTCTCCTTCACTTGAACCACAAGCATTTAGTTTATTTAAACATGGGAGAAACTGATCTGGGTACTATAACAGAACTCTGTAGTTCCCATCAGTTTTTCCTGCATTTAAATGTACATGCACTTGCATGCGTTTAGATGTGTACAAAGTATCTAATCTGCCCCTTAATGCACACATTTCTGTTTTGTCTAAGTGCAGCTAAACTTAATGCATTTGAACTCAGGTAAATGAACAGTATGCATTATACATTTTAAAATTATTACATGCATTTAGGGCCCATGCACACTAAACAAGCAGCTTACAAAGAGTTAAACTGCAGCAGTTTACCTCTCCGGCTGCTGTCTGTTCTGCCATAGGGGGCGGTGTGGTGCACAATTCAGTGCATCACACAGCTGAATTTTTTTTCTAGAAACTTTATTTGAAGTGCACAAAAGCGATGCTTTTATCATGCCCCTGTACAGCAGTGCGATGTGCTGCACTGCTATTCAATGACGTGATCCTGTACAGTGCACTGTGATAAAATGCAACATGTCTGCATTTTATCACAGCTTTCTGCAGTGCAGCTCCAGGCTGTGGTGCAATTTGAATAGGAAAAACGGAAAACAATTGTTGGGGTTTGACAGTGTGGTAAAATGCCAGTCACGATGCATAGTGTAAATTGGCCTTTATATGCGTTTTAATGTACTATAAATGCATAAAAAGGCATTTAAAGTGGAGTTCCACCCAAAAAATGAAACTTCCGCTTTAAGTACTTGTGACCCCTTGACATGCCACATTTGACATGTCATTTTTTTGGGGGGGGGAGCTGGTACCTACTTTTCACAGGTACCCAGCTCCCACTTACTCCCCTGGCGCCGGAAGGAAGATCACCTCTCCTCCCTCCCTCCATGCAATTTTCTGGGACACGTCATGGGTCCCAGAAGATTGCCGACCATTCACAGCGCGCACTGCGGCTCGTCCAGCTGTGAAGCCACAGCTGGGCGCCCGCACTTGCAATGCTGGTACCGCATAGAGGAGGGAGAGAGGAGCGAGGCTTCGGGCGGGTGCATTGCTGGACCATGGGACAGGTGAGTGTCTGTTTATTATAAGTCAGCAGCTACACTTTTTGTAGCTGCTGATTTTAAATAGGTGAAACTCTGCTTTAACCTCATGCACCTGTGAATGAGGTCTTACAATTTGTTTTCTTTAGAAAGCAATCACAGCCTGATCAGAAAATCCTGCCTACTATCAGCATGCTGCAGAATGGGACCCTTGCTCTTTGCAAGGAAGTAGTGATCTCGTTGCAGTGACACACCCCCTGATGGGTCAGGGCAATAGATCTCCACTCATTGGGTAATGTAAGCTTTGTTAGTTGCAGAGTTATAGGTTTGACCCAGTAGGGGCACTATTGGTTCTCTCTAATAAGACCACCGCTTCAGAAAAGGGTCCCACTCTGTAAATGCTGGCAGGGAGCAGGCTTTTCTACTCAGGCTGTGGCTGTTTCAAAAGAAAGTGAACTTAAAAGCATTGAACACCTTTTGTTTTGATGTACCTGGAATTAATTTAGCTCATTTTAACTGAAGGTTCAGTTGGGCTTTAAATAAGGAGAAGCCTGAAATGGAAGTCTGACTGCTGAGCAGAACTATGCATCAAATAGTGTAAAATGCACTGGGAAGCAGAAAAATCTAAGAGTCAAAGGATGACAGCTTCCACCAGAAGCTTCACATTCTTTTATGTTTTTCTTCTTAATAGAACTCTTTTTTACATTATCTTCCCCATTTAAATTTAGATAACTCCCTTTTTAAAACCCAGGAATGTTTCAAGCCTTTGCAGAGAGTGATGTGAAATGGGTAGTATTCATGCACAGTTGTCCTTTTGTGTGCTCTAATCATTCTTTCACAGTTCAGTGGTTCTGGTGATACAATCACAGTTAATGCTCTCATAAAACATTGATTCACATGATGAGCTAAATTAAAGAGAATCCAAAAAACAACTGCAGCAGCAAATTGCAAGCCAAAAAAATCGGCAAAACATCAACTCACTCGTTTCTTCTTTCGCCTTGGAGAGGAATATTTTAATTTTCCATGTGCTTTACTGTTTTTATCAATCTATAAAAACATATTTTAAATTGTATTCGCCTAGTTGGGGAGACAGTAACAGTTGTCAATTGATGTCCCTGATATTTGGGCACATTCCTGTGTTTTGATGTTTGGTTTCTGGACCAAACTTTGGACCAACATAATGTGATCCTTCCTTTTTATATTAGGTTCATTTTTTAATGCTCTGTTTAGTTTTATGTGGGCTTTTGTGCTACTGGTAATTTAAAAGTAGTTTTACTTATACGCATTTTAATAAAAGACTTCATATTTGAAAGTATAATTGTCCTCGGTCTACTAATATAATGTCACACATGAGTGAGAGAATGCTGTTTAAGCTTGCTAAGCATGCTACTATCTAATTCTACTATCTTCTTTTTACTTACCAATGTAGTGCAAAGACATACCCATGGCTCTATTTTGACATCAAGACTGCCCTAAGCACACCTAATGATTACATCTTATTTACAAGCTTTATTTGTGTCATGTTATTATATGGTAACGCTAGGATATGCTAATGGTGGCAGCATACAGTGTGTGTTGAATGCAGGATTAGTTCTCAACTGTACAGACCATCAAACAAGAGAAAGGAGAGATGGTTTCTCATTTAAAGAACCGTAAAGTGTCTTCTAACTCCTCTCAACATCCTCCTCACCCAGGTCTGGTTTGTGCATAGCCAACCTCCCCTGCACCCGGGCCTTGATCTCTGCCTAGCCAACAAAGGCCATTGTGGACAATCAGTAACACAGTTCTCTATGTAAGGGCTCTGGCAGTATGCATGTTAACACTTGTATGACATACAGGAGTATTCCAAGAGTAGAAAATTGTCTATCCAAGTCATACGCCTGTATGCTATACAAATATTTTCATGGGTACTGGCGTATACCCAAATACAGCCATACACAGCCATTCATTATTATTATTTTCTATTATACAGGATTTATATAGCGCCATCAGTTTGCGCATCACTTAACAAAATGAAGGCAGACATTACAGTTACATTACAATTTGGTACAAGAGGAATCAGAGGGCCCTGCTCATTAGAGCTTACATTCATTTCTATGGGTGGCTGTATGCAGCAACTGGGCTTCCCATGCAGGGGTAAGATGCCAGAATTTATGTTGCACGGGCTCAGGGCACCTGTGTGTAGGAGCCCTTAAAGGTTCCAGAGTACTGGCCTGTCTGCCAGTGCAATGCAGCTAGGTCCTGGTTGTTATCCCTACATAGTTTGTAGATCCTTGTTAGTTGACCATTCGTTGTTGGCTATTAGTTGTTCTATGAATTCATATTTTACCCCCTCGACTTCTGGCAGAACTGGATTACAGTTTGCCCCATCCTTCTATTCATTAGTCCTGTGTGGAGATATAAAACAGGCAACTTGCCCTTTTTGCCCCTTCGATCCAAGCCTTAGTGTGCCTTGTATGGATACAATATTCCTACACGTTAGTGTGATATTAAGACTAGCCAGTTGACTGTAGGAAGTGTGTAGCAGGAAACAGTAGGTTTTGTGATTCTAAAGCCCTGTTCACACCTGTGTGCTTTTGGTGTGGTGCATTAAAAAAAAAAAAAAAAAAAATCCTGCTCACTGCATCTTTAATGCGCTAACATCAAAACGCTTGTTATATTGAGTTCAATATAAACACACCTTAAACACAATGCACCTAGAGCACTCTATACAGAATTTTCATGTGAACACTAGTAAACTGATGATGTGGCATATTTTAGCTACAAAGCATGTCTTTGGTGTTAAGAAATAAATACGACGTCCGACTGAAAAACTATTACTTCGAGCCATTCCATCCCAACACGCACCTCTGCCATTCCAACAGTCTATGGGATTTTTTTCTCTCTTCTACATCCCAGTTTACCACACTGGGGTAAAACCCATGAGTACCTAAGATCAGGTTCCTGAACCATTTGAAGCGACCTACCATTTCCCTGGGTAGAGACAGAGGTATTCTCTATATTTGGAAGGCTGCCTGTACCATGCAACTTGTTCAGTTGCAACCTCTCCCACTGTAAAATATATCCTTTTTTGCAATCCTTTATGTCTTTAAATGCCATATATACCTTTGAGGACCACCACCCTACAAAGATTGTATCCTAACTTTGTCTGCTAAGGACACTACCTGCATTTGTGTTTTCCCCTCTCCCCCTCAAATATGCTACACGATTACAAGAATAATCATATATAGAATATATTGTATACTGTATGTGTCAGTGTGATCGAGGCATTGCTTTGCAAACTCCTTTAGGGACTGTGATGGGTTCTATTTTAAGTTCTGTGAAATTGTGTTGGCACTGTATAAATTAAATGTATGATATACAATTTAGAGGGCTGTCATTGGTGCATATCAGTGTAGTCATTTAGACACTCCTTGCTTTCTACAGCTTAGCCTGGCCTTACAGTACGTTGTTTTTATGAACAGCAATCGTATACTGTATAGGTTAAAATGTGCTATGTACAATGACAAAAGTCTTTAGTGTTCATAACAATAAAGGTTTAAATTTAAATTCTTTTTATGACCTCTATCGGGGTTGGACCTACATTTCAAGAGATCCAAACAAGGCAGATGTTTACTAACTCAGATTATGCTCATTCTGAGCCAGCTTCACAAATGTCCAAATGTGCAACTCAAGAAATATGACAATAATTAGATTTTAAAAAAATGGTAATGCTCTTTACTACGCTGCATTGTTTTTTTTTTTGTTTTTTTTTGCTGAGTAACTTTTTTAAGGGTCTCCTTTCCTATCTTTGTTACAGCTGTTCTATTCCTAACAGATCATTTGACATTAATAGCAGTTTCTATGACAATAACGGATGAACATCTGACTTTATTTATAGGAAACAACGATAAAATGCAAGGCTAGCAAAAAAAAAAAAAAAGAAAAAAAGCAGGATGTGCAGTAGATGGCAATGTGTGACGTGTGGGGTTTTGCCTTCAATATTAGAATGTTGTTTTTAATTCTTGTTTTTGGATATAGGTGTAATAACCCCTCGGTATAGGCTGCAGTACTGCGTCATACAGCCTACCTACAAATGTATTCCGTGTAATGCCCTGCTTGTATCATACTCATGCAAATGCATCTGGATTTGTGTCAGTAATTTGTTATTGTCAGACAAATGAAAGCGGATTGACTAGTCTAGGGTTTAAGTCACACTGAGCATTGCTGTTGTCTTATTCAGTATAGGCAATGTGCTGTGTTTCTTTTTACAGTGCTGCATATCTCCGACCTCCAGCTTTTATGCGTGCATCCTATTTTTGGTGTCTTGGTTAAAGGTTACAGGAATGACATGCAGTGATTTAAACCATGTTCTCTTACATTAAAAGCAGTGACATTAGAAGAGAGACACAGCACACTACAGAACTTCTAAATTTTCTGCATTGCAGAAGTTAACTCTTTGCTATGCTGGTAGTAGACGACAGAGCTGACGTGCCCTCCTAAAATAACATACTGACAACTCACACTTGTCAATTCTAATGACCTATTTCTGAGTAATAATTGCATACTTAAATAATTAAAGGGGTGTTCCCAATTGCTGAAAGCATATACTGCTGTGTATTGAGTAGTAATATGGAGATCGGTTTGCCTACGCAACCCCACCACCACCAGGCATTATCCACCCCTTCACAATGGGATTTATAGGAGCTTTAATATGTTGGCTTGAAAAGCAATAGAAGATAAAGAATTGCAGAAGCTGCTTTTTTGACCCTGGGGTGCTTTCCCTTCACCTGCGCCACTTAAAACTGTTATTCTGATTGCAACACTGATCAGTAAAACCCATTCCATGGCCCTGCAAATTCTTGCATGAGGTGCAGTGTCACCATTTCTCTTTATTTAAAGTGTATTTTCACTTTTGCAGCCAAATATTTATTTATTTTATTTATTACAGGTACTTATGCAAGATGTGTCTACTAAATAACGAGACTGATTAAATAACCCACCTTTATTTATATGTATTGCAAATTTAATGCTTGTCCCTTTCAGTATATTCCCCATTTGCACTAATACATTGCTGCAGTTTTCCACTGGTCGAAGGCATAGAGAAAATCAATTTCTGTCAGCTGTTTCAACACATCCGCCATTTTCTTCTTTACAGCATCAGCTGACTCAAAACATGTTCCTTTAAGCACTAACTTTTGGTAATTCATTCTCGCGTCCCTCGCTGAATCTTTTGTGCCACTTAAACACATGCGCACGAGACAGGCCATCATTCCCATAAGCTGTAGTAAGCATTTGAAACCTTTCTGTTGGTGTTTTATGCAATTTTACTAAAAATTTCAAATTGACACGTTCAACTTTTAAACTTAGCATTTTTCGGCACACTACAGAAAACACAACCAAACTAAATGGCGACTCACAATCAACTAAACGTCATAGAGTGTTGCTGCTTGTCATGCAGGTTCAAACATGTTCAAGGTCACCACGCATGCAGTTATAACCGGTTCTGACTGCTTTGTTTTCTAGGTGGGATCACAGTCTCGTTATTTAATAGACACACCTTGTAAAGCACCCTCAATTTACACATATATATTGTGCATTCACATCAGTCCCTGCCCTCAAGGAGCTTACAATCTAAGGTCTCTAACTCGAATTGATACATACATATACTAGGGCCAATTTAGGCAGTTGTCTTTGGAGTGTGGGAGGAAACTGGAGTACCCGGAGGAAACCCACTCAGGCACAGGGAGAACAAGCAAACTCCAGGCAGGTAGTACCCTAGGGGATAACCCCTACTTTATATTCCTTAGCAAGCTGTATTCTGTAGTACTGCTTCTATAAGCTGGGAAGAAAGGAGGGGGGGCTTAGTCGGGCACTCTTGATGGGAGCCTGTGACAGCCTCTTAGTTCTATTAACCCCTGCGGCCCCAAAAGATTATGGTGCGTCAGATGTGAATAGATGGATGGCGTAGTTTTGACCTACTTTTTTGGCTGCACTTAGGTTTTAAAGATCTAGAAGCTGGGCTTCCTCATTGTATGTTAATGAGGGAAACTCAGTGTGTCCCTTTGTCCCTGGGGACAGATTGAGTTTTAGCTTGTAGTCTGCCCAAGTCACCATAAGGATACGATTTATTTTTAATTTTTTGTTTAGGTATGCTGTTTAGGGAGCACGTAAGTAACAAATATATGTTTTCCCAAATTTGACTATATGGTAACTGTAGGTGGGTCCCAACTTTATTGCAGACAACTGTCTCTGATGGCTCTAGTAATTTTCAGCAATGGATGCATTGTTTTTTAAAAAACTGCTAAGCAAAACTCATGTGTGATGAGGGATTCATGAAGGAACCCTTGCCTTAAAGTGGTATTCAACCCAAAACCAAAAATGTAATATATTGCAGCTTACCAGTCATTAGATGTGGGGGCTGCATTCGTTTTCGTTTCTTAGGCTTTTTCTCTCTGTTTTCATCTGGTGCTCTGGCCAGTAAAACATCCTTGTATTAGGGTGCCTACACTCTGTTTGAAGGAGCACCTTCAATGCTGGACAGCAGCATTGTCAGTTTAGAGGGAGGGGAGTGTTAGATGGACTAGCAGATTTAAATACACTAACAAATTGAAGTCAAACTCTAGCTAATACACTTTATAAGCAGTTACAGCAAACATTTTATTTTCTTTTGGGATAAAGGTTTTACATAAAAGCTTTACATAAAAGCTGATCATTGCAAACAACCCTGTTCATGTTAATGGTTTGTCTCTTCCCTGTAACTGATACATTCTTACATTAAGAACAGAAAGTACAGATAAATGGTTGATAAAAAAAAACTAATTCATTATGTGAACAAGCTTTTAAAAATACTAACAACTGTGTTTGTGTTTATTAGAGGGTTTATGTTGGCTTAATCATTACTGCCCAAACAAATAAAACTCCTACTGGACATGTGTTATTTGACGAACTGTGCCATCATTGAGGAGTTGGTTTTGGAGCCTGGCGGTATTAGTGGCAGAGGGGAAGCGGATCATAGACCACTGGGAGAAACGGCAGAATAGAAGCTCATCAAAATAATAGTGTGGGGAAAACGTCTGCTGGGGATGGGGATCAAGTGGAGGAGTGACTAGTGCTGATAGGGGCTTGCGTTAACGGAGATTTGGGTAGTGCTGCAATTGATTTGAATTGAGGGAATATAGCGATATCCCCGTAAGAGTTGCTGTATGTTGTAGTCCATCTGTCACCCTGCCCAGCCAGACACACAGTTCTCATTCACCCTCAGGCAGAAAACCAGTCCTTGAACATTGTTTGTATTTTTGATAAGCACATGAGATGCCTAACTGATTGCAGAAAATTACATGGGACCAACTATATACACCTCCGGTATATACAACACCAGTCTTCACTCCAGCACATCACTTACTTGCAGACTTCCCGGACCAGCTAGCACTTATTTGTAGGCTGGACACTGACTCAGCCAGGCCTAAGGTGAATGCCCTTTGCAGGCAGGGACTGCTGGGCCCCTTTAGTGTAGCAAAAATTGTAGATAGTCCCAGTGCTAGCTGTCCACGTGGCTACTGAGCCCAGTACCACATCTTTACGCCCTGCCAGCCCTCATGGCTGCAGCTGTCTGTCTCCACTGCCCGTGGCATCCCAGTCCACTCATCTGGCTCTGCACCCATCTCAGACAGCACTCTCCCAGTCCTCTCAGGCGTGCCTCCCTAGTCCTCTCCCGACTGTGTGTCTCTCACCAGCCCTCTTGGCTACAACCTGTTGTTCCTCTCCTGGAGACTTTTCCTGGCAGTGCTCTCCCACTCCTCTTGCTCCTGTGCCACCTGTCCAGGACCCCCCTGTGTGTCATGAGAAGGGTCCTGTCCGAACCCAAGCCCAAGGTCACCCCCCCAGACTGGGGAGTTCCCTCAAAGGCCAGGACAGCCTAGCACTCCATTTCCAGCTTCCTTCTGAACAACTCCTCCCCAGCTGGGTTGACCCCAGGTAAGAGGCCTGTCCCTTGCCAATCCTAATTGGGGATTAGTCCGGGCTCCTTAGAACACCCCAGACATCGCCACCTTCCCTCTCCTCCTTTCCATTCTGGAAAGAAATGGGAGGTCTTGGTGATGCTAGCCTGTGAGTCACCCAGCTCTGCTCTGAGTCACTCCCAACCCAGATTAAAAGATACCCAGGCTCGGTTGCCAGCCAAGCCTGGAAATTTACCTACTCTCACAAAAAAAACATACACTTCCCTTCTAGCACACTAGAGGGTGCTACAGGAGGATTTGGTTGAATCATCATCTTTTGTTGAGACCCTAACCTGTATATCATGTGCCCACGTAGTTCACTGTGAAAACCTTATCCTATGTAGGATTTGCTGATTTTAGGGCTAGAAATGTTTCTAAAGATTGTTTGATTGGCATGAATGCATTTGTTTTTAAGCAGTTTGTCCATTATTTAAGACACGAGTGGACATATTTAAATTGTAATACTGAATTTGACCTGGGCTTCTTCTTGGACACTTTTAGGGAAAATATAGTGTACTTTGTGAGTACCATTCCACATTAAAAATGTGAAAATCACATCTAAAGCAATTTTGATTAGATTTTTGCATTTCAAAGCATTTAATAAGTTGCCAGTTTATTTGTTGGTGTCGTGAGGTACAGAATTCAAAGGTTTTTGGGAAAATGTCATCTGATAAGCATAAGCGCAGTCAACATGGTCAACTGACCAAAAGAGACAAAAGGACATGCGCAGGATTATGACCAGGATATTTGCATGAAGAGTGGTGTCAGATTCCATTATCCACCATCCAAGACTTCTATTTGTCAATTCCCAAGAGAATTCAGGCCATCTTGGATGCCAAAGGTGGTTTAACTTCATAATAGATAACTATTTAGTTCTTTTACTTGTTTCCATAATTTTGTCCAACCCCCGTATAGAGAGATGTATAGATTAAGCACTAGAAGGAGCTCTGCATTTGACATTGCCTTGTTCAGTCTCTCTGCTTAAAGTGTATGTATAGCCAGAACCTTAGATTCCAGTAGAGTAGGGAAAGGTGAAAAGTCCAGTATGTTTTTTTTTTATACTGTTTGTGCCTGATTGGGGAGGATTCCTCTACTATTTATCCCAGAGACACAAAAGAGTAGTGTGAGTAGGCCTCTAAAACTGAGTGGAAGTCCCCTCTTAGTTTTCACTAGAACAGATATCATCATTGGAAGATGTCCTATTGGTTCCAGTTCTACTGAACAGTTTTCCATTTTCCATCACCTTCTGTCTCAGTGACAATGTTTACCAGGACAAATAGAGATGGTGAATATTTCCAGTGTGGGCGCAGACGGCAATAACAACCTGAGATTTCAATTTCTTTTTTGTTTAATGCTTTGCTATTCATATACTGTAAAAACTCTCTTGATAAAAGATTTTTGCCAGACATTATTTTAAATGATCAGCAAATATGGCTGCCTCTTTATGCATATATAATTACAAATATCATGCAACAAATACTGCTGGTGTACTTTAAAGGCATGCTATTTATATAAATATCCTGAGCAGTCTGGAACGTAATGGGTTCTATGGCCTAACCTACAGAGATTAGAGCTTGTTATCTACATGCATTGCACATACCTTTCAGCACTATGTGATTCAGCCTTACTCTGCTCTCCAGGGAATGAGATTTTGAGCATATAGTTAAGTCTGAGAAACATTCAGATTGGCCTAGGAGTGATTCCCCAGATAATGCAGAGAGAAAGCAGAAGCTGGATAGCTTACAGACAAGGAATAATTTTATACCTGTATAGTAGATATTTCATAGCCTAAAATTAAATGGGAATAATAATTCATACAATGGCCAAAAATGTTTGTTTAGTTTAGGATAGAGTGGAGACGGGTTAGAATCTCTGTCAGGTTTTCATTGTCATCTCTGTCCCCAATAGAGAGGGTAGGAGAAGGTCATGAATCGAAGATAAGACTGGACAGCCGCACACCTTTATTGAAGACGGTTTAAAAATTCTTCTGGTACAAATATATCCGAGGCAAAGGATCAATGAAAAGCTAACATTTCACACCACTATGGGGTGCTTAGTCATTGCTGTTGGAAGATGGAATGACCATCCATATGTATGGGGATGAGAAAAAGGTCAATCAAACAGGAAATCCTTCGGATAGGCAACCCACTTGGATACGTCAGTTCAAATTCCTGGACACATACGGAACACCTGGAGTCTTTCAGGTGCATGGGATATCTTAATCAATGAAGCTAAACACGACATCCCAAAATAACCTGATAAACATACCTGATGTATCGTGCAATATAAAAATGCATGATGAACAAACATAATATGTATTTAAAATTTGAAACAAATGAATCAGTGAACAAAAGATGAAGAAAGTGAAAAAAATAATGAAAACTAAAATAAATGAATAATGAAAGAATTGAACGAATGAAAAAGTAAAGAACTGGAAAACCAAGTACCATTGTGCATATATACATATACAAATGCATATTAAAAACATCTGTTTATGGAAATAAAATGAAACACATGAATATTTTTGAAAGATGTATGTGTCTATATCCATGCATTATATGTAAATTTATATTTAAATTTAAATTTAACCCCTGTCGTGCTAATTGGGCACTAATGGCGTAGACAATTATTTAAAAATATCTATTGGGGAACTTATACATATGTAAGAATCCCAAAAAATCATCATAATTATACCATAGAAATCTGGCAAACCAACTAATCGGAATACGGGACATTAAAAATTGGCTCATATTCCATTCTCTGCATGTATGCCTGTGTATCGATTATAATTACAGGTAATTATTTAAAGATATTCATTTAAAGAGCTATGTGCATACAATAACATTAAAAACAAACAAAAATAAAAGTACTAGAGATTAGCTCATATTTTATCCCCCAAATGTGTACATGCATGTATATTGATTGATTTAGTTGTCACATCTATTCATAAAAATGTGATACATCCCAGTCGAAATTTAAGCCTATAGGTTTTCTGGTATTCAGATGGAATATCCATAAAACTTCTCATTTACATAGTAATCTAAATTTGTCTCCCCCTCTTAATGGCATGGTCAGACTGGAAGTATCTTTATGATGGTATTCACTCCAATGTCTGGCTATATTTGTGGAGTGATTTTTCTCAATGTCATATAGATGGTCATGGAGGCGGTCCCCCAAACTATGTGTCGTACGGCCTACATATTGTATAGAACAGGATGTACATGTAATAACATAAACTAAAAAACGTGTATTGCAATTTATCAGAGATTACATTTTGAAAGATTTGCCTGTACTAACCGAGAGTGTCTCCTTGCCTCTCTTCATGAATAAACAATAAGAACAACTCTTGACACCACAGGCAAAAGTGCCCTTGAACTGTAACCAATCTGCAGGTAGGAGAGGGTCAAGTGACGCGAGAGAAGCAAAGCTCAATGATTCATAGGGGGTTTTTTACAAAAGGCAAATCCATTTTGCACTACAAGTGCACTGAAAGTGCACTTGGTAGTGCAGTCGCTGTAGATCTGAGGGGGACATGCAAGGAAAATAAAAAACAGCATTTTAGCTTGCACATGATTGGATAATAAAATCAGCAGAGCTTCCCCTCATTTTAGATTTTTCCCTCAGATCTACAGCGACTGCACTTCCAAGTGCACTTTCAGTGCAATTTCAAGTGCACCTGCAGTGCACTTGTAGTGCACAGTGGATTTGACTTTCGTAAATAACCCCCAATGTCTGTTTGACATACTCAAAAATGTATGAGCATGCTGGTGGATAATGACAAAAGCCTGAAACTGCCTATCAACTACCATGCAGGAAAAATAGAAATGTATATTAATTAGGGATATAGAAGAAAAAGCTGTGTTCTAGAGAATGTAGAAATTTGTATATTTTAAGTGCGTGTGTTATCTGTTGTATCTGACGTTTGACAGTTCTATAGGCCAGCCCTCTGAGCGCCGTGTTTGATAAGCTCAAGAACCTTTTCCATAGAATTTTCTTGACCTGAGTTTTACAAGGTAGGTCGCCAGGTCTTTCCTCAACCCCCACTATTTGCACATGCCTGGAACTGGCATGCAGAATGTGTTAACAAATGTGCATAGCCAATTTGTACACACATTCTTGGACCAATTTAGAGAATCGCCAAGTAAGCTACCAGCATGTCTTCGGAGTGTTATGGAAAGTCATAAGTACCGGGCGGAAACACAAACATGTGGAGAACATGCAAATTTCCAGCGGATAGTGTCCTGGCTAAGATTCTAACCAAGGACCTCAGTGCTGTAAGTCATAAGTGTGTAAACCAAGTCACTGTGCTGCCCATTTTTTAAGCAGCAAGAGGTAATTTAATTAATTTATAGTAAACTAGAATATTCATTTAAAAATGTTTCTGTTACAACTAAAAAACATAATGTTATGACTTTTCTGTACTAACAGGAGTCATCCCTGGCCTGCCAATTATTATTCCCTGGTATGCCAGTCACATTGGACCTGTTTTACATAATATGCAGGGTAGTGTGCTACATTAAGGCAACTCTGTCACCTAAAACAAATTGGCCCAAAAGAAGAAACTAAATAGTTACTTCTCCTACTGCCTACACTGTCAGTTGATGCCCAATGCAGATAAATTGTCCCTGAAGTCTCTCCAGAAACCAACATATGCGGGGAGTGCAAATGCACTCTGTGGTTCCTCTCACCGACTCCAACTTCATTACTATGTTGGACTCTTACATACTGGCAGCTGGGGGGGGCTAGAGTGGTAAAACAGGTGGATAATCCACAATTTTAGTGCCCCGTAGCCTGCCACCAGAATTACAGTCTGACCGGGCTTTTCATGCCAAAGCAGATTTTAACTCGGGTTACAGAGTTTGGCAGCTGGCCCCACCGGTGAAACTCATCCATTGTGATCAATAGGACCTCTGCAGTTGTGACATGGTCCCATAATTGCCATTCAGCAATTCAAAAAAGTAAAAAAAAAACAGGCATCAGGAGATGTCAGTAGCGCTTTCTGAACATCTGCCAGCCAATTCTATAACGCCCTCTGAAAAGCAATTCACTGTCTGAGAGAGCCCTTTGGGTGTAATGAACTTAGATGGGCAACAATATGCCTTGATAAGCAGACCTCAGTTAGCTGAATAGGATAATCAATTAAGTGTCAGGGGTCACAAGAGGTTACAATGAGACTTGGGGGTATTTAGACCCTTCTGACAGAGGATATGTCACTTTTTGAAATACCTAATTCATTAATCAGTTTGAAGGGGGTTTACGTTATCCAATATACCTTATCTGGCAAATAGAATTATTTTTTGAGCTGCTTTTTTCAAAGAGATCAGTTGGCATGACTTACGGCTGACCTAGTACTGGGATGATGTGAATTAAGATTTAAAACAGTGAAATCTATACAGCCAAAGACCCTGCTCTGAATTTTACAGATGAATAAATCAGGTATATAATTAGGTTGTATTCTCAGTGAACTGTAGAGCAGGTCCTCTCCATGCTTTTCATTAATTTTATGTTCATGTCTCTTAGCTCAGAGACATCTTTTTTCTGTGGTGTCCGAGGCAATTAGCTGATTTAAGAACATCTCCAGGAAGACTCAAGCCCCCTCGACTTACAGTTTCTGCTATTAACAGAGCTGGGTGTATTTCTCAAATGCCTATAAGCACAAATATCTTCAGTTTCCTTAACCACCCAACAAAAAACTACAGCACAAACCATACACTTTATGTGAATCATGTTCAAAAAACCACAACCAGAAATAAAAGAAAGTTAAAGATGTTAAAGCCATGCAATAACCAATGACCAAAACTAACAAAATGCCAAATTAATAAAATGCCACCTACTCTTGCATTCCTTTTAACCACTTGCTGCCCAGGCTAATTTTGACACTTCTCACATACATGCTACTTAGAACCCCCAAACATTTTAGATTTTCTGAAAGCAGAGGCCCTGGAGAATAAAATGGTCGCATAATATTTGCGCAGCCATTTATCAAAAGCTACTTTTAAGGAAAAAAATATGCTTAAAGGCATTTTAGTTTTCACAAATGCAATATAATACCCTTTTTTTGTAAAATATTAAATATGATGTTGCCCTGAGTAAATAGATACCAGACACATCAAGATTTAAAATGTCACACGCCCGTGAAATGGTGACAAACTACGCTACCTAAAAATCTCCATAGGTGACACTTTAAAAGCCTTTACAAGTTATCGGTTAGAGTTAAGCCTCGTACACACGATCAGATTTTCCACAGATAAAGCGTCGGACTTTTGTCCGAAGGGCGTGTGCCTGGATTCTGTCTTGCATACCAAACGGTACACAATTTTTGGCCAACAAACACGAACGTAGTGACGTACTAGACGTACTTACGAGCCGATAAAGAGGAAGTTCAATTGTCAGGTGCCACCCTTTGGGCTCCTTCTGCTAATTTTGTGTTAGTAGGAGTTTGGTGAGTGTTGATTTGCGCTTTTCATTTTGCACTTTTCATTTCGCGCTTTTCATTTCGTGCTCTTCAGTTGGTTACTGAACGGCCGTTTGTCAACCAGACGTTGCGGAATCGGAGGAGATATCATGTCGTGTTATTTATTATTGGCCTTGGAGTTATTGCTTTGACCCAAGTCCAGTCCAGGAACAGGAGGAGGAGGATTTCTTGGACCAAAAATTGATTGCTTTATTAATTGTGACCAATTATGTCATATGCCTTTACTGCGGGAGCTCCAGGAGAATAATCCGGATAATTTTTGGAATTATCTCCGGATGGCGGACCCCTGCTTTCACCAACTCTTGGCATTGTTGACCCCCTATATTAAGAAGCAGGACACATGCATGAGGCTTTTATTTTATTTTTTGGTTGAATCATGATTTAATTTGTTATATTTTCTATATTTTTGGATGTGTAGAATGCACTTTTTGGTTAAGTTCTATTGGCGGATAGCATGTCTAATTGTATTTGTTTTCTTTTTTTAATGCACAATAAAAAAATTGTGGAGAATAATACTTGGCTATGTGTTTTACTTCAAATGACAGTTTGGGAGTAGACAGTTAGATTTAAAAAAATAGTTGTATCTTTGATCTTAAAAACTATGAGATAATGGTGTTGTGATAACTTGCCCAAAAAAAACAAAAAAACAAGCATAATAATAATATTCTTAACATCACTAGAAAATAAAAGCCTATTAAAATATGTTTGGCATCAGTATCACCAGCAAAGCAGCTTCATTATTCCATTAAAGAAGAAAATGTGCGCTGCATTTTGAAATTTCATAATTTGTCACATCACGAATGTTAATTCTCCATTACAAATGCTAGTGTACAAGACCGACCGCTTCTGGCTCGTCCTTGCTTCCGAGCATGCACGTTTGTACTTTGGACTTTTGTCTGACGGACGTGTGTACACATGATCGGAAAATCCGACAACAGACATTTGACCACGGCAAATTTTAAAGCCTGTCATCCAACATTTGACCGTGGTAAAACCGACAAACAATTGTCCGATGGAGCGCACAAACGTTCGGATTTTCCGCCAACAGCCTGTCATCACACAATTCCCATTGGAAAATCCGATCATGTGTACGAGGCTTAAGATGTGATCTAGCATGCTAGAAATATTGCTCTCACTCTGACGGTAGTGGTGCTACCTCACATATGGGGTGCAATCCCTGTTTACATATGCGGTTCAGTTTGAGCACAGGGGGGCTGGAGCACTTTTTTAAAATGCATTTTATTTACTTTTTTTTTTTTTTTTACACTTTCTCTTTCATTTTTTTTCAACTATTTCTATTACAAGGGATGAACAACATCCTTTGTAATATCTGGGCAGTGACAGGTCTTCTTTATTGAGAGATCTGGGATCTATTAGACCCCTGACCTCTCCTCATCCCACCAAGGCAGCTGTTCAAATGCAGATCAGTTTGATCGGCTTCCTCTCTGGTCAGTAGGGCTTGGTTCACACTGGGGCAACCTGTCAGGCGACTTAGTCCCCTGACAAACCACAGACTTGGGGGGCACACCCTAAAAATGCATGTACATTCAAGATGGTGCCGCTATAAGACCGCAAACAGAACAAACTAGATTATAGCACACACATACAAAAATGACATTTAAGTCCCCTGGCAAGTCGTGCCCCATTCAGTTCAATGGAACCGTTCTAATCAGAGCGACTCTAGTCGCTCTGAGTTAGAAAGAAGTTCATTCACTACTTGGGGGCGACTTCAGAGTGACTTGCATTGACTTCTATTAAAGAAGTCGTTTGCAAGCAGCGATGAAGTCGCTTTGTGTGGTGCCGCTTCAAAGTTGGGCGACTTTACAGCTGCGCTAGTGTGAACCGAGACTAAGGGCCAATAAATAAAAAAACAACTGTATGTGACGTAATACATGTTGCTGTTGGCTTCATTTGTCACAGAGGAAAGGGAGGAACGCATGTTCCTCCTCCTCCAATTTTTCTCAGCTTACACTACCATTCGCAGCTGTCCTGAGCACTCCAATAGGAAAGGAGGGCCCGGGAACAGCAGCAGCAGGAGGAGGGCCTACTTCCGCACCCTGTAAATGTGATCAGGCTGTTGTATAGTCACTTGGATCACTTGTACATGAAAGAGGTTCACTGATATCCTTATATATGTCCTAGGAGCTGGGAGTGGTTAATATAAAACTAGCAAAGGCTCTCCCTTCTTTTGAATATGATAGAATTCAAATTTTTAGTCTGTCATGTGAGAAGAAGTATATGGGACTGGGCTAAGAGCTAAGGCAAAATGAAGATTTGAAGGCTGAATTCAAGGTACAAAAGCTGTCATTTAAATATACTCCTCAATATCACAAAAATATATATGCCTTTACATACACAGGTATTGTTAAAGTAGCAGTGACATCATCACTGTGCCCTACATAGCCTTTGCGGAGTGCAGAACCTCGGGACCCAGCATGTCCTTGCGCTTTAGGCTGCCTGCTGAAAATTACAAGGGGGTGGATATAAGACCAATCACCCTGCACAAGGAGAGAGTACAGCAGTGACTGGTCTTTATTACACAAAAACCCAACACTGAGTTAAGTTTTACGTTGCAACACTAAATAAATCTGGATTACACAAAGCATACCAAGATTTAAGTAAAAATACACATGACTCTTGTATTTGGACAATATTTGCTTAAATTATAGCATTATAGTCCTTTAGCAAACAGCTTTGACCTGACAATAGGCAAAAAATTAGAATACATGGGCTACAAAGGGGAAATCATTACAAAAAAGAGGCTACAAATGGGCAATCATTACAATAACTGAGCTACAATTGGGCAACAGTTAAAATACACAGGCAATAACTGAGGGATCTTTGCAATGTGCGGCAGCAAATTATCAAGTTTTACGATACAGAGGCAATAAATGGGCAATCATTATCAATACTCATGCAACAAATGGGAAGTCATTCCAATACAATAGAAAGCTAATGATTATCATTTCAGGCCAGTCAGCTTCCTTTCCCTTTACTCCAGGCCTCCAGTCAAGCAGCTAGTGGTAGTCTTTGATCATTACCTGGCCAGTGGCCACTGAGGGCTTGTGTGCTCTGGTGCTTGGCTGATGGTAATAGTTACAATAATGTCACTGCTCTTATAAACCTAACTACTGGTGGCCCAGAGACCTTCCACTCTAACTGATTTGCTGCATTTTCTGGGTTAAGGCTGTAGACCAGTGGTCTCCAAACTGAGGCCCAAGGGCCAGATGTGGCCCTTTGCTTGCCTTTGTTTGGCCCTTGAGGCACTATTCCTTTTATTGACACCAATGATGAGGCACCATTCCTTTCACTGACACCAACAGTGGGGCATTATTCCTCCCACTGACACCGATGATGGGGCACTATTCCTCCCACTGATACCAACAATACAGCATAATTTCTTCCACTGACACCAAAAATGGGCCATCATTCCTCCCACTGACATTAACGATGGTTCACTATTCTTGCCACTAATATCAATTAGACGTTTGCATTCGTTATCGTCAGAATGCATTTTCGTCCGAATTTTGGGAATTTTTATGTTCGTTTTAACAAAATGATAACGAATATGCAGAATCCGAAATCCGAAAGATCCAAAATAAAAAAATGCTTTATTTTCGTATCCATTTTATTTTCGTATCGTTGCGACAACCAACTTACTTTCACTTACGATTGTTAGCAGAGAGAGACACACTGAATCATGGTTAAGTCCAGCCGTCGTAACACAACAATTTTTTTTTTTTAAATGTAATTTCTTTTTTTTTGTTTCAATAACAAAAAATTAAAAACCCAGCGGTGATCTAATACCACCAAAAAATATGCTCTATATGTGGCGGTAAAAGGGCGTAAATATCATTTGGGTACTACATAGCAGGAGCGTGCAATTGTCAGTTAAAGCTGCAGCACGCTAAATAGCAAAATATGGCCTGGTCAGGAAGGGGACGTAACCTACAGGTGGTCAAGTGGAACTTAAAAGCACTTACTGCTTATCAGTTTAGTGATAAGAACAAATAACATAACGATCGTGGTGATAATATGTAACATGTGCAAACTATGCTTTCATGTGTAGGCTAGGCACACCTATGCAAATTAGGTTCTTCACAGGAGGGAGGATGATTTTAAAATAATTTTTTCCTTTTAAAAAAAAAATCAATTAACTTTACTGACATCACATGTGATAGCAATAATATATGTTTATGTGTGTGTAGTGGTGGGGGGGACGACTTGTTTTTGGGCATCATATGGGATTTTTAAAATGTAAAAAGTTAAAATAATCAGACACGTTACTTACCGTTTTATGTCGCTGAATTTTTAACGACAGGCCGATAGGTCATGCTAATGGCGCTGCATCTCCTTAACTTTCCGGGAGATCTCCTCCCATTTCTCCCGCTTCCACTCCGGAGTGGTCCTCCTGGAGCGGGTGCCACACAGCTGCATCCAACAAGGAAGCATTTCCCTTACAAGGACCTGGGACTCAATGTGAGTCCACGGAAGGTTAAGCTTCCTGCTGGTTGCAGCTTGTGTCCCTCTCCTGCGCTTTTTTGATGGTGGTGGTGTTGCTGCTGCCTCTATAGAAGGGCCAGGAACCTCCATGGGGTCGAACTGCCTGGAGCCACCATCGGATGCTGCCGACGTCAGTGTGAACAAAAACCGTTAGGAGAGCAGAGCGAACTGGAAGGAAGTTATATGCTTGAATTTCGATACAACACAATTCCATTGGCTGTTGGGGTCGACCGTTCGACATGAACAGAAACAAACAAAAAATGTATATTACCGTTCGAATTCTACTATAGCTTGTGGGCGGAGCATTCGACCAGAAATGTACGAATGCGGCGTACAGTTTAGCTGCTTTGTCGATTCTTATTAGAACATCCAACAGACACCATAAGCCTTCAATTGACAGATTCTACTTTAATTAATTTGGATTTTCATACGAATGCATTTTTTAATGAAACTAAATAAATAAAAATGAATTTTGTGAGTAACTAAATAAATTTATTTTCTGGATGAAACCGAATTTCCGAAACAAAATATTTCAGTGTGCTCATGTCTAATATCAAAGATGGGGCACTATTCCTGCTCCTACTAACCACATTTTTTAAAATCCTACTGACCACCAACCCTGAGACATTGTGGACTCCTCCCATTGATGGTGGGGCATTTTCTACTCTCACTGGCCACAGTCTGGTCTCCCTAAGGTCTGAAAAGATAGTAGTAGTAAGCGAGGGTTGACTGGATAAACCATTGATAGACAGAACGTTAATATCAAATAGACAAACATTGATACACACAGACCATGATATATGAATGCAGACTTACAGGCACTGATGGACAAATATAACTAGGACTTCTCCTTTAAAATAGGTCTCTGCCCACGGTGCAACAAGCAATGCATGCCAATAAGATTTTTGTTGACTTTCAGACTTTAAAAATAACACCTTTCGTTATTTGCAAAATACTCTTTTCCTAAACTTCCTGTACTGTTTTCGAATTAGAACTGATGACATTTAAAGGTATTGTACACTTATCAAAGGGCCAGTTGTATCTGTGAAACTAGCTTTCCAAAGCACCTCCCCCCTTACATCAGATGTCAAGAGCTTCACCACTATCAACTTACTTTGTGCTATTGTCAGGAAGAAGCTGGGGGTGGACAAATTGCATGGTCTGGAGGAGGACAAGATGAGGGCAGGAGTCTGCTGAATGCTGAGAGCAGAGGTGGAGATGAAGGGGAGTTGCAGCTGCACAGAGAGGTGCAGGATCTGTAGGAGGAGTTTTGTTCTCTCTGCTGCCAACTGCTGAGACAAGGTGGGAGCAGAGTCAGGGAGGGTGCCACGGCTGCAGGAGAGGTGCAAGGGTCACATGAAATGACCTGGTGGGCTGGATGTGTTTGATACATGTGCCCTATGCCAATGTATACATTTACCATGCTTGTCCCTGTTTACCAAGATCGAATTACACCAGCACTTGACTGAGAGACCCAGGGATTGTGGGATATTTAGTTTCTTCAAAGGAAAATGCAGTTCTCACGCTACAGACAGATGTCATGCTAATAAACCAGTGCAGTACCATGCCACATGCCTCATGTTTGAAAACAAACAGAAATTGCTGGCAAAGGGATGTGAAGATGAAGATTTACTATAGGCTGTGCATAGAGGGCAACAAATGATACCATGAAACTACATGATCAATATACATCCTATGCAGGTAAAAATACACAAGGTGCAGGTAGAAAGGTTTATAATGCCCTTAAGCAAAACCTTCCTAAGCGTTTATTGACTAAGCACAAGGAATCTAGCCCTGTAAATGCAGAAGAAATTTTGGTAAATGTTTCTTTGGTTTGTGTTTACAAGGTAAATTTAGACATGTTTACAAGCGTTCAGATGCATTCAGGGTATCTAATCTGACCCTGATCACCCAGAATTCTATTGTTTCTAAAGACAGCGAGTGGAAAATACTCAGTGTGAAAGTACACAAGTTCTATTTTGACCATATTTGTGTGTTTTTGGCCCCATAACACATTTGACCTCTTGACTTACCATTTTTTTGCCTGAAGAACTCCTACTTTGCAAATGCTCTCCTCCCTATGCCCAACGCAGGAAACAAAAGCCTGAAGGCCTGATACATGTGCAAAAATGCTTGTAAAACACATGGAAAAATGTGTTACAAAATCATTAGGAATACGCTCTGCTCTGGTGTGAATACAAGCTCAGAGATAGCGGCACCTAATAAGAATATTGAAACTTTAAAGTATATTTAAAGCTTAAACCTTTTTTTTGGTTTGGTTTTGATGGACAATTGAAGGGTATTTAACCCTACTGGTTACTTTTGTTGTCAGTTTCCCCATATGGGAAATTCACCTTTTGTGTTTTTCCAAGTTACCTTTGTTACCGGGACTAAGAGTGGGAGAAAGCAAACTTTTTCCAATACGGACACTTGTTGCGGTGACAACTAAGAGAGGATTTCTTTTACTTTGAAGTGATTTCCAGAAAGTGAAAGGAATCTCCCCAATGTAACTCGAACAGCAAAAAAAAAGTTTGCCCTACTACCCTATTCAAAACTAAAAATAGTTTTTTGGATTTGGATTATACTGTGCAGGGTTTTCCTGGCTAGAATAAAATTTTAAAAAGACCCTGTGTCTTTTTCATAGGCAGGTCATAGAGTAGGTAAGTGTGGTGTGTTGCTTGTTTCTCTGACCTCCTCCAAATCCTATATTCTCCTATATTCTTCCTATAGTCCTTCATCCTGCTTCTTGGGTGGCAGAAATGATCTATAACATCTGTATAATTCCAACAAAAAGTTTGGAGAGATTACAGAGCAGGATGCCACTGCCGGAGGCACTGTACAATGTCATGGTGAGAGAAGTAATCTCTGTCATGTGCACTTGTATTTTTTTGGGATTAACACCTATTCTGTTAATTCTGTGTTCAGATTACAAAAATTATATGGAGGAACTAACTGTGGTATGTTCTTTCTAGCAACCAATTACCTTCATACTTTTATTGTTCAGTGTTAGCTAGGAAATATGAGTAAGAAGCTGATTGGTTGTTATAGTCAACGTAATCTGAACCACGAAGCCATCTGTGTTTTCTCTACTACATCTGTGATGAATGGCACCTCAGTGATAAATCCAGACAATCCATAATCAGGGTTCAGTGTGATATTCTACCAAGTAAGAATATTATTCAGTTTCATTAATCTTACTAGGTACATCCAGATTAGCATTTCAGAAGATTATTGTACATGCTAATAGTGTACTTAGCTAATCCAATAAAGATATTAGACAGACATTAATTTTACTATCTTTTATGGGATTTAATATGAATGAATTATGGAAAAAAGGATTTGCTAAAACTTTGCATGTAAAGTAGTCTTTAAATCAATAGTCAACGTTCTTAGGAATTTAAGGAAAAAAACCTATTCTTCATATGGCTTCTATAATTATAGGTTTCAATAGGTTTCATATATATATATATATATGAAGAGGGCTCAAGAAGAGGGCCCTTCTACATAACATTAGGTAATTCTTTTATTATGTGAGTAAATATTCTTTATCACTGGTATCCATTTGAGGGCAAAAGAGTAAGGGTGACCATAAATGGCCTAATCCTACCCCTGATATGACACTCAAGGTGCACTCACACTAGGCACAGTTGCCTTGCACTTTGCAAAAAGAACAATTTTCCCCATCCCCCTGATGGCCTGCACTTACATTGTGGCAGGCCCGAGCACGTCTATGTCAACATCTTTGCCATAGACCAAAGGGTGATCCCACGTCCAACTAAACCATGCCCAAACCCATCTCTTTAAATGGGCCAGGGCATAGTACGTTAAACTGTGCCTGAGCACAGTACAGAGGGATCACACTAGTCAAACTAGCTGGACTTTGAGGGGCATGGTACGAGTCCCTTAGTGTGAGTACGTCATTCAGAACTTTCCATAGGGTGCCCACAACCTGGCTGGTCCTTACATTTTCTCATTAAGGAGGGGGATACTGTCTCACACATGCTCTGCTTCAGTCCATCGGGCAAGTTGTAATATAAATGGCAACAGGTGCCAGTACTGCAGAGGACTGGCAGATGTCTTCTTGTACGTTCTTTCTGGGGAAATGTCTTCTCTTCTGTGGCCATCTTAAATATAGCTATGGGAAACAGCTGGTACGGCACACAGAGCGCAGACCCCTAAGGTTTAGTTGTTGTACCTATGGATTTAATCATCCAAACTTCAATATTATTTTACAGATAATAAGTGTAGACTGAATGTATTACCCAGCTGGTATAATGGTGTGACAGGTGACTAAAGAATAAGGAATGTAGTAGTAGATATCTTCTAACACATGTTCCCAGTCTGTGATGGATGTGTTGGATATAAAATTTGTATACAAACTTTATGAACTGCCAACTCACCATGAAGGACTTTTCCTTTGCAAAATAGATTAATCACAACGTGTTTAAAATGCTATCAAATAAACTTTATGAAAAACAGATCGAGTAAGTGTTTTTAGTTGTAAAGCATAAGCTTGAAAGGATATAGGAATAACATTTAAATACTGGGTATACTGAAAATAGTTGTGCACATATCAATGGAATGCTGGAATGAACCACATCTGGAGTTACTTGGTGGAAACAGCATGTGTAAAAGATGCAATTTTTTTTTTTTTACATTTTGTCTTTATAGATTAGGCAAACAGATAAATAAAGGTATCTTAACAAAACTGAGAAATGCTTTTGGATAACACACTATGTGTAACATTCTCTATTCAGTAAGATTTTATAAGTAAAGGCACAGCTGTTTCTGGTTTAGAGACTCTATGTGAGTTTTTATTGCAGAGCAGGGTAAAGGGAGGCCACTTTATTCTCTCCAAGTTCCGTTAAGGCCCCGCAACAGTTGTGGAATAACAATGAGAAAGATTAAAAGTTTGCTTTTGGCCTAAAAAGTTGTACAGCTGATTTGTTCCCATTGCAGTCGTTCCTTTAGTACATTTTTACAATAATTAAATTTATTTAATTTGCTTATATAGCCTGTTGTATAATGGTACCTGAACAACGTTCTTGGAGTCTTTGCTGCATCCGTGGCTTTACATGGCTATCATCCTTGGGTTAATTTCTCCCAGCAGACTGACTTATGTCTAACAGGACTGATAAGCAAAATGACAAAAGCCTGTTCTGAGCCCTTCCAAGCAAGCAAGTGTCGGGAAGTAGCCAGCTGATTCTGCTGCTATTTTTGGTATTCTACATATCATGGTTACATATACAGAGAATGATTGGAGCTTACAAATATGGTAAGCCAGCCAGGAATTCCTATGCAGTGTGATGAGAGTAGTGGTTGAGTGTTGTGGAGTGTATAGTTGAGACTCTGGGACGTCACCTGCAATTGAAGCCTGAGCCTTTTCGGAATTACGTGTTCTGTTTTTTTTTTTTTTCCTTCTGGGATGCAGAGTCCACACTATTAATCTATCATATTATCAAGTTTCATTGTAAGCCAGAGAAAATGGCGGTGGAAGAAGAAGAGAGCGTTTTTGATCAAGTAAGGTTGCTTCCACTTTTTCCATAGATTTCTGTCTGAGCAGCGTAATGGCTTGTATGAATTCCTTTATTTTTAACTTAACTCGTCAGCAAGGAACAGATGTAAATGTTTACACGCAACTGCACAGGACTCTGGAATTTGCCCTTGCCTTCAGGTTAAATGTGATCACTGAGTACACATTTGAATGTACTCATTTACTCTCGATAGACGAGACAGATATATTATGAACCTTTATTTTAAATGTACAAACTAAATGTTAATATTGTATTAACTGATTGCTAATGCCATGCCTTGATTTTCTCAGCGTTTGAAGGTTTTTGTATCAGAGATTGATTGCTTTGTTGTATTCCAGCAATAGGAAAAGCTGTAGTGAGATTTTTTATTAAGATAATTAGGTAATTTTGCAAGCCATTTTATTATGCTAATGTTTAGGCAAAGCAAGCTGAATTATAAGTTGTAACCTTTTTGTGTAGTATTTATGATATAGTTGATTGATTTAATTTTTTTTTTAATTAGTTGTATGCAGAGAAGTTTTTTTTTCTGTATACTTGTGTTATATACGTGAAGGTGTGTACAAATGAATGTGTCATTGTGGCCTCTAGGTGACATTCACTATGCAAGTGACAACAGCTAAAGCATTCCTTATCCATTTCAAATCATGATCTTGAACTGTAATGTGCCTAGGAATCCGACCATATGAAAATGTAGTCACATCTGTGGTACCAAATACATATAGATAACAATATTAATAATGAAACTGATATGACCAGATTTCGAATTTCAAATAGCTGCAGTCACACCACATGGACTTATAATTGTGTATAAACTGCCTGAGGGTTCTTCTAGCTGTCAGTACCTAATGCCTAATGTTGGCATCCTGTGACCTGTCAGGAGTAGAGTGGGATCTCTTGCATCCAGGTGCTATCGGAAGCAGTTACTTATTATGGAGAACTAACATTTTATTGTGTAGTCACTGCTCAACAAACAGGCCTGCATTGTGACCGTAGATCACACCGATGCATGTCTTTACAAACCTTCAAGGGTACACGCACATTAATGTGTCGTTGCTGCTGCACATTTGCTGCTCAGTAACCTTGAGATCTCTTTAGATGGGGAGGGAGGTTGCATTTCACCTTGTGACTGCACACAGATTATATTTGCTATAACAAATTAAATATGTTTGCAGATGTGGGGTAGTGCGTCATTTCATGATGAACGTTCTGCATGGTGACCTGCATATGCAGGTTTTCCCTGATGTAAAGTATGTTCTTAATGACTGAGTCAAGGTGGACATTCTGTGGTCCTTCAGAAGAAGACCTTTTTAAAGTGGTTTGCTAAAGAGAGAGTTTTGTTTACTTTCACTCAGCATTTTACTGCAGTGGTTACCTAAGAATCCTTTTAGCCAAGCAGTCATCTGTTACGATCAGCAGAAGATCAGATCCCCCGTTAAAACGAAACATTATGGAACAGATGTCACTTTTGTGACATCCTTGTCCATTCGGGATTTACCTCCAGCCTGAAACTGGACCTACGTTAGGTCTATAGGCAGGCAGATGTAAAAGGACATGCATCTGTTTACATCCTTTTACCTCTACTCCATCACATTTAGATCCAAAAAAACAGACAGATGGACATCCATTTACATCCTCCCACTCATAGACTAACATTGACATTCCATTCAGATCCGCCTGAAAAATGGACAGACGGATCTGATCAGAATGCTCGTCTGAAAGTAGCCTTAAAATAGAACTATAGGCAAATTTTTTTTTTCCATTTTGGATAGAGCAAGGGAGAATTATAACACCTGTCAGATTTTTTTTTCGCTATCGGAGTCCTATTGCGTGGATTTCCCTTCATTTCCCGTCCCATAGCCAACCAGGAAATTAGGAGAAATTTCTGCAAATTAAGGGAATTCCTTGGGGGCCCCCAGGTCACCAGAACTAGTATCCCGTAGGAGGGTTTGCCCTCTTACTTTTCTGGGACAGCCCGAAATGTTGGATTTTTTTATACTTTCATTTTTAATGATAATGGTAAACAGGAGAAATAGAGAGGGTGAATCTCCTTAAAGTGATTGTAAGGGTTTTTTTTTTTTTTTAAATAACAAATATGTCATACTTACCTCCAATGTGCAGCTCGTTTTGCACAGAGTGGCCCCGAACTTCATCTTCTGGTGGCTCTCGTGGCTCCTCCCCACATCAGATAACCCCCTAGGAGAAGCGCTCTCCCGGGGGGGTTACCTTGCGTACGCGCTCCTGAGTCCATCATTCGGCGGCCATGACTTGGCCCCGCCCCCCAGCACCCGCGTCATTGGATTTGATTGACAGCAGTGGGAGCCAGTGGCTGTGCTGCTATCAATCTATCCAATAAAGAGCCGAGAACCCCGGCCAGAGAGACAGCGTGTCCCCATCGGATCAAGTTCCAGTGCTCAGGTAAGTAAAACGGGGGGGCTGGGGGGCCGGTCACTGGCAGGTGCTTTTTCACCTTAATGCATTGGATGCATTAAGGTGAAAAAACACGAGGGTTTACAACCCGTTAAATGGAGGCACAGACAGCAATAAAAACATGACCGTCATTCTAATTCCTCTCCACTCTATCCAAAACGTAAAAAGAAATTTCCTTTAGTTATACTTTAAAGTGAACCTTTCTATTTCCTGTTCATGTAGTGGCAGTTTTCTAACATACATCTCTTCCCAAAACATGCAGCTGAAACAGACTGAAGCTACAATGTAAAATGTTGTATTATATTCAATCGTAATAAAGTATCTAATATGATTTATTCTAAATATTGCTGTTACTTATATGCATATTTTGACTATTCAAAAGTAAAATAAGCTTTGCTTTCACATACACGTTAACTTATGATGGAAAGAATAAAGAAGGGATAGAACTGATGTCATGTTTTTTTTTTTTCTGTTTGTCTCTATGCTGGGGAGATTGACCCTCTCTATTTGTCCTGGTGACCATTGGCCCAAGACAGAAAGTGAGTGAAAATCAAATTTTAGCGCTGTCTTAAAGTCTTAAAGAGGAGGAGGAGGTTGTCTTTGGGAAATAGACATATGAGTGCTGCCAGCTTTGCTGCAGAGGTTGAAGGGGTGGGGGGTCCGCTTGTCAGTGCACAGACAATCTGCTGCACACTGCATCAAATTAGTCTACATGGCTGTCGTCCCAGAAAGAAGCCTCTTCTAAAGATGATGCACAAGAAAGCCAGCAAACAGTTTGCTGAAGACAAACAGACTAAGGACGTAGATTTCTGGAACCATGTCCTGTGATCTGATAAGACCAAGATAAACGTATTTGGTTCAGATGGTGTCAAACGTGTGTGACGGCAACCAGGCGAGGAGTACAAAGACAAGTGTGTCTTGCCTACAGTCATGCATGGTGGTGGGAGTGTCATGGTCTGGGGCTGCATGAGTGCTGCCGGCACTGGGGAGCTACAGTTCATTGAGGGAACCATGAATGCCAACATGTACTGTGACATACTGAAGCAGAGCATGATCACCTCCTTCCTGAGACTGGGCCTCAGGACAGTATTCCAACATGATAACGACCCCAAACACACCTCCAAGACGACCACTGACTTGCTAAAAAAGATCAGGGTAAAGGTGATGGACTGGCCAAGCATGTCTCCAGACCTAAAACTTTTTGAGCCCCTGTGGGGCATCCTCAGACGGAAGGTGGAGGAGAGCAAGGTCTCTAACATCCACCAGCTCCATGATGTCATGGAGGAGTGGAAGAGGACTCCAGTGGCAACCTGTGAAACCCTGGTGAACTTCCATGCCCAAGAAGGTTAAGAGAGTGCTGGAAAATAATTGCGGCCGCCCAAAATATTGACACTTTGGGCCCAATTTGGACATTTTCACTGAGGGGTGTACTCACTTTTGTTGCCAGCGGTTTAGGCATTAATGGCTGTGTGAGTTATTTGAGGGAACAGCAAATTTACACTGTTATACAAGCTATGCACTCACTACTTTACATTGTAGCAAAATGTAATTTCTTCAATGTTGTCACATGAAAAGATATATATTATAAATATTTACAAAAATGTGAGGGGGTACTCACTTTTGAGAGATACTGTAAGTGCACTCTCCTGCTTGCATGCTTGATTCCAGGAAGTAAATGCTACATAAATAATTTTCCCTTACTCAAGATGGCCATGGCCAGAAATGCTAGGGGGTTGTTTTCCAAAGTGATTTCTCAATAAAATAAAGCATAGAGACATAGATGGATGGGGGAGTTTGCTTTGAATATTAAAAATGAATTAAATAGTGTTTTTGGTTTGTGGTGCTCAGATTCAGTGAAGATCTGCTTTAAGAACAAGAGGTGAGGGTTAGTTGTCTGATGGGGACAAATGTTCTGGTGACGACTGTCTAAGATGGGAAATCTCCTCCCTGTAGAGATTTCCTCTCACTTCCAGTTACATCTTTGTGGCAGGAAGTATGTGGAAATCTTCCTTACGGGGCACAGAAAGGAAAAAATGGACTGGCGGTGCTTTTAACCCTACCCTAATTTATCTAAAATAATTAACAACTGAGCCATCATTTCTATGTCTACTTATTTCCTCTGACTGCTGATGTGCAAATAACAGTGACAGAAAAGTGACACATGTGCTCTCCAGCCACTGGATAGAAGTAATGACTTTGTACACATCTTAATACCTTTTGAAAATCCAGGTCCAGTGCCCCTCTACAACTGCTATTGTTCAGTCTGTAGCAACTATACATCGTACATTTGCCATGATATGACTTAGGCTTCATGATATGACTAAGTGCTATACAGTATGCCCATGCAGAGCCATGTTTACCCGCACAGGGATGCCAAGGTGTTCCGTACAGGCAGTCTCATTGATGTCAATTGGGACACAGCGGCTGCACAGACACTATGGGGTTTGTTTACTAAAGCTGGAAAGCTGGAGAGCGCAAAATCAGGCTCACTTCTGCATAGAAACCAATCAGCTTCTAACCTCAGCTTATTCAATATTTTTGCAATAAAAATACAATTTTCCTAAATGTGGCTACACATGCCATTTTAATCTTTTGCCACTGAGAAGAATCCACTAGATGGTAATCGCCTAAAGTTTATAGGATTGATTGCAACTCACAACTAGTGCATGCTATGCTGTATATGTAGCTTACTCCATAGGGAGCTTTTTAGTAGCTCAATTGTGCCACTAGAATCACTGGCAGTAGCAAATGTTCACTAAACAGATCCAACAAATCACTCCTTATGAAGTAAGCTACCTATATAGCATAGCATGCACTAGTTGGAAGTTGCGATCAGTCCCGTATGACGACACATGCCTATCCATGTCTAAACATGTGTCATTAACTGCTGCAGAATGTCACTGCATGCTAATTGTGTAGCTTATTCTATAGGGAGCCATCACTTTAGCAATCAGCTGCTGCTCCTAGCAATGTAACGGCTAGAGATTTGTGTAGCACAGCTGAGTTCTGAGGATGTAAGATTTTTAATTTAGTCATTTGTCTTTTGGTTTGACTTGATTGACTTGTGTCCCTTTTTTCAACCTTACTAACTATGTAACTACATCTACAGAGGCCTCGCTGTGAAGTATGTCGAAGGCTCTCAAGTTCTCTTGACCTCTGTGTATATGGCATACTGTGTATTAAAGAGATAATGTGGGGTCCCAGTGTAGCATTTTGCTTCAGGGTTTAGAATAGTTCATCATGTATATGCGTTGACTTTATTATCATTATTATTATTATATACCCTGGTTTTATCTATAAGGCAGTAAGTTATTTGAAACCTCTGTTAAAGTGGAGTTCCACCCACATTTACAACACTTCAGCATCCCTCACTAAACTGTGCACTGTAAACGAATTGGATATTTTTTTATTTTTTTTCTCACCACCTACTGTATATCTGCTGTATTCATTTTTCACTTCCTCCTCCCTGGCCGTGGCCCATCGCATAATTTCCTGTTTGCAATGCCTTCTGGGATGGGGTGGCAACTTCCTCTGACACTGCCGTTGCTATGGAAACCTGACCTGAAACCTATTACACTGCTTGTGCTGCACTGAGCATGTGCGGGATCTGCAAGGATGAGATCCTGGAAGAAATACAGTCTGGCTTCAGATGCCCAGACTTAAGATGGCCACGGCCTGCTGACACTGGAAAGGGGTGGCAACTTCCTCTGACACTGCCGTTGTCGTTATAAAATAACAAACTACTGCTATAAACTAACAACACAGACCTTAGTTTACAGACTAACTTAACTAGAATACATTAAGTTTGTGTATTATAGGGGTATTTTTATTTAAAAAGTTTAATTTTGGCCGGAACACCACTTTAAGCATTAATTACCAGCAGAGTTCTGCATCATTTCTTGTGTACACAAATGCCGATCGTACATATTTCATTTTTTTATTGTGAGTGATGTTTCTGACTCAATCGTTCTCTAATGTCATTCTTCTGATACAGAGTGGAAATAACAGTAGAAAAAAAAAGAATCACTACCTAAATCATATATGGTAAATATCTTCTCTTGGGAATACCAGCAGTAATTGCATTATCACAATTTGATGACAGAAAAACTGGAATAGAAGCTGATCCACTACTGTAGGATGTCAGACAATCTCCATATTTCCCCTCCACTCCTATCATAAACTGGCCATACACAAATTTGTCCAATTCACTCTGAGCCAGTTGTGGGTGGCCCTGTCCATACCACCCCACTCAACAGAATTTGACTAAAAAATTAAAGGAACTGGAAATATTGTTAATCAAACAGTGACTACATCCTATCAGATGTAGCCATTGTCAAGATCGTACAATAGCCATCAGTGCAGAGATCTTCATCCATGCTGTGATGAACAGTGGAGTTTATTTAGAAATCTAGCTGTGTATGATGATCTATGGGCCTGGTTGATGGTCAGGACGGGCAGTGCCTCTGGTAGAATGGAGTGTATTGATTTTACTGCCAGTCCTTGTGCTGTGCACATTGTTGAGATTAAATTAATCTGTTGAATGAACTGACAACCATTCCCCAATTTTTATTTTGGCATAGTTTGACAGTTCACATGGTGGGGCACAATGTGGGTAAGGGGGCTTATTTTGGCAAGGAATAGAGCTGGTTAGGAAGTAGTAGAGTAAGCTCTGGAGGAGGAAAAGGGACAAAAGTTGGCTCATGTGCGGGTTTTGAGACATCTGAGTTTTTTTTAATTACCGGCGTATTTTTTTAATTTATCGGCGTATAACACTCACCCCAATTTAGGAGGGAATTTTAAGGAAAAAAAACTTTTAGGAGGGAAGTTGAAGGGAAAAAAACTTACATTTAAATGCCCATCATTGCAGCCTTCTCAGTGCAGCCTTGCCCCAGTGCAGCCATGTCAGTGCAGCCTTGTCAGTGCAGCCTTCCCCAGTGCAGCCTTGTCAGTACAGCCTTGTCAGTGCAGCCTTGTCAGTGCAGCCTTGTCAGTGCAGCCATGTCAGTGCAGCCATGTCAGTGCAGCCTTCCCCAGTGCAGCCTTGTCAGTGCAGCCTTCCCCAGTGCAGCCTTGCCCAGTGCAGTTCACTTTCGGCTCCACTCGTAGTCCCGAGCGGAGCTATCCGAACCTAGCCGAGTAGGTTCGGATAGCTCCACTCGGGACTACGAGTGGAGCCGAAAGTGAACGAGAGCCGCCGGAAAGAGCCGAGGACCGGCTCTGTGTATTTCGACGCCGGCGGTGCCATTTTCAAATCGCGGTCGGCGATTTTGAAGTTGTGCAGCTCGGGATCGGCGTATAACACGCACCTGCGACTTTCCCCTGATTTTAAGGGGAAAAAAGTGCGTGTTATACGCCGATAAATACGGTAAGTTCTGCTGTTATAATATTTGTTTGATAATTATCCCATCTAATTACAAATACGTTAAATGAAAACTCCAGAGATAATTTAGAATCACTGACAGGATTTTATTGCTGCCTCTATACGTATTGGTGGGATTTCTTTTCACTTCCCATTGAATAATTGATGTGAAGTATAAGGAGAATCTCTGCAACAGGGACAAGCAATAATATTGTCAGAATGAGGAAAAGTTCAGAAACTCTGGCAGTTTTTGTGGTCTGTGTCCATGCTGAGATCCCTTACTTTCTGTTGTGTCATGTGGACAGAAAATAAATATTAAAAACATTTTTCCGATACAAATTTCAATCAAAGCTTCATAGAGGTTCTAAGTGTCCCCAAAAAAGTGTCTGGAATTTAATTTTAAATACTAAAGGGTCTTTTATATATGTATATATACATAACTCCCAACAGTTCCTGATTTCAAGGGACTGTCCCTGATTTGGAACAATGCCCCTCTGTCCCTCATACCTCTTCATTTGTCCCTCATTTTGGTCTGATCTATATAGATGTATATAAAATGCACTTTTTATCTATCAAAAAGTGTTTTCCAGTGCTAAACCTTTCATCTGATTTCTAAATTGCTGCATTTGTAAATTCCAAAAGCCAATATAAAGGAATAGCAGTGGTAAAAAAGCACTTGTGGGTTTAACCAATCTTGTTTTTTGTACCATTGTCCTTTAAGGGGGCGTGGCAAGGGGTGTGTCCGGTGCCTGCATACTTTTGCTGGTGTTCCTCATTCCCATCTCAAAAAGTTGGGAGGTATATATATAGTCACAAATTTATGAAGCAGATTTGCTCTCTAGATTCATCAGTATATTTTGACACACCAAGAGACTACAGTCCACTTCTAGATCTTTGCTGGCTTCAGTGCTAAATACTAGCGTCTGCAACACTAAAAGGCTCTAAGTTGTCCTTACTCTGTGCAGAGCGTAAAAAAATGTTGGTAACAGTTCTATTTTAATATAAAATGCACTGTTTGTGAGCAATAGTAAATAAATGAAATAATGTATAACTGTGAGAAGTGCTTGGATAACTACTAAAATTAAGCTTTTAATGGCTTGTAATTTATATATATATATATATATATATATATATATATATATATATATATATATATATATAGCGTAATTATCAATAGCAGATGGCCCAGCTCTTATAATTGGGGGTTTTCTCTGTAACCACAGTGGTTCTTAGCCACATAGAGTAGAAGTGAAATGTGAAATCATCAATCAGGCACCGCAATGGATTTAGGAGTGTGCTGACCCTGTGCAAGTGTGATTATACAACAATGGGATGGTATTTACTGTGTTGTCCGGGGAGTTTGTTAGCACTAGTTTGGGTCCCTTGTCTACCGATGGTTTTATCTGTGGCTTGTCAGCTTCAATGGGCTAAACTATGGAAAAGAACATCACTCTGTGGGTACTGTATCATCCTTTTTTTTTAAATATTGAGTATTAATAGAGTATGCCTTACATTTAGGCTCTTCTGCGTGCTTGTTACGGATAGTGCGTGCTATGGTAGAATGTTGATTCTGCTGAGCTGTATAGAGATAGGGATTTTGTATGTGTTTTTAAGATGCAGAGCTGTGCAGTGTGTTTGGGTTTAAAGGAACTTGGGGACAGTTGCATTTTCAGTCTAAATTTGTACTAATTTCTGAAAAATGATCTATTGCATTGCAGGAAAAATTCTCGAACTTGTTTTAAAGGGTTGGACCTCCTAGAAGTGACATTTTAGTTTTTGGTGAAACTGAGTTATATAAGGGAGCCCACTCTTGGAGTATCCAAGACTTATAAAAACATAGAAGCTGACTCCACCAGATTCTAATTAAATATCAAGGTGTGTTGACCCATTAAAGCACGTCTACCCCATGTGAAGCTGGGCTGCAGGGAGCATACCAAAGGTCATACTGTAGAGTAGACCAAGTAATTCTGCCAAAGCAATTTAGTGTTTTGGAGCCATTTAATTAAATGTGCTTTGTGTTTGGATAATTTAATATGGCCTCTCATTGTTTGAGTTTTGCATTACAGATGCTGACAGACTAGATAAAAACAGGATAGTGTATGTAAAAAGCAGGGACGTGTGGTGAGCTCAGTGGCTGGTGAGGCACTGGCTAGTATCAGAGCCAGATACACACAGGTTATATACGCCGCAAACGCTAGAGCGAGAGCAATAATTCTAGCACTAGACCTCCTCTGTAACTCCAAACATGTAACCTGTAAAAAAATTTCAAGCATCGCCTGTGGAGATTTTGAAGTACTGAAGTTTGGCGCCGTTCCACGAGTGTGCGCAATTTTAAAGTGTGACATGTTAGGGATCTATTTACTTGGCATAACATCATCTTTCACATTATACAAAAAATTGGGCTAACTTAGTGTTTTGTTTTTTTTTATTCATGAAAATGTTTTAAAAAAAAACGCCTTTTGAAAAATTTCTGCGCAAATATCATGTAACATAAAAAGTTGCAATGACCACCATTTTATTCCCTAGACACATGCCCCCTTTTATGACACTGCAGTAAGAGGAGAGCCTCCACTGCAGCATTTTTATTGGACAGCTTGTTCCAATGGTGCCGATGGGGCTTTACCATTGGTCCAAAGCTCCAAGCTGTCCATTGAGCTCAGTGCCTCTGACAAGAAGTCAGAGGCACTGTGAGCTCATCCTCATTCTACTGCAAACAGTGTGTGCCAGCTTGTATTTAACCACTTCAGCCCCGTAAGGAATTGCCTCCTTCATGACCAGGCCATTTTTTGCGATACGGCACTGCGTTGCTTTAACTGACAATTGCGTGGTCATGCGACATTGTACCCAAACAAAATTTATGTCTTTTTTTCCCCACAAATAGAGCTTTCTTTTGGTGGTATTTGATCACCTCTGCGGTTTTTATTTTTTGCGCTATAAACAAAAAAAGAGCGACAGTTTTGCAAAAAACACAATATCTTGTCGTTTTTGCTATAATAAATATCCCCAAATTAAAAAAAAAAAATTCAGGCCGATATGTATTCTTCTACATATTTTTGGTAATACATTGATTGGTTTGCGCAAAAGTTATATCAACTACAAAATGGGGGAAAGATTTATGTAATTTTTATTATTATTTTTTTTTTTTACTAGTAATGGCGGTGATCTGTGATTTTTATCAGGACTGCGACATTGCGGCGGACAGATCAGGCACTTTTGACACTATTTTGGGACCATTGACATTTACACAGTTATCAGTGCTAAAAATAGCCATTGATCATAGGCGTGCGCAAGGGGTGTGCCAGGTGTGCCTGGGCACACCCTAATCCTGGGTTTGGCAACCTGTTAGTGGTGGGCAGCTGATAGGTAAACCGCAATCCTTCTTTGCTGACCCTCAGAACCTGGACAGGAGAGGTGGCGGGGGTGAAATTTTGTGGAACTGATCTGTATTTTCCTCCTGCAGCAGCTGAAAGTAGGCTTTTCCTCCTCTCCCTTTTGATAACATTCAGCTGCCACAGGAAGAAAATATAGGGGGATCGGTACTAATATATGCCACCCCTCCTTTCCCTGTTCCTCTTCCTTCTGTTGACCGGATCCCCCATGTGCTCTCTTGCTCCCCATCCCCCCCATTGTTTCAGGATGGAGAGCGGGGAAAATGCAGGTAAATATGTCAAACGTATATGTGTTGGAGCTTTCAGGGGCACACCCTAATGCAATTGGCTGCGCACACCTATGCCATTGGTTACTGTATAAATGACACGGGCAGGGAAGGGCTTAACACTAGGGGCGATCAAGGGGATAACTGTAGGAGGGATGGGACTGAATAGGGGAGGAGAGAGATTGGTGTTCCTACTTAGTAGAAACACATGATCTGTCTCCTCTCCCCTGACAGAACTGAGATCTGTGTGTTTGCATACACATATCCCGGTTCTCGCTCTGTCACAAGCGATCGCGGGTGCCTGGCGGTCATCGAGCCCCCCGGGCACGCGCATCGGCTTCCGGGGACGTGCGCACGCTTGCCTGCTGTGTCGTCTTAAAGGAGCGACCTACAGCTATGGCGATTTTGCCAAGCCAACCTGCCGCATTATAACTGTGGCGGCTGGTCGGCTAGTGGTTAAACTGGTCGTACTGTATGTAGCTTCTGAGAGGCTGCACAAGGAGCCCCGTATCTCCAGAACTATAGGTGGCAGGAGCAAATTTGAGCAGTAGTGGGGTAGGACTTCAGCTACCTACTCCCCAAATTTGGGGTCTCTGAGGCCCCAGGTCGCCGAGCTACAACCCTGGAAGCTTCAGACACGTGAATGCACAGCGGTGGTGTGGGAAAAGGTATTTAGCCTTTTCATTTAAAAAAAAACACATACACTGTAGTTAATGCATAAAACCGAAGGGGATACATCTATTTTTGCTGGATATTGCAGCTGAAAAGCTGCAGAAGGGGCGGGGAGGAGAGCCGCTCTCACGCTGACAGGGAGGGAGGGGGAGAGGGAAGGAGGGAAGAGACTCTCACAGCAGAGAGCGGGATGAGGGAGGCACGTAAACTGACCACGGTATCATGACTCATCAGCTGTGATTACCGTGGTCAGCACAGACAGGGGGACACAGGAACAGGCAGGGTCAACCAGGTATATTGCAACATAGGAAGGGACAAATGGCATGGCACAAGCACTGTGCTATAGATCTTCTTTTATTTATTTTTTAGGGTTACAACCACTTAAAGGGGAAAACAGGTGACATTGCTGTGCTTATGGTGGTTGTAATTTCATTGGTGCAGTAAACATTAGTCATATGCTTGAATGGCATTTCGCATGTACCAAATGTATATTGCAGTTGCCTGATATAAGTAGCAGATCAAGGAGTCAGGAACACTTCCAATGTCTTCTACTTCCCTCTTTACCTTAGAGTGGAATTAAAATTGTTGAACTTGGGGAGAAATCTGGTCATTTTCAACTGACCACCCATCACTCTTACTGCCCCAATCGCGGCAATGATGGATCCTTTTGTTTCCAAAGTCTTCTGCTCATTGACATTCATTGTCTGCCTCTGGTCTTAGCTTCAATTTATTCACCATTCCAATGATTATGTCAATGTTATATCATTTAACTAGCTTGATGTCAGTTTGTAGCCTTAGTTGGATTGTGCCAGCAGACACTGAATGTCATGATGTATATTAGGACTAATATGTGTGTCTGGCCAGCATCATCACACACCATGCTATTGCTGTGTTCTGGAATTTAAGCGATTAGCTATCAGAAGTTAATTCTACCAAATAGTATCCAGACTGCTATACAGGGTAGGTTTAAAAAGGGGGACTGTATTACTGGATTATCTAGTATCTGCAAATGCAGCCTGTCACTAAAGAAGTAGGAAGTCATCTTCCAGGGGTTCCTACATGTAATGCTAGAATGCACGAGCTGCCAGCAACAGATACGCAGCCCTTTTATGGTCAAACATAATTTTAAATCTGTTGAAATAACATTTAAAAAAAAACAAAAACTCGTTATTAAAGCAATCTAATGCCCCGTACACACGGTCGGATTTTCCGACGGAAAATGTGTGATAGGACCTTGTTGTCGGAAATTCCGACCGTGTGTAGGTTCCATCACACATTTTCCATCGGATTTTCCGACACACAAAGTTTAAGAGCAGGATATAAAATTTTCCGACAAAATCCGTTGTCGGAAATTCCGATCGTGTGTACACAAATCCGACGGACAAAGTGCCACGCATGCTCAGAATAAATAAAGAGATGAAAGCTATTGGCCACTGCCCCGTTTATAGTCCCGACGTACGTGTTTTACGTCACCGCGTTCAGAATGATCGGATTTTCCGACAACTTTGTGTGACCGTGTGTATGCAAGACAAGTTTGAGCCAACATCCGTCAGAAAAAATCCTAGGATTTTGTTGTCGGAATGTCCGAACAAAGTCCGGCTGTGTGTACAAGGCATTAAAGCAAACATGTTCTGTGAGGAATATATAGGATGCCATTGCTGATGTCCTTCTTAAAATGGATCATGACGGGGTGTCTCCGATCTCAGTGATGCTACTCACCCAGAACAAGGAAAGTCGGTTTGAATTCCCAATTGATCAGAATTCCTAATCTGCAGTCACTTCTAAAAGTAATTAACCCATCGGATCATCATGATAACCAGGGAACTAGCTTTTTTTTTTAGAGAGGAGGTCATCAATGGCAACCTCGAAAATTCCATACGTATATCCTCTAAACTAGCCTTTCTCAACCTCTTTGCACTTGAGGAAATGTTGAAACCATATTTAAAATTTGGAGAAACCTTAAAATGATTTTCTCTTTTACAACTCACAGTAAACTAGTGTGATCAGTGAGTTGTAGATATAGAAATAAATATGTAGATATAATAAACACTATTAAAATATAGAACAGAATTGTGTACTAAATATTTGAATGACGGTGACACAAAAGACAGTGAATTTGCATTGGTGCGCAATGGCAACACTAATGTTAGTCATAGATGGACCACTTTGTTTTGATCAGCCAACATTATCACACTCCTCCCCCTTTTTGATCAGTGAGCGGAATCACACTCCTTCCCCTTTTTGATCAGCCAGCGGGATCACACTCCTCCCCCACAGTGGGACTCCTCCACTGTCAGAATATGCTGATCTGCAGCTATAGTCGGCTATTTGAGAAAACTTTTCCAGCATTCCTGTTCTACAGACGTCGGTCATTAGATTTACTTCTGTCAAGCAGGAATGGCCATTCGTTTATCAAAATTCAGATGGTCCCTGCTGAACTGGCTGAATTTTGTATACATCTGTGGCCAGCTTAACTTTACATTGGTAAAAAAATCGCTTTTGTATTGGTGTTCATTGCAAACATTTAACTTTGTGTTGGTGTTCCGAGCACAGTTTTACCTTTGCATTGGTGGTCAGGAAAAAAAAAATTATCTATGCAATTAGTGTTCAGGGCCAGTTGAACACTGGCTAGTGGTCTATCAGATAAGGCTGGCTGGGGCTGTGGATTTGTAAGAGAGGAGACTAGTTAAAGTGTTTATAAACCCTTACATATACCCAGTGAAGTGAACAGCCTCAGATGATACACAGAGATCAAACAAATCCTCCTACATAGGTTTTACTTGTTTATCTGCAGCCCTCTCTTCCCTATACCCCTTCAAAGGGGCAGAAAAGTATTAAAATCCTTTTTCATCTTTTCGTATCATGAAGGGGGGGGGGGGGGGCAGAGAGCTGCAGTTACAGTGCGTGAGAGCTGTTTGGAGGAAAGGAACACACCCTCTCCACATAGCAGAAGAACTGTTTTGTGAATAGACCAGCTACGTGCTGAGCTCCCTCCCCAACACAAATTTTATCTCTGGTGTTGGGAGAACAGAAACTACACTTAGAGCTTTGGAGAGAGATAAGTAAACATTACAGATATATGTGCTTTGCTCAGATTTCATGACTGAGGTTTACAACCACTTTAATGAGAAGTAACTCATCCTGTACTGTTCTTCCCTCTGCCCTGGTCTGGACAGGAGAGGGGCTCCCACTGAACATGACCTGGGGACCACATAGGCTAGCTGAAATGGGAGTGCAACGCACATGAGCATGGACTGTGGGCAGACTTATAGGGCGTACACACGGTCGGACTTTGTTCGGACATTCCGACAACAAAATCCTAGGATTTTTTCCGACGGATGTTGGCTCAAACTTGTTTTGTCTACACACGGTCGCACAAAGTTGTCGGAAAATCCGATCGTTCTAAACGCGGTGACGTAAAACACGTACGTCGGGACTATAAACAGGGCAGTGGCCAATAGCTTTCATCTCTTTATTTATTCTGAGCATGCGTGGCACTTTGTCCGTCGGATTTGTGTACACACGATCGGAATTTCCGACAACGGATTTTGTTGTCGGAAAATTTTATCTCCTGCTCTCCAACTTTGTGTGTCGGAAAATCCGATGGAAAATGTCCGATGGAGCCCACAAACGGTCGGAATTTCCGACAACACGCTCCGATCGGACATTTTCCATCGGAAAATCCGACCGTGTGTACGGGGCATTATAGTTCCAGCTCTCGTCACACCAAGCATCCAATCCCCAACAACTATATGGTAGAAAGTGAGGCATGGTTGAGCAGATATAAATCCACTGCAAAGGTGATGGAACCCCTGGGGACCTCTCTAGGAACACTAGTTGAAAAGCCCTGCTTTAAACTCCTAAATTTAGATTGGTTTGTTTGCATGTTTGAAGGAGGAAGAAACTTTTAAAGTGCCTTGTTACATAATATTGTGTGTCTTCATTAAGTCTCATGCTGGCTATACACTATTAGAATTTCGTTTAAACTTTTTCATTTTAAGGAAGTTGGTTAGTGGGATCAACATTCATTTCTTGACCACCGTGACAAGAAAATTCAAAGGAGCAGGATGGAATTTTTTTTTTAAATGAACAAATTTCTAACAGTGAAAGTGGTTTTTGTTCAGAGATTTACATTTATTCCTAAATCGAATGTTAAAAGCAACTGAACATTTGAAGCTCTTTTGAATGACATTCGTACAGTCATTGAAAGTACAAATCATTTTTGTGGGGACGCTCATTATAAAATTTAATAGTGTATAGCCAGCTTAAAGGGGTTGTAAAGGCAGAAGGTTTTTTATCTTGATGCATTCTATGTATTAAGATAAAAAGCCTTCTGTGTGCAGCAGCCCCCCCTACTCAAATACTTACCTAAGGCCCCTCTCTGTCTCAGCCACCCAGATTCTCCTTCCTAATTGGCTGAGACACAGCAGCGGCGCCATTGACTCCCGCTGCTGTCAATCAAAGTCAGCTAGTCAATCAGTGGAGAGAGGGGGTGGGGCCGGGTCAGGGCTCCGTGTCTGAATGGACACAGGGAGCTGTGACTCAGCTCGGGTGCCCCCAAAGCAAGCTGCTTGCTGTGGAGTCGCTGAACAGGAGGGAGGGGCCAGGATCACAGAAGAGGGACCCGAGAAAAGGAGGATCCGGGCTGCTCCGTGCACTTCCACTGCAACAGAGCAGGTAAGTATAACATGTTTAATATTTTTATAGGAAAAAAAACGAGACTTTACAATCGCTTGTCTAATGGGTTAAAAAGAGAACTGTAGAGCACTGATTGCAAGGTCACCTAGCAAGCTAAGTGAATGTTCTTCTTGTCCTGTAGCCATAGATATTGCTGGTATGTCTTTATCATTAGTCACACTGCTATTGTAGTTAATCAAAAAAAAAAAAGATACATGGTCATCTTTGCATTAGCTGCATGAACCCAGTAACCCTGCTTTCATTTGCTGTCTGCAGTGCCTTCATGGATGGAACAACAACATTCAACAGCAAATGATCTCCCAACACACAGCTATCTTGCAATGTTCAATTCTACCTGTTATCTTTAATTACATAACAGGGAAAGGTGCCTTTAGATTTGGCATTTATTAGCAAAAAACATTGTTGTGGGCCTTAATCACTGGTACACAGATAATCAACCCATGTGCAGACCACCCACCATCTTGCAGTCAAGATATCTGCTTGTATATTAGGTAAGGATAGGAGAATGTAATTGTGGGAAAGTAGTGATGATACATCAAATAGTTGCTTTCATAATATAAGGTGCTTACCCACCCATAGGCAACTTTCATTAATTATGCAAAAACGCATCTCAACCACTTCAACAGCAAGTGTAGACTAGGCCTAATTAGTATCTCGCTGCTGTTTCATTGTCCAGGCTGTGGGTGAGGAGATGACATCACTGTATTTATTAAAGCGTAACTCCACTTTTGTTGAGAAATAAACATTCACCTCTGGGTGATCAATGTACATTGCAAGGATTATAACAAACTTTGTTGCAGATTCCTACCTTTTGTTATTCTGAAGAAATCCATGTGTGTGTTTCTTTGTGCCTCTGTTCTGAGTGGGTCTAATGGGAGTGGTTTCATAATTAACTGTCAGGTGTGGAGCTGCAGGGCACTAATGAAGAAATATGCTGGGCCTGCATCCCTATAGACAGATTTCTATTGAAAGTATATCTCAAAAAATGACATTTTTGTTATTATTATTATACAGGATTTATATAGCGCCAACAGTTTACGCAGCGCTTTACAATATAAAAGGGAGACGATACAGTTATAATACAATAAAATACAAGAGGATTAAGAGGGCCCTACTCAGAAGAGCTTATAATCTAATAGGGTGGGGCCGGTGGTACAAAAGGTTGTAACTGTGGGGAATGAGCTGATGGAAGTGGTAAAAGATTAGTTGGAGACGTGATAGGCTTTCCTGAAGAGATGAGTTTTCAGGGATCGCCTGAAGGTAGCAAGAGTAGGGGATAGCTGGCCAGGTGGAGGTAGCGAGTTCCAGAGGATGGGAGAGGCTCTGGAGAAATCCTGGAGATGAGCATGAGAGGAGGAGACGAGAGAGCTTGAAAGCAGGAGGTCTTGAGAAGAGCGAGAGGTCGATTTGGGTGATATTTGGAGACAAGATTAGTGATGTAGCTCGGGGCAGAGTTGTGAATGGCTTTGTATGTTGTGTTTAGTATTTTGAATTTAATTCGCTGGGTGATTGGGAGCCAGTGTAGGGATTGGAGGAGAGGGTTGGCAGATACTGAGAGGTTAGTAAGGTGGATAAGTCTGGCAGCAGCATTCATGATAGACTGAAGAGGGGATAGCCTATGGAGAGGCAGGCCAATGAGAAGGGAGTTGCAATAGTCAAGGCGAGAGATAACAAGGGAGTGAATGAGGAGCTTGGTGGTTTCATTTGTTAAAAAGGGGCGAATTTTAGAGATGTTACGGAGGTGAATTCTACAAACTTTTGACAACGATTGGATTTGAGGCTGAAATGACAAATCAGAGTCTAGGATTACACCTAGTACCCTGGTTGTTGCAGGAGATGCCTGAAATCTGACTTGTATCTTAGGCAGACTTCTGGGAAAATTGGTGAGCCAATCACACAAGCAGGAAATTATGTTTCTGGGGAGTGGGCAGTACACACTCTGTGTACGGAAAACTCCAGGTAGCCATATTGCAAATTATTCTCAGAAAATTACAATTAATAATTTTTAATAACATCCAGTTACAAAATGATTAGTGTCGCAATCATATGCGCTATATTATTTTTTCTTTGTTTGCTATTTTTTTTCCCCACGAAAGTGGAATTACCCTTTAATCACTTCCCGCCCAGCCTATAGCAAAATGACAGCCGGGCGGTGGTTCTGTTAGCCTGACTGGGCGACAGGAGGCTCTTTACCATGTGATTAGCTGTGTCCAATCACGGCTGATCACGATGTAAATAGGAAGAGCCGTTGAATGGTTTTTCCTCACTCCCGTCTGACAGACGTGAGTAGAGGAGAGTCGATCGGCGGCTCTCCTGACAGGGGGGGGTCTGCGCTGATTGTTTATCAGCTCAGCCCCCCTCAGATGACCACACTAGGACCACCAGAGAAGTGGGCAACATGTGGATGGCCAGGTATGTACCCCATGGCCATCCACATGTGCAAATTATGCCCGATCTGTGCCAATCAGTGCCCACAAATGGGCACTGATTGGCATCAGTATGTACTAATAGGCAGTGATGCCCAGCAATGCCACCCATCAGTATCATCAGTGCCACACATCAGTGCAACCCATCAGTGCCACCTGTCAGTGCCCATCCTTGCCATCAGTGCCCACCTATTAGTGCCCATCCGTGCCACCTATCAGTGCCACTCATAAGTGCCCATCAGTGCCACCCATAAGTGCCCATCAGTGCCGCCTATGAGTTCCCATCAGTGCCACCAATGAGTGCCCATCAGTGCCGCCTATGAGTGCCCATCAGTGCCACCTATCAGTGCCCATCAGTGCCGCCCATCAGTGCTGCCTATGAGTGCCTATCAGTGCCACCTATCAATGCCCATCAGTGCCACCTATCAGTGCCCGTCATCAGTGCCCGTCAGTGCCACCTCATTGGTGCCACCTCATCGGTGCCCATCAGTGCCGCCTTATCAGTACCCGTCAGTGCAGCCATATCGGTGCCCAGCTTTGAACGAGAAAACTTACTTATTTACAAAAAATTTTAACAGAAACGAAGAAGAACATGTTTTTTTTCCAAAATTTTCGGTCTTTTTTTATTTGTTGCGCAAAAATATAAAAATCCCAGAGGTGATCAAATACCACCAAAAGAAAGCTCTATTTGTGGGAACAAAATGATAAAAAATTGTGTAGCATGTCCACGCAATTGGCATTCAAAATGCGACAGCGCTGAAAGGTGAAAATTGGCTTGGGCAGGAAGGTGTCTAAGTGCCTGGTATTTGAAGTGGTTAAAGAAGGACTTTACTTCCCTCCACATTTTTTGTCTCTCTGTTAGGAAACCCATAGATAAGTCAGCGGGTGAATGAAAAAAAAAAAAACAGAATTCCCCCATCCACATCGCTGATTCCCCCAATCCTCCTAAGCTATTATATTCCGACAACAGGGAGGCTCCCCCACCAACAGATTAAACTGATCAGCGCTGCCGACTATAGCTTGCGGCATTGATCGAGTGTGAAAATCCGACAGGGCATTTGTAGAGCAGTCAATCACCCTGTCCATACATGGATTGAAATTCTCCCGGTCCCTGCTGAACCGACTGAATTTCGATCAATGTATGACTGGCTTTACCTTGTACACTGGGTTGTCCTTAAAAAACATACAAATCGAGCATTTTATGTAAGCCCCCTCAGTGCTCAGTGTGGTGGAGAGTGCCTGGTGCATATGCACTGTGATATAGGCTGCCACTGGGATGCATGATGTGAGTATCCTAGGAAGCTTTGGGTGGGAACGGGGATGTTATTCTCACCTAGGTGAAAAAGATGAGGGGTGCATTCCATGAAAAAATTTATTTACAAAAAAAAAATAGTATCTGTGATTTCATGAAAGGAGGGGAGAAAGTAGCGATATTCTTTAAAGAAGAAAATAAGAGTGAAGATCCTCTTTAACTGTAAATAGAGTATTGACTTCACCCTTCGGGCTGTGCTGTTTCATAGAGATGTATGATGCAGGATTAAAAAAATGAAAAAGTATTTTTATTGTAAATCTAAGGCTTCATTCACACTTTGTGTAGTGGAAATACGCGTCCCTCCTTATTTTTTTCCTGTGAGATTTTCGCGGATCGCGCATAAGGTAGCCATTCGCTGGAATGGGCTGCTGTAGGTGCGACAAATGTGCCAGAGAAGTTTATGCACTTTTTCAGATGTGGAGTTTTCCATGCTTTTTCAGTGCAACTTTTGGCGTGTTTTTAAAATAAGAGTCTGCTAACTGCGTTTGAGGGGGCTTTACAAGTTAATGGCACCCAAACTGGCACCATGCATTTTGCCATGATTTTACCCATATCTGGAATCGCAGGCAGAATTGTGTGATTCTGCCTGCGATTCCAGATACCTGAAGTGTGAATGGGGTCTTAAGTATATTATATAAATATTTCATATCTACCTCTTGTCTCCAGCAATAGCATGCTAGAGGTGTTACCTGATTTTATATGAACCACAGGGTGGAGACCCTTTTAATCATTGCCCTATTTGTCAACCTGAAAACAATGCATACTACTCATGTAAAGGAACAGTGAGAGAATTGCAAAGAAAATGTATTGTTATAGAAAACGGAGGAAAAAGACATGACGTATGCTTATTGTAATGTGCCATTTTTATATTTTCTATCACTCATTTTTTACCTCATTTTGATTTCTGTTTTCAATAGATAACCCGGGGAGGTGCTATAAAACATTAGCTACCTTGTAAAATTCTCTGTTATAAACAGAGACTGAGACTGCAATTTCAGTGAAAGGCATTGAAGTGTTTCTAGACAAAATATATTTTTGCTTCCTTATGCCATGATTTTTTTGGACCTACATAGTACAGTACTGAAGATTTGTTGTATCTGGATGTGTGTCAGGTGCATCACTGCAGAGCAGGAAAGGCTAGAACCCCTGTCCCCCCTCCCCTTTTTTTTTGTCCCCATTGCAAATCTTTTTTCACTTGACCTTCACCTGTCTGGTGAAATTGAGCTCATTATGATGGCAAGGGTGGGAAAATTTTACAAACACAGCCCTGGATAGTAGTAAAGTACTGAAATGACCAAACATCTGGCCAAGCTGTGCTGTTCCAAAGAAGACACAGTAACCTCATTACTTTGATGGCTCTTTTCTTCTACCCTCTCTTTGATCCAGTGCTAAAGAACCTATTAGAAACTTTGGTATTTAAAACTTCCAGAAGTGTCAGGTCCCTATGTTTCCTGCAGCAAGCTATGGTCCCTTCTACCAACCCTTACATCCCTGCTGACTCTTGTAGTAACATAGGAATGGATTAGATAGATTGGAACCACAATGCAGGATGAGGGACAAAGGCATCTGACAATCCTGTCAGTGTCAAACACCGAAGAATCTGAAGGACACTTTTTTAAAGAGCGGTAGGGGACAAGGGGAGCTGAAGAGGTGACCATACCTTGCCTTTTTTTCGCAGGGAACTGCATTTGGTGTCCTTTTATAAAAAGCGAGAAAAGCTGTGGTCCTGATGATCTCAGCTGATCTTTCATGTGTTCTTGCTTATGTACCTGAGATGAAGAGCGGAGAACATGTTCTTCACTTCTCATCACAGGACACACCCTTCTGTCATTCACTTGAACAGAGATTATGAAGGTGAGATATAAAGCTATCACTGGCCATCTCTGTAAAATATCACCATCCCAGCTTCTCCAGCCCAGAGGTGGAGAAGCTGCTGTAATGTGAGGAAGAAGGCTTCTTTCTTCCTAATATCAGCACCAGCAGGGCTATAAATTTAATATAAATAATAACGATATATGTTTATGTGTGTGTGTGTATATATATATATATATATATATATATATATACACACACACACACATAAACATTTATAGTTTTTATTTATTGTATAACCGTGTAAATTTGCTGTCCCCTCAAAATAACTCAACAAACAGCCATTAATGTCTATATTATACAAGCTGTACACTCACTACATTACATTGTAGCAAAGTGTCATTTCTTCAGTGTTGTCACATAAAAAGGTATAATAAAATATTTACAAAAATATGAGGGGTGTACTCACTTTTGTGAGATACTGTGTGTATATATATATATATATATATATATATATATAGTAGCAGGGTGAACCGGTGCCACTGGATAAAATGGTGGTTTATGCCAGATTTTGTAGGACACACTAATGGCTCAGGTGTGTGCTGGCTTCAAATGAAAGCCAGAGTTAAAATTCAGTCCCCACCATCCCGAGGTGGTCAGTGTGTGAAGAGAGATGTGAGAGGTGCTGCTATGCACCATGGTGTCCAGGTGGGGACAGAGCAAAGCCCAAGCCCGAACAGAGCAAAGCCGAGCCTGAGAGAGAGTCCATCCGGAACAGAGCAGTTAGGAAGCTGAAAGGAAGGGGCAAAGCTAAGGTCCAGCATCTATGTATAAACACTGGGACGTGTTTCATGGTCAGGAAGACGAGAAAGGTACAGACGGTCAGGAAGATCCTGAAGAGGTACTTGTGTGTGTGTTTTGAAGCCCCAAAATGCAAACAAATAATATAAATTGCACATTATTAAAAGTTCCAAAATGTGCATTTAAAAAAGTGCCAAAATGCATGTAAAAAAAGTGCCAAAATGCGAGAAAATAAAAACGCAACCTTACTTGCTCAATATAAACGTTAGGTAATTTTAGCAATCTATTATTGTTTGAGAGTAATATGTTTTAAAAAGGATAGCCCATATGTTTCTGTGCCTCCTGGTGTGGAAAGTATCACTATTTGTCCACAAATCTTTAGGAGATGATGACCAGAAAGAACAGTGTCAACCATGTAACAATGCTGGATGCGGTGTTCATAGTTCTTCCCAGCAAGTTTCTAAAGCTGGAAGTTTCACCTTGTAAGACAGCTGCCATGGAGTTTTGTACTTGGGCCAGGTAAAGGGCAGCACACCAAGGCTCCTAAGATCAAGTAACACAAGTGCATAATACAGGCCATTCCTAAACCATTTACAATAAACATTGATTTTTGACAGTGGAGATGGTTTGTATCTGGGTTTAGAAGGCGCTATACAGACTTTCCTTTGGAATCTAAATCCTCTTAATCCTCTTACTTTTCATATGTTCCTGCTTGCTGGTTTAACTTACAAGTAATTATCTGCTGGTTGTCCTTCTGCTTCATAAGAAAACATTTTTTTTGTAATCATGCTCAAATTTACAGGAAGGTCCTTTTTTTCCTCAGCAACAGAAAAAGATGTGATTATTTTAGGAGACTAAAATATTAATAATGATCAATGGTAATGACTATTTCTCTATAAATATGAAATCTTTTGTAAAGCACTCAGGGATTTGGTTGGCAGTTCACAGGAGCTTGAAGAATGAAGAGGACTGGATTAGCCAAGGCCATACTTGGCCATGTTGGTTCATTTTATAATGCAAAGAGGATGCTGAAATATCCACAAAGCTAAAGTGGAACAAATTGTCTTAGTTAAGCTTCTGTATCATTCTAGCAACCTTGATAAATGGTTCTTGTGTATTTCCACAAATACATGATAATTTGTACCTTGGATCACTTTTTTTGTAATGGTATGAAATGGTTTGAATGGATAGAATTGTTTTAGCATGGTACAGCCATAATTAGTTAAGTAAACTTTACGACAGACGTGCATACACTTGGAGCCTAGAGCATTTGAACAGGATCTAAACCAGAATTTCTGTGCACTGCTTCATTTTTCCAAAGCGCATGCATTTTTTATTTCACATTTGCATGTAATTAAACAAGCACAGATGACAGTTGCAGGCAACGCTGCCCTTTTTTAAGTCATACAGAAAAATATCAGCAAACGTTAGATCAGAAGACAAGAAGTACCGTGTGTTACCTTATTGTCATAGTGACCATCATACACAAATCTCTGTTGCTCTGAGGTCTACAAGTAAAAAAAGGTTGGAAGGTAAAAAGTTGATCACTAAATATTTGGAAGTGATTTTGTATTTCCACGTGAAACATCTGATTCATCAGTTCACAACTTCAAAGCAAGAAGGACCTGAAAAGAAATAGATCTAAGAAAACATCGGGGTCCATTTACTAAAGGCAAATAGGATGTTCACTTTGCAAACAAATTTTCTCTTAGCTTAGTGAATATGGGGAAACTGTGCTGGCTTCCAGCATCCAATCACGTTCAATCAAAAATACGGCTTTTTTTAACATTTTTCTTGTTGGTGACTGGGTATTCTTTGCAAAGTGAATTTTCACTGCATTCACTTAAAGTGTAAGTAAACCCTCCTGTTGTTTTCAGCCAAGGAAGCTGCCATCTTTGTCTCTGTTTAATCTACAACTGCCATGATGCTGCACATGTGATCAATTATGACACCAGCCATTGGATGGTTTGACAGTTTGGTTGAGAGCACAACCAATGGGAGTGCTGCATTTCCGGCACGTGCCAGAAATTAAACTGTTTTATGGCTGGGTTTACTACCGCTTTAAGCTAAGGGAAATTCCCTTGCAAAAAGCAAATCCCCTTGCAAAGTGAACAGCTCTTTTGTCTTTAGTATATGAACCCAATTGTGTTAGAGACACTGCTTAAAATAAATACAGATTACAATCTAGACCAGTGTTTCTCAAGCTTTTTTCAGTCAAGGCACTCTTTAAAATTATAGACAGTCTCGAAGCACCCCACTCTAAAATGTAAATAACTAATCTAGTAGCTTTATAAAATGCAGCAACATCCACACTTAGGACACCCAACGTTAGAGGTCATTTATTCTTCCAAAGCAAATACACTTTTGCACACTGGTACGGACTAGTATTCCAATGTTTCTCTTCTTCCTCAATTTCTCTCCATCAGTCAGCTAATGTCACCCCAGTGCTGAGGGAGAGGGGCACAGGAGGGTCAAACAAGGATGCTGTGGAGGCAACAGACATCCTCCTTATTAACTGATGACATCATTGGTTATTAGCATGCCAATGTCTACAAAATCAAAATGGTGCATAATGAAAACCGCGGCTTTCTGTAACTAAAAGGCAGGCTTGATCTACCTGCTGGCTTGTATAAAATTTTTGTTAATTTTTTAGGCATTTTGCCAAGGCATCCCTGAAGAAACCTCAAGGCACCCTGGTTGAAAAAGGCTGATCTAGACTGTAAAATGCAACACAGTGGGGATGATGTATTAAAACTGAAGAGCGCACAATCTGGTGCAGATGTGCATGGTAGTTTCTGACTTGTTCAATTAGGCTTTGAAAAAATAAAAATGAAAGCTGATTGGTTTCTATGCAGAGCTGCACCAAATTTTGCACATTTTGCATTGAATGTATACAATCTATATAATGTCTTTTTTTCTAAAACAAAGCTTTTTTTAAATTTAACACAATTCTAGTGCACAGATGCTTCAGGCTTGAAGTAAGACACATTTTGAAAAACACTGGCATTTTCACCAACTAAACTGTGTGTGGCAAGTAGTATACAAGATTGTTGATTATGCAGTTGCAATTTTAGACAGACGTAATATGTGCTGATGCTCTATCATTTTGGAGAGTATAAGGAATATTTGGAACAACAGTTTACTATTTCCACAAGCTGATTTGTACAATGGAATTTAGGAGGCTGAAAATTCTATTCCAGTAACAATGGATCTTGGTCAAGCTTTCAAAATGTGAAACCTGCTCACCCTGGATCCATTGTTCTAGAGCAGTTTGACAGCAGACCACCTTGGGCACTCCTTAGATTAGGATCTAAATCCTTCATTTCCCTTTCTATTTCTCATTCCCTTTCCTACATTCTTCTTCTCCCCTGCATTCCCTCTGTCTTCTTCTTTTTGCCCTTACCCATTGTAATTTTATATTACCCTTATCTATGTACACTATATTGCCAAAAGTCGTGGGACACCTGCCTTTACTTGCACATGAACTTTATTGGCATCCCAGTCTTATGCCCTGTACACACGGTCGGACATTGATCGGACATTCCGACAACAAAATCCTAGGATTTTTTCCGACGGATGTTGGCTCAAACTTGTCTTGCATACACACGGTCACACAAAGTTGTTGGAAAATCCGATCATTCTGAACGCGGTGACGTAAAACACGTACGTCGGGACTATAAACGGGTCGGTAGCCAATAGCTTTCGTCTCTTAATTTATTCTGAGCATGTGTGGCACTTTGTGCGTCGGATTTGTGTACACACGATCGGAAATTCCGACAACGGATTTTGTTGTCAGAAAATTTCATAGCCTGCTCTCAAACTTTGTGTGTCGGAAAATCCGATGGAAAAAGTCCGATGGAGCTTACACACGGTCGGAATTTCCGACAACATGCTCCGATCGCACATTTTCCATCAGAAAATCCAACCGTGTGTACGGGGCATAATCTGTAGGGTTCAATATTGAGTTAGCCCACCCTTTGCAGCTATAACAGCTTCAACTCTTCTGGAAAGGCTGTGCACAAGGTTTAGGGGTGTGTCTATGGGAATGTTTGACCATTCTTCCAGAAGCGCATTTGTCAGCTCAGGCACTGATTTTGAATGAGAAGGCCTGGTTCACAGTCTCCACTCCAAGTCATCCCAAAGGTGTTCTATCGGGTTGAGGTCAGGACTCTGTGTAGGCTAGTCAAGTTCCTGCACCCCAAACTCACTCATCCATGTCTTTATGGAGCTTGCTTTGTGCTCTGGTCCAAATCATTTGGTGAAGGGGGGATTATGGTGTGGGGTTGTTTTGTAGGGGTTGGACTTGGCCCCTTAGTTCAGTGAAGGGAACTCTTACGGTGTCAGCATTCCAAGACATTTTGGACAATTTCAAGCTCCCAACTTTGTGGGAACAATTTGAGGATGGCCCCTTCCTGTTCCAACATGACTGCACACCAGTGCACAAAGCAAGGTCTATAAAGACATGGATGAGCGGGTTTGTAGTGGAGGAACTTAACTGGTCTGCACAGACAGAGTCCTGACCGCAACTGGATAGAACATCTTTGGGATGAATTAGAGCGGAGACTTCAAGCCAGGCCTTCTCGTCCACATCATTGCCTGACCTAACAAATGAGCTTCTGGAAGAATGGTCAAACATTCCCATAGACACTCTCTTAAACTTTGTGGACAGCCTTCCCAGAAGAGTTGAAGCTGGAATAGCTGCAATGGGGTGGGCCAACTCAGTGTTGAATCCTACGGACTAAGACTGGGATGTCATTAAAGTTCATGTGCGTGTAAAGGCAGGCGTCCTGATACTATGTATGTATGCATTTATGTATGTATAGACAATAGTGCAACAAAGAAATAAAAAGGAATCAAGGGTAAAAATACTTAATGTCCTGGTTCTGTGCATTCAGCATTCAGCAGAGTCCAATCAATGAGCATTAGAAGGATCTTGGCAGATGATTCTTGTTTTAATGGTAAAAACAGAGCTCCAGACTGCGGATGGGGCCCCTCTTTTCTGTCCTTGAGATGAGTGTGTACAGACATGATCTGACCAATACGAAGGTCTGATGAGTGGCCAATGGGTTGTCACCATGTTTATGACCATGTACAGTTTCATGCAGGTATTAACCTCCCTGGCGGTATGATTATTTCAGATTTTTGATGCTGAAAGCGGTACAATTATTTTGCATGGAAATTTGGCGTTTTATATTGTAGGCCTGTAATTCTTAGGAATAACTCACTTAAATCTGTCCAAACCAGAGTCTAGTAGACATTCCAGGTATGATAAAGTTTGAAACACTAAATCATAAATTATAATATAATAAATAACTATAAATAATTATAATAAATAATATTATAATAATAATAAAAATGATTCAATAATGTAATCAAATCAAAAACACTGAAATTTGCTCAGTTGCAGAATTGTCGCTGTCATTACTTGCAGTGTTTGATGACGGATTTCCCCACAAATCACTATCGCTCAATTCTACAAGTGAATTTATTATCGCTGTTTTCTAGCTGGTCTAAAACCACTTTTGATGTAAGGGGAAGGTTTTGGTTGCTATGGACAATCTCCAGTTTCCAGGCAAAAAGAACAGTTTTTATAATATAAAACTGCATGCAGGGCACTGGACAAACCGCTAGGGACAAAAGGGAGGTGAAATAAATTGATACAGTAATGTAATCTGTAAGATTACAGTGTGCTGTATATGTGTGTTGTGTGTTTTACTTCTTGAATTTGGCGCCGTTCTCTGTCCCCGTGCGTTGCAACGCTCGCAGGGAATGGAGCCCGGGCACGGTGATAGATCGAGCGGAGGACGGCTCGCTCACAGTGCGGGGAGACATCGTAGGATCCAGGGGACAAGGTAAGTTAGCTCTTCCTGGATCCTGCGATGCGATCCCGAGTGTGGCTCGGGGTTACCGCTTTTGGTACTGAAAATCCACCCCGAGCCAGACTCGGGAATACCGCCAGGGAGGTTAAAGGGGTTGTAAACCCTCGTGTTTTTTCACCTTAATGCATCCTATTTTTGATGAATTGCAACAACAAAATAAGCAAATGTGCATAAAATCCACATCAAGATTTGGAGGCTGCATTCCACATCTGTCAAAAATGCATCACAAACAGACACCACAAGCAAAACACAAATACCTGTATACTTTATCCTTGTAAGAATGGTCATTTAGTATAATGTTCATGACTGAAAATATGTGTCATCCCCTCATATCTTTTACCTTCATCTTTCCATTGACAGCATAATGACAAATCACGTATGAGGCGTGACAGCCTAATTTAGATAATTTGATCATTTGAGAAAGGTTAGCATTACTATTTGCACTGTGATATATTTTTTAAAAACTGAAGTTTAATCTGCTTACTTTTTTCCGTTACCTAGTTATTTTTCCCTCCTTGTCTACATATTAATACAAATAAAAATACAACTTTTTCCTTTTTTTTTTTTTCTCGCCCGTGTTTGGGTATTCTGCACCATGAAACTTCACCACATTGTTTAAAGTGATTCTAAAGCCTAAACATTTTTTAACCTTAATGCATTCCTTGTATTAAGGTAAAAAATGTCTAGGTGTCTGCATCGCCCCCTCAGCCCCCCTTTTACTTACTTGAGCCCTCAGTCGATCCAGTGCCGTTAACGTCTCCAGGTCTTCTCTCCCCTCACTTCCGGGTCTCGCTGGCTTTGCTGGGTCACCTGGAGCCATTTGCTTCCAGTGCTGTCAAATAAAGCCACCAAAGAGGAAGGAGGAAGCGGGGGCAGGGCGAGTCCCACCATCTCTGTCAATGGACACAGCAGCGGGGCTCTGGTGCTATCACGCACGAGTGTCTCCATTGGAAGCACCTTCATATAGAGGCGCTGGACAGAGGGGTGGGGCCAGGAGAGCCGGCGGGGGACCTGAATAGATGAGGTTCGTGCCCACTTCACAGAGTAGGTAAGTTTAGACATGTTTGTTATTTTTCACCAAAGAAAAAATATTTACCTTTACAATCACTTTAACCACCCTGATTATGTCAGATTTTTGGCGGTACAATTGTTTTGCATAGAAATTTGGCGTTTTGTATTGTAGGCATGTAATTCCTATTAATACCACCTAAATCTGTCCAAACAAGAGTCTAGTAGACATCCCGGGTATGAAAGTTTGAAACACAAAATCATAAATTATGATATAATAAATAACTATAAATAATTATTAAAATAATAATATAATAATAATAAAATGAATTTCCTCACGATTCACTATCGCTCAATTCTGCAAGTGTTCTAATTTACTATCGCTGTTTTCTAGCTGGTCTAAAATCACTTTTGATGTAAAAGGACACTTTTTAGTTGCTATGGAGAATCTCAAGTTTCCAGGCAGAAAGAACAGTATATATCATATAAAACTGCATTAGACAAAGCACTAGGGACAAAAGGGAGGTTAAATAATTTCATACAGTAATGTAATCTGTAAGATTACAGTGTACTGCATGTGTTATGAATTTAGTACTTTTTGAATTTGCCGCCAGGCTCCACCCCCATGTGTCACGACGCTCGCAGGGAACAGAGCCCGGCACACAGAGGCATCGGGCGGAGGACAGAACCCGCAGACACAGCAATGCAATCCCGAGTGTGGCTCGCAGTTATCGCTATTGGTACTGAAATGTAACCCCGAGCCACACTCAGGAAAACCGCCAGGGTGGTTAATCTCTGAGGAACCTTCCCTTGCAAAGTGAGCAGCCTATTTGCCTTTAGTAATTCAACGCCTATGTCTTTATTCCAGTCTTTTCCAACCAGGGTGCCTTGAGGCATTTGCCCCAAAATTGGATACAAGCCAGTGGGTGGATGAAACCTGCCTGTTAGTTACACAAAGCCACAGGTTTTCATTGTACACTATTACAACCTTCTAGCTGCCAACCTTCTAAGGACCAATTACATCATCAGTTGATGAGAAGGATGTCAGTTGCCTGCACAGCATCCTTATTTGACCCCCTCCTGCCCTTCTCCATCAGCTTTTGGGGTCTCATTAGCTAAGTGATGGATACAAACTGAGGGAGAAGAGAAACATTGGAACACTAGTCGGTATTTGCAAAAGTGTATTTGCTTTGGAAGAATAAATCACCTCTAACTTTGGGTGTATTATTTAAAACTATCAGAATAGTTTTTGCATTTTAGAATGGGGCGCCTCCAGCCTGTCCATAATTTTGGAGGGTGCCTCGAGATTGTCTGTAATATTAAGGGGTGCCTTGACGAAAAAAATGTTGAGAAACAGTGCTCTATGCCAGTGGTTCTCAATCCTGTCCTCAAGTACCCCCAACAGGCCATGTTTTGGGAATTTCTCTAAGGTAAAATAGCTGTCCAAAATACCAAGCCATTGACTCTGATTTAAGGTACCTGTGCAAGATAAAGGAAAACCTGCAAAAATGGCCTGGCATGGGTTGAGATCCAAAGCTCTATGCAAAGCAGGTAGAGCATGGCTGAGGGCATAGTAAGGCTGGGAGATTTTCTTAAAAAAAAAAATCTTCGATTCTCCTAAAAAAAACTTGATTCACGATTCGAATCGAGTTTTTTTTTTTGGAAACCGCGCCGGTCCTGAGGCGCTGTGGGCATGAGCTTTTAGGCGGGGCCGTGGCTTCGGCCTAGTCCGGCCTCGCTGACTAGGCCGAAGCCGCGGCCTCACCTAAAAACTCCTTGCCCGCAGCTCTTCAGGCCCGCCACAGTGTCCGCGTCGGTCCGGAGGCACTGCGGACCTGAGTTTTTAGGCGAGGCTGCGGCTTCGGCCTAGTCCGCGGCGTCCGGTCGTAGCCGCGGACTAGGCCGAAGCCGTGGCCTCGCCTAAAAACTCATGCCCGCAACGCCTCGGGACCGGCGCGGTGAAAAAAAAAAAATCTAAAAAAATCGATTTGCTTAAATTTTGAATCGATTTGACCTCTCAACTCGATTCAAGATTTGAATCGATTTTTTTCCCAGCCCTAGGGCATAGGTGTGCACAGCCTATTGCATTAGGGTGTGCACCGCAAATCTTAAACACATACCTTTCTCTGCAGCCTCAGCTGCACGGAACAGTGAATGAATAGGAAGTGCTCTGTACTGAGTGGCTTCCTGGTTCATCCACAAACTGAAGCATAGTAAACACAGTTTTCTATGCTGCAGTTATAAATGGACACAGTGAGCGAGTGTATTCACTGTGTTCATTTAGGAAAGGAACTATTTACTAGCCCCTCCCCGCTCTTCATCGTGAAACATCCCCCGGGGCAACCGCCGGGAGGAGAGGAGGGGAGGGAAACCCAGGAAGTTGTGGGAATCGGCAGTGCACAAAGGTATTAGGGTGTGCCCAAGCACACCTGGCACATCCCCTATACACGCCTATGGCTGGTGATAAGGGCCAGCAGGGTGCTGTACATAGCTTCCTGAAGACATCACAGCACCCTGCCTCAGTACACCTCTTAAGTCTGAGTTCACACTTATGCAATGCAAATGAGTGCGATTCTCATGCAGATTTTTCCTGAAGTTAAGTGCAATTTAGCGTTGCAATTTGTGCTAAAGACAGTGCGATTATAATGCAAATTTTATGTGTTTTAAGATGAGATTGAGCGCAGATGTGATTTCTGACGGGGAAATATGTAAGAGTCTCCAGAGAAAAATAAGTATTTGCACACATCTCAACACAAGATGCGATTTCAGTGTGGTTTCCATCGATGTCTATGAAGAGGAAAATTGCACCGCAACACAGTAAACTCGCACAGGACCCTTTTTGTTGCTACATTGCATTGGCATAGCAATCGCAACGCATAGATGTGACCGATCGGATATCAACAATAATTGTTCTTAAAATATGTCATGATTTGATATTTTCTGAATAAATATTTTGCTTATTAGGGCATTATATGCTGGTCGCTTTGTCCATGAATTGTTTTTGTTGTAAGGAAAACCTCTAGCAGCTTCTGTCTGTGCTGAGTAAGAAAATGCATTGGCCTGTGTCCCGAAACAGGATGCGGGCAATGCTGAACACTTGTTTTTGGAACAATTGCCTTATTTAGATGGCGTGAACTTGTGTTACCTCAAAGCGTGACGTCTGTTAGGGCACAGTTGATGTTTACAAAAAAACAGCTTTGTGAGGGGCAGCAGCCATACAATGTCAAATAGAACTATGTCTATTACAGAGCGAGCATAGGCTGGATACTAGCTGGAATAGCTAACGTCAGTCCTTTATGATGGCGTGGGAGGAAGCGTGGAGCCTAGTGTAAGAGTGAGATTCAATGTCATTATCACTTGTGATAATACTATTTGCCAGAAATGTATTTCCTGCCATCAAGGCACAAAGAAGTGTGGTTTTTATTTTGGATGGATCTTCAGAACCAAAAGCTACTAGATAACGCATAGCGGCAATTTCTGTTCAGTTGTGAAATTAAGCTGTTTAATTGCATTATTTCAAAGCAATATGATCTACTATGATCTTGCATGTGGGAGATTCTTACTTTCCATTGTGTATAGTAGATTAGTGTTTCCTAATGTTAGTCATCAGGCACCCCCACCAGGTCATATGTTGAAGATTTACTTTAATGGACACAGCTGGGATAATAACGCATCTTGTGTTGCTGATAAGCCTTCCCTGTCAGCATCAACCCCAATAGATTTTACCCCCTTCCTGACCAGAGCTCTTTTTGCGATTCGGCACTGCGTTGCTTTAACTGGCAATTGCACGGTCATGAGACGTTGCACCCAAACAAATAGAGCTTTCTTTTGGTGGTATTTGATCGCCTCTGCGGTTTTTATTTTTTGCGCTATAAACAAAAAAAGAGCGACAATTTTGAAAAAAAAAAAAAAAACGCAATATTTTTTACTTTTTGCTATAATAAATATCCCCAAAAAATCTATAAAAAAAAAATTTTTTTCTCAGTTTAGGCCGATACTTAGTCGTCTATGTATTTTTGGTAAAAAAAAAAAAAAATCGCAATAAGCGTATATTGATTTGTTTGCGCAAAAGTTATAGCGTCTACAAATTGGGATAGTTTTATAGCTTTTTTATTATAATTTTTTTTTCTACTAGTAATGGCGGCAATCTGCGATCTTTATCGGGACTGCGACATTATGTCGGACACGTCGGACAATTTTGACACATTTTTGGGACCATTGGCATTTTTACAGCGATCAGTGCTATAAAATTGCGTTGATTACTGTAAAAATGTCACTGGCAGTGAAGGGGTTAAGTGTGTCCTAGTACGTGTTCTAACTGAAGGGGATGGGACTGTGCAGGGAAGATGACAGATCGTCTGTTCATACTCTGTATGAACAGACGATCTGTCTGTTCTCCCCTCAGAGAACCGGAAACTGTGTGTTTACACACACAGATCCTAGTTCTCGGTGTGCCCCGAGCGATCGTGGGAGCCCAGCGGTGATCGCGACCGCCGGGCACTCGCATTGGCTTCCGTGGGCGAGCAGGGGGCGCATGCGCGCATCCCAAGTGGCCGTCTATGTTACCGATGTAACATGACGGCAATTCGCGTTGCCGCAGTACAACTGCGGCGGGTGGTTGGCATGCGGTTAAAGAGGAACGTTTGCTCTTAATAAAAATTAGGAATGTTACTCAGCTACGGGAAAACCAAAAGTCAGCAGCTACAAGTACTTTAGCTGCTGTTTTTTAAAAAGAATATCCTTACCAGTCCATGAAGTCCAGCATGATCTTCCTTGCACCTGATTGCTCAAAAGGCTTCTTCCAGGCCACAATCTTGCATTCAGGAGCTGGATGTTATTTGATCACCTGATCACTCACAGCCGCTCCCTTACTGCACATGTGCAAAATCACAGACTACTGGGAGAATGGTCTGAAGTCTCCTGGGATGTGTGATGTGTATCCCAGGAGACTGTGAGCAGGTCGTGTGGGCTTCATCATTCTCGCCTTGGCGACAAATAGGGATGTGGCTCCCAGCACCCGAAATAAAAAGGGTATTTGCTTGCCCCTCTTTTCCAAAACCAGAAGACCCAGTGTTCTCAGTACTGAGAACTTTAATTGTCTTGGTGGCAGGGAGAGCAGATGGCACCATCAAACTCCTATCTTGCCATTAATTCAGCCACTCTGATTGGAGGGAAGATGGCACATGTGTAAGGGAAAAGTATGACCTGTTAAAGTTGGTATTCTTATAATTCATTTAGTCCTTCAAGTAGCCCATGTAGACTGTCTTATGGAAGCATAGCTAACCCTTGTGACCGTAATAAGACCTACAGATTAAAAAGAAAGTAAGTACAGTAATTACACAAAACAGGAAAAAAAATCAGATTACACATATGCTTATTATACTGTACATGTACATACAAAATGCACGTGTATAGACCATTAAGGCTCATTGAGAGTAGGTATGCTGTGGTCCATGCCATCTTTGTGTTTGCTAACAACACTTTTTATAATAATATATATTTAAGTTTTAAAAAATCTTTCAACGAATATCATGGAAAGTTGAAAGCCATACTGTATATATGTTATTTTAATTGTATAGGGCATCTGCTGTACAGAATATATAGTTTGGGGAGGGGTGCTCAACTTTGACGGAAGGTGAGAGGAATTAGATATTTTTTTTAAGGAACTGGATGATGGAATATTCACTCTTGATTTTTTTTTGTTTTGTTTTGTTGTGTTTAACCACTATGGTATCTGAAACTCTCAAAAGGAGGATGCATGCACTCTATAGGCCTACATTGCTCACAGAAATAGCATTTAGCGTCTTGTAAATTATTTTTACTTATTATAGAAATATTTATTTGGCAGCTGCCTTGGTTCTGGTAGTAACTCATAGCCAATTCCTTGATGGGCTAAATGTAGATACCTGCAGGGGTGCTGGATGTTTGGTCCAGACTTGGAACTCATTGGGAGACACAAATAATGTGCAGAAGGGGGAAATGCTGGAATTACTAAATTCAGGGGTCGGTTATGACATTAGTTACAAGCCACCCAACAAATTTATGCAATTGTGCAGACCATAATCTCCAGTTATCACTAAATGAAAATAACATCAAAATGAGACAATTTGGAGGTGGGAGTCAGAACCGTGACATCCAATGAAAAACTTGAATAAATCCTTGCTAGTTGTGGGTCAGTGGCTTAAAAATTATTGAAGTCAAAGAGAGCCAGGATAGTGATCTCACTTCTGAGGCTCAGAAGCTGGTATAGCATTCCCTAAATAAACTAAATCATTGGATGCCTCTGCTGAAATTAAAGTATTTTTGCATTTTTTCTGGGAAAATAGCACAATTTTCCCACATCTACACACATTACAGGGGTTTTAGAAAACGTAATTGTAGTGTATTAAAGGGGTTGTAAACCCTCACATATACCCAGTGAAGTGAATGTCCTCCAATGATACACAGAGATGAAACACATTTCAGAGTCCAGAATTTAGAAAGTAGGGGATGGGGAGAAAAAGTTACACTCAGCGATGGGTGAAGTCCAGATCCCAGGACCGCCACACCTGAATGAGAGCTTCCGCCCTACTCAGCCTCCCAGGTGCTGGCTCTGCACAGTTAGATGAGGAAAAGAAGGTATTCCTGGACGGCCGCACTCAGTGAAAAATAGAGCATCTTTATTGCAACAAAAAGTAAAAAAATCCAAAATAGGTCACATCCGAGGTGGATGGTACAGGCACAACAGCTAACGCGATTCACATCTACTGATGCTTACTCATAGCTAGATTAAAGATAGTCAACTACGTGCAACTACTCTTTATATGCATGTAGTTGACTATCTTTAATCTAGCTATGAGTAAGCATCAGTAGATGTAAAACATGTTAGCTGTTGTGCCTGTACCATCCACCTCTGATGTGACCTATTTTAGATTTTTATACTTTTTGTTACAATAAAGATGCTCTATTTTTCACTGAGTGCGGCCGTCCAGGACTACCTTCTTTTCCTCACTCAGTGATGGGTGCTGATTGGTGGGAAGGGACACATCCCCTTCACACAGCACACAGGAACAGAGCTGTGGCTGTCAATCTCAGGCCATGTGCTGGAGCTCCCCTGTCACCTTTTTACCTCTTCATGTCAGGAAAACGTGTCAGAAGTGACTCATGTAGATAGCAGAGGAACGAGGCAGAACACAGAAATGACACTTAGTGCTCTGGATTGAGACAAGTACACACTATAAAGGGATATGCTTTGTTCATATTTGTTCATATTTCATGTCAAAGGTTTACAACTACTTTAACTGTTGCCAGTAAGTACTGTGTGGGATTGTCATCTTGTTGCAGTCACATGATCAGTGCCAGTGTTGTAGGACCAGGACTGCAGTGAACTAATCCCATGGGCAGGAAATAACATTTCTTTTTTTTTGTTTGTTTTAAATAATCATAACTGCTGGCAGATTGAAATTATATAATTTTATTAACACAAAATAATAAAAAAAAGGCTTGCTTGGCAATGGTATGTATCATATTAACGAAAAATCTTCAAATACAGTTGGTTTGCTCAATTTTTGTGTTTGTTGAGGCCACATGGATACACAAATGTGGGCATTGTGTAAAAAGTCTTGTAAAATAGAATACCATTGCTTGCTTTAGGCAACACCAACTGTTCATTTAGACTTCTCAAGATTTGTTAACCGTAAGGCCATACGCATGGGTCCCATTTGACCTCTCTTGTCCAAAGTTGCCTCTTAGTTTAATTTGTTTTTTGGGTCCGTATAAATGAATATCCAATTTAACATGTAGTTTCTGTATAAGTCCATGCTGTAATTACGTAGATTTTCACCTAATGCTACATATTTGTCCACAGAGAGCAGTCCAGTAATTGTTCTCAGTTATTTAACATTTTCAGCCAAAATGTTTGTATGAAGTTTTCATTGCTAATAATGTCCAGTTTGAGTTTATGTAAATGTAGAAATATAATTCATATTAATATTAATATAATATAATAAATATATTAATATTCAAAGCAAAGTCCTCCATCCATCCATGTCTCTGTGCTTTAACTTGCTGAGAAATCACTTTGAAAAACAATCCGCTACCATATATGACTGTGGCCATCTTGAATAAGGGCAAATGATTCATGTAGCATTTACTTCCTGGAATCCATCTGTTCTTAGCTCAGGGATGCATGCAGGAAAGTATGGTTAGCTGAGAAAACTCCTCCTCCCCTCTTCCTTTCCTGAAGATTCCTGAGATGTATGACATAATTTGCCTAGGCAAAAAAACAGGAAGTAACTGAAGAAATGTAAAAAAAAAAGTTTAAAACAAGTAAATATGATATACTTTTCTATCTATTTACTAATGCTAGCAGCATGAGGATTAAAAATAATCAATGTTGATTAGAAGACTGAAGTTACACTTTAACAAAAATATTGATCTAGAAATGTATGAAATTGCAGTCTAATGCTGGCGATACACAGCAATATTTAAATTTTCTGTTATTGGAAATATAAGTTTGAAATTATTGAGTACATTCATATATTATATGAATCCGAAGCTTTATATGGATTACAACAATTTGGGTGCCCTTGCATTTTTTTTCTCATCACATTTCTTCTTTAGGGTACTCTCAGACATGATATCAGAGTTGACCATTGTGGCCATTTTCACCTTATTCTGGTGATGCTCTTAAGTCTACGTGGTTGTAATTGGCAATATACTTGTACTTGAAGACATTTGGATCATACCTGTGTATCTGATCACCTATAGTGTCTATGGGTTTCCTCATTGGGAAGCTGTAAGATGAGGGAATAAGGAGCTGGTGTTGCGGTTGTGTATTATAGATATTCAGATATTTTAGTCATATATAATTTCTGCTGTTGGATAAAGACAGTTCTTTAGTTTCCATGTCACACTTTATCTACAAGTGTGATCGTATTATAAACCTGAAAAGCCAAATAATTCGATGGTGTCATGTATTTTGCCTGTACTACAGATATAATCCTTGAGGTACCCATAGGCATGCGATGAGCATCACTCATTCCAGCTGTGGGGGTGACCATCTTGTGCACCTGCAACCTCTCCACTCTACACATATGTGAACCTCCAGTGTGCATGTTTACAGTACCGTTTTTTGACAGTTATACTTGAGGGTAGTTGGGCTGCACTTGCATATATATATATATATATATATATAAACACCTTGGTTTATGTGTGCACCTCTAGGCAGTTGGATTGATCGGACTACAACAACTTCAGTCCTCAAGTACCCCCAACAGGTCATAGGCTGTGTTCACACCATGTGTGGCGCGGGAGAACAGCAGGGGGTCCGGTGCGTCCCCATTCACCATTTCAGGTTTGAATTAGGTCCGAATTTTTGCCTGAATTCGGACCTTAAATGGAGTCAAAGGCGCACAGGACCCTTCTGCTGTGCGCTTTGTGTCCATCCCGGAGATGTGTGAACCGACTCCTTTGAGAGCCGGTCACAGTCTCCTGTCATGCGAATTGGATGCGGAGAAAACCCGCAATTGCATAAATGTGAACCCTGCCTAAGAAGCACTGGAATAGAAGACAACATTTATTGTGTGAAGTCTATTTTTGTTCCTAGAAGGACTGTATAACCTGCTCTCTGGCTGTTTTCTCTTGTAATAATAAATTCTTCAGTCAGCTCCAGATTGCTTGCCGCATTGAGAGCGGTTAATTATCATAGATCCAATGTGGTTTCAAAGTAAAATACACTACACAGGCTGTTACAATTGTCCTAGATTTCATAAACTCCCCCGATGATTGTTGTGACATTGAATATCACTTTGTAGCACACTCATATATATATATATATATATATATATATATATATATATATATATATATATGTATACAGTATCTCACAAAAGTGAGTACACCCCTCACATTTTTGTAAATATTTTATTCTATCTTTTCATGTGACAACACTGAAAAATGACACTTTGCTGCAATGTAAAGTGGTGAGTGTACAGCTTGTATAACAGTGTAAATTTGCTGTCCCCCCTAATGTCTAAATCGCTGGCAACAAAAGTAAGTACACCCCTAAGTGAAAATGTCCAAATTGGGCCCAAAGTGTCAATATTTTGTGTGGCCACCATTATTTTCCAGCACTGCCTTAACTCTCTTGGGTATGGAGCTCACCAGAGCTTCGCAGGTTGCCATTGGAGTCCTCTTCCACTCCTCCATGACTACATCACGGAGCTGGTGGATGTTAGAGACCTTGCGCTCCTCCACCTTCCCTTTGAGGATGCCCCACAGATGCTCAGTAGGGTTTGGGTATGGAGACATGCTTGGCCAGTCCATCACCTTTACCCTCAGCTTCTTAAGCAAGACAGTGGTTGTCTTGGAGGTGTGTTTTGAGCCGTTATCACGTTGGAATACTGCCTTGCGGCCCAGTCTTCGAAAGGAGCGGATCATGCGCTGCTTCAGTATGTCACAGTACATGTTGGCATTCATGGTTCCCTCAATGAACTGTAGCTCCCCAGTGCCGGCAGCACTCATGCAGCCCCAGACCATGACATTCCCACCACCATGCTTGACTGTAGGCAGGACACACTTGTCTTTGTACTCCTCACCTGGTTGCCGCCACACACGCTTGACACCATCTGAACCAAACAAATTTATCTTGGTCTCATCAGACCACAGGATATGGTTCCAATAATCCATGTCCTTAGTCTGTTTGTCTTCAGCAAACTGTTTGTGGGCTTTCTTGTGCATCATCTTTAGAAGAGGCTTCCTTCTGGGATGACAACCATGCAGACCAATTCGATGCAGTGTGCAGCGTATGGTCTGAGCACTGACAGGCTGACCCCCCACCCCTTCAACCTCTGCAGCAATGCTGGCACCACTCATACGTCTATTTCCCAGAGACAACCTCTGGATATGACGCTGAGCACGTGCACTCAACTTCTTTTGCTGACCATGGCGATGCCTGTTCTGAGTGGAACCTGTCCTGTATGGTATGGTCATGGCCACCATGCTGCAGCTCAGTTTCAGGGTCTTGGCAATCTTCTTATAGCCTAGGCCATCTTTATGTAGAGCAACAATTCTTTTTTTCAGCTCTTTAGAGAGTTCTTTGCCATGAGTTGCCATGTTGAACTTCCAGTGACCAGTATGAGAGAGTGAGAGCGATAACACCAAATTTAACACATCTGCTCCCCATTCACACCTGAGACCTTAAAACACTAATGAGTCACATGACACTGGGGAGGTAAAATGGCTAATTGGGCCCAATTTGGACATTTTCACTTAGGGGTGTACTCACTTTTGTTGCCAGCGATTTAGAAATTAATGGCTGTGTGTTGAGTTATTTTGAGGGGACAGCAAATTTACACTGTTATACAAGCTGTACACTCACTACTTTACATTGTAGCAAAGTGTCATTTCTTCAGTGTTGTCACTTCAAAAGATAGAATAAATTATTTACATAAATGTGAGGGGTGTATTTACTTTTGTGAGATACTGTATAACCAATGTCCAGTGTATGTACGGAGTGTTTTATTGTAAGGAATGGATTAAAAGACATAATGATTAGTAAAAAATCTATGGTACTTTGTGGAATGCTTCTATTCGAGCCTGCAGCAGTGTCAGAGAGACATTAAAATGGTATAAAAAAGCATCTGTAGATTGTATAGAGAAACTAGTGACAGATATACAAACCAGTATTATGTGAGCCCCAGCATAGCAGTTTTTACATATACTTCTTCATTTGTTCAATGTTATTTCCAGAGTGAAGGTCAGTGCAAAATTAGATATAATAAAATGAACACTCTGTTTCGGTTGTGCACACTGTTAATATTACTCTACCTTTATACGCATCTTTTGCTACATTGGTATTCAAAGCCAGGCCAATAGCATAATTTTGTACATTGTGTTACCATTAGCTATTTTGTGCTTATTATGCAAATTGAGCTTATTTGGCCGTGTTAACATTTGCTTGTTGAATCATGAAAAAAAGCATACATACATATAAAGACCTCCGTGGCATCTAGCAGCATTCAAACGTTTATTGGAGAACACAGACTTAAAGGGTCAGTCTACTCAAAACTGATATTTTTTGGTTGATGCTTCAATGTTGATCCATCTGACAGATGGTTATATCTCTTTGTGACTGTATTGGAGAGATCTGCTTGACTTCTTCGGTCTGCACATGAAGCATAATTCAACTGAGGTTCTGGAGCAGGGGTCTCCAAACTATGACCCGCGAACAATATCCAGGCTTTATCCCGCCCCCAGCTAGGGTCAGTGGCATTTCCTCAGTGTGCACAGATTGGGTCAGCAGAGGTTGCCTATGGTCTCTGTCTCTGATGTAAGGGGGACTGTAAAAAAAAAAAAGGGGGAAATCCGATGGAGGAGCCCTGATGTAAGAGGGACTTTGATAGGCACCCTAATGTAATGGAGGTTCTGATAGGGACTCTGAAGTGAGGACTCTGATGAGGATCCTGATGTGGGGGGGGGGTGCTAATGAGGTCCCTGATGTAAGGGGGGAGTTTTTTTGGCCTGCGAATATTTGTGTAAGTTGTGAATTGTGTCGGGGGTTGTCTTGATTGAAGTTCATATAGCATATTAAAAGCCAGGGACTGACTTAACCCATTGGGATCCACCTAAAGTATAATTTTAAATGGACTAGGATAGATCAGTACACAACTTTCAGGGATTAGAGGGTGTCATTTACATGATAAATACAATACAATTTTCGGTTCATGTTGATGGGTTTTCTGTTCAAACACTTCATTTTCCATTTAAATGCATGCAGTGTTTGCCTACAGTGAGGTAGAAAGAAATCCTGGATAGCCGCACTCTGGGATAAGGACATCTTTATTTCAATAAAATCCAACAATACAGTCAATAGCAGAGACGTACAGGGTGGTAGACAGTCTACCACCCTGTACGTCTCTACTATTGACTGTATTGTTGGATTTTATTGAAATAAAGATGTCCTTATCCCAGAGTGCGGCTATCCAGGATTTCTTTCTACCTCACTGCAAACCAGCAAAGCCAGCACCTGGAACCAGTTCTTACTAGGGCGGTGTCATTCCAGAGCAAGAGTGTTTGTGAGCTGCATCTCCTTTGTTCCTGTCTACTTACCAGTGTTTGCCTACAGTTCAAAAGCACCTTAAGACGGCATGCTGCAATCAAAGAAATACAGCACAAGGGCAATACAGGTCAAACACAGCCTCTGAACTGCCATATGTACTGTTCAGTTAAAGTGGTTCTAAAGTTGAAATAGTTTTTTACCTCAATGCATTTCCTGCATTAAGGTAAAAAATGTGTTAGCATTTGCTGTATGCCCCCCTCAAACACTTTCCTTAGTCTTGAATCGATCCAGAGATGTGCCCGGCTGCATCTGGTCTCCCCTCTCTTCCTGCTCTCACAGGCTTTGCTGAAGCTGCTCTCAGTTAAATCCTGTCAGCAGAGGGCAGGGCTATGCCGCACTGTGTGTGTCTATGGACGCCCATAGCCCGGCTTGGGAGTGAGCCGCACATCTGCCCCAATAGCAAGCGGCTTGCAGTCGGGGCAGACACAGAAGATGAGAAGTGGAGAGCGCCGGTGTGGGACCCCAGAAGAGAGGGAAGAACGCTGCTCTGTGTAATACCATTGCACACAGCAGATAAGCATAACTTGTTTATTCATTTCCTTAAATTAAAGTTCAGTAGATTTTGCTGATTTGTGTTTGAGGTGCTTTCCAAACTCACGTCAAATTAGTTTTTAGTTGATCTTATTTAATACCCTGCTATACGATATATAGTATATTGCAAACATGAATTTTTTTAATTGTTACGTTATTTTATTTATTGTTACAATATTCTTTTCTTTAAAGTTGGGGCCGGCCAAAGGCTGAAATATTGAGCTAGGGCTACCAATCAGGTTAATTGATTGTTTCATTTAATCAAATGTTTCTACATTTATATACAAAAGACTTATGTTTGATTGAAGCACATGGAATTTTTGTTAAAACAATGTGTGTTTTTAGTTCTACCCTGGTAATTGATGAAATATTTGCTTTTTGTCTTACAGCAGTCTGACACAAGTGCAAGTTATTTGAGAGCTGCCCGGGCTGGTAACCTAGAAAAGGCCCTTGATTATTTGAAAAATGGAGTAGACATCAATGTCTGCAATCAGGTAAATATTTCTTTTTTTTAATAGAAAATACTGAGATCTTGTACACATTATGGGTTAATTTACTATAGGTAAATAGGCTGTTCACTTTACAAGGCAAGTTTCCCTTTGCTTAGTGAATGTGGTGAAAATTCACAAAGAATCAGTGCCGTCTTTAAGGCAGGGCAAAAGGGGCAGCTGCCCTGGACCCCATCATTGTTGTGGGGTCCAAAGCAGCTGCCTCATAATTGCCATTTATCCCAGTTAATTCCCTTGTCCTTTGAAGTTTTAGTCCTGTGCTGTGTCCCGATATCTCAGTGTGAAATGCTGCTATTAATTCTGCCCAGCTCTGCCCTGTTGTTGTGTACAGATGTCTCACCTGCAGACCCTGTGTTTACATGTAAATAACCATCAATCATATGTAAATAGCGGCTACATTCATATGTAAATAGCTGAGGCCGGCAGCATTGATATGTAAATAAAGGTGGCATTCATATGTATACCATGCCCCCCTGCAGTGAGGAGAAGATGTGCTGTAACCTATAGCAACCAATCAGTGAGCAGTATTACTCTACAGTAATCTCTAGCAACCAATCAACAAGCAGAAATCATGTGCTGTAACCTTTAGCAATGAATCAGTGAGCCTTAATGTATGCTGTAACCTCTAGCAACCAGTCAGTAAGCGGCAGTGATATGCTGTAACCTCTGGCAACCAGTCGCTGCCTGATCTGATACAGTAAACTGATTTTAAGTCCAGCTGCTATTTATTGTATGTCTCAGAGCAGGTGGAGAGCAAAATTGCATGGAGGGGGGCCCAAGAAATTTTTTCTAGGGTCCAATCAATATTAAAGACGGCCCTGCAAAGAATACCCAATTATGTGTAGGGAATATGAAACGAAAACAATATTTTTGCTTGCACGTGATTGGGTGATGTAAGCCAGCAAAGTTTTATCTCATTCACTAAACTAAGGGAAGATTCCCTTGTAAAATGAAGAGTCCCTTACAAAAAGATCAACCTATTTGCCTTTAGTAAAACAACCCCTATTGAAGCCACTAGAAGTGTTGAAAAAACGCACTAAAGTTGTGTGGATGGGATTTGAGCTTGGTGGTATCAGTTTGAGATACTTCTAAGATTGTTAAGAATGTATTGACCTTTACATTTGACCTGCAGTTGACTTGCTTAAAGCACATTTTCCATTCCTTTAGATTTGTATGGGAATTCAAAAACTGCTTGAAGCAAACAAATGTCTGATGACACTGGTCCTTCAACTTACATTACAATAAAATGGGTGCAAATACTTGAGTATTTAACATCTTCAGTGCTGATGTTGAATGTTTTTATATAGACACATATACATTCTGTTTTTGGTTTTTTTTTTTATGGATACCAGACAAAAAAGTAAATGATTGACCCAAATATATAATTTGCCCTGTTTGATATTTGAAAAAGTGTTGACTTGTCATTTCATAGATATTTCAGGCTTTGATAGCTGCTGGTGAGTTAAACTACCTGTATTTCTTAGGGCCCTTTCACACTGGGGCGGGGGCGGCGTCGGCGCTAAAGCGCCGCTATTGTAAGCAGCGCTTTACCGTCGGTATTCGGCCAATAGCGGGGCGGTTTTACCCCCCCCCGCTAGCGGCTGAGAAAAGGTTAAAAACCACCGCAAAGCGCCTCTGCAGAGGCGCTTTGCCAGCAGTATAGCCGCGCTGTCCCATTGGTTTCAATGGGCAGGAGTGGTGAAGGAGCGGTATACACTCCGCTCCTTCACCGCTCCGAAGATGCTGCTAGCAGGACTTTTTTTCCTGTCCTGCTAGCGCAACGCTCCAGTGTAAAAGCCCTTGGGGCTTTCACACTGGAATCAAAGCAGCGGCACTTTCGGGTCGGTTTGCAGGCGCTATTATTAGCGCAATAGCGCCTGCAAACCGCCGTAGTGTGAAAGGGCCCTTAGGGACTGTTGTTGAGCTCTCTGCTCTTGAGTTCTGTTGTCAGCTTATTCATTTGGAGTGGAAGGGAGATGAAATTGACCTCCCTGGGACACGGAGAGCATCTTATTTCTGAAGAAGTTAATAAACTCCACTCTACTCGAAAAAAAAAAATTCTCTTCATTAGGGGACACAGCGTTAATTCTGGGACAGGAAGGTTATACTGCTGTCTAGAGGAGATTGGAGGCAGCTGCATAACCCTCTGATCTCAGAATTAACTAAACATATACAGAACGGAAAAATGTGTTTAGTTTCGGATAAATTCATTGTTACTAATTTCGTTTTGTTGATTTGTTTGGGAATTTGTTTAGTTTTGTTGAATTTTGTTTTGTTTAATTGAGTTTTTTGTTTTAATTTTGTTTTGTTTTGTTTATTAATTTTCCAATGAATTACACATTTTGGTCTGATTCGAATTCTACATCCTTAACCCCTTGCCGACCAGTAAACAAGGCATTTCCCTGTTCTGCCTAGCAACATGACAGAGATCTACTGCTCCCTGTCATCAGGAGCAGTGATCTCTGTCATGTTGTTGTGAGCCCATCCCCCCACAGTTAGAATCACTCCCTAGGACACACTTAACCCGTTGATCGCCCACTAGTATTTAACCCCTTCCCTGCCAGTGTCATTTACACAGTAATCAATGCAATTTTAAAGCACTGATCGCTGTATAAATGACAATGACCCCAAAATAGTGTCAAAAGTGTCCGATGTGTCCGCCATAATGTCGCAGTCATGATAAAAATTGCAGATCGCCGCCATTACTAATAAGAAAAAATTAATAATGAAAATGCCATAAATCTTTCCCCTAACTTTTGCGGAAACCAATCAATATACGCTTATAGCGTTTTTTTTTTACCAAAAATATGTAGAAGAATACATATCGGCCTAAACTGAGAAAGGCATTTTTTTATATATATTTTTTGGGGATATTTATTATAGCAAAAAGTAAAAAATATTGCTTTTTTTTCAAAATTGTCGCTCTTTTTTTGTTTATAGTGCAAAAAATAAAAACCGCAAAGGTGATCAAATACCACCAAAAGAAAGCTCTATTTGTGGGAAAAAAAGCACATAAATGTTGTTTGGGTGCAACTTCGCCCGACCATGCAATTGTCAGTTAAAATGACACAGTGCAGTATTGCAAAAAGTGCTCTGGTCAGGAAGGGGTTAAATCCTTCCGGGGGTGATACTGATTTTGGGGGGACCCCATGCTGTTTTTTTAACATTTTGGTATGGGGGTTCCCCTTAAAAACCATTGGGGGGGAACCAACGCTGTTTTTTTTCTGAATTTTTCATTGCTGGCATTCTTTTGTTTATATTTCAGCTGTCAGTGGGGAAGCCCGCTGATGAGTCATCGGTTGTTAGGGATGCGGTGGCCGGCTTCCCGGCCCGCTCCTTAACAACCAGCTATTCTTCACACAGAATTTGAACCGGTTGATCATTTTTCAACTGATCCAGATTAGAATCGCTTCCGAAAATTTGGAATTTATTAAAAAATTAGTAAACAAAACTAAACTAAATGAATTTCAATGAAAAACGAATCTTCGCATAACCAAAAATTAGTCAGTGCATCCGGAAAGTAGTCACAGCGCTTCACTTTTTCCACTTTTTGTTATGTTACAGCTTTATTACAAAATGGATTAAATTAATTATTTTCCTCAAAATTCTACAAACAATACCCCATAATGACAACGTGAAAGAAGTTTGTTAGAAATCTTTGCCAAGGTATTAAAAAAAAAAAATGAAAAAAAATATATATTTTTAATACCTTTGCAAAGATTTCTAACAAACTTATTTCACGTTGTCATTATGGGGTATTGTTTGTAGAATTTTGAGGAAAATAATGAATTGAATCCATTTTGGAATAAGGCTGTAACATAACAAAATGTGAAAAAAAGTCAAAGCACTGTGAATACTTTCCGAATGCACTATTTATTTGGACCGAAACTAATTGCACATGTCTAGAATTAACCCTGTGTCCCCCAATGAACTCTAAAGCCTGGTACACACTATCAGTTTTTTTTTTTTCAACTCAGCGTCCTGAAAGAAAGAAAAACTGTGGAGCTTGGGAGGAACCTGCTGTTCTAACTATCCAATGTTAGTACAGCAATCCCCCCCGCTGAGCTATTGTGTTCTGACAAGGGGACTGCCCCCCACCAGAACACACCGGTCAGCGCTCGCAGCCAAGTTTTTCTGGCATGCCCCTTTGACAGAAGCCGGACGTTCAGCCGGCTTCTGTAGGGCAGGCTTCCGTACACGCGTTTCTGTTGAGCCGGCTGGTAAATTATCTCTGTGTACCAGGCTTAAGAAAAGTATGTTGCATTAAGTACAATAATCCTGTTATTTCTCTGTTCCAGTTGGGTGGATTTCTCATCATTTCCTTTTCTTTCTGACACCCTACAAATAGATAGGAAGTGGTAAGAAACTTCCCAAATGTGGTCACACTCGGCAATAAAAAGTTGACAGAAGTTCCCATATACCACACTCTATCCAAAATTGAGACAAGTCAGATACATATGAAAATGAAATAATTGTCACTTTCAGCTAGCAGGTGTTGTGTTAGAGCCTGCTGACTCCTGCTTTTCTGCAGGGAGTTATTAGCAGGTGTAAACTGATCTTCTGCTTTCAGAATTATTCACAACACACAGCTGAATGTGACAGAGAAGGGACAACCTCCCCTCCTAGTACTTGCTGAACCAAATGGGTTTTTAACTTAGAAGCAATTAAGTATGGATGTAAGTCTTATGACTTGTGTTTGTTTTTGTAGAATGGGCTAAATGCTCTCCATCTTGCATCCAAAGAAGGGCATGTTGAAATAGTTTCGGAACTCATTCAACGAGGTGCTGATGTCGACGCATCTACAAAGGTTTGTGTCTGTCTCTTATATTTTTAAAGCAACACCTTGCCTTGCAAAAGTATTCACCCCCTTGGCATTTTTCCTGTTTTGTTGCCTCACAACCTGGAATTAACACGGATTGTTTAAGGATTTGCATCATTTAATTTACAGTACATGCCCACAACTTTGAAAATGTTTTTTTTTTTTTATTGTGAAGCAAACAACAAATAGGACAAAATAACAGAAAACATCAATGTGCATAACTATTCACCCCCTAAAGTCAATACTTTGTAGAGCCACTTTTGAGGCTATCACAGCTCCAAGTCGCTTTGGATAAGTCTCTATGAGTTTGCCACATCTTACCACTGGGATTTTTGCCCATTCCTCCTTGCAAAGCTGCTCCAGCTCCTTCAAGTTGGATGGTTTGCGCTTGTGAACAGCAATCTTTAAGTCTGACCACAAATTTTCTATTGGATTGAGGTCTGGGCTTTGACTAGGCCATTCCAACACATTTATATGTTTCCCTTAAACCACTCAAGTGTTGCTTTAGCAGTGTGTTTGGGGTCATTGTCCTGTTGGAAGGTGAACCTCCGTCCTAGCCTCAAATCACACACAGAGTGGTACAGGTTTTGCTCAAGAATATCCCTGTATTTAGCACCATCTATCTTTCGCTCAACTCTGACCAGTTTCCCAGTCCTGACTGCTGAAAAACATCCCCACAGCATGATGCTGCCACCACCATGTTTCACTGTGGGGATGGTGTTATTTGCGTGATGTGAAGTGTTGGGTTTGTGTCAGACATAGCGTTTTCTTTGATGGCCAAAAAGTTCAATTTTAGTCTCATCAGACCAGAGCACCTTCCTCCATACATTTTGGGAGTCTCCCACATGCCTTTTCGCAAACTCAAAACGTGCCAATTTGTTTTTTGCTGAAAGTAATGGCTTTCTTCTGGCCACTCTGCCATAAAACCCAACTCTATGGAGCGTACGGCTTATTGTCGTCCTATGTACAGATACTCCAGTCTCTGCTGTGGAACTCTGCAGCTCCTCCAGGGTTACCTTAGGTCTCTGTGCTGCCTCTCTGTTTAATGCCCTCCTTGCCCGGTCCGTGAGTTTTGTGTGCAGCCATCTCTTGGCAGGTTTGCTGTTTTGCCATGTTCTTTCCATTTGGTTATGATCGATTTGATGGTGCTCTTAGGGATCATCAAAGATTTAGATATTTTTTTATAACCTAACCCTGACTTGTACTTCTCAACAACATTGTTCCTTACTTGTTTGGAGAGTTCCTTGGTCTTCATGGCAGTGTTTGGTTAGTGGTGCCTCTTGCTTAGGTGTTGCAGCCTCTAGGGCCTTTCAAAAAGGTGTGTATATGTAATGACAGATCATGTGACACTTAGATTGCACACAGGTGGACATAATTTCACTAAGTATGTGACTTCTGAAGGTAATTGGTTGCACCAGAGCTTTTTATGGGCTTCATAACAAAGGGGGTGAATACATACGCACAAGCCAATAATCCGTTTTTTATTTCTGAAAAATAGTTTTATGTATATATTTTTCTAATTTTACTTCACTAACTAAGACTATTGTGTTCTGATCCATCACATATAATTCAGATTAAGAAAAAAACATTGAACTAAAGGCTGTAATATAACAAAATAGGTAAAAAGCCAAGGGGGTGAATACCTTTGCAAGGCACTGTATACCACATTTATTTCTCCATTTTTACATAGGAAGTACATGAACCATTACATACTATTAACAAAGGTTTGGTGGGCACTTCTCAACACAGCTCTCATTTAAATTTTTTTGAATGGATATTTTGGTATTTGGAGACCAGAAACCTTGATGCTTCCTTCTAGGTCTCTTGCTGACAATCTATAACTGTTGTTTTCTGTAATATTTGAAAGGTCAGAACTGGGTAAAACAAGGGTCACATGTGAAATCTCTCTGCGTAGTAGAGACTGTGGTGGCCCGAAATGTTCCACAGCAGGTATAAGGTCACTGGGCACTAAAAGGTCACTGTGCAAAACAAGGACAATGTGTGCCCTTACCCTCCCACCCGCTTGTGATGGCACATCCCTCTGCAAATTAGTGGACTCACAATGTTCCATAAGCAAAGTAAAGCAGATTACACAAAAAAATAGGCTTTTGTCTTTTCATGAATGCATCTCAGTTGTCCTGTACAATAATTATATTCATTTTGAATATCATTAAAACCCTTTTATTATTTTTTTTTTTTGGGGGGGGGGGCGCTTACTGTAGCCCTCTTAAAACTGTTTCCTTATGCTGCTCTATATTTTCTTATTTTTTAAATACCCCTACACTTATATTTAACTTGATGTCATGCTCATGTCATACTCGTCATGCTCGTCTTCTGGGGTCCCTCGGCAGCTCTCGCGGCTCCTCCCCACATCAGATAAACTCCTGGGAGAAGTGCTCTCCCGGGGGGGTTACCTTGCGAGCGTGCTTTTGAGTCCAGCATTCGGCGCCCATACAGTCCGAATGCAGGACTCAGCCCCGCCCCCCAGCACCCGCGTCATTGGATTTGATTAACAGCAGCAGGAGCCAATGGCTTCGCTGCTATCAATCTATCCAATCAAGAGCTGAGAACGCCCAGGCAGAGCGAGAGTGTGTCCCCGTGTGTCAAGTTCGAGGGTTCAGGTAAGTAAAATGGGGGTGCTGGGAGGCCGGTCACTGACAGATGTTTTTTCACCTTAATGCATAGGATGCATTAAGGTGAAAAAACACAAACCTTTACAACCCCTTTAAGCATTTCACAGAGGAAAAATCATTGTTGACTTGGGAATCAGAAAAATTAGAGATCTGTGAGTTTTAGCAAAAAATAATGCTTGCAATAAGGTTGGCTGAGAGGATTTTGACCTTTACTTCTGAAAATACTAGTTGCTTGATTCTCTTGCTGAGCCAATGGTTTTATTGCTATGTGAGTTACTGACTCAGAACATGTAAGCATATCCCTGGCTTTACTTCATTTGCATTATACTTGTTCCAGGTCTGTTAGTTACATTTTTTTACAGCAAAGGTAGCCAGGCAGATATTGTTTTTCAGAAGGAGGCCAGCAATGTCAGCCTCAATATTACTCTCAGTATAAATGTATTTTAAAACGAAGGGCCATCGTTTCACTTTAGGATACAATAAGCCAAAGATACAAGCAGTTCTAGTGCATGACCTATCTTGGCATTCCTAAATCTGTTGGTGGGGACACTTTAATGGTGGGACCACCGCATCTAAGTTTTTATGGCCTTAGGTATATTTTCTGATAAGAGTGCTGCAAAGACCTAAAGGACCTATGATGTTGCATTACATGGAGGATCTGGGTGGAAGGGTTTCAGTTTCTCTAAATATTGGGGCCAATATAATTACCCAGATAGCAAGGATAACTTGCCACACATTTGTGGCAGCGTTGAATTGTAAGTCTTTTAACTTGCTGCACAGTTTCACTGGCAAATTGTACACTTGCAGAGCACTTGAAGCACAAGTTCTAGTTGACACTTTTCCAAATTCAGCCTCAGTGACCCCTGTGGTGGGATGACTATTGCACAACATAACTGAACCTGAACTTGCAACAGACTTGCAAAATGTTTGCAAAGAATATTGATCTGGAGTCATGCAATGCGGAGTTGCTGCAATTGTTCAACAAACTTGTGAAGCCTGGCAAGTCTAGCAATAGCTTAGCAATTCATTTTCAAACGTGCAGCTCAATTGCTCGCCATCTGGGTAGCTGTCACTCATAGCTATAAACGCAAAGCAAAAGGAGGAGAGAGAAGCGCCAAGCCAATCCTTTAAACAGCTTAGGAATTAATTCAGTATATAGGTATAAAACAACACTAAAAACTTGCGTGAAAAATGTTGGAGCACTTGCAGAGTGCTAGAGCGGGTGGGAGCTTCCACGTGCAGTGTCACAGGAGCACAGGAGGGATCCACAAGCGCCGTGTGTTAGCCGCAGCTGGAGCCTTGGTAGCTTTGTGGAGATGTCCTCCTCCTTTTGCTTGCCTTTTTTTCACAGTGATCAGGTTCTCCAGCCCGTGCCTGAAGCAGCCTCACTCCCTTTACAGCCTCCTTTTAGAGACTGTAATTTTTAGGGGTTTATCCCCCAGAACTTTCAATCCACTCACCATTCGCATGGTTGCACCTTCATGTATCAGCATGCAGATGCATGCCTTTTCATTTACATTTTAAACTTTAATCTTTTTCATCAGATGGTTTAGCGCTGAACATTATACCAATATTGTGTATGTGTTTCCTCCTAATGTCACTCATAGCTATGCATGTCAACTTTGCTGTCCGTAGATATCTAGAATCTTTGGTGTCTGTGCCATAATAAAAGTAGAATAGTCAGCGTGTTAGTGTTAGCGTGACCTGTACTAATGATACAGGTGGAGTTTTGTAGTTAACAGACAGTAGGTGGAGTTGTGCAGTTAACAGTCTTGTGAATATTGTAAAACCCATTACAATTGATGTAGACTGTTTTTTTCTTTACTAACATTATTTTGAAGCTTTACGTGTACAGCTTAATGTGTCCTTAATGACAATTTTTTTATGATCTTATGAAAAGAAAATGTACTTTATCTAAAGTAACAAATGCATTTCTTATTTTATTTTGCAGAAAGGCAACACTGCTCTTCACATAGCATCCTTAGCGGGACAAGCAGTAGTAGTGAAAGTTTTGGTAACAAATGGCGCTAATGTTAATGCACAGTCTCAGGTAAAAATATTGTAACTCGGCACTTATATGCACAAATATGTGAAACCTAATCACAGTTTTAAACATCAAAACAAATTGTTAAAGCCCAACCCCAGCAAAAACTATGTAACTAAAGTCACTACCTTGGCAGTATTATTGTTTGTAGGGAGGTTACAACTTCAGTCCAAACCTGTAAATGGAAGAGGTTTAAAGCCCAACTCTAGCCACACAATTCCCAATGACGTGAAGCTGTTACCCTTAATGCATATCCAGCTTATATTTTCAGAAACTAAAAGCATACTTTGACAATACAGTCTTGCTACATAATGTCAGATTATATAATTAGAAGCTGGCGTTCCATAAAAAAAAGAAGAAATAACTTTCATGCCAGCATTTTTTATTGAATTGAAGCAAATTGCAGAGGGGACATTGGTGTCAGCATTGGAGCTCCCAACATTTAGTCTGTCAGCTATACATGCAAATATTAATTTGCAGTCTTACTTGTCTGGCGTCTTCTACCCTGATTGATATGGATATGTATTGTGTTAGCAAGCTGTTTGAAGTCATTCTACTCCCTTTCTTAACTGAGAGATTCTGTAATGGGAGTGCTGATTATTGCATGCTGTGTAGAAGGAGACGTGCACAGAAAGGAGTAAAAAGCACCTACAATGAAGGATTCGTGCAGCTGAGCTTGGCATATCAAGTTATGCACAAACAAATTCTGAACTTGTACCTATGTATATTCTGTATAGTTGTGCAAACTGCATTGTTACATGGCCAGAATCAATAATGAGAAGAGTGTACAATCTGCCTGATTTCTCTTTCTGGTTTTCTAGTAAAAGGTTTAAAAGCCAAAAAACTTGTTTTGCTACTCTAAAAGTGGGAGTGTTGCCCATAGGAATCTCTCCGATTTTAGCTGACATTTTGTAGCGCATCTTAGTGTTGCTGTGGACATCACCTCTATCTTTTAGGGTACCTTCTGACAGCTCTCTAAGGGGCTAAAAACACACTACTGATTATGTGCCCTGGATTTTAAGGGAACACTACTCTTTGTGAGGTGTATGCCTGCGGACCAGTGGCGTAATGTTACTTTGGATTCAAGTCCATGTCTCCCCAAGACACACAGACTCTGGGAACCCTGTATAGGACCTATATGCCATATTTGAAATAGTGACTGCTTCACACTGTTGGGACTCATAGCAGATGCTGATGTCATCAACTCCAGCCACCTTTCTGGGGTTATCTGCTATAATGTGTTTATTGTAAATAAGTCTAGTGTGGCTTCTAAGGGTCCTTCACCCATTGTTGTTTGTGCTAATTAACTCTGCTATTGTGTGAAGGAGTTCTGTGTTGATATTTATAATAATGTGTATTGTAGTTAGTTAGCTCAGCTAGGAGATGAAGGCTGACCTAAAAGGTCATATCTCTGGGTCATCTAGTCTGGTTAAATGACTAGGTAATTAGCTCATGTTAATTTATGTTTCTGGTTACAGTTGTATTGTTGGAGTAGTATGATCAGAAGGGGGGAACCTCCTAAGTGTTTAAAAGCCTGTATTCATATTCTAATAAACAGTTCTATTTCTGGTGTACTCCAAGACTGGTGGTGTCTGGTTCTTGGGGTTACTATAACCAGATCCACTGGTCTCGTGTTTCAGGACTTGGGAAGCAGCTTCTTGGTGGAAATGCCCAACAGGGTGTCCGGAGTCCATCACAATATATATATAATTGTAGTAATCGTAGTCATTTTTTTACTACATAAATTATACACAATAAATAGCAGCTTACATGCGGCTTGGTGCAGGAAATAAAACAGTTCTGCCAGCACAAGGGATGGAGTGACTCAATATCCTGGACCTGGAGGTGTAGATACATGGTATGCAGATGAGAAAGATGGATACATGTAGATCCAGCAGCCACCAAAGTCACAGTGGTGATGTAACCGAGGACCGGAAGTGACACGCATATCTGGCCAGAAATGACGCCACAATGCTGGCAGAAGAAGCAGATGGAGACTCTGCAATTTGTTTCAATAATGTGGTTCCAAGCATTTTTATTGCACAATAAACTCATATGGATATTTTTCAATTTCCTTGACTAAGTTCCTGGGCTCCAGTTTGATTTGGTAGTGGATTACATAGCACTGTATACGCTCCAGCTTTGTTCTATGTGGCTCCTTTTCTAAGAGGCTATTTACGTCAAGTTGCCTTTGGCACATCTTAAACGGCACTCCCCCACCCAATGTTTATAAGGCTCATTGATTCCCACAAGCAGCAGTTTTTCCATATGCACAGATAATCAGGCTGCTTTGCCGAGTGTAGTGTGAAACATATAAAGAAGAACATGTCTTAAGTTAAACCATACATATTACAATCTAAAGTTACAATCTTTGTACAGTTATCTTTAGATTTTACAAAACTACAACCCCAATACCAGAAAAGTTAGGATGCTGTGCAAAATCTTGAAAAACAGAATGCAATCATTTGAAAATCTTATAAACCCATATTTTATTCACAATAGAAATGCTAAACTGCATACTGCATCTATGACAACAGAATGGCTTCATAGTAGAATAGTCTGGGTGCTTAACTGGTGTGCCCTCAGTCCAGACCTTTCATCAATTGAAAATATTTGGCGCATCTTGAAAAAAAAAATACGAAAAAGAAGACCCAGAACTGTTGAGCAGTTTAGAATCCTATATCAGGCAAGAATGAAACAACATTTTTCTCTGAAAACTCCAGCAACTGGTCTCCTCAGTTTCCAGCCATTTTACAGAGCGTTGATAAGAAAAGAGAAGGGTGCTAAACTATGGTACACATGTATGTAATATGAGGACCTATCTAAATTATCCAATAAATGTGCACCTAATCAGGCAGGCCATTATACTACATAGTTATTGATAGATCTAAAGAAGATTGTTTAGTCAGATTGTAACATGTTTGGCAAGCTTAAAATTTTAGATGTGTTACACTGAGGCTGGCAAAGCATCCTGAAGGTTAGTTAATATAAATATCTAATATGTGGCAAGAATAAAGAGACTTTTTAGTACAGTTGGTCAGGTTTGAAAACCAGGAACATAAGCTTAACATCTCAGTTTTACAGACGATTAGTGGAAAATGAAGCAAGGCATGGAAGAGACTGGCAGGAGCAGAGTTAAAATGGGTGATGGCTGAAAATATGTAAAAGATGGCAGCATATGAAAGCAAAGCATCAGTGGGTGTTAGTTGTGCACTCTTACATATCGGTACAAAGCTGATTCTCTGGCACCCCCCTGTGTTTCAGCATCCTTTCCCTAATTATTAAGACACATCTTGCTTTCCAAAAGACTATCCAAAAATACTGCATTTGAATTGCAAATTTAATCTGCAAAAAGGGAAATTTTTATATAATCTACCATGTGATCTGCAGCCTGAACTGTCCATGAATACAGATCTTATTGGGAAAAGGGATAAAGACGACTGTTATTATAAACCTAATCTTGACCAGATAAGGTAACTTCTTGGCTCTAATCATAATAGTCTATTTGTGCAGTATGTAGGAGCAAGCAGTGAAACCCATCCTCACCCTAATCTTGTAGGAATCACTAGCAGTCAACCATACATCCTTGGCAGGTGCTTGGGATCTAGGGATGAGCCGAACACCCTCCCGTTCGGTTCGCAGCAGAACATGCGAACAGAAAAAAAAATTCGGCAGAACACACGAACACCGTTAAAGTCAGTTAAATGGGACACAAACATGAAAAATCAACATGTAGATCCTCTATTGGTATAGATCCTAATAGGGATGGAAGAACGGTTCAGCCCGAGCATACGTTCAGGCTGAACTTTTGTTGTTAGAATGTTCTGCGAACACCGAACAATATGTGGTGTAAGGGGCAAATACGAAAGCCACCTGAACACCGTTAAAGTCTATGGGACACTAACATGAAATATCAAAGTTCTCATTTTAAAGGCTTATATGCAAGTTATTGTCACAAAAAGTGTTTGGGGACCCGTGTCCTGACCCAGGGGACATGTATCAATGCAAAAAACATTTTTTTAAAACAGCCGTTTTTTTCGGGAGCAGTGATTTTTTTTTAATGCTTAAAGTGAAACAATGAAAATGAAATATTCCTTTAAATATCGTGCCTGGGGGTATCTATAGTATGCCTGTAAAGTGGCACATTTTTCCCGTGTTTAGAACAGTACCGCAGCAAAATGACATTTCTAAAGGAAAAAAGTCATTTAAAATTGATTGCGGCTGTATTGAATTGTCAGGTTTCGGCAATATAGATAAAACTCATTGAAAAAAAGAGCATGGGTCCTTCAGTGCACCTACTTTTATTTTAAAACTTACAACTTAATATATGAAAAGGAAAAGTATATTCCAAGTCATCACTGCTTTTAAGATTTAACAGTAAGGAATTATATTTTGGCTCAAAAATTTGAAGCCTGCCACCATAACAAGGTAGACTCTTTTGAACAGTACGCTACACTAAAACTAACTGCACTATCTTTTCAATGCCCCGTCAATCTATCTTCCCTGAGCAGATCTAAGAAAGAAGAAAAAAATCATTAAAGAGACGGTCCAATCCAGCAAAGAGACATTCCCATATATTCAGTAACGAGACATCCCAATCCAGCAAAGAGACATCCCCATGTATTCAGCAAAGAGACATCCCAATCCAGAAAAGATTCACCCCCATATATTCAGCAAAGAGACAGTCCAATTCAGCAAAGAGATGGCCCAACCCTATACACACTCAGTCCCCCCTCACACCTGTACACACTCAGCCCTCCCTCACACCTGTACACACTCAGCCCACCCACACATCTGTACACAGAGCCCCTACTAAAGGTAAAGTAAACTAAAGTAAAGGAGGGCTTCCTAATCCTAGCTTGGGTTTACACATGTCGCTGAGCCAGAGAGAAGCAGGAGCCAAGCACAGTCCTGAATACGGTACAGGCAGCACACACAAGTGAAGTGCACAACCAGGAAGTAGCCAGAGGTGGCAGTAATGAGCCCTGATGTGAGCTCAATGACACAGAGCAGCAGCAGCTGCCGACACCATTCTGTAGTGCACCTATAAAGAAAGCCAGCACAGCGAAGTGGCACCCCTGCACCCACATGAAAAGAATGGGCCAGGGGCAGGTGCTCCTCCTGCCCCTCCCTTCTCCCAGCCCTGCCAGGTGGCTGGGCCCCCTACATGTGTATGGGCTGTCCCCCCCGATGGTGGCCCTGGTGATAGAACATATTTAGGCCACCTGTTTCTGAACCCACATTAGCTTGAGCAGTTGGTTGTTCGATATTTTGCCAGGCTTCAGCAAAAAATGTTGCTTTCAGAACATAGTAACTGTGTAATTAAGGGCTTGTGTATGCAGGATTTTGGTTATGTCAGGATTGCGTCTCCCCTCATTCAAGTTAATAGGAATGAAAAAGCAGCTTGGAGCAGCTCAGAAGAAGGTCAAATGCAGGCCAGAAGGCAACTGCAGGAAGGATCTCAGAAGTGTCTCAAACCGATCTTAAAAGCACTCTGCATTCACCCATTGACACAAGCCTTAAAATGCTTCCTATCAGTTGTAGTAAGAAAGTATTAAAGTTAGGATTTATTGCTGATTGTGTCTCTACTTGGGCGATACAAGTAGAGACACATTTTGGTGACCATTAGAGTTGCAATGCGAACAGTAGGTTAGTAATTTGAAACGGTTGTAAACCAGCTTTTTCAGAAGGTCAACAATGGTAGCATCTGTACTCCTTTCCTTCCTAAACAATATTTTCAGTTATGACAACAAATCTAAATTAAGTTGTAATGGATCATAACAACCATTTTAATTTCAGCTTTATTTGATTATAGTAACTAGAATGATGAAGGAGGGTTTTAGTTAGTTGCTATGAGGGTCTACACTTTGCATATTGCTGTTTGCATTATTTAAAAAATGCCTGCTTGTGTCAGCTTGTTTTGTTAATGCATGTAATGAGATATAGAGCACATGTCTCATTTAAACTGTATTGTCTCTATTTTCAGAATGGCTTTACACCACTGTATATGGCAGCACAGGAGAATCACTTGGAGGTTGTAAAGTTTTTGCTAGACAATGGGGCGGGTCAGAGTCTTGCTACAGAGGTAAGAGTTCCTATTGGACAAAAGCATAAACATCAGACGGACGTTCCATGAATATATGATTGTGCAGGATTGCATGCAGTCAACACCTAATAACTATATACAAAATAGTTTTTGCTCTGTATCTATTAACAGCTTCTGATAAAGTGAGGCGTATGGAAACCAGTGACATTGGCTCACTATTGCTGTCTGTTGGCAAAATCACCCCCAACAAGAATAATTTGAAACATTACCATTATTTATTATATTGGGTGAAAGGTGATTACAGCACTAAGAAGCTTACAGGGACAGAATAGCCAGTTGTTTGCTATCAAGTCAGAGTTATGGCACAGCAAAATGATACGAGTTCATTGTACACAAACCTTAGTGGACCTGAATTAAAAAAGTAAAGATTTTCTATCTTGTAAGTAACATCTAAAATTTTTAATTGGGGTTAAGCAATACCCCAAAAAATGTACCTTTTGTCTTGAGTTTATTTAGCAAAAAATAGAAAAATAGCAAATGTCATTGACTACGCCTAAGCACGCCTGTGCTTTAAGCCTAATAGCTATATATCTGCATTGTGATATAAGGCAGTGTGCTTTTGACTGTTGTGCCCCGTACACACGGTCAGACTTTATTTGAACATTCCGACAACAAAATCCTAGGATTTTTTCCGACGGATGTTGGCTCAAACTTGTCTTGCATACACACGGTCACACAAAGTTGTCAGAAAATCCGATCATTCTGAACGCGGTGATGTAAAACACGTATGTCGGGACTATAAACGGGGCAGTGGCCAATAGCTTTCATCTCTTTATTTATTCTGAGCATGCGTGGCACTTTGTCCGTCGGATTTGTGTACACACGGATTTTGTTGTCGGAAAATTTTATATCCTGCTCTCAAACTTTGTGTGTCGGAAAATCCGATGGAAAATCTCCGATGGAGCCCACACACGGTCGGAATTTCCGACAACGCGCTCCGATCGGACATTTTCCATCGGAAAACCCGACCGTGTGTACGGGGCATTGGTCTCATGAAAGCGGAACTTCATCCAAAAAGGGAACTTCCACTTATTTACACCCCCCCTCCTCTGCCACATTTAGCACTTTTTTGGGGGGAGAGCGGTTAACTGGTTTTGACAGGTGCCCGCTCCCATTTCTGGTCAGATCGCCACGGCGATCTGGGCAGAAGCTTGGACCCCTCTCCTTCCCCCCACAGCCTTCTGGGACACATTACAGGTCCTGGAAGACTGTGGGACCATTCACAAAGTACAGCATGGCTCACGATTGTGCAGTGGGAATCGCAAGGCTTTACTGTCAGTTTCCCTTAGTGAAGATGCCGGCACCTGGACCAGAAGCTGTTTGAAGAATCGTCTCAGGTCAGGACAATGCGGGGTCCCTGAACAGGTAAGTGTCCTTATATTAAAGGTCAGCAGCTACAGTATTTGTAGCTGCTGACTCTTAATTTTTTTAGGGGGTACTGGAGCTCCTCTTTAAATTCCTGTTCTGCATCATTCATTCTGAGGGTCTGTGCTTTATGCATCTCCACTGCTGCTTAAAATTGTTTCCCAGAGCTTAGTGAATGTGGTGAAATTTCACTTTACAAAGAATACCCCATTACGTGCAAGGAAAGTAATCAGTGTTTTTGCTTGCACATGATTAAATGCTGAAAGTCAGTAGAGCTTCACCTCATTTAACAAGCTCTGGGAAAATGGCCCTTGCAAATTGCAACTACTCTTGAAAAGTGAACAGTCAATTTGCCTTTAGTAAAAATATCAACAGGTAGCCTACAGGTGTTACTGGTGACTAATCATTTGTCCCCTGCTTGTCTTTTGCAAGCACAGTTTCCACATGACCTCTTTAATGTACCAAAACCAGCACTTATAAATGGTTAAGTTCTGGTAGGATGTCTTTTAGGGTTTTAAGAGGTTTTAAATCCAGGGCTCTGTTTCTTGTTCTATCCACAGGATGGCTTTACACCGCTGGCAGTCGCTTTACAGCAGGGCCATGACCAAGTGGTATCTCTGCTTCTGGAAAATGACACAAAAGGAAAGGTTCGCCTTCCGGCACTCCACATCGCTGCCAGGAAGGATGACACAAAAGCTGCTGCGCTTCTCCTGCAAAATGACCACAATGCCGATGTGGAATCCAAGGTTTGTGAATGGGACATGGATGGAAAGCACCATATTCTGCACGCTGTAATAAAATCAAATGTCTTTTAACAAAGCATAGGAATAAAGCATTGCAAACCTTCCTTCAGTTCTAAATGTCATTACCCTTGCTTCAACCCCAATGTACGGTTTTTAGCCTTTTTTTATGAGCACAATTTTTTTTCTTTTTGCCATTAAAGTTTTGTTATCTACCTTTTAAGCTGAGCATGCGCCAGTACAACTAGCTCATATGAATGTATGCACTGCTATGATGCAAACATTTTCTAATAGAAAACACATTTGCAGCACAGGGTAGTTTCAAGTAAGATTTATTCTAAATTATATATATATAAAAGAAATCTAGAGTAGTCTACCTTTTTCTTCCCTTTTCTCTTTTCCTATTATATTTTTGTGCACACATACATGCATCTTTGTAGGACATGAAAATACATATCTTTATAAATAAAGGATTTTGGGGTCCAAATACGTGTTCCTACAACCCCATTTAGCTTCTGCTGTTATGTTAATGTTATATAAAGGTTCAAGACCTATCAACAATTTTACCTAAATTGTAACTTAAATGCAAATAGTCATTTATCTAACTGTTCTAAATACCATGCATTAATGTTGATTTAGGCCCCTTTCACACTGGGGCGGTTTGCAGGCGTTATTGCGCTAAAAATAGCGCCTGCAAACCGCCCCTAAACAGCCTCCGCTGTTTGTTCAGTGTGAAAGCCCGGGGGCTTTCACACTGAAGCGGTGCACTGGCAGGAGAAGAAAAAATCTCCTGCAAGCCGCATCTTTGGAGCGGTGAAGGAGCGGTGTATTCACCGCTCCTAAACCGCTCCTGCCCATTAAAATCAATGGGACAGCGCGGCAATACCGCGGCTATAGCCGCGCTATACGAGGGGTTTTAACCCTTTTTCGGCCGCCAGCAGGGGGTTAAAACTGCACCGCTAGCGGCCGAATACCGCTGTAAAACAGCGCTAAAAATGGCGCTGTTTTTCGCCGACGCCCCCTACCTCCCCAGTGTGAAAGGGGCCTTACTAAAGTCTTTGAAAGTGTTCTAATTGTAAAATTGTGTATGAAGATTCACCTCATTTATCCACTAACTTATGTCATCTGCACATGACTAGATAATTGAAGTGAATATTTATATTATTGCGTGAATATTTGCAAATCTTTAAGTAAATCAGCCTTTTTGTGTGGTATATATACAGTATATGCTTTTCATCTGCCCATTATGTTTAAAGCTGAATTATAGTAGAAGGGGTTCAGGACTCAATCTAGAGATTTTCGCGGATCGTTTTCTTTCTTCTTTTTTGATGCCAAACCTAAATTTCACCTGAAGTGTCACCACATAGAAAAATGGTCATTATGGTCTGGCCATTTCAATGTAAAAGCTTGTTGTGTATGCTGTTGTATTTCAATGTTATTGTTTAGTATATCAAACAGCGTTGAGCCGAACACCCCCCAGTTCGGTTCGCAGCAGAACATGCGAACAGGCAAAAAATTTGTTAGAACACGCGAACACCGTTAAAGTCTATGGGACACGAACATGAAAAATCAAAAGTGCTAATTTTAAGGGTTAATATGCAAGTTATTGTCATAAAAGTGTTTGGGGACCTGGGTCCTGCCCCAGGGGACATGTATCAATGCAAAAAAAAGTTTTGAAAATGGACGTTTTTCGGAAGCAGTGATTTTAATTTTGCATAAAGTGAAATAGTCCTTTAAATATCATTCCTGGGGGGTGTCTATAGTATGCCTGTAAAGTGGCGCATGTTTCCCGTGTTTAGAACAGTCCCTGCACAAAATGACGTTTCTAAAGGAAAAAAAGTAATTTAAAAGTACTCGCAGCTATAATGAATTGTTGGGTCGGGGCAATATAGATAAAAGTCATTGAAAAAAATGGCATGGGATCCCCCCAGTCCATTACCAGGCCCTTTGGGTCTGCTATGAATATTAAGGGGAACCCCAAACCAAATTTTTTAAAAAAATTGCGTGGGGGTCCCCCAAATTCCATACCAGGCCCTTCAGGTCTGGTATGGATATTAAGGGGAACCCTGCACCATTTTTTTTTTAAATGGTGTAGGGGTTTAGTTCTGGTGTGGATTTTATGGCAAACCATGCGCCAAATTTTTTTAAAAAATGGCGTGGGGGTCCCCCCAAAAATCCATACCAGACCTTTATCCGAGCAGGCAACCTGGCAGGCCGCAGGAAAAGAGGCGGGGTGAGAGAGCGCCCCCCTCCTGAACTGTACCAGGCCACATGCCCTCAACATGGGGAGGGTGCTTTGGAGTAGGCCCCCAAAGCACCACAAAGTCTTCTTCTCTCGCTCCGCCGATGGAAAGAAAAAAAAAACCATAGCTGCTACCAACCCACCTCCATGGGAGGCACCCCCCATATGACGTGTCCTCGCAGGTGACAGTTCTTTTATAACTGAGGACGGGGCCACACAGTGACATACCCGGGTGACCCTGCCCCCCTCTGATGTACGGAGACTTCCCTATGGCTTTCCCAGGGCGTCAGAGGGGGGGCGGGGCCACCCGGTTATGTAAACGGTTGGCCCTGCCCCCCTCTGACACCACAGGGAAACACGAGGACGCGTCATATGGTGGGTGCCTCCCATGGAGGCGGGTCGGTCGCGGCTTTGTTTTTTTTTTTCTTTTTTAGTCCGTCGGCGGAGTGAGAGAAGAAGACTCCTTGGGACATTTTTATTATTAATAAAGGACTTGTCCCAAGTTGTGTCTTGTCTTTTGTACCATTTTGACACTTTTTTTGTGAAATGGTAGGGGTACATTTTTACCCCGTTACCATTTCACACAGGGAGGAGGCCAGGATATGGGGGTGCCCTTGTTAAAGGGGGCTTCCAGATTCCGATTAGCCCCCCCACCCGCAGACCCCCACAACCACCAGACAAGGGTTGTGGGGATGAGGCCCTTGTCCCCATCAACATGGGGACAAGGTGCTTTGGGGGCTACCCCAAAGCACCCTCCCCATGTTGAGGGCATGTGGCCTGGTACGGTTCAGGAGGGGGGGCGCTCTCTCATTCCCTCTCTTTTCCTGCGGCCTGCCAGGTTGCGTGCTCAGATAAGGGTCTGGATTTTTGGGGGGACCCCACGCCATTTTTTTAGGGTGTGGTATGGATTTTGAGGGGGACCTCTACGCCATTGAAAAAAAAAAATTGGCGCAGGGTTCCCCTTAATATCCATACCAGACCTGAAGGGCCTGGTAATGGACTGGAGGGATCCCATGCCATTTTTTTTCAATGACTTTTATCTGTATTGCCGGACCCGACAATTCATTATAGCCGCAAGTACTTTTGAATGACTTTTTTTCCTTTAGAAATGTCATTTTGTGCAGGGACTGTTCTAAACACGGGAAACATGCGCCACTTTACAGGCATACTATAGACACCCCCCAGCTACGAAATTTAAAGGAATATTTCACTTTTATTGTTTCACTTTAAGCATTATTAAAATCACTACTCCCGAAAAAACTTCCATTTTTAAAACTTTTTTTTGCATTGATACATGTCCCCTGGAGCAGGACCTGGGTCCCCAAACACTTTTTATGACAATACCAAGCATATAAGCCTTTAAAATTAGCACTTTTGATTTCTCCCATAGACAATTCATTATAGCCGCGAGTACTTTTAAATTACTTTTTTGCATTGATACACGTCCCCTGGGGGAGGACCCGGGTCCCCAAACACTTTTTATGACAATACCAAGCATATAAGCCTTTAAAATTAGCATTTTTGATTTCTCCCATAGACTTTTAAAGGGTGTTCCGCGGCTTTCGAATTTGCCGCGAACACCCCAAATTGTTCGCTTTTAGGCGAACACCCGATGTTCGAGTCGAACTTACGTTGGACTCGAACATCGGGCCCATCCCCAATATCAAATTGGTTTTACAAAAAGTACAGTTGCAGCAGTTATTCTGCTTACACTGCTCTGATGATAACCAAATATTCATTTAAACGAATTGGCTCACAGCAATGAATTTTATGAGGAGCTGGCTGTCAGCCATGTTGCTAAAGCTTTATACACAGCTTACTAATAAACTAACTACTGTTTTTATTATTGGCCTGAGCATGCATCATACGTTACATCATACATACAGTTATTAATATGTTTTCAGATGAAAAATTGTATATGCTCAGAATTATTTCTGTTGTTTATCTATAACTCATGATGGGCCATAAATACCCAGTCAGTTTCCTGGCCACATGTACATTGTTCACAGTAATAGTTGGCCCCAGTCTATATAAATGCTGAGCTCCAGATAACTGTAGACAAGAGAGCTATGAACACTGTGACCTCTGCAGATAACCATGGACCAAACAGTCTAAAGCCGGCCATAGACAGTTCAATTGCTGAACCGGCCCAGATTCGAACCATGTATGAGCAGGCTGAATGTACCCAAGTTTATCGATCAATCAACTTGAGTACGACCAGCCAGCCTTTCCTGGTTACACAATTGCTTTGGTTGCAGGAAAGGAAATCGCTCTGTCTATGGCCGACTTTAAGGAAGGTGCTAGTGGTGTATAAGTCATCCAAAATAGAATTTTTTGGATGATTCCTACTTTTCCCTCAAGATAAGGCTGACACAAATGGGTATCTGCTCAGTGCGCAAACATTTAAATTCATCCAAAGCACTTGTGCATTATTTTATTATTATTAAGGTCCATGCACACTGGGCTTCAAAATGCTGCTTCTACAGTAGTTTTGAGGATTTTTTTACTGGCTGTAGATGCAGCTCAATGTTATTCTATGTGTCTAATCATATTAGGATGTTTAGAGGCATATTTTAAACTCAACATTTAGAGACAGAAAAAAAATGCCTAAACACCTGTACAAAAAGGCTTTGTATGAGTGTTTTTTTCTGCCAAGGGAACTGGCTTTTTTTAAAAACAGACACTTAGGCCTGGTTCACACCTATGTATTTTTTTATCATATTTTTAGTTTTGCAGAAACACACAACAGTCCATTTAACATGATTTCCTATGGATGTAGTTCACATCTGTGCATTTTTTGGAAAGGGCCATGGATTTTTTTTCTGGTTTTTGGTTCCATAGTCTTCAATGGATCAAAAATGTGTATTGAAAAATGCAAAATGCACCTGGAATATGCAAACTGCAACCTGCATAGGTGTGAACCAGGCCCTAACACAGGGTTTGTATAATGCCAATAGTTTGCACAGCACTTTACAAAATTTAAGGAAGACAATACAGTTACAATCCAATACAGGGGGATTCAGATGGCTCTGCCCGTGAAAAAGGCATACTCATACATTCCTGTGTTGGGCTCAGAAAAATCCGTCCTTCTCTTTTGCTATTGGCCAGACTGGACGTCGTGCCTTTGACATTAATAGACTGCAGTTACTGATCAGACTGCAGACTCTCCTCTTCTATTCTGTGTGACTTTACTATTGCTTGAGCTTGCTTGCATGATTGACAGGCAAGGAGGCAAACATTGATTTTAAAGATCCTACTGATGAATAAAAACACAGAGCTCCAAGTGCAGTATTAACCCTTACTAGTCTGCCAAGAATAGATTCGTGAAAAGCCTGTAAAGCGCTTATTGGCATGTTAGTAACACATTTCCTGTTCTTGTCCATTTAACATTCAGTGTTCTATTTTTCTAGTTTCATTTATTTATTCATTGTTTCCAAAGAGTTTATTATTGATAATAATTTATGGACTCGATGTATTGCAATGTGTGCATTTGTCTAGGTAGTATAAATTCACACTACAGCATTTTCCACTGAGTAATAAAATCTGTTTTATTTAAACTTCATGATACAGCATGCAGAATCAGAAATACTGTGTGATAATGAATCATCAGACTCTGAACTCCCCTTCTGTGCGTGCCTTGTGGTCATCCAATGTCCCATACAGTTATCATAATCCTTTGTCATCCATGTCATCAGTGGTGGACTAACCATTCATTCTTTTCCCCCCTCTTTGCTTCCCAATGTGTAAACGTAGATGGTGGTGAATAGGACAACAGAGGTATATATATATATACACACAGTCACTTGCTCCTATCTTAGCACTGCTGCTGCATTCTCTTTCTCTTTTCTTGTGTTGCCTCCTATGTAGTTATTGTTTTGCTTTAGAACTCAAGGTAGCATGTGCAATGATAGGCAATCCTGTATATGGGCTATCTGCGGCTGAGCACTGTAAAAGAGCAGCAAAATTGACAGCATGTCACATAATGTCTGGAATGATCCTGTAAATGTTTGTTCAGCATTTGTTCCGAGCGGCAGGCAGTCCTGACACGCTCCTTCCTAGAGTGGTTCCTCTTAGGCTTCTCTGCATGACACTTGCACTCACCTGGTGTCAGCAAACTGGTGACCAGAACCTGGATCCCGCAGACCTTCAGTGATGAAGACTTTATTAGCTAGCATGGCTAAAATTTCCTGCTCTTTACAGATTGCCTTTAGTTCAGCTGTTTGAGAAATGGATTGAAGACTCACTGCATGAATTTTGCAAAGTTATTGAATCAATAAAAGTCCACAATTTAGCTATAGTTCTATCTATACTTAACCATAGATCAGATGAAATTAACTGGGTTTGCATCAGAACCAATTCATAATATTTTTTTATCTACTATAGAAGATAATAAGCTCTTCTCATACAGTACATGAGCTCATTTCTAGTGCTTCTGTAGAAAAATAGATGCTTTATTGCAAACAGGCTCAGTCCACACAAAAGTGATGTTAAAGTGTTACTAAACCCACAACAGTAAAATCAGTCTGTATATGCAATAAAACATGTTTGTTATACTCCCTTGGAACCTAAGGGATTAATTCTGCACATTGTGTAAAAAGGCTGTTTGATCCTGTCTTCTCTGATCCTCCCCTAATTCCACTGTCCCCAATCCATCTGCTGATAGAACAGAGCCTTGGGGGCAGTCTGCACATGCTTAGTTTGGTGTGCATTGCTAAAGTTTAGATTTTTTTTTTCTTGTGAGGGTGCATGTGATCAGCACAGGGCCAATCAGCACTGCCTAGACAGAGGGTCAGGGATCCTGCAGCCTCATAGGACAGTAGGAGTAGAATGAAAACTCCTGCTAATGAGAATGGTATTTAGCAGTTTATGTTTACTAAAATAATTGCATTTCCATGTTCTGTGTAATGTGGGGGACCAGATATAGTGAATGCAGGCTCTTGGGTTTAGTAACACTTTAAAGGTGTGGGAACACAACGGTGAGTTGAAAAAATGACTGTTTACTAATTCCTGTATGTGCGAGTGAGGGGGGCAGGTTTGTTTGCTGTGCATTTCTGTGCATTTCACAGATAGAGTCCATGAGGGGACTCAGTATCCAGTCATTTATTCAAAGGTCCTGCTTCCTGATTAGCTCTGAAGGGAATCGAGAAGACAATAGTGAATATTAATTCGCTATTGTCACACAACTGGGTTGGCTCAGGGTGCAGTGTTTTGCTCCCCAAGCCCACTCTTTTTTGAAGCCAGTTAGAGCCTCAAGCTCTAATCATGTGCATAAAAAAAACCAATTGAAATCCATGCGTCCAGTGCCCTCAATGTAGATTAGAGGCCGGGCGCATGGATTAGGAGGGCGGCGGAGACTGGTGAAATGTCTCTTCTGGTTCTGCTCCTCCTAGCATAGTGTCCCACTTCTCATGGCAACTTTTCTCCTGCTGTTAGAAATCCAGCATTACGGCTAAAGCTGGTCATACATGGGTCAGTCTTTTTAAACAAACAAAAATAAAAACACGACCTGATCCCCCCATCCACACGGTCAACGTGGTTGGAGGAATCCACCCTGCTGCGTTATTGTTTTCTGACAGCAGGGAGACTCCTCCACCTCCAGTGCACTAATCAGTGCCTTCTGTCACAGCAGACAAGTATGGAGGAGCATGTGACCTCATCCCATCTCACAGTGCTTAGGTCTATCAGCCAATTGCTAGGCCTGAGCATTGTCCCATGACAGAGGGAGTGACAACACTGCTCCTCCTAGACTCTAACACCAGCTGACACCAACATTTTAGAGCTGGCTGCAACAGCGAAAGAAGGAGCAGGGGGGTGTTGACGTAAAAATATTGGTGGAGTGGGCCCTTAGCAAAGACACTTTTAGGTGGGGGGCCTTGGCAAAGACACCGTCTTTGAATAGGCAAGCTAGCAGTGCCTCTTTAAAGGAAACCTGTACCATAGGTCTAGGGGTGATATTGTGCATTCCTTGACAAATAAAGCAACTCATTGGAAAATGTCTGCGTGATGGCACTGATCCTTCAGTTAAATAAAAAGGAAATGTTTAACTGTGTGCGTCTGCTTTTCAGCTTAGTCACAAGGGACATTGCAGGAGGTTCATAGACAGGCAAGCATGTCATTGCCTGCCTTCCTAACTAAAAAATGTCTCTCTGATTATGTGCAACTTTCATTTACAAGGGCATGTAAATGACATTGGGGTCCCTTTTTGTTTGTATGTGTCTAAAGCAGCTATTTGCTTTTCATATACAGGGGAGTACTTCTTTAGAAATGGAATTCCCCATACCCTAAATATATGCATATTTAGTGCAATAAACTAGTAATATGGAGAATATAATGAAAAAAAAATCACAGAAGTGATAAATCATTTCCTAACTGTCGATACTTTGAAACAAAGAAACAGATTTTTGTTTTCTTTAACATTGTCAGAATCTAAACAAAAGCCTATAAAAATGATCCTATAGAGTTATACACTATATTATCAAAAGTATTGGGATGCCTGCCATTACATGCACATGAACTTTAATGGCATCCCATTCTTAGTCCCTAGGGTTCAATATTGAGTTGGCCCACTGATGTTGAAGAGAAGACCTGGCTCGCAGTCTCCATATAATTCATCCCAAAGGTGTTCTATCGAGTTGAGATCTGGACTCTGTGCAGGCCAGTCAAGTTCCTCCACCCCAAACTCGCTCATTCATGTCTTTATGGACCTTGCTTTGTGAACTGGTGTGCAGTCATGTTGGAACAGGAAGGGCCCATCCCCAAACTGTTCCCACAAATTGTCCAAAATTTCTTGGTAAGCTGACGTCTTAAGAATTTCCTTCACTGGAACTAAGGGGCCAAACCCAACCCCTGAAAACCAACCCCACACCATAACCTCTCCCCCCCCCCACCAAATTATTTGGACCAGTGCACAAAGTAAGGTCCATAAAGGAACTTTACTGACCTGCACAGAGTCCTGACCTCAATGAATTAGAGTGGAGACTGCGAGCTAGGCTTTCTCGTCCACATCAGTGCCAGACCCCACAAGTGCGCTTCTGGAAGAATGGTCAAACATCCCCATAGACACACTCCTAAACCTTGTGGACAGCCTTCCCGGAAGAGTTGAAGCTGTTATAGCTGCAAAGGGTGGGCCAACTTAATATTGAACCCTACGGACTAAGACTGGGATGCCATTAAAGTTCATGTGTGTATAAAGGCAGGCACCCTAATACTTTTGTTAATATAGTGTACTTCTTAGAAATCCACCATAACCATGAGCCCAACGAAAGTGACTTTTCCCAATGCAAGGGGATAATGCTTCAAAGAATGAATGCATTTCCAGCATGATGGAAAATCTTGGCAATGATAATATGCCTTCGGTGCCCAGTCTCATTGCTGTTTTTTTTTTTGTCTAACGTATCCAATTATTGCAAGCAAGGCTCAAATGTGCTAATTTTTACATTGATTATGACAATTGGCTTGTGTACTGTATGTTAAGAGCTTGATTTTTATTAATGCTATAATAGTAAACCATAAAATGGTTGCCATATGAAATGTGAGATTTTCAGTGGATCAAAGTCTTTATTGTCTATAGAATGATTGTTCTGACGAACCTTTATTCCACTGATGGATCTTCTACGAGTTTTTTGTTTTTTTAAACATGAAGACTTAAATATTAAAGCATGCTGTGGGTGTCCTGTTTAATAAAACAGGCTGCATGTGATATGACTTCAGGATCTGAGCATAATTCTGCAGGGAGAAATGAAGCCACATACACGAGCAGAGATTTGGGATTCCGTAGTCAGCTAGTATAATGCAGAGAAAAGGTTTATGGATTTTTTTATACAGAAGTTAAAACTGAAAAGCCATAACAAACTGCAAAATGACTTGTATGGCAAATACATACGCATTCTAGTTTTCTTTGTAAGTAAATGGCTCATTATACTTATGGCCCTGGTATTTTAGGCATCACTTAAGAAAGAATAGCCAGTTAACACAACTTGTCAGTAAGGGTAGATTCTATAATAAGTTCAAAGTAAAAGAGAGGAATATCAGTGAGATAATGAGAAAGACTTGTGTGAATGTGAATACTTTATTATTTTTGGAATGTGAATGCATTTTGCTTGTGAAAATGCTTATTTTAATTCCATTGCCATAATATTCATAATCATGACTTTTTTGTTTTTTGACCTTTCCAGAGCGGCTTTACTCCGCTACACATAGCCGCGCATTACGGGAATATTAACGTGGCCACCCTACTGCTAAGCCGGGGGGCAGCCGTGGACTTCACTGCCAGAGTAAGTCACCAGTTTACCTTACTAAATGTTTTTTTAATATACTGACTGTAAGGCTGTTACCTGTTCATAAATGTGGATATGAGGATGTTCATAGATGGGTAGATCTCACTGAAAACAAAGGGTGATAAGATTTGCATATCCCTGTTCTAACTAGTTTTTCTCCCATACTCACAGGACAGAAAGAACCATACATCAGGAAACAATCATTGACTAATGGCAGGGATAGTCCTGTTTTTTTTTGGAGAATCTTTGGAAATAATAACAAGTTTTTCTCACGCTTTCATTATCACTCCCACAGGAATGCATAGTGCCCATGCAGGGCTTATCACAAGCTGATATGTGAACTTACTTATCAAGAATGTGCAGTAACGAAAAACAACCAATCATAGTAAAGCTGGCCATACACTGATCAAATGTTGTCTAGTTCCTGATAAACTTCACAAAATGTGGTTTTTGGAGCCTTGCCGGTGTCTTGCTGAGAAAGTTCCCTTGGCGGATAAGGACCCACCTGTACTGCGCAAGCGCTGCGCTTGCGCAGTACGAATGACTAGGAGCCGCCGAAAATAGCCGAAGATGAAAATCTTCAATCAGCTGTACACGGCGCCTGCGCCTGGGTCTAGGCTGAAGCCCCACCATCCAAGTGGACCTAGAGGGGGAATAAAAAAGTGGCAAACGAAGCGAGGCCGTGCCCGAAGCGTGGCGAGCGAAGCAAGCCCGCGAGGGGCCCTCTTACAGGCGCCGTGTACAGCTGATTTCTTCTCTATTTCGCTTTGGCTATTTCCGCTGGCTCCTTATCCGCCGAGAGGAACTTTCTCGGCAGAACACCAGCACAATCACACCTGATATCCTTCAAATTAAAAATTGAAGGAGCCATTTGGAAAATGATTGGCCTAACAGTGGCTGCGTCCACTCAAATGCAGCTTCTGTTCAGGTATTCTGTCTCCAGCTGTCAGAATACAATAGCTACAGTGGGAGATTCACCAATCTGTGCTGTTTAGCATCTAGATCAGGAATCTTTTTTTTTTTTTTTTTTCCTTCATCCTGCAGAGTCTGTTTGTATGGCCAACCTTAGGTTTTAGATTTGTCTGCTGGCATAGATGACAGATTCCTGACGTGGGTTACTTTTTTTCCGTAATGGGGCAGTTCCACTAACATACAGAATAGGTCTGTGTGTAATACAATGGGACCATTCAAGTTTTAGATATGCACAGGTGAACAGAAGACACTGATCACCAAGCATTCATTGGTGGTGAATCAATTACTGTTATTTAAAACACATACACCAAGAAGATTTACCTGCAGTAACTGATTCACTACTTTATACACTATATACACCACTTTAGATACTGTATGTCGCAGATGCCGGCAGCTCACTTTTCCCCACTGATTGCTGCTCCAAGGGGGGGTCTGCAAGGCTTGCTTGAACCTTGTGAACTACATCCTGTGATGAGCAGCAGATACATACATCTATATATAAGTTCCAGGTTTCCAGGGAAGAGACCTTTGTACCTGTACATGTACTTACATAGTCTTTAATGCTTCCTTCCTGTGCACATGTACTATTTTCGATTTACAAAGTACTAGATCAAATCGATACAGAATATTAAATTGCTGTTTAAACCTTCCCTATTTCCACTATGACTGATAAATGAAGAGATGAAATGGCCATGCTGGGATTTAAATAGTGGTATTGATCCCCAGACAAAGGCATGTCTGTTTTAATGCTTTAGAAGCAGTACTTGTAATTGACATGAAGAGTGCAGCTTTCACATTAAGGGCTCTTTGCTGACTGATGAAAATTGTCGTTGTTTTTTAGTAGAAACATGTCATCTCTGGAAATTGGGCTGTTCGCTCATTTCCAGTTTTGCAGTCAAATTTGAGAATACCCAACTGTATGTATGCTATGTGTTCCCATTCACATGGCATTAAAACAAAAGTACATTCTTTAGATGTTAAGACAGACAGTGCCCAAATTTAGTTTACAACTGATAACGAGATCTGCCAGCACAGTACAGACAGGGTTAATTATGGCAAAACAGCTCCCCAGCCCCCTCATAAATAAAGAAAACTAAGTATGAATTTTCAGTGCTGGAGTTATCAGAAAAGAACATTAAGCAGCTTGTAAATATTTTTTTGAAAGAGAATTTCGGGAATTTAAAAAACAAACATATACTTACCTAGTGGACGCAGCATTGATCCAATGCTGCGTCTGTTCCCTGCCGGCTCTGTAGTGAGAACTGAGTGATTAGCAGTCTTTGATCCCCCTCCGCTCTGAGCAGAGAGCCGTGACTGTCACTCAGCAGCTCGCTACTCTCCCCTCCAGTGCTCACTGTAGCACTGGGCTGTGGAGGGGGCGGGAGGGGCTGGCTCAAGCTCTCTGCGAATTGCTGAGAGGATGATCCAGGTGTCGGTCCAGGCATCTGGGTGGATCCTGACCATATAGTCAGGACCGTTCCTGAGCCTGGAATATGAAGTAGGTGTTACGCCAATTTGGCTTCAAGATTGGAATTACATTTTATGGTAGCCATAAGCAGCTCAGGAAAGACAACCAATTTGTTTAGTGGATGGCCAATTCTCCACTGATAGTATGCAGTTATTTTGGCCAATGATTTTCCACCCTGCTCAACTGATTTTAAATTGACTTTTGTTGAGCCGGGTGGTGCTTGCAGGGCCACCCACAGCTCGATTTTTAAGCCATCCATGGAACCTTTAAGAGTTAGATTGTTATTAAAATTCTGAGTTAGATCTCCTGACCTGTTCATGTGTTCTTGTAAAATGTGCTCTGTTTGGGGTGTCTGGCTACCAATAAAAGGACGACTAAGTCTTAGAATAAGGGTTGGATTTACTTACAATAGGGATATCAATACATTACAGTTATAAATAAGGATAGGGAAGATGTGGTAACAGGGGAAGAAAGGGGTCTTACAGGTCTAACACTCACACACACGCATTCTCTCTGAATCTCTCAGGCCAGGGTCTTTTTTATCCAGACTTGAGACCCGCACCCTAGCTGGGGTGGGGAAGGGGGGGTGTTGGTGATAACCGCCATTGAAGACAGTTGAACTAAAGGTCATAAAAAGTTTGTTCCTCCTTTAGGCTCAACTTTCAGTTCCTTTGAGCAGATTATCACACAGAATGTCCATCTAATTCATCACCCTTCAGGCACCATGCTGGCCAGGTGTGAGGGGGCAGTTGAATATCCTCAGGAGTCCCTCTCTTGTTCCAGCCATGTTTACTGCAGGCTGGCTGTAAACACTGTACTTGCCTCACATCAAAGTCCTTTTCAATACATATTGTTCTCATGTCCCATCTGCAATAATATCATGTTTTTTCAAGTATTACAGTTCTGTTGTAGCAAAAGCCATTGAATCAACTTAGGAACAAGCAAAACTTGAGTTTTCAGAAGTCATTAATGGCTGCCTACCTATTTCTAAGCATAGGTTACCTTGAACAGCTGTTAATCTGACTTAGATTTGCTGGGACCTGCAGAAGTTAACAACCACACAATACTTCTGTTTTTGAAGACTAATGCCGCGTACACACGAGCGGACTTTTCGACCGGACTGGTCCGACGGACTGAGTCTAGCGGACAATTCGACCATGTGTGGGCTTCATCGGACCTGCAGCGGACTTTTTCGGTCGAAAATCTGATGGACTTTAGATTTGGAACATGCTTCAAATCTTTCTGACAGACTCAAGTCCGGTCGAAAAATCCGCTTGTCTGTCCGCTAGTCCGACGGACAAAAACCGACGCTAGGGCAGCTATTGGTTACTGGCTACCAACTTCCTTATTTTAGTCCGGTCGTACGTCATCACTTACGAATCCGTCGGACTTTGGTGTGATCGTGTGTAGGCGAGTCCGGTCGAAAGTCCATTATAACTCCGTCGAAAGTCCGTCGGACAAGCCTTCGGACGTTTGTTGCTGAAAAGTCCGAGCGTGTGTACACGGCATTAGGGCCCTTTCACACTGATGTGTTTTTGATGTGCTTTTGTGAAGCTTAAGGGCTCTTTTGCACTCACGCGTTTTTGATGCACTCCCATTGACTTACAATGGACGGTGCCTTTTGGGTGTGCTTTTGAAAAACTGCACCAAAGATGCAGCATGCAGGACTTTTCAAAGCACAGCACACCAGCAGTATGAACATTCACATAGGATTTATTAAGGGAATAGTTTTCATTCACTTTTGTTTCCCTGGGAAAATGTGGCAAAAGTGCACCAGTTTGAAAGGGGCCTTAGTTTCCCTACAGCCTTTGCTGATAGCTATTAGTTACAAACCCACTTTCACTTATATATGGGTAGACCTTAGAACAGGGTTTCTCAACCAGGGTTCCTTGGAGCCTTAGGGTTCCTTCAGAGGTTGCTAGGGGTTCCTTGAGCAGTAAGCAATTTCTGCCTCTGAGATAAGTTCTCACTGACACCACTGCTCTTTTTAGCAATTTGTAAGGAGGTAATTCTTCCCAATGACACAGGTCTAATGCCGCGTACACACGGTCGGACTTTTCGTCTACAAAAGTCCGACAGCCTGTCCGACAGACTTTCGACAGACTTTTGTCGGACTTTTGGCGGACTTGCGGCAGACTTTCGTACGAGCGGACTTGCCTATATACGATCACACAAAAGTCCGACGGATTTGTACGTGATGACGTACACTGGACTAAAGTAAGGAAGTTGATAGCCAGTAGCCAATAGCTGCCCTAGCGTCGGTTTTTGCCCGTCGGACTAGCACACAGACGAGCGGATTTCTGGTTCCGGCGTAGTTACGACGTAAAGATTTGAAGCATGTTTCAAATCTAAAGTCCGTCAGATTTGAGGCTGGAAAAGTCCGCTGAAAGTGTGGGGAAGCCCACACACGATCGGATTGTCAGCCAGCTTTAGTCCGTTGGCGTCCGTCGGACTTTTGTAGACGAAAAGTTCGACAGTGTGTACGCGGCATAAGAAGAATTCTTCCCACTGACGATCACACTAATGTATCATGAGTTGTAGATATAGTCATTTTTTAGAAGGGGTTCCCTGAGACCGGAAAGTTATTTCAAGGGTTCCTCTGTGTTGAAAAGGTTGAGAAAGGCTGCCTTAGAAAATATTTCTTAAAGTTCTGCCACTCATTCACGAAGCAGCTTGTAAAAAAAATTGCCTAGTCCATTTGGTGAATTGTGGAAAGGATGCAGTCAAAAAAGCATGGATACCTCCCTCATGAAAAAAGGACTGTTCAAATACACTACTTTTTCTGAAATGTAACACAGGGATGAATTCTCTATGATTAGGGTTTTTTTGGGGTGGAACATGTTTAAGTGAGGCTTGATCTGGGCAGACTCTTTTGTGGTCTTGCCATGAAACAGTAAAGTTTTGTGAAGGCTGATGTCATTGTAGTGCGGCCGGCTTGATCGTTCATTCCATGTTGAGAGTATTATCCAATAGAGCAATGGTTCTCAACCTGGGGGTCGGGACCCCCTCAGGGGTCAAATGATGATTTGCCAGGGGTCACCGAATCCTGGGCTGTTCCTGAAGCCTGCACCGCTCTCAGCCTTTTTGCGGCCGCCCAGCAGGGCTGTCCCTGGAGCCTGTGGCTGCCCACTCAGCCTCTTTACAACCACACATTCAGTTCAGGGTATGGCTGGGGGGACAGAGAATAGAGGTCAGCTGACTGGTGAGGAATGTGAAGTGGGAGGGGCTGGAGGAGACCCTATCTCCTGATTTCGGCGTAGGTCACTGCTATGAGACACCAAAAAGTCGGAGACACATTGAGTAACACTACCTGTGATTATAGCTGCCATTAAAAGTCCCCACTACAGTTCTCAGATGACCTTGTTCAAGAGCACCTAAGTTGGCTAATCAAAACTCCCCCCAGCACTGCCACTCATCCCATTCCCCCCACTCCCTCACCAAGGAGTAAGGAATAAAAATAGAGAATACATGGAAGGGAGAGGAAAAAGGGGGAGGAACAAAGAAAAAGGGAGAGAAAAAATAAGAGAAAACAAGAAAGACAGCTAGAGAGAGGGATGGGGGAAAAAAACAAGAAATTAGGATAGAGAGAGATAACGGGAAAGAAAGGAGAACAAAGAGAAAGAGTGGTACATCCTAAAATGTACCAGAAGGGGTTTTAATAATTTACAAGTGGAAGGGACTCAGGGAGCGCTAAATGTCCGTGGGTCAGGGGCACAAATTACTTGTCTTGCCTTGGGTGCTGACAACCCACGCTACGAAAATAATTCCCACAACTTGGGAAATTTTATCAAGGGGTCACGGCACTAGGAAGGTTGAGAAACACTGCAATAGAGGAACCCACAAAGATGGGCATATTGTGGGCTTTTAGAAGCAGATTCTTTTGGTACTGTTTTTAATAGCCTAATGGAATCTGTATAGGTTCATATATAGGCTTTCAGAATAGTCAATGGGATATAAATGAAGACTTGACGAGAAAGGGAAGGAACCTCGGCCTGGCTATTTTTTTTAATTGTTCAGAGATTTGTTTGCAAGCTGTGCCCTCACTTGCTGTCCTATGACATTATCACCAGGACAGGATATCAGGGAAAATTCCCATCAGGAACACAGAGAGCAATAAAAACATTCTTAATAGAAGGCCAAAATAGGAGAAGACCGGAACTCTTTCAGCCTTATATTTCTGTGTGCATAAATGTAGATTTTTAGTCACTTTTCTTAGTGACAATATTGTCTCCAAGACAGGAAGTGTGGTGATCTCTCTCTAACAGTGCCTCAAAAAGGAATAAAAAAACTGTAATGCCCCGTACACACGGTCGGACTTTGTTCGGACATTCCGACAACAAAATCCTAGGATTTTTTCCGACGGATGTTGGCTCAAACTTGTCTTGCATACACACGGTCACACAAAGTTGTCGGAAAATCCGATCGTTCTAAACGCGGTGACGTAAAACATGTACGTCGGGACTATAAACGGGGCAGTGGCCAATAGCTTTCATCTCTTTATTTATTCTGAGCATGCGTGGCACTTTGCCTGTCGGATTTGTGTACACATGATCGGAATTTCCGACAACGGATTTTGTTGTTGGAAAATTTTATATCCTGCTCTCAAACTTTGTGTATCGGAAAATCCGATGGAAAATGTGTGATGGAGCCTACACATGGTTGGAATTTCCGACAACAAGGTCCTATCACACATTTTCCGTCGGAAAATCCTACCGTGTGTACGGGGCATTAGAGGTTCAAAACCTCCCAATTCTGTCTAAAATTTTGAATAGTAAACTGTTTTAGCTTGAGTTACACTTTAAAACTGCCACTTAAACTAGTACCCATATTATACTCGGACTGTAAACTTTGGTCACTTTGGGGAGCAGTGTGGAAAAAACATGTTGCTGATTTGGAATGTACTTTCAGTTGATACAAACATGCTTGTACATTAGTTCTACAGATTATTATTAATTATTATACAAGATATTATAATACAAGGCAGCACCAACAGTATGCTTAGTACTTTACAAAGTAAGAGAGATCATACTGTTACAATACAGTTCAATACTGTTTGGGTAGAAGGGCCCTACTCATAGCTTACAATCTAAAGGGAAGGGCAAGTGATACAAAAGACATTCAAAGAAAATGTACATTTTTTAGGTGAAAACTTCACCGAAGAAATGATTTTCCAAAGATCGCCTAAAGGTGGACAGAGTAGGATAGCCAGACAGATTGGAATAAGGAGTTTCCAAGGACGTGAGAGACTCTGGAGAAGTCCCTGAGGTGAGTATGGAAAAAAGGTGACAAGGGAGCTAGAAAGCAGGAGGTCATGGTAGGAGCAGATAGGATGGTTTGGGTGATTGTTTTTGAGATGAGGATGGTGATGTAGCTTGGGACAGAGTTGTGGATGGCTTTTTATATTGTTGTTAGTATTCTGAATTTTATACCCTGGGCGAGCAAAAGCAAATGCAGGGAACCACAGAGGCAGTGAGGGTTACCAAGCTGTTGGTAAGGTGATTAAATCTCCAGATAATTAGCATATACCATAGGAAAAAGCCATATATTCCTTCAGACTTGAATAACTTTTGCCATGAGATTTTCTAGTAGTTTTTTTGCTTTTACATAAATACCTGACTATCCACTTTTCATACATTGATTTGCTGTTGCTTGTTTAGATATTTTTATCTGACTGTGTCTTCTCTTTCCCTTCCTTTGTATATGTGTGGATGTCTCAGTTAGTGCAGCACATTTCTATATTATTCTGGTTCAGTGATTCCTGTCACTTGGTGGCTGCCTCAATTATTTTGACTGACTGATATATATTTACAGCACAGCATCTTAGGAATTCCCGATTATAAGCTGAAAAACGCTTTTTTTTTTAAATGTAAGCCATGCAACACCACAAAAGGTTTTTCTAAAGGAACCCTGATAATTATAGTTTGGATTATAACCTGTAACCAGCAAAGAGGAATAATACACTTTGGAATCTTGATCATTATGCCACTGTGACGGTTCAGCCTGTTAAGTGGCAATTTGAAAGAGGTCCTAAATTTTGTTGAAAGTAGTGTCTTTGAAAAGAAAATCGTTTCCCAACCTACACCGGACTGTAGCATTCCTGATTCCAGTATATAGTGAAATCCTCAACAAGAATCTAGAGAGGCCTCAACAGAGCCAGCATCAGAACTGACCACAGAAGGGACATTGTAAGACCATTGAGTGGGTACCATGTAAAATAAGGAATGCTATATGTGGAAGCGAAATGCTATATGTGGAATAAGTGGAGCGAATAAGGAATGCTTTATGTGGAATAAGTGGAGCGGGTGGAATTTGAATTTTGGAAAAGCTTCGTAGTGGGGGAGGACTGAAATCCTGATCTGGGGAGCAAACACAATGAACTAGCCCACTGGTGGTAGGGACAGATTAGTGTTGGCTAAAGAAAGTGTACCTTGCAAAGTTTTCCATAGTGCCTCACTTATTGGTGGCTATGGTGAAAAGTTTATCCACTTGGCCCGCTCCGAATGTAGTGCATTCTTAAAAAGACCATAGAAAAATTGTACTAATCGTTATGGTTTAAATCAGTGCTGAATAAAATGTTGACACAAAAGTATCTGCAGTTATAGCATTTGCAATTTAATTGATGTAAGTTGAGTCTTCAGAATGCAAACACGAAGTCTAAGCATATGCTTGTTAACCTAATCCTCCTTTACTGTGGATTTAAAAGTGAACTCATGGTATACGCTTGTTTTTTTACAGAATGACATTACTCCCCTACACGTGGCTTCCAAGAGAGGTAACGGCAATATGGTGAAACTTCTGCTTGATCGAGGAGCTAAAATTGATGCCAAAACAAGAGTGAGTTGACATGTAATGTAGTCTGAGATAGATTAGAGGTTGGAATCATTGAAAACAGCGGAATTTATTGTTTATTTATCTTGATCAGATTTCTCTTTTTCTGTCTTGGGGGATGCCAGGGTATGTGCATGTCTCTCAGCTGTTCATATTTTATGCTAAGTAGCTGGCCACAGAATTGACAATGTGTAAGAAATCTTAGACTTCCATAACTTATTGGGAGAAGACTCTAAATGGAGCATAAATGCAATCAGAAGAGAAGTGTAGCATGTCCATCTCTTCTGCATGAGTGCTTTATCTGTTGTTTTGATTATATGTGCTATCCAGTGTATGTGAACATGGATCTTTTGTCTCCAAGAGTTTTACATTTCCTTTCTGAGATACATAATAAGCAATATGGAATACACATACACAAATACACATAAGACAAACACACCCTATGCTTATTTGTTAAGTACATACAAAGCAAAAAGCTTTTTATTAGTTTTAATTAGAGTGGTAGAGTGTTAAAACCCCTGCCTGTTTTTTTTTCTATCTGGGGCCCTGTTAGAGAGAAAATACTGTCACTTCCTGTGCTGCTGATAACCGTATTTCTAGAAATGAGAGGCAACCTGCAACAAGGTCACATACAGCAATACGCATCTGTTCTTTTTTCCCATAATCTACAAAACAAAAACATTTTTTTCTTTCTGTGTTGCTATTAAATAGTAAGCCTCACTTCCTGTCTGGTTAAACTTTGTCAGCAAGGCAGGAAGTGAAGGGAAGCCCTTGTAACGACATATTCGGCGACCCATCGCAGTTTGCTACAGAAGTGACGTTCCTTCGCCGCCATCTTGCTACACCCCACACTCGTCCACAGTAAGGATACACTAAGAAGGGGGAAAGCGCACATGTTGTTACACCTACCAGAGTTTTGCATTTTACATGTATTTATAACAGTAAAGTCATTTTATATAGTGAAATACAGTACTTACATACTTGGTGTATCCTTACTGTGGACGAGTGTGAGGTGTAGCAAGATGGCGGCGACGGAACGACACTTTCGTACCAAACTGCGATCGATCACCGAATATGTCGTTACACCCTTCTAACGGAGCCCAGTGAGCCGTAAAAAACAGGGTTCCTAATCCTTCTCTACTCTTTCCAAAGCTAGAAAATGTTTTGTTTTGCTTTTTTTTTGCTTTTTGGCTTGACATACACTTGAATTAACAGTTATATAAATTTATATATCACAATGGTGAGCACATTGTGCATTACATTACATGGAATTGTGCGATCATTTACATTGATCTCTTCCACGGTGATGTTTCAAATATACTTCCCCTGGCATACTCATTCCATTGTTTAGGAGTTTTTTTTTCGTTTTGTTGATTTTGTTTTATATACCACCTGAATATTCTGCAGTGTTTTACATGGAACATTCACATACATGTTGCTCCCTAAGGAACTTACAGTCTAATATCCCTATCACTGTTAAAGACATTTTATACGTGTTAAGGGCAAATTTTGATGGAAGTCATTTAAGGCACCAGCTTGTAATTCTTTGCAGATTATTTGCTTTTACCTAGCTGCTGAAAAGTGTCCATGAAGCATTGTATACTATGTAGACTGTAATGAATTGACCCTACAAGTAAATGTACTCCAGATGTTTAAGGGCCCATTCACACTTGTGCATTGTGGCAACACGTTTTGAAACACACATTGTCACAATGCATGCCAATCTATCTGTTTGTCTGTGTGTGGTGAGTTGCAGTTCCATTCACTTCAATGGCACCCCAACAAACTTTACAATATGACACACGGCAGTGCACAACAACACATATGCAGCGCTGAGGTGCTCTGCATTTCTAAAAAAAATAAATGTATTTTTTCTTTTCCAGTGTGGTGTGTTAGCAGCCTATTCATAATGAATTCCTTAAAGTGGAAATTCACTCACCCAATTAACAATGATTATTTTTAATCCTCATGCTACTATCATTAGGAAAGTATATAATATTTATTTGCTTTAAACCTTTTGTTTTACACATTTCTTCGGTAAACTTTATGGCTTCTTGCCTAGGCAAAGCATGTCATACATCTGAGGAGTCTTCAGGAGGATCAACAACTAGATTCATTTTTAAGTAACCGAACAGTCTTCAGGAGGGGAGAGAAAAGAAGGAGGGTTTTTCTTTGCTAAGCACACTCTCCTGGGTGCATGCTTGAGCTAAGGGCAGATGAAATCAAGGAAGTAAATGCTATATGAATCATATGCCCTTACTCAAAATGGCCACCGCCATAAATGCTAGGTTGTTGTTTTTCAAAGTGATTTTTCAACAAAATAAAGCATAGAGACATGGATAGATGGGGGACTTTGCTTTGAATATTAAAAAATATATTAAATTGTGTTTTCGGTTTATGGTGCTCAGATGCAGTGAATATATGCTTAATTGCAAGCGGATGCATGCAATAAAGCATGCTAATATTGGCAAAAATGCACATTAACACGCATGCCCTAATGCACCACAATAGATCACCTACCCAGCTCGTTCGAACAATATGCTGTGACTGCGCTTTTCTGCACCAGATAAACACAGCTAGGGCACTTAAAAAACAATTGTTTTCTATTGCCCTGTTCACACCACAATGTTGGTGTGATGTACAGTCCAATGCAGTGCAAAAGATGTAGCATGTTTGCATTTTTGCTCCACATGCCTGCACCACAGCGCAATGTGACTTAACCCCTTAGCGCCAACTGTACGCACATATGCGGCCTCGGCTTTAAGGGGTTATACCGGGATGAAGCATGCGGCTGCATGTATCATCCCAGTACCGTTTTTTAGAGTGGGCGGTCGGCTCTTCAGGGATAACAACTCATGCGGCTAAATGCCACGGCGGGAGGGGACATCCTCCCCTCCCGCTGCCTTCTGCCGCTCTTCCCGGGCCTCCCGTCCCACCGGGAGACCCAATCCATGAATAAAAAAAAAAAAAGATTTAAAGTGCCCCCCATCCCCACGAGCTCGCGCAGCAAAGAAAACGTACACGTAAGTTGCGCCTGCATATGTAAACGGCGTTCAAATCACACATGTGAGGTGTTGCCGCGATTGTCAGAGCGAGAGCAATAATTCTAGCACTAGACCTCTAACTTGGTAACCGTTATTTTTTTTTAAAGCGCCGCTTAGGGAGCTTTTTAGGTACCGAAGTTTGTCGCCATTCCACGAGTGTGAGCAATTTCAAAGCATGACATGTTGGGTATCTTTTTTACTCGGCATAACATCATCTTTCACATTATACAAAAAAATTGGGCTAACTTTACTGTTTCTTTTTTTTTAATTAATGAAAATGTCTTTTTTTCCAAAAAAATTGCATTTGAAAGACCACTGCGCAAATACAATGTGACATAAAATATTGCAACAATCGCCATTTTATTCTCTAGATTCTATGCTAAAAAATATATATATATATAATGTTTGGGGGTTCGAAATAATTTTCTAGCAAAAAATACGGATTTTAACTTGTAAGCACCAAATGTCAGAAATAAGCTTACACCCCTATCACATGTGCGGATCCGTTTTTAGACATCCGCTCAGCAGGGATTGATCCGTTGATCCCCGCTGAGACGGCGGATGACAAGTTCCTCTCTGCACTCTGTGTAGGGACGGACTTGTCAGATCTCTGTTCTCTATGCGGGGATCGGATGAAAACGGACTGCCTGTCCGTTTTCATTCGATCTGATCCGCCAGACGGATGGAAATAAGGGTTTCCATCCGTCTGGATTTAGCAGAGCGGATCTGATCAGGGCGAATGTCAGCACATGTCACCGCTGACATCTGTATAGAGATGTATGGAGCGTCCGTTCAGGTCCGCCTGAAAAAACGGACGAGCGGATCTGAACGGTCTGCACATGTGAAAGGGCCCTTAGGCATGAAAGGGTTAAATGAAGTGTCACTGTGTGACACTTCAAATAAAGTTAAACAAAAAAAAGGAAAACAAGCACTACTGTCTACAGGGCCAGCATTGCACTAGCCTGCATGGTAAAATGCTGTATATGTGGTGACTTGAGTTTTCCTGCACTGAATTAACACAGGTCACATAGAAAACAGTTGTTGTGACCTGTTCACACCACAACGCTGTTGTGATGTGTGGTGTATTACAGTGTGGAAAAATAAGGCAGGTCTGAAATTTTCCTCACTGCACTGGATGGCACAACATGTCACCATACAGCAGCACACCAAGTAAAAAAAACTAAACAATATCAAGCAATAGCCTTTATGTAACCTTTAGTGTGAATGGGCTCGAAGGGTTCTTTCACACCATACTCCACATCACACCAAATGCACTATAACAACATGATGATTCATGGCAGTAACCTGCAAGCTGCTTTTTTTATGCGTTGCCATACATTTTAAAGTTTATCTTTGGAGGAACATTTTGCATTTTTTTTTCTTTTCCATGCACAGTAGACACTAGAGCTGCATGATTCTGGCCAAAATGAGAATCACGATTTTTTTTGCTTAGAATAAAAAGATCACCATTCTCTCACGATTCTGGCGGCGTAAAATCTTTGACACTATACAAAAAAATTGGGCTAACTTTACTGTTTTTTTTTTTTTTTTTATTCATTAAAGTGTAATTTTTTTCCCAAAAAATTGCATTTGAACGACTGCTGCGCAACTACAGTGTGACATAAAATATTACAACAACCACCATTTTATTCTCTAGGGTCTTTACTAAAAAAATATATTTATATAATGTTTGGGGGTTCTAAGTAATTTTCTAGCAAAAAATAATTATTTTAACTTGAAACCAACAAATGTCAGAAAAGGTTTAGTGTTTAAGTGGTTAAACTTCCCTCATTTACACACCAAAATGTATTCATTTGATCTAAAGGACAAATTGTTACAATGTGTATACTTAAAGTGGGGTTCCACCCAAAAAACAAAAATACCTGTAAAAATTCTAAAAAAAAACCCAAAAAAACATTTGGATATTTTTTTTTTTTTACTCTAAATGCCTGTTGCTAGGTGGTCCCTCATAGTCTGCCTGTTCCTTTGCCTGGGCTGGTGACATCACTTCCCCCTCGGCACAGGAAGGGCTTCGCTCTGCTCCCTCCCTCCTGGCAATCATCTGGGACCCATTACAGGTCCCAGGTGATTGAGCGGCCAATCACGGCGCGCGGCACCGCTCGCGCATGCGCAGTGGGTGCCAGGCTGTGAAGCCACAGCCCGGCGCCCACAGTTGAAATGCCGACGAGCGGAGGGGGGGGACGAGCGGGGCTTCGATCCACCGCATCGCTGGACCCAGGGACAAGTAAGTGTCCAATTAAAAGTCAGCCGCTGCAGTATTTGTAGCTGCTGACTTTTAATTTTTTTTTTTTTTTGACGGCCCCCCCTGGGTGGAACTCCTCTTTAAGTTCCACTGCTAAAGAACGTTGTGACTCTTGGCAGACTGCCTGTTTTATTTTTTCCCTTTATTTTGACGGCTGTCGGCTTTAGCAGAGAGATTTTTCTGCATAGAAAGATTCAGGAAATACTTTGTCAGGATCGCAACAGGGAAAAAATGGCGATAACGATTAATTGTGCAGCTCTAGTAGACAGCAGAAAAAAAATGCTGTCATTTCCATTCGACTGTCATCCGATCCCCCATCCATCTGTTTTTTGCAGACAGGATCAGATCGGATGTTGGTGGGTGTCAACAAAGGACACATGTTCCATAGAGGGCAACGGGTGGGCCAATCAGGTCTGCCTAAAGACAGGAGGACCCGATCGGTCTGCCCGTGTGAAAGAGGCCTTAGGCTAGCATAGAGTTGCTTCTACAGGCTGAAAGAACACCAAACACCTATATAAACAGCTTTTTTTTTCTTTTTCTTAATAGCCAATGTGCATGAGGCCTAAATCCTTCCCAGTTCCCCAGAGGGATGAAAAAAAGAAAAGCTTTTTTACTTCAGTTGTGTTGTGTTGATGTGGTAATGTGCATATATGTTGCATTTCAATGCAACGCACTGCATGGCACATGTACACAACCTCATGGTGTGAATGAGGCCCATAGGAAACCATTGTTTTCTAGGTGCCCTTGCAGTGACCTGCATTTATCCAGTGCAGAATACCGCAAGTCACCAGTCATGGTGTAAACAAGCCCTTAAAGTAGATGGCAGGTGTATGACCCTGACAGGAGAACATGAAACATTAGCAGGCATGAAGGTCTGTTCTCTGCAACCCACATAATAATCGTTAGGTCAGACATGAATGGCAGCGGTACCAGCTGAATTAAGACCAGCTGGAACCTGTTAAAAATAAGTCTCTCATTCCCTGCCAGCTCGCTTTGGGAAATCCTGTACTGCACATTCGGGGCCAGTTCAGGAAAATCTATGGCACTTAGCAACACTACTCTGAGCAGAAAAACAACATGAAAGGTCTGTTTATCAAAAAGCGGCTTCAGATATCATACATTTTAATGAGTGCGTCTGGAAGGCAGAAACATCTTTTGACTGAGATGCTGAATGTGCATTTAGCTTATAACTCACGCATCATATCTTACGTAACGCTGATACTGCAGTATTGATTTTCTGGAGAGCAGCCAGTCCTTCGCTTTCTGAATTATACATAAATGGACCAGGAGGTGAGATATGTCATGTGAGATCGGACCTATTTCCTGATGTCGATCGGCTTGTTTCGCAGCTCACGTATGTTGGCTGTGGGAAATCTGTTTAAAAGGCCAGTACAAATTAAACACAAGTTGAAATCAAATCCCTAAACAGTTGAAGTGGTAAATGTTTACCATGTTACCTGCCAAGGGATTTGTAGTTTTGTACAGCCAATGTTGTGCTACGCGCATTTTCTTTACAGCTAGACAGGTGGCAAACACAGATATTGGTTAAGCAATTCATCTTTCGGATTCAGCAATCAAGCTTTTTATGTCGCCTCCTGTCCTTCAGTTTCCCTGTTGGATAGAGAATCCATGTCCTCATCTTTCTCCCCTGAACAGGGGATTTATCTAGTAAAGTTAAGTAAGTAAAGCTGACCCACCAAGCAGGGATCTTAAAGGCTAAAGCTGGCCATACACTAGTAGATTTTTACTTGAAATATTTAAATGTTTAGTTTGTTTGATTTTTCTAATTATTAGTGAGGTCGAATCCATTTTTATTTTAGGCCACAGTAATGAGAACATTTGAAAGGGGGCAGGATAGAATTTTTTTTTTTCTCAAAACAATTAATTTCTGAAAGTGAATGTGGCTTTGGTGCTGGAAAGTCCATTCATTCCAAAACCAAATGTTAAAAGCAAACCGAATTTTAAAGTCATTTGATCAACATTTGGCAAGTCACCAAATGTACTGGAAATTTTCATACAAATGTTTGTATGAACGTTCATTTGAAAATCTACGAGTGCATGGCGAGCTTAACAGTAAAGGCCCGTACACACAACATGAAAATCGGAAGTAAAATGTTGTCCGACGAACGATCTGCCAATTTTCGGATCGTTAGTGTATGGTGCTTTTTCGACAACCGATTCCGGTTTTTCGCCAGACTAATGCCCCGTACACACGGTCGGACTTTGTTCGGACATTCCGACAACAAAATCGTAGGATTTTTTCCGACGGATGTTGGCTCAAACTTGTCTTGCATACACACGGTCACACAAAGTTGTCGGAAAATCCGATCGTTCTGAACACGGTGACGTAAAACACGTACGTCGGGACTATAAACGGGGCAGTGGCCAATAGCTTTCATCTCTTTATTTATTCTGAGCATGCGTGGCAATTTGTCCGTCGGATTTGTGTACACACGTTCGGAATTTCCGACAACGGATTTTGTTGTCGGAAAATTTTATATCCTGCTCTCAAACTTTGTGTGTCGGAAAATCCGATGGAAAATGTGTGATGGAGCCTACACACTGTCGGAATTTCCAACAACAAGGTCCTATCACACATTTTCCGTCAGAAAATCCGACCGTGTGTACGGGACATAAGGCTGGATGTGCAGGCTATAACATTTTTGTAATACATGAACTCGACGTCTGATTTTCGTTTAATTAGTACGGTTTTCGTCCGAACAAGAACCGTAAGAGCAAGACTAGGCATGCTCAGAAACGAAAGAATACATACAAAACTATTCAACACATGACGTCACTTCTGAAGTTGTATTCTGTCGTACGGGAATTTTCGTATGGCGAGTAACCTCTTCACTTTCGACATTAGACTAGCATGCAACAAAAAACGAATGAACGGTCGTCCGAAAATCTGATCGTGTGTATGAGGCTTTACACTGGGGGCTATTTACTAAAACTGGAGCGTGCAAAATCTGGTGCAACTCTGCATAGAAAGCAGTCAGCTTCAAGGTTTTAATATCAAAGCTTAACTGATCAAGCTGAAGCTGATTGGTTACCATGCAGCGTTGCACCAGATTCTGAGTGCGCCAGTTTTAGTAAATCTGCCCCACTATGTTACATTACACCAATATTCACAGGGTAACGTGGTGCCATGCGGAACCAGAACCTCTCAAAGAGGCCATCCTTCTGACAAGGTGCTGGGGTTCCTCTCCCTTTTAGTTCCACCCACACAGTCATGTCATTTATTTACAGAGATCTGTGAATGAGTAAACTACACGTCCTATCTGCTACCGTGGCAGAGGATTTGTTCCTCTCCATGGAACATGAGGGTGGTAATTACCATTGACATCCTCCAAGTCTCTAACTGAAAGTCTGTGCCTCAGTATGGACATGGAGCCAGAGGAAGAGCATGTCTGGCATTGCAACTGCGATCCACTGCAGGCTCATCTCCAAAAAAATAGGAAATGCACACTCTTTTATTTTTTTTGCAAATATACTGTATGTGCATTTATTATTATTATTTTTTTCTTTTTTTTTGCAAAAGGTGGACTTTGCCTTTAAAGCTAAACTCCAGGCAAACCCCTATTTTTCTCTTCCGCAGTAACACCTTCAAGTGGTGTCCCTTCCCCAGCCTACGATTGGACAGTGAAAGGGGAAGTAGCAAACTAATAAGCTCATCTCTCTCTCATTCTGCTATCAGTATACAGTATGTCCATTCTTACTACATGAGCACTGCAGCACAACTTACTAGCTCCTTGTTCTGCTTCTTATGCCCCGTACACACGGTCGGACTTTGTTCGGACATTCCGACAACAAAATCCTAGGATTTTTTCAGACGGATGTTGGCTCAAACTTGTCTTGCATACACACGGTCACACAAAGTTGTCGGAAAATCCGATCGTTCTGAACGTGGTGACGTAAAACACGTACGTCGGGACTATAAACGGGGCAGTGGCCAATAGCTTTCATCTCTTTATTTATTCTGAGCATGCGTGGCACTTTGTCCGTCGGCTTTGTGTACACACGATCGGAATTTCCGACAACGGATTTTGTTGTCGGAAAATTTTATCTCCTGCTCTCCAACTTTGTGTGTCGAAAAATCCGATGGAAAATGTCCGATGGAGCCCACACACGGTCGGAATTTCCGACAACACGCTCCGATCGGACATTTTCCATCGGAAAATCCGACCGTGTGTACGGGGCATTACAGTACCAGTCTGAGCTTTTCTGTCCTGGGACTGCAAGAGGCTGATACTAAGTAAATTCAGGTACTTACACTGCTTATGCTTAAAGGATAAGTTCACCTTTACAGAAGAAATAATGTAAATATTTTTGCAGAAAAAAAATGTGCATTTACTATTCTTTCCTGCGTGAGCCTGGGAAGCATTGCAGCTGTGATCAGTAGATTACGGGTGCAATGTGGGCTCCTGCAGACATGTCCTCTGGCTTTTAGCTCCTACCTCTGTATGGGCTTTCTGTTTAAAAGCCAAAGGATATATCAGTGGACTACAAGAGAGTTCATCAGATCCCCCACAGCCCATAGAAACTATCTTCTGCAGCGGAAGATGGTACTTGTAGTTTATTCATTTACAGGAATCTGTGAATGAATGACACAGCTGTGTGGCCTGGAGCCCTGCACAACCAACGCTGTTTTAAGTAGTGACAGCAGGTGTGAGGAGAAGAACCCCCACCTGCTGCCACAGGGAGGGGGAGAGGGGGCAGGAGCTGAAACATGGTACACTTTCCAAACGAAATACCCTAAAAACATGTTCCAGTGGTGAACTTATCCAACACATTCATTGATGTATTAACCTCCCTGGCGGTATTCCCGGGTGTGGCTTGGGGTGAATTTTCAGTACCAAGAGCGGTAACCCCGAGCCACACTCGGGACTGCATCACAGTATCCTGGTACAGGACACTTACCTTGTCTCCAGGATCCTGCGATGTCCCCCTGTTGTATCCTCCGCCGGATCTTCTGCCCGATTCACCAATGTTCCGGGTTTCGTTCCCTGTGAGTGTTGCGACGCATGGGGGCGGAGCTCGGTGGCAAATTAAAAAAAGTACACAAAACATAACACATACAATACACTGTAATCTGTAAGATTACATTACTGTATCGATTGATTTGATTACATTATTGAATAAAATGTATTATTATTTTTTTTTTTATAATTATTATAGTGATATTATGTTTCAAACTTTATCATACCCAGGATATCTCCTAGACTTTGGTTTGGACACATTTAAGTGTGTTATTCCTAAGAATTACAGGCCTACAATATAAAACGCCAAGTTTCCATGCAAAACAATGTACTGCTTTGACATTCAAAAATCTGGCATAATCATACCTCCGGGGAGGTTAATGAACACAGAGCTTCACTAATTTTGGTATTTTAGATCTGCTTGGAATTCAGCTTCAAATCAGGAAGTAGGAGAGTGACTAGCTCTCATTGTGTGTATCATAAGAATGGCTGACCAGAATTACAGTACATATCCTTTGTCAAGTAAGGTGATAAACTTGCAAAAGGAATAAAAAATGTGATACCAATGCCATTATTCATAGATGCGGCTTTAAAAATTCCATTATCAGTACTTGTTATGAACCTTCAGTGTATTTTTTTTGTTCTTGTTATGCCGCGTACACACGACCGGACTTTACGACATGCTTGGTCCGGAGACCGGAGTCCGTCAGATAATTCGATCGTGTGTGGGCTCCAGCGGACTTTTTTTTCCCAAAAGTTCGACGGACCTAGAAATGAAACGTTTCAAATCTTTCCGACGGACTTGAGTCCAGTCGAAAAGTCCGCTCATCTGTATGCTAGTCCGACAGACAAAAACCGACGCTAGGGCAGCTATTGGCTACTGGCTATCAACTTCCTTGTTTTAGTCCGGTCCTACGTCATCACGTACGAATCCGTCGGACTTTGGTTGATCGTGTGTAGGCAAGTCCCTTCATTCGGAAAGTCCATCGGAAAGTCCGTCAAAAAGTCCACCAGACCTAGTCCGTCGAAAAGTCCGCCCGTGTGTACGCGGCATAACAATGTCAAGCCACTGTTGTCTACAAGACATTGGGGTTGATTTACTAAAACTGGAGAGTGCAAATTCTGGCGCAGCTCTGCATAGAAACCAATCAACTTCCAGGTTTTTAAAAAAAATTTTTTTTTCAGTCAAAGCTTAATTGAACAAGCTGAATTTAGAAGCTGATTGGCTACCATGCACAGCTGAACCAGATTTTGCATTCTCCAGTTTTAGTAAATCGATTCCATTGGCTTAGCCAATTCACGGATTACAGCCTTGTTTACATTTGTGTTTGGGGGGCAGTAAAAAACATGGCAAAAAATATTGCGCCTGATGGGATACCCCACAACCGCATGTAATGGTTGCAGCACGTGGTTGCGACGTGGTAATGTTGGGTTATAGGTGTTAGAGAAAGTAGCATAACACCTCCTCCCCACCTGTAAAGCACCCTCTAAAAAGTGCTACACTGTGAATTGCTCTTCAGAGGGTGATGCCAGTGTTAACAAGCCCCACAGGAGGTGGGCTGTGTATCAGAAAATGTAATCTACGTTACTCACAGCAGCAACATAATCTCATTTTTTTTTCAGGGCAAAAGCCCTTGCAAAATTCTCATATATGTAAAGCAAAAGTCTAGTATTTTTAAGCCTAACATAAAGAGAACATCAAACCTGTTTAACAGCATTGACATTTGCTGAATGCAAGTCATTTATGATGCGGAGTTGTCTGCACACTACCTCTCAGCATCCACGGGTTCAGGCTTTTTGCCCATTAGTCAACTTAGCCCAAAGTGTTTTCTTTTCCAGATGTTAACCATTTGAATTTAATAAAATATTTTCTGCCATGGGGCTCCTTGTAGCCCTCTTACTGTAGTAATGGGAACATGCTACACCGCTGGGAGGTAATAACCACTGACTGGAGACTTAACAAGGTTCATCACCAGAGGGTGACATTAGTCAGAAGCTGTCCTAATAAATATATGTACAAGATGAAACTGCTCTCTCAGTTGGGATTAAGGAAAAAGATGGCAGAGCTTGTTAGAATATGTTACATGCTTTGAAATGCACCCACTTTGTAATTGTACCACATTAACACACTATATTATTTTTACCACCATATTAATATATATTACATTAAAAAAAAAACAGATGTGGGTGTTATGAAGCACTAATTAGTTCTAGTGACAAAGAGGAAGGGTCATCTCCATTATTATTAAATAGTAGGTTAGACATTTGATACCAAGATTATAAACCTTTGAGTATAATTGCCTGGTGACAACATTTACTGACAGAGAAAAATATGTTTAAATACAAAGAAAGGATAAAAAAAAAAGAGGTAATAAAAACAAATCAAACATAAGACCTATTTTAATACGTCTTTCTAGACCAATATATACAGTATCTCACAAAAGTGAGTACACCCATCACATTTTTGTAAATATTTTATTATATCTTTTCATGTGACAACACTGAAGAAATGAGACTTTGCTACAATGTAAAGTAGTGAGTGTACAGCTTGTATAACAGTGTAAATTTGCTGTCCCCTCAAAATAACTCAACACACAGCCATTAATGTCTAAACCACTGGCAACAAAAGTGAGTACACCCCTAAGTGGAAATGTCCAAATTGGGCCTAATAAGCCATTTTCCCTCCCTGGTGTCATGTGACTCGTTAGTGTTACAAGGTCTCAGGTGTGAATGGGGAGCAGGTGTGTTAAATTTGGCGTTATCGCTCTCACTCTCTCATACTGGTCACTGGAAGTTCAACTTGACATCTCATGGCAAAGGACACTCTGAAGATCTGGAAAAAAGAATTGTTGCTTTACATAAAGATGGCCTAGGCTGTAAGAAGATTGGCGAGACCCTGAAACGGAGCTGCAGCACGGTGGCTGAGACCATACAACAGTTTAACAGGACAAGTTCCACTCAGAACAGGCCTCGTCATGGTTGTTCAAAGAAAATGAGTGTACATGCTCGGCTATGCAGAGGTTGTTTTTGGGAAATAGACGTATGAGTGCTGCCAGCATTGCTGCAGAGGTTGAAGGGGTGAGGGGTCAGCCTGTCAGTGCTTAGACCATACACGGCACACTGCATCAAATTGGTCTGCATGGCTGTCATCCCAGAAGGAAGCCTCTTCTAAAGATGATGCACAAGAAAGCCCGCAAACAGTTTGCTGAAGACAAGCAGACTAAGGACATAGATTACTGGAACCATGTCCTGTGGTCTGATGAGACCAAGATAAACTTATTTGGTTCAGATGGTGTCAAGCGTGTGTGGCGGCAACCAGGTGAGGAGTACAAAGACAAGTGTGTCTTGCCTACAGTCAAGCATGGTGGTGGGAGTGTCATTGTCTGGGGCTGCATGATTGCTGCCGGCACTGGGGAGCTACAGTTGAGGGAACCATGAATGCCGACATGTATTGTTACATACTAAAGCAGAGCATGATCCCCTCCCTTCAGAAACTGGGTCACGGGGCAGTATTCCAACATGATAACGACCCCAAACACACCTCCAAGACGACCACTGCCTTGCTATAGAAGCTGAGGGTAAAGGTGATGGACTTGCCAAGCATGTTTCCAGACCTAAACCCTATTGAGCATCTGTGGGGCATCCTCAAACAGAAGGTGGAGGAGCGTAAGGTCTCTAACATCCACCAGCTCTGTGATGTCGTCATGGAGGAGTGGAAGAGGACTCCAGTGGCAACCTGTGAAGCTCTGGTGAACTCCATGCCCAAGAGGGTGAAGGCAGTGCTGGAAAATAATGGTGGCCACACAAAATATTGTCACTTTGGGCCCAATTTGGACATTTTCGCTTAGGGGTGTACTCACTTTTGTTGCCAGCGGTTTAGACAACGAATTGCTGTGTTGAGTTATTTTGAGGGGACAGCAAATTTACACTGTTATACAAGCTGTACACTCACTACTTTACATTGTAGCAAAGTGTCATTTCTTCAGTGTTGTCACATGAAAAGATATAATAAAATATTTACAAAAATGTGAGGGTGTACTCACTTTTGTGAGATAGAGCCCTTTCACACTGAGGCGGTTTGCAGGCGCTATTGCGCTAATAATAGCGCCTGCAAACCGACCCGAAAGTGCCACTGCTTTGTCTCCAGTCACACTGGAGCGGTGCGCTAGCAGGACGGGAAAAAAGTCCTGCTAGCAGCATCTTTGGAGCGGTGAAGGAGCAGAGCGTATACCGCTCCTGCCCATTGAAATCAATGGGACAGCGCGGCTATACCGCCGGCAAAGCGCCTCAGTAGAGGCGCTTTGCGGTGGTTTTTAACCCTTTCTCGGCCGCTAGCAGGGGGTAAAACTGCCCCGCTAGCAGCTGCATACCGACGCTGCCCACACCCTATTGTGAAAGGGCTCTTACTGTATATATTGGTCTAGAAAGACATATTAAAATAGGTCTTATGTTTGATTTGTTTTTATTACCTCTTTTTTTTTATCCTTTCTTTGTATTTAAACATAATTTTCTCTGTCATTAAATATTGTCACCAGGCAATTATACTCAAAGGTTTATAATCTAGAGCTGTAAACATTTTAAAAATATTCAAAAGACAGTGCAGCGCTAAACAGTCCATAAATCAAATAAAAATGTCCATAGATCAAATATAAAAGACAATCCGTGAGGTTTTTAGTGATGAACTACAGATACAATCATGCAAGTGGCTTCGTGGGAAAACGAACCTCCACCAATAGTAAGAATGGCAGCTCACCTCACAGACTGTTTAGCGCTGCACTGTCTTTTGTATATTTTATTTTAGGGATTTGAATTTTGACCCTTGGTGTTCAGCAGCTTTTATATATATATTGGGGTCATTTTATTGCGCTGATTTGTTTTTCTCTTTACATTTTGAAAATATTCCTTTCACGCCATTTTGAGCCCTTAAAATTAGATATTTTTATAACTTCATGGTTTGCAAGTGATTCTGCAGGAGATGCTTCAAAGGAAAGGTTTACTTCTTGATTAACAGCGCCACCCTGTGTACAGACAACTGCTATTACACTAGTTTCAGTAGTTATAGTGATTGAGTCCTATGCTTCTTTACAAGTTGACATACATCACTGACAGTATTTAGGATTCAATGCTTTATCGTTTACTTGGGTAGACTTAAATACTACTTAAATGTGTTTGTCTAGTATTAGAAGGTGCTAGATGTTTGCAGCTTCCCAGGATTGTTTGTCTGAATTACAAAAAATAGCAAGGGGAACAGGGCAGGATGTTTTGGCTATCTACGGGGCCTATAAAACCATATAAAAGGTTGAAAAATCGATACTTAATTTTTTTCTATAAGAAAAGCATACTTCATTTAATAGGATGGAGAGGTAGCCTCATGATTATGAAGATGGCAGTGGGGAGGTTTAATAAAACTAGAGAGTGCAAAATCTGGTGCAGTTCTACATAGAAACCAATCAACTTCCAGGTTTTAGCCCACGTTCACATTGGCCCGATTTGGCATTTGGAATAGCAAATCAGATCCTAGTGCCAGCAATGGTACTTTGCAGCTCCGCACCGATTCCCAAAAGTAGTTTCTGTACTACTTTTGGTGACTTCATGGGCAATTTCAATAGACATCTGCATCCATGAACCTGCACAGATGTCTGTCGAATCGCCCCTGAAGTCAGACTGAAATGTCGGTTTGAAATTGTACGAGTTCAGCTGAACTTACACGATTTCAAACCGGCATTTCAGTGTGACTTCAGGGGTGATTTGACAGACATCTGTGCGGGTTAATGCATAGATGTCTATTGAAATTGCTCCCAAAGTTGCCAGAATTAGTGCAGGAGCTACTTTTGAGAATCGTTGCGGCTGGCAATAGGATCCAATTTGGCATGCGATTTGACATGTCTGACATGTCATTACCTGCTCTGTTGCAGTGGTTTTGCACAGAGCAGCCCACATCCTCCTCATCTCAGGTTCCTATTCGGCTCTCCTGGCCCCTCCCTCTTGTTGGGTGCCCCCACAGCAAGCAGCTTGCTAGGGGGGCACCCGAGCCAAGTCACAGTTCCATGTGTCCATTCAGACACGGAGCTGCGGCCCGGCCCTGCCCCCTTTCTATGCTCATTGGCTGACTGACTTTGATTGACAGCAGCGGGAGCCAATGGCGTCACGCTGCTGTCTCAGCCAACAAGGAGGGGAGTCACGGACGGCCGAGACATTCCTACAACATCGCTGGTGCTAGAGGGACCACCTCAGATAAGTAATAGGGGGGCTGAGGGAGGCTGCTGCACACAGCATAGAATGCATTAAAGGGTTTGTTAACCCATATATATAAGACTATGCAAGCCCCTCTATTAGGGGGCTGGTTTTCAAAAACGAGCATTCTAAATACCAAATTTGAGCTGTCTCAGGCCGGTCACATGACTTGTGGCCACTTTACAGCTGCCATGGATGTCTTCTGCGGGAGGGGCCGTGATCCCCCTCTGACATCACCTGGGGAGATCACGTGGCCGCTCGTCTCCTCCGCAGAAGCTCTGTATCGTAGATTCACGTGACCGGCCTGAATACCGCTCAAATTTGGTATTTAGAATGCTCGTTTTTGAAAACTACTTACATAGTGTGCTATGCCAGCCCCTAATAAAGGGGCTGGCAGTGACAATTTTAGGTTTTTATTTTACAATATTAGCGGTGGGGGGGGGCAGGCCGGAGACAGACACAGAGAAGGAGATGACATACAGGAAGGTGGGGGTGAGGGGGAGCAGAGGGGAAAGCAGCGTATGATGCAGGGACATACTCTGACCACAGTGGTCAGGGCTGAGCAGCCCTGATTTTCATGGTTACGGCAGAGAGGGAATGCAGGAAGTGCCAGGTTCAGGGAGGTTTTTTCACAGTTTGGAGGGGGGCATATTACACAGCACGAGCACTATTTACAGCGCTCCCAACCCACCCCAAAGATACTGCTTGCAGGACTTTTAGGTCCTGCAAGCGCACGGGCCCCAGTGTGAAAAGACACACTGCATGGGAGTCGCTTTTCAGAGGCTATTTCTAACGCTTAAACGCCTGAAAACCGCCTCAGTGTGAAAGTAACCAAACTCCCCCAATGTGTTCATCTTTAGCACATTATTTAAAAAACTAGTTTTTATGTTTGTTTTCTTTTTCTCAATTTATTTTCTCTGCAGTTTGCTGTTCTCTTTCAGTAATAGGTAAAAAACAAACAAAAAAAGCACTAGGTATCAAAGTGTGCCAAAGTTGCTATGGTAAACAACCCACATGTTTCCAAAGTCAAAAAACAATCCTTTCTGATTCAATTCCACACAATTCTGTTCTAAAAATAAGAGGAAATTGCAGTTTGTCTTAGGGCCAGTTCATACCACATGCAGTCCAGTTTGTGTTTTTTCTGCATCAAAAACGGATGGAAAGTAGGTTATATGGTTTCCAATGGCATAGTTGACACGGTCAGTTCCAGGGCTTTTTAGTTCCAGAAAAAAAAAGTAAAACATACTGCATTTTCCCTGCACTGGACTGTACTGGAACGCAGTAAAACATATAAAAAACGCATCAGAATGCACTGGAAAGCATAAAAAATGCATCACAAATGCACTGGACCCCAGTGTGAAAAAAGAAGAAAAAAAGCATCTGGAATGCATCCAGAAATGCATCAAAAACATGCCAAAAATGCGCAAGCAGAAACACATCTGGAACAAATCTGGAGTGCGTTTTTGTGGTGTGGACCAGCCTTTAGTTTTTGCATATACTAACTAAAAGGCATATGCAGCATTTCTTCTTGATCAGCCTCAATATATGGGGGGGGTGGGGTGTGGGGTTACCTCTGAAAAGCTTTGCTTGTCTGTTATTGGGTACAACCCAAAAGAATATCCATAGTGTATATAAGGATACGTGTGTATGGCATCCTGTTTGCAGATCATTTGTTTTTAGAGCAGAGAGATCACAATGTTAGTCTTCAATGGGGTACGGTTGTTTTACTGCTCCCAGTGCTTGACAAGGTAAGCATTCTACTTGCGGGGATAGGGAAGTGCATATGTGTTAGGCTATTGTTGGGGGTGTTATAACTGTTAGAGCTAAGATGTTGTTAGGGGGCAGCTTCTCACTTTAAGAATTAGGTTCAGTTCAGGTAGCGGAAGGTTAAAGTCGTAATAAATTCTGTAAAAAAACAAATTATGTTCAAGTATGTATTTTAATATCTTTTTTTTTTGACTGTTGTGATTCTATTTTCTGTTAGAGGTGGCTACATTTGTTTTCCATGGTCCCACTGTATGTAGGAACAAAACCACCTTCTCTTATTCCAAAAATAATCTATATACATCCACAACTGAATGGCACTATATTCTATGTTTCATTACATTGTTTATACAGTAGGTGTGTTTTTCTAACTCCTTGTATCTTTCTCTGAGAGTTCCTGAACTTCTCCTTTACCCCCTACTTCTGTTTAAAATGAGCAGTGCACTTTGGTTGTGGTCATGTGCACTGCCCTCTGCACACTACACTTCCCATAATCTGCTGTCAATCACAGCCAGTGAGAAGGGAGCTTGGGGCAGGGCTGAGCCACGCTCTCTGCGTCTTATGGACAGAGAAAGCCGGATCAGGAGCGAGCATGCACAAGTCCCCCCATAGCAAGTGGCTTGCTGTGGGGGCACTTAGCAGGGGGGAGGGGCCCAGAGCATTGAGGGGGACCCAAGAAGAGGAGGATCAGGGCTGCTCTGTGCAAAACTATTACTCAGAGCAGGTAAGTATGACATGTTTGTTTTTGTTTTGTTTTTTAATTTCCTTTACAAACCCTTTAAGTAGTGAATGCGTATGGAATAGCTGTGGTGTTTTAGTGTTAGGGAGTTTAACTTGTTAATTATACTTTAGGCAGCTTTAGGATCTTGACTGGGCCTTAGCACTAAAACCTAACTTCTTTTGACCATCCACATTAGGTCCTAGGAGTAGCCTCCCATTCTAGGGCTGTTGTAGGTCAGATTTTTGACCATCCAATGCATATAGTGCAAGTGCTGTTATACTATTACTGCTACTAATATATGTATTCCAGTATGTTGAATGCGTAAACAGTTACCTTTAAGGATATTGCATAACACACATTAATGCTTTCTAAATCCATCATCCCTGTTTTAAGAAAGTTGCTTGAAGTGAATACTCTGGAGGTAACACACATCAGTTGGCACACACATCAGTTGGCACACTGGGAGATGGTTTGCCAGCTTCAAGGTCAGAAAGGAATACACATAGCTAAAACTACTCATGGAATTAAGTGCACATGGAAAAAAAAAAGGTTCTGATTCATACAAACTTCTTCAATAACTAGAAACTTTCTGCTTTTCTAGGATGGTCTGACACCTCTTCATTGTGGGGCAAGGAGCGGCCATGAACAAGTTGTGGAAATGCTACTGGACAGAGGAGCTCCTATTCTTTCCAAAACCAAGGTTTGTGCAACTATGATCCACAAAACAGAAGCAATTCTGTACATAGAGTAAAGCATAAAAACAATTCTGTATGTAGAGGGGGGGTTAATAAAATAATCAAAATGTTCTAGAACTAGCAGAATTTAGAGATCATGCAGCCCTAGGCACAGAAATGACGATGCTCTTGTGTACACATGCAATCCTTCTCATCAGGCATGTTACATAATTATTTGAAGAAGCTTTAGATTAGAATGTAGAGGTAGTGTGCTGTCTGTTTTTTCTCCAGAGATTCAGTTGAATTGTAAATGCCACCAGCCAAAACCCTGCAGAGAAAAGCAGGAAAGGGGGGTGGCTGTATGGCGTATGCTCTAGCAGACATATAGCATACAGTTGTGTGGCTTCTCTGAGTTGCACCTGCATCCTTTGCCTCCTTGGATCTGCTGTTGAATTTACATTTCCAGGGTAGATCAGAAATAGTAATGGTAAATCAAAATGAATCATGCAAGACAGGCCAATGAAGTACCATATAGTAAATGTGAGTGGGGTGAGATTACTACGCTAACCTGAAACATAAGTCTAAGCAGCTAACACAAAATTCAACAAATTAAAACAGATGATAACACATGGTGTAGCGCTAGAACAAGATATTGACATATAAATCATGTGCAAAATATATCATACAATGCAATAATTAAACCACATTGCTTAATTAAAGTGCAAAGAGTCGCTGATCGACCAGATGAAAATGCAAATAGTTAGATGGTGAATAAAGTTCATATAATGGTGAAAATGGAAATAATTAGATGGTGAGTAAAGTTCATATAATGGTGAAAATGCAAATAATTAGATGGTGAATAAAGTTCATATAAAGGTGTGTTAATGCCACAAAATGCTAGAACAGTCCACTCGGGGAGGAGGGATCCGAGATGTGGCCCAGTACAGGGGAGAAGGTGCATGAAGAAACCCAAAAAGCCTTAATTGGATCACCCGGGATAGTGCGTCCTTGGCTCAATTTAGGGGGTAAATACTCTTACCGGATGGTGTGGACACACATGCCAGGGGCAGGGGGTCAATCAGTCAGAAAATATTGAATATGTAGACTCCGAGATGGAACACTGGACCTCATACGCCGGAAGTTGAAGCTGAAGCTCTGGTGGAAATCGTCCAAAATGTGGATGGTAGAAATCATCCAACGTATGGATCAGCAAATACCTTTCCTTTTCAATCTGTAGCTCTGTAATTTTCTGATTCACCATCTAATTATTAGCATTTTCACCATTATATGAACTTTATTCACCATCTATTTGCATTTTTATTTGGTTGATCAGCGACTCTTTGCACTTTTGCACTTGGCACTTTAATTAAGCAATGTGGTTTAATTATTGCATTGTATGATATATTTTGCATATGATTTATATGTCAATATCTTGTTCTAGTGCTACACCATGTGTTATCACCATAGTAAATCCTGCCCTGGTTGTCTGATAGCTTGGAAGGATGCCACCCAAACGTTCCATACAGGATAAAGGGCTCCATTGACTAAGCTATACCGCACGTGTCTGTTGCCATTATGAATGCTATTTTCATCCATGTGACAGTATTTTCATCTTTCATCAGTGGTCGTTGCTGAAAATAGCAGTTGTTATGGCAGATAACAGCTGTTGCATCTCTATAATTTAAACCTAATCTTGGAAATTTTGGGACAGTTGGAGTAGACGGTGTCAGGTGTCAATGAGGTTTCCCTTTAAACCCCTGACCACAGATTTTATGACCAAGCATATCTATACACCTAATGTAAAAGAAGTGCATTGTACAAGTTTATGTTGGTTTTATAATGTTATAAGAATTAAAAAATGTTGATGCTGGCTTCTTTGTGAAATGTCTAGAGTCTAGAGCAGGGGTCCCCAAACTATGGCCCTCCAGTTGTTAAGGAACTACAATTCCCGTCATGTATGTGAACGTCAGGGTTTTACAATGCCTCATGGGACGTGTAGTTCTACAACAGCTGGAGGGCCGTAGTTTGGAGATCACTGGTCTGTTGCTGAATGTATGATATACAAAAAAAGGTGGAGACCAGAATTTAGAAAATCACATGACAAATTATGTCGTGAAAATATTAACATATCAGATTGAGTTAACCCCAACAAGGCCTTGTTTGCATTTATCAATTTGGGGGAAAGGTGTACATGGGTGACTGGAAACCACTCAAGCTCTACCTGCACATGGCTGTGCGTAGCACGGCCTGAACATGTGCCGTAGTGGGTCTTCTGACTGCATTTTTCAGGTTGCAGAATCTTTTATAAGAGTAGTAGGAATTGTAAGCATTCACTCCTTGGAAGTTCTGCTCACAAGGTTCAGTGAATCCTAAAAGTTGTGAGTAAGAGGGTTGATCTTGAACAGGCATATACCAGTTGACCTTAGGCAGTCTCCTGCTGCCCAGGTACGAATACATTTTAAAAAACTGAAACAAACTAAGAGAATAAACCATTTTTCTTATAAAAAAGAGGTAAAAGACAATGATCCTCACCTATGGAAAGTAGAACAAATGAAAACGTTTTCAGAGCAGTTACCAGATTTTTTCATTTTTAAGCTGGCTGCTGTGATCAGCTTGTCCACTTTTGTTTTTCTTTCTGTTGTATACATGGGACTCAGTTACACAAAACCAAATGGAGTAGTTACAAAGGGGTTTAGTGTGTTTCCCAGGCAGGTAATTACAAGTAGTGAAGAAAGTCATAGGAATATGGAAGCTGTCATTGCTTTGAAGGTTCAAGCTTTGGGACTGTCATCCTTCTCTTTCTTTCATTACTATGTGAGTCACAGGCCTGGAACAAGCATTTGTATATCAGGTGTCCAAACACTGTATACGTTTTCTTTTTCAGTGTTAAATAAATGAAGAGTAAGGATGACAACCCAGCAACATGAATCTGCAGAAGCAAGTCCTCAATATTACTATAATACAAATAAATTGGTCCAAACTAGAGTTTCCGAAAAAATTATAAATTTGTTGTCACCCCTAGGAATATCTATATTCCATAGAAATAGACTATCACAACCTTATTATTCCCCCCAACATAGGATGTTCTAACTGTTCAAAATGTAGAACAAAAATATATAAAGTAACTGAAAATGTTATGACAATACAACCTCCAAAAATGAAAAATACAAAAAAAAAATGTTTATCCCCTGAGGGTGCAATGGACCATCTAAGATATTGTACACCTATGTTTGCCTGTGTACAGGTGTAGTTCCCCAGTTCAAAGATCATTGCTGTGTCCCCAAAACAAAAATATCAAAGATGTGTTGATAAGTCATCTGGTCCAAAAGCAAATTTCACATACGCAGAGGAACAGAGAACAGTGCAGCTGCCTGGAAACTAGGGGAGTAGTAAACCCTCATTATAGTTACAGAGTTATTTACCCTATTAATGCCATGGAACTCTCTAGCAGTGGATTTCTTAATATGGTTCTGGCTTCTGCTTGGGGAAAAATCATCAATATTTGAACTGGGAACTTCTGTGCGTATAGATTTTACAACATTGTACATCTGAATGTGATTGTGTAGGACATCTATACAGCTCTCAGAATCTGAATTTATCCATTGTCCGTGCGCTGTAGAGGCCTTCTACTGAGCTATCACCAGTCTATATAATTTGATGGATACAAGTGCAGATGTGCAAGTATTATCATTGATGAACAGCAATGAAAACTGTACATACCCATATGGGTGTGCATTGATTGGAGGTATCCCTCTCATCTCTATTCTACTAATATAGAAATACCTTTAGATGTCATTCTACAAGTGACTCTATCTTGAGAGCTACAGTCCCCATTGAGCATTTTTTTTGATAGCATCCTGCAATGAGGTGTCTGGCTGCATATTAGGTTGGTCTTACATGAACCTATGCTTAGGCTGGGACTATAGCAGGCAACTTCCAATCATATTGCAGCAGTTATTTCTGGTTGGACGAATGTTTTTTGTTGGCTTCTACATTACAATAGAGTAGTCTTTACAGTAAATTTAAGGGCCAGGAGACACCTGGAATTTTTTTGGATGGACAATCATTGCCATTATATAAAGTATAACTAAAGGAAAAAAATGTTTTGTTTTGGACAAAGCGGAGAAGCATTTGAACACCTATTAGATTTTATTGCTGTTAGAATAATTTGTTGAGTTGAATTTTCTTTGGTTTTGGTTTGCATGTGCTGCCCTTCCTTGCTGGGAAGGCCAGTTATAGGTGGGGGCAGTGGCTAGTTGTTTGTTACTGATATTTGTGAGGGGATACACTGGACACCTTTGCTGCCATTCTGCTATGTGCTGGGTGTCCAGTGTGCCCCTGTGCCTTTAAGGAGGGGTGGACTACCGCCAGGCGTGCCTTGGAGCGACTCTGCTTACCCATGTATTAGCAAATGTGTGCTAACTAAACCCCTGTTTTTAATGCATACTGTTAGACAGGGTAATTTGGTTGGTTGCAGACTGGTTGGTGAGTTGAGCTGGGAATTTTCTTTTTGGTTTTGTTTTGTATGTGTTGCCTTCCATGTGTTCCTTGCTGTAAAGGCCAGTTATAGGTGAGGGCAGTGGCCAGTTGTTTGTTACAGTTTTTGTTGCTGCCTGTGTCCCTGTTAAGGAGATTTATCCTATTTGTCTTGTTTACCATTATCATTGAAGTGAAAATAAAAGAAAATACAAAATTTTGGGTTGTCCCCAGAAAAGTAATAGAGGGGAAATCTTCTAATGGGCACTAGTTCTGGTGATCTGGGCCTCCCCAAGAGATTCCTAAAATTTGCAGGGATTTCCTCTCACTTCCTGTTTGGGCTATGGGACAGGAAGTGAAGGTAAATCTCCCCATTGCGACAAAGAAGGCAAAAATAAGCCTTGCAGGGGTTAAAATCCCCCCTTACTCTAAAATGAAAAAAAAAGTTTTGCCTAAAGTTCTAATTTGAACAGTTGAACAGGTCATATAAGATCAAATATATTTTGATTCAGAAACTTTTTTGATATTTTTGGAAATATTTCTCTTAATTACAGTTGCCATTAATTCCTGTGGTTGCCTTAGTTTAAGGTTTTAAAAGGTTAAGCTTGAATACAGGCAAAAATTTAAATTGAAGCGCCATACCACTGCTAAGAAGCTAAGAAGTCCAGATAGGTGGCTAAAATACATTGGCTACTTTTTGGATTGTCCCCCTGACTGTTACTGGAATAAAGTTGTATCTGGACCTCTTAGCAGTGGTGTGGCGCTTCAATTTCAATTTTTGTTAGATTACACTGAAAGTCAACATCAATACCTTAACATAGCAATACCACTGGGCTAACCCTGTGGGCCCAGCGCTATTTTTCTACTTTTCTCAACTTGCGTTTGTGCAGATGTATGTGTACAACATACAAGATGGTCTATTGCAACCTAAGGGATTATCATTTGTAACTGTTTTTAGCTGTTTCCTTTGCCCCATAAATATTTTTTGTATTTTTATTTTATTTTTTATTCAAATCATTTTTTAAGCTGGTTTAGTTAATTTTGTTTATATTTTTGGTGTTCATATATACTACTTTTTAAAAATCAAGGTCATCCAGTCAGAATATTCCATTTATGAGGCAATAATAAGGTTTTGATAATCTCATATGTATAGCCTGACAGGTTCTCTCTAAATTACTGTATTTGTCTAAAGGAAATTATAAAAGCTAATACTGATGATGCATATTTTTTTTAACTATGCAGATTATTTCAGCATGGTTTCCAATAATGGGCCATTAATTGATAAAGTCATGATATTTTTATTACTTCTAGCCATTTGAAAAAGCTTATTGTACTCTGTTGAAGATCTGCCCATGCATGGCAGCCCTAAGGCTAACATTTGATTTATTTAAACTTCCACGTGGGAAAGTCCTTCCACTTTAATCTCTGCCTACATAAGTGCAAAGGAATGTATGCTGTGCTAGCTGCATTTTATGTCAGTAGATAATTTACTCTATATCAGCCTTGTATTTCCTCAACATTCCATGGATGTATATATGTAAATAAAACCATGAGTTACAATAAAGTTCTGTATCTGATGTGATAGGCTCCAGGCCTGTTTTACATATACCCTAGAAAAGGAATCACTGCTGGAGTGTTTGTCATTATCTCATGTGACTGTATGCCTTGTGGATTGTCCAAGACAAATGTTTAAATATGTGCAGATTCCTGTTAACCCAGTACAAACTGGTTTTTAATAGGGAAGCGTGACATATAATTTGGAAAACCAGTTGAGCCTGAACAGTGCTGTAGAATAATCACATTGTTTAACCCACAGATGTATCCTAAAGTACTGATGGACTGGGATTTTGTATGTTAGCTGAAAAAAACTGTGTGTATGTAAAACTGCCAATGGACACTGGGATGTCATTATTCAGAAATAACTAATCGGAACAGTCTCATGGTGCCCAATATGGCATCTACTATTCATAGCCTGATAGTCAGCAATGGGAAGAGGTGGGTTGTAGATACTCATCTGCTGAGCTAATTAGAACGATCTACTACTGACACTGGACTCCCACGTTCCAACAGATTGATAGGCCATGCTTCATATATAGGATAAATATAATAGGAATATGCCAAAAAGTTGAGCACTTAAAGGAAGTCTGTCATAACTGAATAAAGGAGGCTACCATTGCTGACTTGTTTTTGATGATGCATTCTTCCAAGCTGACATGCTTATTTTAGAGTCCCTTTTTAGTTAGAAATTAAGCTAAAATTAGCATGCACATATGATGTCCTGACAATTTAATATGCACATGCTTACTCCAGGTCATTGACTCACCATGCATTGAAGAAAAAAGGACTATGACAGACCTGGAATTTTGTACCTTCAAAAGAAATGTTGCTGTGGTGGCAGCTACGTATATTTTTATTCCGATTGACCAAGTAATAAGCCAGAGAGCTTGGAAAACTTCTCCAGTCACATGTTTTAGTAAATGATAAAACATGACATTTTTGGGTTCTGATTAAGTTGCATTGTTCAAATAAATTTGTTTTAAGAAAAGAGATGGCAAAAAAAAAATGAAGCTGTACAGCAGGTACCATCACTTGTCTGTACTTATCTTGATCATAATCCCCTGCCACCCTGATGTACCACTGGAACCTCTGCAAATCCCATGAAAAAAACCTCCCAAAACAGGGCTCTAAACTACAAGTCCCATGAGGCATTGCAAGGCTGACAGTTACAAGCATGACTCCCACAGGCAGAGGCATGACAGGACTTGTAGTTTCGCAAAAGCTGGAGGACCGCCAGTTTGCGACCCCTGATCATTCAGAAGTTGAGCACTGCGTTGTGGCAAGCAGGGGAAACATACAAGTGTGCCCTTTTCTTGAGGTTTGTTTTATTAATTTTTTTGACAGGGTAGATCGAGATGATAGTGCCATCAGCTGTGACAATAGGATCAGACCTCCTACGGTGTCTGCTTTATAGCTTCACATCAAAGCCTAGTACGCACAATGAGGAAATCAGACGAAAAATACCACTTTCGAGGCGATCGTACAATGATCTGATCGTTAGTACACAGCTTTTGGGAGCCAATCATGACAGTTTATGCAAAAATTATCAGAAGGGACAAGCACAAAATCATATGAGAATTTTCATAACTTTAGTAACCTCTTCATTTTCAATATGAGACATACAAAAAAAAACGGATGATCATTCATCCGATGTTCTCATTACGTGTACAAGGCTTTATTCTGCAATTCTTTTTAAAACTAGTTTACTTTAAAGTTAAACTCCATGCAAATATTAAAAACGCCACTAAATAAAGTATATATTCATTTAAATAAAATATTAATTGTATTTTAAACAGAACTAATATTACCTTACTAGCAAGTTTTTCTAAATCTGTTTTGATATTGGCCATCTGCAATCCCCTATACGGCATGACTACAGGACAGCTCTAATCCAATCACAGCTCTATTTCTTTACACAGTGCTGTCAGTCTAACACTGTGAATATGCTTAGGGGAGGTCTGCTATTCCTTTTTAGTTTAACCTCAGACAGATGTTAGTCTTGGACCAGGGTATATTGCTTAGCTCTATTGTAATCTGCTAGGCGGTCCAGAACCTGATTATGTGGTCTAGTAAGGTTGCCTAGATCACCTTTTTCTGATCAGACTAACAAATACTTTGGTAAGCATAACAATTCACCTAAAGGTTTTTCATTGTGTGTACAGCTTCTCCAATGGAGGCCAGATTTAATTATATAACTTAATATTATGTTTTTTTGAATATTATTTTGTTCAGGAAAGGCTAACAAGGAAAAACTAGTTTTCAATGGTCAAATGTGAGTGTGCCAAGCCTACTGTAGTAAATGATCAGCCCTATGTGTTGATGGGACAGCACTGTGGGAAACCTGACACATGTCAGTCTGAGTTGTCACTGACTCTTCCTGTTTGTTTTACAGAATGGTCTCTCCCCACTGCACATGGCAACCCAAGGTGATCATTTGAACTGTGTTCAGCTGCTGCTCCTACATAATGTGCCTGTGGATGATGTCACCAATGACTATTTAACTGCGCTGCATGTCGCCGCCCACTGTGGACATTACAAAGTTGCTAAAGTCCTGCTGGATAAGAAAGCCAACCCAAACGCCAAAGCACTGGTATGAGCCAAATTTTATTATTTCTGTTTTCCAGTATTGCCTTCACCTTTGTAAGATTCTGATTCTGATAGCAAACTACACTAGCCTGGTTACAAATTGTTTTCATTTGTGTATATATATATATATATGCACTCATCGGCCACTTTATTAGGTACAGTATATATACTGTATATCCATTTTTCTATAGCAATGTATGCAATGAATGTATATATGGACAATGTCACACTGTATGGTGAAACAATATTGATCGTCATTTACTTATTGCTAATAACATTACAGTGATGGATGAAACTTTGGGTTGAACATCGTGTTCTATGTCATGTATGGTAAAGTGACATTCTGTGCATAATAATACAAGCTAAGGGAGACCCAATCAGTATAATTTGTGACAGCTGGACAGGGAACCCAGCCTTGGTTTTTTTTTTTAACGCATAACACTATTATACTGCAAATATTTCCTCTTTTGAAACCATGTCAGATATAAAAAAAAAATTCTAAATGTGCTGTGGTAATTCTAATCCACAGCACTGCCTGTGTCAATTTAAAGCTAGCAGTGAATCTAAAGCAGAGGCTAATGCATACATTTCAGTAAAGTAACTTTTGGAGTAATATGATGGGTGGTATGTCCATGATTAGGAAGAAATTCCAGTGGGATACTATAGGACACAGATCAGTCGGCACAGGTGTGAGGAAGAATCTGGGTAGTTTGCTAAGCAATACTTTGATTTTAGAACTGTACACATTTCCACCAAGTCTGTACAGTTCCTATTTGTCCACCTTGACTATTGTTGGGCTTTAAATTGTTGTTTATATCTTTTATGCAGGAAAACCGTGGGTTGAACGTGAACTGTGGCTTTCTAAATGCTGCAATTTGTGGAAAAACTATTATCCTTTTATTACATGTAAAGGATAATGAATCTTCAGCTTTACTTCAAAGCTGACCATAACCTGTACAATGTGATTGTATCATTTTTATACAGTGTTCCTTAGATTTACCAAAACTGTTTAATTGGAGAATGCACCTAACCAACCTATTCACTTAGTATCCGATCACGTAGGCTCTTGCATTACATAATTGGTGGTAGATCTAAAGAAGATTATACAGTCAGGTTGTATGGTATATGATCACCTTTACTGATGGTTTAAAAATAAACAGTAGAATAAAACTGTGTTCTGTGCATGAAAGTTACTCTCTACTTTTTATTACCCATGTCATGTTGTACTGTATCTATCCAAATAGAGTGAAATTTCCAAACAGTGCTAATTAGAGTTCAATTATAAAGGATGACTTAAAATCAAGCACTCTAGCAGTAGGGAAGCATGCTGGGAACTGCAGTGGACAGTTATGTGAAATATGGGTTTTGAAAGAATATAGCCTTTAAAAAATGCAATAACTTGCTTTGCTTCAGTGTACAAACTTAAAAGTAATGTTCTGAAACTAGCTTGTGTTTTGATGTTGCTTAAGTTAGAAAAAACTGTAATTATCCTAAGATTTTTCAAATTTGTTGAAGTTGATATGTGCCGTCACGCTGAGATTTTCTTCCCTCAGTGCATGCACTTCTCTTGTCACTTTCTACAGTTTGTGATTTATTATTTAAGTCGGTCTGCTGTGATTTCTTTTTAACTATGAGAATTTACAGCAGATCCTGTACAATTCTGGTTATATAGCTTTTCATGTCACAGGAAGGAAGTCTGACTTATCCACCATAAAATAAAATCTCTGCATTGGGTTAAATAGAACTGTCATGCTGTATTTTTCATATAAGAATCCTAATCAAGACTTCTCTGAGTTTTGGTAAAAGCAATTGTGTTCGGATATAGAAGACTAGACAGGCCATCTGGCAACTGTGGCATTTGACACAAAGTTTTATGTACATGTGGACTGGTGGCAGTTTCATAAGCTAGCCAGCCAAAGACCCCATTAAAGTGAAGGTATAGTGGTTTTGTGGATGTTTTTTTTTTTTCATTATGGTAAGGGCTAAACATCAAAATCTAAAAAAAATATTTTTTTTGTATTTGACCCAAATATGAGATATTGCATGTTATTATTTTGTATTAACACTAGCTGGCCATTTGGGCTGCTATTTTTACATTTTACATTTTAGTCTCCTTTTAGTTTCTGTTGAAAAAGAGAACTGTGTACTGAGCTCAACAGCTCAAATTGACATTTTTACACAGAAAGGAAAAAGAGCTGTAACACATCTGTCGGGTTGGTAGAAGGTTTTGGTCCGAGACAGAGGACTTGATTTACTAAAAGCAAATTGGCTGTTCTCTTTGCAAGATTTCCCTTTCACTTAGCTTGCTTAGTGAATGTGGTGAAAATGTACTTTGTAAAGAATACCCAAGCACATGAAAGGAAAATAAAATTAAAATTGTATTTTTGCTTGCAAAGGATTGGATTGGATGGAAGTCAGCAGTGCTTCACCTCATTCAAGCTAAAGCCTAGTACACTCTAGAAGTTTTTTTTTTCAATCAACCCAGCAGGCTGAATGAAAAAAAAAACTGAAGAGCTTCGGAGCAGCTGCTGTACTAACTATCCAATGTTAGTATAGTGATCTCCCCCGCTGAGCTATTGTGTTCAGACAGGGGGACAGGCCTTGGCCAGAACACTCCAGTTGGTGCTCTCAGACATTGTCTAAGAGCGCTGATTGGGTGCTGATCGGCAGACCTTTTTTGGGCATGCCCTTTCGACAGAAGCCAAATGTCAGCCAGTTCCTATTGAACCGCCAATGCTATCTGATATTTAGCCTGTGTGTAAGGCCCTTAAAGGACAAGTTCACCTTCTGTAACATGTTATACCCATATTCAGGGTGTAACATGTAACATGTTACAAATACACTGGTCCCCGCACCTCCCTGACTCCCGATGTCACAGGTGGCAGGGGATTTTTCTCACTCTCTGTCAGAATCTGCAGGAACGTGGATGTGCGGGGCTCTACCTGCCCGGCTGCGTCACCCATTCCAAAAGTTCTGTGAATTGAAAGCTACAAGGTCCAGGAGCATTTTTTTACCTGCAAAAAGATGTGCATTTATAATTTTTTTTTTTTAAAAGGCAAACTTATCCTTTAAAGGAAAACTTCCTTTATGCCCCGTACACACGATCGGATTTTCCGACAACAAAACCGTGGATTTTTTTCCGAAGGATGTTGGCTCAAACTTGTCTTGCATACAGACGGTCACACAAATGTTGTCGGAAATTCCAAACGTCAAGAATGCGGTGACGTCCAACACGTACGACGAGCCGAGAAAAAGGAAGTTAAATAACCATTGCGACTCCTTCTGCTTGATTCAAAGCATGCGCAAACTTTTGTGCGACGGACTTGGGTACACGATAGGACTTTCTGACAACAAGTTTTGTTGCCGGAAAATTTGAGAACCTGCTCTCAAACATTTGTGTGTGGAAATTCCGACAGTAAATGTTTGATGAAGCATACACACGGTCGGACTTTGTGACAACGAGCTCACATAGAACATTTCCCGTCAGAAATTCCGATCGTTGTACGCGGCTTTGGAGTGAACATCCTATTTGCCTATTTATTTGTAGAATAGGGATATGGTGGTGTCAGCATTAATACTGTTGGCAGGTTGCCTGAAATTTTTAGTGATGGCAAAGAGCTTATGAATTTCAAGGAGTTTACCTAGTGTCAGAGTGTAGGTTGAGGTTAGGGTTGGGTTTTAGGGGATTCTGGAGCAAATGCCTGAAACTGGTTTCTTGTTGCCAAATATTTTGATACTGTATTTGTCATATGGGAACAACAGGATTTTAGCGAGTGGTTTCATGCCAACCAATACCCAGTTTGCCAATTTTTTTAATAGTTGTCATTACTATGTAATTGCCTTTGTTGTCTGTGGAATGCTGTAAAATCTAGCTGTTCACTTTTCAGAATAGCATCTTGAACATAGATACAAAAACCTCATTAGTAGTTACTGGCGACCCTACTATTATATATATATATATATTTTCAAATCCCCATCTTTCTTGCAAATACCAGTGGCATTGGGTAATGGATATTTATGTTTAACATGTGTGGGAAAATCTTTTCTTTTCTTCCATTTTTAATTTACAGCCAATTAAAAATGAAATAAACTTTCCTCATAATTTGTGAGTGTCACCTCCCTCCACATACTGTCATCCAACAACCTGTCATCTTGTTTTATTTGTTTCCTTTCCTTTTGTAGCTTGTTAAAATACCAGTTAATGATAGATTGGCTTTTGGAAGATCCAGAAGTTCCTTATCAGCAGGTTGCCTCGTGGTTCTTTTCATGTCAAATCAAACCAAAGAAGCCTGGATATTTAATAAAAGAGACACATTGCACTTATTAGACCTTAGCGTCTCTTACTGACAGTGTGAACCAAAGAAAATTACTCTTCCATTGTGTCTTTTCTGTGACTTTGCTGGGAGATTTAAAATGCATTTTTTCCCTTGTATTTTTTGGTCCAATCTAAAGCTTTAAAGTACCCATGGTGTCTAGTACATTAAAATTTACCTATTACACAACATTGCAAAGCTCACCATTAATATAGTATGCATGTTGAGTTAAAATTGAACTACAGCGTTCAGTTATGTAGAGTTGCAAGCACCAGTATTAAATAATGTTATCACAGATAATTAAAACCACTTAGGAAATATGGCATGTAGCTATACTTGTTAAGTCTTTAATTTGTTGTTAAGCAGACTGCTGAACATATAGTAAATTTCTGTTGTAAATCGGAATTCAGGAATTTGCTATTTGTTAGTGGCCTTTTAGAACTGCACAATTTTTTCTAGTCTGGATTTACCAGTCGGCACAATAGGCTTGTGGGTCTAGGCAATGAAGGGAAAGCAGCTTTTGCTTGTGCAGTTATTGGCTATTCATACTTTCCTGTCATTGGTAGAAATGCATTATGTATTTGCCTACAACAAGTTGAGTCTTCAGGTTGCCTACTATAATATTATCACGATTTGTCCATGAGTCTAATGCCGCGTACACACGGTCGGACTTTTCAGCTACAAAAGTCCAACGGACGCTGACGGACTAAAGCTGGCTGGTAATCCGATCATGTGTGGGCTTCTCCGGACTTTCAACGTACTTTTTTAGCCTCAAATCCGACGTACTTTAGATTTGAAACATGCTTCAAATCTTTACGTCGTAACTACGACGGACCCCGAAATCCACTCGTCTTTGTGCTAGTCCGACGGACAAAAAGCCACGCTAGGGCAGCTATTGGCTACTGGCTATCAACTTCCTTATTTTAGTCCGGTGTACGTCATCACGTACGAATCCGTCGGACTTTTGTGTGGTCGTGTGTAGGCAAGTCCGTTCGTTAGAAAGTCTGCAACAAGTCCGCCGCAAGTCCGCCGAAAGTCTGTCGGACCGGCTGTCGGACTTTTGTAGATGAAAAGTCCGACCGTGTGTACGCGGCATAAGGCTTTGCTACCTAAAACCATGTAGGAGTTTTTATCATTTCAAACAAAGCAAAAGAACAGCCCCATGAAAATATGCAAAAATAGATTTTTTTCGTTTTATAACGGTTAGTAAACAAAGTCTCCTATAGTAATATGAATATCTTTGATGTTTAGGCCTATTACAGCTGAAAAAAATGTATAGTATCAAACTGGTTGCTGGTGATGGCTGAAAAGATCTCAATGTCACATTTTGGGCCTTATGCTACTACAGGGCTAGTACTGTATGTATTGAAGTTACTCCAACCCTGTTTATTCTTTATTGATTGATTACTACTTAAAAAGCAATAGGGTTGATTTACTAAAGACAAATAGACTGTGCACTTTGCAAGTGCAATTGCCCTCTGCAAGGGCATTTGCTTCAGAGCTTAGTAAATGAGGTGAAGCTTCACTTTGCAAAGAATGCACAATCACATGCAAGGAAAATAAAGACAATTTTTGCTTGTACGTGATTGGATGATGGGAGTCAGCAGAGCTTCCCCTCATCAGCTAAGCATGAGGGTGAATTCCCTTTCAGAGTGCAACTGCACTTGCAAAGTGCACAGTCTATTTGCCTTTAGTAAATGAACCCCAGTGCTTGCTTTCTTTCTCTTCAATTCAATAAAATGTAATTAAAACAATATTGGGTACACCCTCAATTTCAAAAAAGTTGGGACGCTGTGTAAAATCTACATAAAAACAGAGTGCAATGACATGCAAATCTCATAAACCTAATTTTTTTTCACAATAGAAAATAGAAAACATTTCAAATGTTTAAACCGAGAAAATATACCATTTTAAGAAAAAAAATAAGGTCATTTTTAAATTTATGGCAGCAATACGTTTCAAAAAAGTTGGGACAGTGCAACAAAAAGCTGGCAAAGAACAACCCAAATTCCCAAAAAGTTGAAACGGGGCCATGTTTACCACAGTGTAGCATCCCTTCTTCTTTTATCAACACTCTGTAAACATTTGGGAACTGAGGAGACCAGTTGCTGGAGTTTCGGGAGAGGAACGTTGTCCCATTCTTGCTAAGCATATGGTGCTCTAAAACCTGGATATATCTTTAAGTTGTGATGGTACCTTTCTTGATGTCCAAGCTGTCTATTCCATATGTGCTAATGCACCCCCATTCCATCAGGCTTTTGCTCTGCGAATGCGGCGCCCATGGTTGCTAAAAACAATGTCAAATTTTGATTCATCTGACCACTTTAAATTATGTTTGGCCCAGAGAAGACGGTGGCATTTCTGGATCATGTTCAGACATGCCTTCTTCTTTGCATGATAGAATTTTAACTTGCATTTTTGGATGGGACAGTGAACTGTGTTCACAAACAGTTGTTTTTGGAAGTATTCCTGAGCCCATGCAGTGATATCCATCACAGATTCATGCTTGTTTTTTAAACGCAGTGTCTCCTGAGGGCCAGAAGATCACAGGTATCCAATATTGCGTTTCGTCCTTGTCCTTTGTGCACAGAGATTTCTACAGATTCTCTGAATCTTTTGTTGATATTATGTACTGTAGATGATATATTTAGAGTCTTTGCAATGTTACATTGAGGAAAATTATTCTGAGATTGTTCAACAATTTTTAGATGCAGCCTTTCACAGAGTGGTGAACCTCTGCCCATCTATACTTCTGAGGCACTCTGGAGGAGATCTACTAAAACTGCTTCCAGTTCCTGTTTGCTGGCAGCATTGTGCAATACAACAATGTGGAGCTGGTTTGCATTTTTTATTTTTTTTGTTTAGTACATTTTTATTTCTTTTCAGGATTAGGTTTGACAACATGAATGATGCAATTAGAAAAGAAAATCAAAATGCATACATCAGCCAATGTTAAATTGAGAAACAGCATAACCAAGCATTACACAATAAAAACAGGGCATAAAATCAGAAAACAATATAGAAAAATAATGCCTGGGTAGGATATGTGCCTCAAAAAGAAAGAAAAAGAAAAGGAAAGAAAAAAGGGGTATATTATACAACCAAAAACCGAGGATATAAAAAGGTTTTTAATGACTTTATAACTAGACTAAAGTATGTTGTTTCTGTATTTCTTGATGTGTGCTTTAACAGCATAGACATGTCCATCACACGGAGGGGCATTATACAGCTGCACTCTTCATAATGATGCATTTGAAATAAAGTTGCTTTGTGTCATAAATGGTTAACATTTGAAAACACTAGCAAAGCACTAACAATTGTACTGTCTCCTGTCTGGGAATAGCGCCAAGGTGATAGATATATTTTGTAGCTAATGAGATTTCTATTTCACTTGTTGCTGATTTATTGTCGCTGGGAACAAGCTTCGAAGCAGCTACAAGTGCAGCCACATTCATCTTCAGGCTCTCGTCCTATCTAGCTCAGTGCAGTACATTTTACCTTAACGTCATGCTACCAGGTGCTATGACTGTGGTTAGAAAAGCTAAGAATAGCTGAAATTATGCCTTTCCCTAAAACAGGCACATACTAAAGGGAAATGGAAGATTTGTTTTCCCTCTTTTGACTGATGCCAGATGGGAGCTCTGCTTCTCTGACTTGTTGTCTTAGCAAGCAATCATAGGAAGCATGCAAGTGAGAGAGGTCAGGTTACTCAACATTCTGGCATGATTGGCATCCTTGGATTCATGTACTTTAATAATATAGTTAGGCCCCTTTCACATGATAGACCCGCTCGGATCCGCCTGTCCGTTTTTCAAGCGGATCCGAGCAGGCCACCCATTGGCTTGTATAGGCAGGCAGATATCAGTGGAGATGTGTCCGCTGACACCTGCCTACCATCCGATCCGACAAGATCCTCTGAAACCAGACGGATGGCGATACGTTCGTCATCTGTCCAGCGGATCGGATCAGATTAAAACGGACATGCTGTCCATTTTCATCCAATCTTCCCATAGAGATTAGCGGGGCTCTGACAGGTCTGTCCCTGCACAGTGAGCAGAGACGGACCTGTCATCGGCCGGCTCATCGGGGATCAACGGAGCAATCTTCCGCTGAGCTGGCGCAGTCCTCTGAGCGGATCCGCCCATGTGAAAGGAGCCTTAAAGAATATCTAAAGCCAAAACCATTTTTTTTTTCTAAGGCCTCTTTCACACTGCTGTGACTTTGACGCGATTTTAGAGAGTGCCTGTGTAAACTTGAGCAATATGGACTTCAACTCGCATCAAAGTCAGACCAAAGTAGTGAAGTCACACAGATATGAATGGTTATCGTTGGGAACCATGGGGTATGACTTGTCATGCGACTCTGATGTCCAAAGTCGCAGGAAAAGTCGCACAAGTGGGAAAGGGGCCTTATCTGTGTTCCATTATGGAGATTTCCCTTTACATCCTGTCCTCTAGACTCAACAGGAAGTGAAGCATTAAGTTAAAAAAATGTTTTGCATTTGCAACCACTTTAATAATTATCTGTTTCCCTTCACACAGTACGTTGTCAAAAGTATCTTTAAAACACAGTAAACTATTAGAGAGTTAGCAGAGATCTAGAAACTTGCCTTACTTATAGTAAATGCCTATATATTGGTGATCACAGTCCTGTATTGCTTTTGACCACTTTGCAAAGGTCAGTGGAAAGCACACATCCATTACACCAATTTATCAGTCCAGTTCAATGGTGTGCAGCCTTACAATTGTCTCGTTTTTGCTGAGCTTAGAGAATTCATACCCTTGATATGCTGAAGAGGGTCAGTATATGGCAGAAGAAAAAGTGTTGTTCCATTTCAGAAGTTATATCTGCAGTACTAAAGGAAATATATTGTATCTTTTTAGTTGCAAAATGGTTGATGTGAGTCCAGAAGTGTCTCTTTTGTCTCACAGCATACACAAATCTGTAATACTTTGGTCTACTTTTGGCACCATAGATTACTTTCTTAAAGCATTCAGTGAGCCTCAGAATGAATGAAAATTACCCACAGCCACCTATCCACCTAGACACTTTAGGTATCCACCTAGACACTTTAGGGGAGATTAGGATTTTGAAAGGGAGATTCCAACCTTATGTTTCATGAAAATACACAGACAGGAAAAATTTCATATTTTGAGCATTTTATTTTAAATGGTATTAGCCTCTTTCAGTTCCTGTACAGTAGAGCTCAGCTGTAAGAGGTTGAAGCAGCCAATCATCTGTGCTGCAGTGCTCATTTACTAACAAGAGACTCGTAAGAGACAGCCGAGTGAGATGAGCACAATGGTGTGCACCTTCTTATTTATGTGGACTAATGATTGGATTGCAGTGTATATCTAGGAAATGTATTATCAGTATCCTCATTTATACATGAATCAAAAAGATAACAATAGTAATTGTGTAACTTTTATGACACCACAAGTGTCTAATAAAGACAGTCTTTTAATTGATCCATAAAAATCATTACATCACAACCCAAAACCAATTAAAAGAGAAGAATAATAAACATACATACTCGCCTAGGTGGATGTGGCATCAGTCTGATGCTGCATTTGTCTTCCGCCACCCCTAGACTAAGAACTGATCGCTAAAAGACTGCTGATCACTCAGTTCTTGGTCTTCAGTGAGCAAAGGGCCAGTGACTGTCAGTCACCAGCTCTGTGCTCTGCCCCTCCAGCACTCACTGGAGCGCTGGGCTGTGGAGAGGGCGGGAGCAGTTGACTTATCGGTGTGCTCAGAGGCTGAGCCAGCTGCCGGTCAGGCATTTGGGTGGATCCCAACATTAAAGTCAGGATCTCTCCAGAGCCTGGACCATCTGAGTGACGTTAGCCAACAGCAGTCTTTAGCCCGTTGCTGGCTGAATATGGGTCACAGGAGTGCTGAATGAAGTAGGGCCAAAAGAGCTTAAGCTCTACTTCACCTTTTAATAAACCAGCGTATATCCCTAGTCTAGATATATGTAAAAGTGATAAATAGATGGTATAGTGGTCGCTCTTTATTATGCTCTCCTTTAACATGTTTCACAGAACAACGTTTGCATTATCAGGAATAAAAGGAGACTAAAATATATTTTTTCAAAGAATCTAGATCAGTATACTATCTCTTTAACCTTTTTTAGAAATGATATAGAGTTTGGGATTTAGAGGCTGTGCATTCTTGTGTGATTCACATGCAGTTCTGTGCATTGCAATTTCAGTCCATTCATTTTAAATAGGCTGAAATCGCACCACACCAACAGTAGTGCATGCACTACTTTTAGATGCTCACTGCAACTGAATTGCATGGTACCTCTATACCATGTGATCCAGTGGAGGCAAACGCACTGCATTTGCGACCCTTGTTTAAGGTGTCATTAACTTTTTTTTTTTTTTTGGTTGAACTAGGTGAACTTGTGTCTTTTTTCAACCTGAGTAACTATGTAACTTAATATTGACACCCACTGCATATTGCTACTACAGTGCATTTTGAATGTGGTGCTGGAAACGTGCACGGAAAAGTAATGACACCAGAGGTTGTTGATCCAGGCAAAATATGATTGCCGTAGGGGATCAGGATGGAATTGTTTCTCCTGTTGAAGAAAATTAAACCATGCTTCAAGGATTGTATGTTGTATACTTCTCCTTTCACTGATCAGGCACAGGTTGGGGGAGGGCAAGACCTGTATATGTAATTTAACAGCAGCAGAGAAAAATCCGGTCTTCTGTCCTGTCAGACAGGACTGGGCTGTGGGACAAAACTCTACAAATCTCAGAACTTGATGGACAAAAACACAAATCCGTTGGTAGGTAAAAGAGCTCCTACAGTATATATGCATTTACTGGTTTGCCTGAAGTTCGTTTTGCAAAGTTGCAATTGTGATCATATGTGTGTTTGTGACCATGTGCTAGGAGCAACTCAATAGCAGCATGCACATTACCACAGTTCATGTTCACACTCCTGTGTATGCATAGCTACTAAAATATCATACAAGAGTTGCCTTTATGCCTGTAATGTCTGTCTGTATATGAGTTGAATTCTGACTGGGTGTTAAGTGGGTGTCTCAACCACATAGAACGTCCATTGTTTGCAGTCAGAAATACTCTGACAGGAGGGAACAGTGAGGTTCTATGCATTGTTCTATAGGTAGCAGAGCCAAAATATGAAATGATCAAAAATGGCTACTACCATTTATATGTAAAATTACAAACTATATACAGTGCCTTGAAAAAGTATTCATACCCCTTGACATTTTCCACATTTTGTCATGTTACAACTAAAAACGCACAAGTATTTTATTGGGATTTTATGTGATTTACCAACACAAAATGGCACATAATTGTGAAGTGGAAGGAAAATGATAAATGGTTTTCAAAATTTTTTACAAATAAATATCTGAAAAGTATGGCGTGCATTTATATTCAGCCCCTTCACTCTGATACCCCTAACCAAAATACAGTGAAACCAATTGCCTTCAGAAGTCACCTAATTAGTAAATAGAATCCACCTGTGTGTAAATTAATTACAGTTGTTCTGTGAAGCCCTCAGAGGTTTGTTAGAGAACCTTAGTGAACAGCCAACATCATGAAGGCCAAGGAACACACCAGACAGGTCAAAAATAAAGTTGTGGTGAAGTTTAAAGCAGGGTTAGGTTATAAAAATATATCCCAAGCTTTGAACATATCATGGAGCACTGTTCAATCCATCATCCGAAAATGAAAAGCGTATGGCACAACTGAAAACAGACATGGCTGTCCACCTAAACTGACAGGCCGGGCAAGGAGAGAATTAATCAGAAAAGCAGCCAAGAGACCCATGGTAACTCTGGAGGAGCTGCAGTGAACCACAGCTCAGGTGGGAGAATCTGTCCACAGGATGACTATTAGTCCTGCACTCCACAAATCTGGCCTTTATGGAAGAGTGGCAAGAAGAAAGCAATTGTTGAAAGAAAGCCATAAGAAGTCCCATTTGCAAGAAGACATATGGGGCTACAAAGCAAATATGTGGAAGAAGGTGCTCTGGTCAGATGAGACCAAAATTGAACTTTTTGGCCTAAAAGCAAACTGCTATGTGTGGCAGAAAATGAACACTGCACATCACCCTGAACACACCATCCCCACTGTGAAACATGGTGGTGGCAGCATCATTTTGTTTGAAGCTTTTCTTCAGCACGGACAGGGAAGCTGGTCAGAATTGATGGGAAGATGGATGGAGTCAAATACAGAGCAATCTTAGAAGAAAGAGTCTGCAAAAGACTTGAGACTCGAGCAGAGGTTCTCCTTCCAGCAGGACAATGACCCTAAACATACAGCCAGGGCTACAATGGAATGGTTTAGATCAAAGCACATTTATATGCTAGAATGACCCAGTCAAGGTCCAGACCTAAATCCAATAGAGAATCTGTGGCAAAACCTGAAAAATTGCTGTTCCCAGATGCTCTCCATCCAATCTTGCAGAGCTTGAGCTATTTTGCAGAGAAGAATGGGCAAAAATATCACTCTCTAGATGTGCAAAGCTGGTAGAGACACACCCCAAAAGATTTGCAGCTGTAATTGCAGTGAAAGGTGGTTCTACAAAAGTATTGACTCAGAGGGGCTGAATAAAAATGCATGCCACACTTTTTAGATATTTATTTGTAAGAAAAAATTGAAAACCATTTATCATTTTCCTTCCACTTCACAATTATGTGGCACTTTGGGTTGGTCTATCACATAAAATTCCAATAAAATAAATTTACATTTTTGGTTGTAACATGACAAAATGTGGAGAATTTCAAGGGGTATGAATACTTTTTCAAGGCACTGTATACTAGACTATTTTACCATTGCCACATGTTGAGGAGATTATTTACATGTAAATTATTTGTATAACGAATATAAAAAAATTTGTTTCCTATAAAAAAATGTGTGGTTATCACCCTGATGGGAACCTCTTATTATTCACTGATAAGAAACAATACTAAACCAGTTCTTGCAAAATTGAAACTTTATGCAGACATCCCTTTAGGTAGGGCACTCATTTCCTTATGTTGTTTCAGTTTGCTCTTGTCACAAAATTTGCTCATGTCTTGTCGAAATGGCTTCAATCGGGGAGATTTAGTAAAACTGCTGCACACAGAATCAGGTGCAGCGGTGCATAGTAACTAGTAATCAGATTCTAGGTTGTCAAAGCTTAATTGAACAAGCTAAACTTAGAAGCTGATTGTTTACTATGCGCAGCTTCACCAGATTCTGTGTGCACCAGTTTTAGTACATTTCCCCCAGTGCATTGGCCATTTTAGAAAATATTTAGCAATCTCTATTTATCTGTTTATTTACATGTATTGAATTCAGACAACCCAAGGCAGTGGAATAGCTCTTGCAGTCTGTTGTGGATTTCCCATCTAATCCTTCGCTATGGTTCTCTCTGAAATAAAAACGCCATCTGTTGTACTTAGAGTTCCCTGAGCAGCTTCTATTTATTTCTCTCTTATCTCTTAAATAAGGTCATTTTTATTATATCTTTCTATATTGCAACGTATTTATATAGATAAGCTTTACTAACACAATCACACTTTTTGATAAGCCTTGACTTTTACTTGTACCCCTGTAGTCATTGCATCCAAGTTTGGATACTTGGGAAAAGAAGTTTAAGCATTGTACAGTGTGAATTGTAGTTAAATCACGCTTTTGTTTGTTAATACAGAATGGCTTCACACCACTTCACATTGCCTGCAAGAAGAATCGGACTAAAGTAATGGAGCTTCTCCTGAAGCATGGGGCATCTATTCAGGCAGTTACGGAGGTAAATGACAACATTGCTGTAGGCATTTGTAATAAAATAAAATAAATTCTGTCCATTTAGGGAGAGAAGAGGATGTAAAACCTCGATAAATATATATTTTGTATCTGTCTGTCTATAAATGTAGCACCCTTTTACTTTGTTTTTTTAGGTCATGAAAACTATCATTTTTCAAGTACAGGACACGGGGCCGCTATAATTAGATTTATGTTTCCACTTCCAATTTGTGATTTTATTTTGTAGACACCATTGGCATAATGTATTCAAATTTACAAATAAGAAAGGTGTAGATGTAGCCCATAGGCATCAGTTAGGGTCTAGCTGTCGTGCTGGTTAAAAGGCACACTTTTTTTTTTACTTGCGTTTTTTTCTCATCCTTGTGCCACAGTATGTAGCCTACTTTTTTTACTGTCTTTGTTAATTATCTATATTTATTTCTACTTGACATACTGGATGTCTTGTGTACCCTAATAATTTTGCCTAAAACAGATTTTTTATATCTTGGATGGGGTGGAATAGGGTTTAACTTGCTGTCATGGCTTTACAGTTCTGGATCATAGCTGTAGTAGATTGCTCTTTAGAATATACAGAGAACTTACAGGTAGCTAAAAAGTAGTTTGACTGAAAGGCCAAAGTTTGAATAGAATTACTCTTTAGTAAAAGTGTCTAATATTCAATAGTAACCAATACAATTTCAGCTTTAGTCTAATAAAATTGGTCACAGCAGTGTTTTTTTTCTTGTTATGAGGTATTAAATATTGCACATTGTCTCTTATTTTATCAATAAAGACCATAAAAAGGTTACTTTGATTCTGGAAAAAAATAAGTTGATTCCCCACTACCCTATAGTTGTATAATTGTGTGTTTTGCCTCCTCTATAGTCTGGACTGACGCCAATCCACGTTGCTGCCTTCATGGGACACGTCAATATTGTATCCCAGTTAACGCATCATGGAGCGTCACCTAACACAACGAACGTGGTGAGTGTTTGTATTTTTCACATAAAGTCTTTAAAGAGGCCTGTATTGAGAGGTATAGGGAAACTGACATTGCTTATCTCCCTTTGAAAATGGCAACTGCCTGGCTGTCTCTGAATTCAGTCCATTCTGTCGCAGACCCCGAACAAGCATGAAGCAACTGAATTTAAAGTCAAGTCAAAACGCCTGATCTACACATTTGCTCTGGGTCTGAGACTCAAAAAATTAAGCCAGTTGAATCATTATGACAGCCAGGAGATACTGACAATGAATTTGCGCTGATATCAGCTTAGGGCACATGTGTGGTTGAGAATGAGTATAGAGTTCAGAGTGTTTATTCAGATATACTCAGGGAAGAGAGCAGATGTACCGTATATATTCGAGTATAAGTCGAGTTTTTCAGCACATTTTTTTGTGCTGAAAGTGCCCCCCTCGACTTATACTCGAGTCAAGCACTTTTCTGCTGCAAAAAATTTCGTTTTCCGAACCGAATTTGGGGCCCCGTATCTCAGGGCCACTTGATGCTTTGGTGCGCAAACCCAGTAGACCTGGTACCATAACATATCCAAAGCTGGAGTTCCTAGCACTAAGTGGCCCTGAGATACGGGGCCCCAAAATCGGTTCAGAAAATGTCATTCTCTGCTGCAAAAAAGTGCTTGACATTTTCTGAACCAATATTTGGGGCCCTGTATCTCGGAGTCACTTGGTGCTAGAAATCCCAGCTGTGGATATTTTATGGTGTTCCACTGGGTTTGCACACCAAATTTGGGGTTACTAGTACTAAGTGGCCCCGAGATACGGGGCCCCAAAGTCAGTCAACTGTGTCCATCTGCAGCAATGTCATTTCGGGACACTTTGGGTTCAGAGACCCCAAATTTTGGCTGCAGCTAGGGGACATCTAGGAACACTTAACTACCAAGTTTAAAGTTCGGGGGACCTATGGCTGCAAATGGGCACAGTGAGGCATGCAAATGGGCACAGTGAGGCTGCAAATGGGCATTGTTGACCTTCTTTTCCACTTACAGTAGCTGTGCATTTCTCACCCTCGTCTTATACTCGGGTCAATAAGTTTTTCCCATTTTTTTGTGGTAAATTAGGGCCTCGACTTATACTCGGAACGACTTATACTCGAGTATATACGGTAGTCACTTATCAGTAAAATGTTACTCTAGATATTTGCTACTGGTGATAAAAAAGAAAGTTTGCTTTCTAATAATTAGTTCAATTGCTCCAAAGAAAACTTTGTGATTTGGAAATGAAAGATCATACATTTACTACCCCCTTTTGGATGACTTGTTTGTTGGCCATAGTACTAGCACTAATATGCCATGTAAGGTGACATTATTGAGTGACATGCATCTCTACCCAGGGCAGCACCAAACTTTACTTTAAACTTGACAAAATTTACATGTCAGAACTTAGTTTTATCTACCCAAAACATTAATCGATAAGAAAAATCACCCTACCTTCTTTGTTGTCATACTGATAAGGCAGTGCAGATTTTTACATCCTCAGGGATTTGTGGATATAAATGAGTAGGCATTGTTAAGCCAAATGTGGTAAGATTTAAGTTGAGCTTAGCTAAATAGGTAAAAAATAAAAATGTCCTAATTTTGGAATTTAAAATGTTGGGTGACGAAAAGTCTAAACTATTTTTAATTCCGTTGCTGTACTTTTTTTTTGCACAGATAACTTTCATCATTCTCATTTCCAGTGAATTTTTTAGGTCAGCTTTTTTTGGCTGCAGGGATTACAAATTGCTTCAGTATGAAGATGTAGAAAGGCACAAGAGTTTTCACAATGTTATGTTTTAAGCAAATTAAAAAAAGTCATTTGATTTAGGATATTGATTTTTTTTTTAGTAAGCTGTTTCACTGATGAGTCCTCTGCATTTGTTGTAATATTAGATCTGAAGATCCCAAGAATAAATGACTTTCTGTTACTGCTGCAGCTGTTTGTCCTGAATATTTGTATATGGTCTGGTGACTAATAAGTAGCAGTGTGGGAACTGATTTCCACTACTGATTGCGGTCAGTTTCCAGGCCAAATTAAAAAGTCAGATTTGTAGGTGGGAGAAATTCACTTCTGTTTATAAACCCAGACCAAGTCCTTGACGTCTGTTTCTCTTTCTTTAAAGGCAAAGTATAGTAAATTTTCAGTGAGTGCATATTTTGTACACTCCCAAAAAGAAGATTAAAAAATCTGGCTATGACTGTCCAAAATTCAGTCCAAAATGTTTACAAAAATAAATAAAAAATGGGTCAAACCAGTTGAATACAGTTGGGATCTCCTTCAGTTCATTCAAATATCTTGTAGATAATATTGCACTGTGAAAACTGAAACCCAAATGTGGTAAAGTGAAGGCTTGTATGCATTAGAGGAGTGCTTATAGATAATTGGTTTGGTGTTCCATATCTTGATGCACCTCATTCTACAGTGCATATTCAAAGCACTCAACTTTATATACCGTATGATAAGTAGAGAGGATGGTCTGTAATAAGACAACCTAATCTATGCCTGTCTCCAGTTGTATTAGTGCTGTGGGGATGAGAGTCCATGTAACAACCAGATGTACATGGCAACACTGTAATAACACAGGGCTAGCTCTGCATCCAGAAAGATGTCCATATTCACTGCATGTCATGCATAATATAATGGTATAAAATCCCCAAAAATAGCACAATGACGATATCAGGCATAGAGGGGCATAACTCCCAAGTATAGTGTCAAAAACCATCCATCTATAGCTGCACAGGGGTTAATTTACTAAAACTGGAGAGTGCAAAATCTGGTGCAGCTGTGCATGGTAGCCAATTGGCTTCTAACTTTAGTTTGTTCAATTAAGCTTTGACAAAAAAAACAAAAAACTGGAAGCTGATTGGTTTCTATGCAGAGTTGCACCATATTTAGAATTTTCCAGTTTTAGTAAATCAACCCTACAGTATTCACAGGTAGACCATTCATGAGCCATGGATGGATGGAACACAAGCAATACTTATCAGTTCATATAGTTCTCTATATTTTGAGTTTGAGCGCTGTTTACATTTTGTAGATTACCCACTAAAGACATGGTAAATTTACTTTCACCATCAGTTTACCTCTGTTTCACAACTGGTAGGATAAGATATTGAACACATGATTGGCAACTTATAGACTTGCACTATAAGAAGGCACAGTAAAGCAATGTAATTGCGTAGCTGTGCAAAGCTGTAAGCAGAGTCTATGTATTTAATAAGAAAATATATTTCCCCGTCCCCATGTTGGACTGTCCTGGGGGCATATACCACCCGAGGTGGCCAATTTTTGTGCTCCCTCCTCCTCCCGCATGTGTACGGTCAGCTCAGTGACGCGGAGCCTTTTAAAAGTGCAGGTTCAATGACACTGAGTAAAAGTCTCTGCACTGCCAAAGTGCCTGTCACAGGTAGATGCAGTGGGCAGCAGAACTGTGCTCAGTGATACTAGCCTGTGTGAGAGGTGCAGTGGCTGGGAAGGGAGCTTACCGTTCTGTACTGAGGACGGAGAGTCCACCATGGACATTCTGGTCTTGTGCAGTTACCCCCACCCCAGCCCCAGCTATGCCTCCATGAGTGTCATCTGAGGTGGCCACCTCAACAGCTCTCATTGGCGGCAAGGTTTTGCCCTCATGTACAAATAAAATTACAAATGATAAAAAGAAAGAAGGTTTGTAAAACACTAAAGCTCACCATGTGCATTACGATCTGACTGTACTGCTTAACTAATCAATCAATCTTTATCCTACTAAGTAGGCCCTTGTATTATTATTATTATTATACAGGATATATATAGCGCCGACAGTTTACGCAGCGCTTTACAACATTAGGGAGACAGTACAATTACAATACAATTAAATACAGGGGGGAATCAGAGAGCCCTGCTCGTTAGAGCTTACAATCTAGGAGGGAGGGTCAAGTTATACAAAAGGGTAATAGCTGTGGGGGATGAGCTAATGGAGAAAATAGTGCAGTTGTTAGATGAAGGCAGGATAGGCTTCTCTGAAGAGGAAAGTTTTCAGGGATCACCTAGAAGTGGATACATTTGGAGACAGTCTGACAGATTGGGGTAGCGAATTCCAGAGGATGGGCGAGGCTCAGGAGAAGTCCTGGAGGCGGATATGGGAGGAGGTGATGAGGGAGCTAGAGAGCAGGTGGTCTTGGGAGGAACAAAGAGGGTGATTAGGTTGGTATTTTAAGACTAGGCTAGTGATGTAGCTGGGGGCAGAGTTGTGGATAGCTTTGTAACTTATTGTTAGTATTTTGAATTTAATTCATTGGGCAAGTGGCAGCCAATGGAGGGATTGGCAGAGAGGGGTAGCAGACACTGAGCGGTTTGTGAGGTAGATGAGCCTGGCAGCAGCATTCATGATGGACTGAAGGGGGGATAGTCTATTTAAATGTAAGCCAATGAGGAGGGAGTTGCAGTAGTCAAGGCGAGAGATAACCAGGGAGTGAATCAGGAGCTTTCCTTGGTTTCCTTGGTTAGAAAGGGACGTAGTTTGGAGATGTTGCGGAGGTTGAGGCGGCAAGCTTTGGAAAGTGATTGGATGTGGGGCCGAAAGGAGAGTTCAGAGTCTAGGATAACACCTAGCACGCTGACATGTGGGGATGGGTGGATGGTTGTGCCATTGCTCTTGACAGATAAGTCAGGGGAAGAGGCACGTGGGGGAGGAAATATTATAAGTTCGGTTTTGGACAAGTTGAGTTTGAGGAAGTGGTGTGACATCCATACAAATCTGTATGTAAGTTAGTGATGCATGAGGAGACTGATGGAGTGAGTTGAGGGGTGGAGAGATAGATTTGTGTGTCGTCAGCGTTGAAATGATATTGAAAGCCGTAAGATGCTAACAGCTGACCCATGGAAGAGGTGTAGATTGAAAATAAAAGAGGTCAAGAACGGAACCTTGGGGGACCCCGAAGGAGAAGGGAAGAGGAGTGGAAGAAGTAGAATTGTAAGTGACACTGAAGGTGCATTGGGATAGGATGAGAGCCAATGAAAAGCACAGTCACGGAGACCAAGGGAGTAGTTTTTTGAGAAGGAGGGGGTGGTCAGCCGTGTCAAAGGCAGCAGAAAGGTCCAGAAGTAGGTGTACAGAAGGTACAGGTTATTCTTAATGAGGTGGTCACTCAGTTGGTTGCAAACCAGGTGTTCAAGGAGTTTAGAGGAAAAGGGGAGCAAGGAGATAGGGCGTAGGTTGTTAAGATTGGTAGGATCCAAGGACGGCTTTTTAAGTATGGGGGTGACCAGTGCATGTTTTAGAGCATTGGGGAAAATGCCAGAGGTGAGGGAGAGATTGAAGATGTGAGTTAGATAGTGTAGGATAGAGTCAGAGGGTGACCGTAGTGTTTGAGAGGGAATAGGGTCCAGGGGGCAGGTGGTTAGGTGGGCGTTAGAAAGGAGTTTAGCAACTTCGTCTGTGGTAGCAGATTTGAATAAGGGGAGTGTCAATTGTGCCTGTTGATATGGGGACTTAACTGAGGGAGATACCTGTAGAGAGGAAATTTCATCACGGATTGTATCAATCTTGTTTTTGAATCTTGTATTACATAGTTATTGGTAGATCTAAAGGTTGGACATGCAATCAGATGGTAATGTGTGTGTTGAGTTTAACACAGATTAATAACATTATTTACATCTGACTGATCTCATTTATATACTGTATTAAGCACATTGAAAAGTCTATTCATTCCCTTTAAACTTCCTTTTGATAAATGGTAAACCAGGATTAAAATTAAGTTCATACATTTCTTCCTAATGCCGCGTACACATGATCAGAAATTCGGCCAGCAAAAGACCGATGAGAGCGTTTGGTCGGAAAATGCGACCGTGTGTATGCTCCATCGGACTTTTGCTGGCGAAATTCCCACCAGCAAAATATTGAGAGCAGGTTCTCAATTTTTCGGTCGGAAAAAGTTCCTATCCGAAAATGCGATCGTCTGTACAAATTCTGACAAGCAAAATTCCTACGCATGCTCGGAAACAATTCGACGCATGCTTGGAAGCATTGAACTTCATTTTCTTGGCTCGTTGTAGTGTTGTACGTCACCGCGTTCTTGACGGTCGAAAGTTTAGAGAACTTTTGTGTGACGTGTGTATGCAAGGCAAGCTTGAGCGTAATTCCGTCGGAAAAACCATCCAAGTTTTTTCCGACAGAAAATCCGCTCATTTGTACGTGGCATAATTGTTCTAACGTGTTATCCGCAAAGCTGTTACATAGCTGCTGTACAAATCAGCACAGTTTTACTTCCCTTGCCTTTGCTAGACTATTGCTATCTATAAAACAGTATAACAGAGTTATAAGCTGGTAAGCTGTGCATACTGTCATAAACGAATACATATAACAATTATAAAATAAAAGAATTGTGTGCAATTACTGAAGCAAGCAGATTCATTGCGGTCATCATTTTTGTACTAAATGTTGGAAAATGAAAAGAATGTAATTACAATTGGCAATAAAGACACTTACTGCTCAGGCAGTTGATACATGGGGCCCACTGTAATATGAGACAGTGGGTAATCTATATATTTTTAAATGTTGCAGAGAGGAGAGACTGCGCTGCATATGGCCGCCAGAGCTGGCCAATCAGAAGTTGTCCGATATCTTTTGCAAAATGGAGCTCAAGTAGAAGCTAAAGCGAAGGTAAGTCAGAAAACAGGGTTGATTGTTCCCAAAAAAATTGTGTGCTGTTTAGAATATGCATTTGGGACTAAAAGAAAACCATTTACTATACTGGAATACATTACTCAATACTGACCCAAGCATAATTTTTTACAACTGCTTGTTAATTTAATGTACAGTAACATCACAGATTTTCTAATACCTGCCTACTTTACTGTTTTTTGTGTTGTAGTCTTGTCGCCAGTCAATACACAATGCAGAGGGTATTTGTGTAAGGAAAAAATGTAACCACTTCTTTACGTTAAACATTCTTGCATGTATGCCCACTTTTTATAATGCCATTTTGTCACAGTGTGTCCTTGACCTGGCATCACTAGGTGTCTACAATATGTTGTCCTTGCAAGCTCAACGAGGGCCAGGACAAGGTGGGGTGGCAGAAAGTGCACATTCCCCTGGTGCTGTGTTGATATGCGGAGGGGATGGTGCACTGTAATATCACTCCTTCCAAAAGGAGCAGGGGCCTCAATAGCTGCAGGAGGCAGGATTCTGCTCTATCATTCCTACAATAGCAGCCTGCTGTAGGCAGAAGAGAGCGGGTGTGGGGACTGAGAACAGATCTCTGCTGCAATGCTGTGGAGTAAACGCAGACTGCCCTGATTCACATCTCCATTTGTCACGTAACATATCACATGAAGAAGGAGAAGCTACCTTCATTCCCTATGGGTTCCACTATGAAAAGGAGATCTAAACTGAGTGAGTGCACAGATGATGGGGGTCAACTCAGCCCTTTAGTTTCCTCCATTCCTTAGGGTCCCTCAGCTCCCCTTCCCACAAAACATTACAAACATTTTGTGGCAGTGCACTGTGCATACTGTTATTAGCCCCACCCTCCTCCCACCCACATTATGCATAAGACTGTTTATCTGTGCCTCATAGGTACAGGGAAGTACTGGTAATAGAGAAGCATATATAAGTAAAGTCCCATATCTTCTGCCCTGCTCCTTGCAATCCCAAAAGCACCATAAAAATGGCCCTTCATTAGACAATACATTTAAATGGATAATCTATTCATTCATATTAATGCTATTCAAGTGAGTTTTTTTGTTTGTTATAGGGACAATAATATGTTGAGCCTGTTATACATTTCTTGAGAACCAAAGCAGATTTTTCCATTCACAGTGTATACATGCACAGGATTGGCTTGCTAGTGTCACGGTTGGAACCTAGTACTAATTAGCAGGGTGCCAAGAAAACAAGGCAGCACAATGGAACACAACACTACTGATAGGCAGGGCTGGACTGGGACAAATATTTGGCTCTGGACTTCATCCAGACTGGCCCACTTTAATTTTGAGTGTCCCCATCAGCACCCCCTTACATCAGAGTGTCCCCATCAGCACCCCCCACATCAGAGTGTCCCCAACAGCACCCCCCCTTCACATCCGAGTGTCCCTATCAGCACACCCCTTACATCAGAGTGTCCCCATCAGCACACCCCTTACCTCAGAGTGTCCCCATCAGCACACCCCTTACATCAGAGTGTTCCCATCAGCACACCCCTTACATCAGAGTGTCCCCATCAGCACACCCCCTACATCAGAGTGTCCCCATCAGCACACCCCCTACATCAGAGTGTCCCCACCAGCACTACATTACATCAGAGTGTCCCCATGAGCACCCCCTTACATCAGAGTGTCCCCATTAGCATCCCCTTACATCAGAGTGTCCCCATTAGCATCCCCTTACATCAGAGTGTCCCCATTAGCATCCCCTTACATCAGAGTGTCCCCATTAGCATCCCCTTACATCAGAGTGTCCCCATTAGCATCCCCTTACATCAGAGTGTCCCCATCAGCATCCCCTTACACCAGAGTGTCCCCATCAGCATCCCCTTACATCAGAGTGTCCCCCCTCTCCTCCCCCTCCCACGTGTACTCACAGTTCTGAAGGCAGCTTCTCGTTCCTCTCTCCAGTCATGTGATAAGTGACATGACAAGGGGAGAGAGGAAGGAAAGTCTACCTAATCCTCTCTCCAGCAAGTGTCGGCAGCTGCTCCTTGGTGACAGGAGTGAAATCGCGATCACTCACTGTCAGTGAGGAGCGGCTCCAGGACTGTGCCTGACCGGCCCACTGAGCCATCAACCCACCAGCAAACTCCTGGTAGTCCCGATGGCCAGTACATGCCTGTAGATAGGAAATAGGTATGATAGTCATGTCTTACTTTCCCAGTAGCACCTTAATTAGGGATTTGTCTATAGTATACGGTGAGGCACGAGAGGTGCACTACCTTGTTTGTGCAACCAACTGGGAAAAGAATTGTCTGTAACAATTTGTGTTTCCCTTTAGTACCCAGTCAGATTTGTTCCTTCTTTCAGTTTAAACAGACCATATAATTGGCTGTGGTGGGGCAGACACTTTCACAGTATGATTTTGTCCTGATGTATATGTTTTCAGCTGACCCAGTAAAAATAGTATAATAATTGTATCTTTTCACTAAGTTTTTACTAAGGTTTGTGAATGTTTAACCATCCTGCCATTCTTCATCTCTGTGTTTAGGATGATCAGACACCTCTACACATATCAGCTCGATTGGGAAAAGCAGACATAGTTCAGCAATTACTCAAGCAAGGAGCCTGTCCAGATGCAGCAACAACATCTGGCTATACTCCTCTGCACCTGGCTTCAAGAGAGGGACATGATGATGTGGCTTCTGTTCTACTTGACCATGGGGCATCCTATTCCATAGTCACAAAGGTCAGTTACTATTACTTAAAAATGTACTTTGGGATGTATATTTTCCTCAACTCGTATCACTGTGGAAACTGGCAATACAACAACTATCATTGAGTGAGAGACATAAATTTAGTACCATATCCTAATACTGATAAGTGATTTCAGTTACTCTGTACCTTTTTATATCTCTTCCAAAGGTTCACACTAAAATAATAGAATGATCACCTGATCTTTAATGGGGAGATTGGGGAGCATTTTCAGGCCTACAAGTTCCCCTGATATCCCCTGTTTTAGCCTGCCTGGAGACATTTCACTGCCAATCACTATTATCCCACCAACAGAGCTCCCTATTCTATCCCCAAAGTCACTCTCAAATTTGTCTGATGTGAACTTATATGTTTATGCAGCAATTTTTTCAAAAACACTTATTTTTACATATTCCTAACAAGCAGCATATGTGCTTTAATACAAGATCTCAATATCTGTGGAGCAATTAATCCATAAAGTTCACTGCTGTCGCATTGAAAGTCATTCAAGTCAGCTATGCTCCCCCTTCCAGAGTTTATATTTGAGATGGGTAAACTGAATGAGCTGAAAAGGCTTGGAAAATAACTTCGGTACTTCTGCTATAAAATTTAAGAATAAATTGCTCCACAGTGTCTGCAGTTACCGAGGTCAGTAGTGACTTGTTTTACAGCTCGTGTACTGCTGGTTAAAGAAGACCTTTTCTCACCTTTACTACTTCATTGCATCTTACTCCTCTTCTCCCCCTTTCACCAAATATTTTATAAGTGGGGATATCTTTTGCAAAAGCTTCTGCCTTTCTTACCTAGGCAAGAATAATGTCCACCCCCCCCCCCCGTCCTCCTGAGATACCCACATCATGACATCATGCATCCCAGGAGGCATTGGGGCTACGTAGAGCATCAACGGGGGGGGGGGGGGGCATATGCTAGGATCCAAATGAGACAGCCATCCACCTGAGGTCCTGAGGACGTCAGAGAGGAAGATGACATTGTGGGAAAAACATGTGCCTGCTTTTGGCGAATTACAGCAGGACAACGCTAGATTGCCTCTTGGGCCAGTATACAATATTTTAGCTCAACCCAGTGGAGAAGGTATGAAGGGAAGACCAAATTAGCTCTTCAAGGTTCTGTATTAAATGTGCCATGGTTGTACCCAACTGTTGTGCCTGCTAGCAAGGTCTCAGTTTCCTATTGCTGAATTTTTTACATATTGCACAGTATAAAAAATGCAACTGCAGAAATAAGATGTGTGTTCATGGCTTTATAATGGCATAGGCATAGAATTTGGCAGAGAACTCCATTTACATAATACCTGCATTACCTGTAAATGTGCATCCACTGCTGGATTTTTCATTCATTTTATATTACTCAAAATACAGCAGATGGAGCTGATAGTGCCTTGGCTGGATGCACAGTGGCTCTGGTATAATCCTGGCAAGTGAAGCTGTGAACTGGTTTCTTTAATTCATAAAGGTAGCCAGTGGATGAAGCAGCCCACAAACATCTATTCATGTTGGAAATATTGTTTTTTACTGGCCTGACTCTTTTATGGAAAGACAAATTATGGATGATTAAAAACGTCAAGTAGTGAGCAAACATGCAAACCGGTTTAACCACTGTTAAAACTCATATTTACAGAAAGGATTTACTCCTCTACATGTTGCTGCAAAATATGGGAAGCTTGAAGTTGCCAAACTGCTATTACAAAAAAGTGCATCTCCAGATGCTGCAGGAAAGGTGGGTATAGACCTATGGCATTGACTGGCTCCATCGTTTAGAAATATCTGTTACCAAGTACAAACAGGAGATGGCAGTAGTGTGTGAAAGATTTCCACCAGAGCTGGTATGACACCTAAGCTGGCCATATGCAAAAAGTTGGCAAACTTTCAAGGAAAGAGTTGTATCCTTCAAAAATCATTCGCATAAAATATCAGTTAGATTAATTACCAATAGTTTTCCATGGAAAATAAATGTGCCTAAAATAACCACCTTAAATTGTTTTTGTTGAGCAATCCTTTCTTAATAAAGGGGGTTGAAATGATCAAATGTGTGATTGAATAATCACTTATTATTACCAGATTATTTAACTTATTACCTGTATGGGCAGAATTAAATCCCGGCAGACTACAGATTTATTCAGCAAACCTTTTCCCTTAATTTTCTGTCAGTGTAGTGTTTAACCAGTGTGTGTTCCTGCAGAGGTTCAGGAGATGAAGATCTACCCTTTGTTTATTTATCTTAAAGGAAATATAATGGTAGCAAAGGCATGACAAAGGATTTTAAGAGCACCATGGTTTAGTGAGAGAAACAGCACAGCAGTAGCTGCCTACCTTGAGGCTCTGTTTGTCTGAGACTTTAGACACAGGGCTAAGATAAGGGATGAGTGACTGGAATAAGTTATTTCTGTGTGTGTGTGTGTGTGTGTGTGTAAACTACAGTTTGAGCTACTGAAGTCTGTAAACAACATGTTTCTTTTAACAGAGATGCTAACCTGTAAATACATGGAAATGTGCTTAAAGAGGAACTCTGTAATACTGTAATACAAATACTGTAGCTGCTGACTTTTAATATAAGGATACTTACTCGTCCAGGGATCCTGCGATTTCGGCACCCCAAGCCGATTCGTCAATTGGCTTCAGGTGCAGGAATCGGCATTGTAAGTAAGGGAAACCGGTAGTGAAGCCTTTAGCCTTTAGCTTCACAGCTGATTTCCTACTGAGCATGCATGTTGTGCTGTGCTTTCCGAATTGTGCTTTCTGAATTGTACCCCTGTCTTTTGGGAGTGTGTGTCCCAGAAGGCAGTGGGGGGAAGGAGGTGGGGCTGGAAATGTCGTAGATCGGTTATCTTACCTGAAAGTGGGAGCAGGTACCTGTCAAAACCAAGTACCTGCTCCCCTCCACCCCCCCAAAAAAAGTGCCACATGTGGCAGTGGAGGGGGGGGGTGCAAACAAGCAGAGCTTCCATTTTTGGGTGGAGCTCCACTTTAAAGAAGAAAATCTGCGCTTTGCAAAAATTAGGGCAAACCAACAGGTTTCCTTTAAAGTGATTGTAAAAGTTGTAATTTTTTTTTAAATAACATGTTATACTTGCATGTTCTGCGTAATGGTTTTACACAGAGCAGCCCCGATCCTCTTCTTTTTGGGTCCCCCACCGGTGGTCCTGGCTCCTCACCCCTGCCGAGTGCCCCCAATTGCAAGCCTCTTGCTTTGGGGGCACTCGAGCAGGCTCGCTTCCAAGCGGCACTCCTGTGAATGGGCATTGTCCATTTACACACAGAGCGCGGCTCCACCCCACCCCTGCTCTCTCCTCACTGGCTCAAGTGGCTGTGTTTTACAGCAGCCAATGGCTCCCGCTGCTGTGTGAGCCAATGAGGAGAGAGACATCCGGGGGAGCCACTGCTTTAATGCACATCACTAGATAAGTATAAGGTATAGAATGCATTAAAGTAAAAAAAATCTGCCTTTAGAACCACCTTAAAGTATACTTAAGGGCAATTTTTTAAAAAGTTTGTATAGAGTGGAGGGGGATTAGGACACTCGTCTGTGTTTTATTGCCATCTGTGCCCCTGTTAAGGAGGTTCACCCTCTCTATTTGTCATGTTTACATTTATCACAAAAAGTGAAAGAAAATACCAAATTTTGGGCTGTCCCCAAAATATTAATAAAGGGAAAAATTTTCAGTGGTAACAGTAGTTCTGGATTCCCTGGTGGCAACCAGGGATTCCCTCACTTTGGAAGAATTTCCTCTTACTTCTTGTTGTGGCTATGAGACAGGAAGTGAAGGCAATTTTCTCAAACAGGTCACAGAATGCAGCTTTACTTTAACTCACCTATCCCCAGTAGCACATACTTTACCCCACCTTATGGCTCGTACACGCGATCCAAAAATCGGACGAAAAATACCACTTTCGATGCGATCGTATGATAATCGGATTGTTTTTGAGAGCCAATCATGACAATTCATCTGATATTATTCGACCGGACAAGCACGAATATGTCCTCGTACGATAACAGATTGTACGATTTTCGTTTAGTCAGTACAGTTGTCGTCCAAAAATACAATACAAATACATTACAACCCATGACATCACTTCCCGATTTTTTTTTTTCTGTCGTACGAGAATTTTCGTGACTTTAGTAACCTATTCAATTTCCTACTATTAAGCGAAAAAAGTCATACGATCTGTCGTACGATATTCGGATCAAGTGTACGGGCCATTAGCCCTTATTCCTGGCAGCTGAATGGAGCTCCAGGCGCTAAGAAAGGAAACCAAGTGTATGTGTCTGCATTAAAGTGAACTTATTGATTTGTCCTGCATTGGAAAACATAAATTCACTTTAAAGCTCTCCTTGCTCAGAAAATGAGTGCAATATATAAACGTTCAGTATTTCCTATTGTAATGTATATATATAATAATTTCCCACTTAATTTCCCACATAAAGTATTCTGAATCTGAATATACACTTATTTATTTTGTAAAAAGTGTTAATGTCACCATTAGGTTACAAGCCATCTATACTTCCTTAATCAGTAATAGTGTGACAGTGCATCTTTTCTAGTTTTACTCTGTTACTTTTGTAACTAACGAGCAGACATAGCTGCTAATATGCTTCACAGAGCTAGTATGGCACAGTGTTAGTGATAACAGTGGTTGTTTTTGCATGTGTTTTTAGACCGGTCTAACACCACTGCATGTTGCGGCACACTATGATAACCAGAAAGTGGCATTGCTATTGTTGGATAAAGGAGCATCCCCTCATGGAGCTGCAAAGGTAATTAACTCAAAATTTCTGACATCTAATGATCTTAGTAATATACAATGAATGATTAAGAAATAACTGTATTTTATGATAAATAAATAATGCAGCAAGATGTATAGGCATATAGAGTGCATGCACAAAGTATTCAGACCCCCTTCACTTTTTTCAATTTTGTTATATTGCAGCCTGATACTACAACTGTTTAAATTCATTTTTTTTCTCATTAATCTAGACTCAGTACTCCATAATGACAAAGTAAAAATAGCATTTTAGAAATGTCTGTGAACTTATTAAAAAGAAAAAGATCTGAAATACCACATGTATGTAAAGAGGAAGTAAACCCTGATGCACAGGGATGTACAGTACAGTACTGTACAGTATGTGCTAAAAAGTGCACCAAAAAGCTTCTCAATACTGTAAGTGTCTTCACAGTACACTTTCAGTGTCTCTCTGTGACCTAGGGTTGCTACATCATCCCTTTAATCCAGGACACATATTAATTACACGGGTTCTGAGGCTGATTTAATGCAGATAAGGCACCAAGTGAGTTTAATTACCACCTTAACCAGCCACAGAACCTGTGTAATTAATGTGTGTCCTGGATTAAAGAGATGAAGTGTCAACACTACTGTGACCGCAATCTCACCTACAGGAAGTCGCAACCGCGTGTCATAGCAGGGAAGTTGGCCACGACCCGTGTTCGTGAATCAAAGTAGAGTTTGAGTACCGAAGCTAATTTTTGTGAACTCTTCTGTTCGCGAACTGAGTTGTTCGTGAACAGAAGCGTTCGTGAAGCGAGGTATCACTGTAAATATATTTTTCTCCATGTTGGTACCATACATTGTGGGCTTGCCCTTTTAGAACCCTGAGATGGTTAATCTGTTCCTTGTTATCAGCTGGAATGTGTCATTAAGATAAGAAGCTCTACTGACCTGTCATTGTCAGTTATGGTGTGACTAATGATTTGGAATGTATCTGGCATCAGGCATTCTTAAAATGTGGTCTGTTGATTGGAGCATGCTAATCTGGTATCCTCTGAGGTGGAGAGTATGTCCACACTGACCTATAAATGGAAGATGCAAGTAGATAGTGTATTAACAAGTTTTGCCTGTGTATATGTACTGTATGTGTATATACTGTACAGTATATATAGTGAGAATTAGCTTCAATTGGTAGCACATTAAGGTCACAGCCACTCGCTTACTACTTCTTTGTAAGAGCTTTTCTTGCCCAATTTAAAAAAAAAGAAATTCAACACAGTTCCAGAAATCAGAATCAATGAGTTCCCTTGCACAGATTTATCAAACGGATCGTCATTCTTCTGACTTACACAAGCAGTACTGCCGTTCTGATCTTACCCTTTAGGCTCTTGTCTGTCTCTTACAGTCAGTCTTCACACAAATTTTGTCCATACAGCTAGTCACCCCTTGCTGCTCTGGCTCCCACCTGTACTGCTAGGTGGAGCCCACCTGACTTCTGGGCAGTGACCTCCTCTGTCTCCTGGGGTGAAGTCCAGAACCATAGTCAGGTCTCTACTAAAAATTCAGCACACAACTACCTAATTATTGTGTTGGTGGTTCTGAAAACCAGGATCTAGGATTAAAGATTTTGCCCCTCCCAGATCTTTAAGAAATCTCTGGACTCCAGGTCCCAATGCAGGTTTTACCAGCCAGTGAGAAAAAAGTGTACTCCATGTGAGACAAGCAGCCCAAATCCTCTCAACCTGCCTGGATGAGAATCTTGGGTGATACAAAACCCTTTTTACACCATGGCACTGTCTATGTCTATGTGTATATGTATACTACATATATGCACACACACAATTGGTGCTAATTACATAGGGGACAACCAGGAATCTATATAACAGTATTCGGCAATCAGTTAATTTTGAAATTTGCAATGTCTACTGTGTCTTGATTTAATAATGGTAATGTAGGGTAATGTAATTTTTAATGTAACTTTGATCAAACAACTACTAAAGTAACCCCCTGCTGCTTAACCAGTGATGTGATTTATGTTCAGTTTTGTGGACCCATGCATTGGTAATCATTTTGCAACTACTTTCGCTACTTCATGTCATTCAAATCTTTAAAATTCAGAACTGACTACTGAGACAACTTTTAAGGCCACCCAATCTACTAAATCACTCCTCTGTTTACAGAAGTGTTTTTTTAATTGTGAAATGACTTTAGAATACTCAAAGGAAATTGTTGAATAGATGGAGAGTACCTTTTGTTATAGGTTTACTGTTCACATACAGTAATCTAGGATAGGCAGTTTATTAAAGGACTAACATCATATTCAAGGTTCTCTGGATTTTCTGTTAACAGGTACTTGACAGAATGATTGATAAAATATATATGTTTGCTTACATTTCCCAATAATTGTCCTTGTAAATGTATGTGTTTCTTTATAGAATGGGTACACACCTTTACACATTGCAGCAAAGAAAAACCAGATGGAAATAGCCACCACGTTACTGGAATATGGGGCAGATGCCAATGCAATGACTAAGCAAGGAATTGCTCCCATTCACCTTGCTGCCCAAGAAGGCCATGTTGACATGGTGTCTTTGCTGCTCACCAGAAATTCTAATGTCCATGTTAGCAACAAGGTACCATCTGTTGTCCTCAATGTTTCTTGGCATTGTAGCATGTACATATACAGTAAATCCCATTTCAACTCCATCCACTGTAAATTGCTTGCTATTTCTCAGATGAGTTGCCAGATGCTCCAGGTTACCACCACGTTGTATGGGCTACCTTAAGAAAAAGAATCTAGGGAGAATCTGGTAGTTAGCAAGAACACTGTGGAAATAAAAGTATGGATTTAGCTATATGAAGCTTCCAGGTCACAAACCTTGGATGCCTGTTGACAGTTGGCGCATATATGGATGATGCTGTTTTGCATTAGATAGCCAGGGAAAGTACAGAACAAGTTTAGTCAGTAGATGGAAATGAAACAAAGGTCAGCAGTACAAACCTAGCATAAAAGACAAAGGGGCAACAAGCAAAGTACTGTAATTAGGGGAGACAGCAGTAGAAACAAACCAGGGAGTTATACGTTAAGCCATATAGCGCAGGACACTATATCTTCACTTGGGCATCTTCGTTTCTTAACAAAGAGAAAGAGATGGAAGTTGCACAGCACAGGCTCCTGTGACAAGCAGTTTCAATCCCACCTAGAAAGCTTGCCAAAAATGAATGCTGATTGCACAAAACTCAGATGTAGCCTAGGTTCACACTACTGCGATGTACTGCGAATTTAATCAGTTTTTCTGTATTGTGTGAGGTGTGATTTTACCATGATTTTACCGCAAATTTCAGGAGGCAGACATTGAACAATTTTCAGAGATGTGAACTGTGTGCTTTGAGTTTACTGAAAGTTCAGTTGAAGCCTTTGAAGATAAAATTCACACTGCACCATAGGAATTCGCATCGCACCCGCAGTCAACACGCACAGGACCCTTTTATTTTCTCGCACCAAATTCGAAACGCATAGATGTGAACCAAACCCATGGAATACTGTGCTTTTTACGTGACCTGCAAATCTGTGTTCCTAAACGCATCAAACCTGCTGCAAATTCGCATCAGTGTGAACCCAGGCTAAGAGGACTTTGTGCCACATTTACATCTGTGCATTTTAGGTGTGGTGCGTTAAAAAAGTTTTGCTTGCTGCATCTTTGATGTACTTTCATGGAAGCACATGTCATATAGAGTTCAATGGTAATGCGCCTAGAATGAATGTAAAGCATGTTTAAAATGCAACGCGCCTAAAATGCACTATACAAATTTAAACTGACCCTTATATAGGCTGTTGAAATGTATTGATTGTTCCCAAAGGAGATGCTAACATTGTTGTTGGTAGTCCTGATGGCTGTCTCTGCAGAATGGACAGTGATATTCAGTTGACAGTGGAATCACATTTCTTCCTTGTCTGTTCAATATCAAGTTTGTAAAAAAAAAAAAAAAATGTGAAGGAAGGCAGAGTTTTATTATGTATAAATCAGCAAATAATAGTCTGTTTTATTCTGTAAAACATTTTAGAAAGTTGTATTTGCATATATCAGTTACTTTCCCCAGGGGCTTGCAGTCTATCTTATGTTAACGGGTGTCCACGTTTGGTTAAACACTTATAATTTTATCGGTATGTCTTTGAACTATGGTCAAGAAAACCATGGGGGGACAGAGAGAACATACAGACCTCACACAGATAGCATCACATTTGGACTCAGAACCCAGGCACCCTATCGATTTGAGATAGCAATGCTAAGAATTATGCTCTGGGCATCCTAAAATGCCTCCTATCTCTGTATATACACAGCTGTGACAGCCAAAGTGAATAACAGAACATTTAGCTGAATAAATCCTTGTCACAGTCATTGCATAAAACAGGAAAGTCTAGTTTGTATTCATCTTTAGACCCTGAGGCAAAACTCTTGCATTGCTGTTCGCAAAGACGTGTTACAAAAAAAGAACATAAATCAAATCTTCTTAAACTTTTTCCTACCTAAAATATATTGATGGGAGAGGAAATTTCCCTAAAAGGGGTACAGAGGAGCTAATCCTATTTTCTCAATTGAAAACAGAAAAAGGGCTAGGTGTTATGAGTAGTGACAGCCATTGCTACTGAACATTTTCTTAAGAGATGAACTTTTCGTGGACATCTACTCCTAAGTGGAAGTCTCTGACATTGTTGTTAAAGCAAAGCACTAAATACACATGTGAACTGTCTTTTCTGCCAGAGCATTTGTAATTCTGCCCAGATACTTTTGTGATGCATACACCTCTGCCATACAGCACAGCCACGAATGTGACACTACATTTAAGTTGCAGTTGAGAAGTTCAGTGGTATCCCTGCCCTATATAGAGCTTGCTAATTGGACAATATAGGAGCACTTGCACACTGGTAACTTAGCAGTTGTGCCTACTCTGCTCTTTCCTCCTATCCGTAAGTTCCCTTTTGTATACTTTTTACCAGTGGTGCCCCCCCAAAACAATGCTCTCGGCTCCTAATCTACATGCAGGGTGCTGGACACATGGATTTCAAAGGGTTTTTTTTTTTCTTTTTTGAAGCACATGATTAGAGCCTGAAGCTCTAATTGGCTTCAAAAAAAGGGTAGGTTCGGGGTGCAGAGCACTGCGTCCTGAGCCCACCCAGTTGTGTAACATTAGCGAATTAATATTAATGTCTTCCTGCTTCTCCAATCAGGAAGTGGGTCCTGAGACCCGATTGGCCATGGAGTCTTAGGACTCACTTCCTGTTCAGCCGTGAGGAGAAGCAGTGGCCCCTCGACACTGATTGCTGCCTTTCCGGCTCCATAGAGCCTGGCCCGTCCAGGCCAGGAGCATGTATTGGCCTCCGAGGAGGAGATTGCAGCAACAGATGGGAGGATGAGCAGGAGCAGTGTGAGTACCGAGGCCGACCTTTCCATTGGGGGGGGGGGGTACATTGCTGGCTGCGTTATGTGTGAGAGGGGGGGGGTTTGTTTGTCGCCCCCCAAAATATTGAGCACCAGCCGCCACTGCTTTTTACTATGTACTGTGAACTGATATTACCTCATTTTGCATCTTGTAGAGCGGACTCACACCTCTTCACCTGGCAGCGCAAGAGGATAGAGTGGGAGTGGCCCAGGTTCTGTCAAATAATGGAGCAGGCTCTGACTGTACAACAAAGGTAATCTATACCTGTTATAGACATTACTATTAGGTCTTATATTATAAAGGTAATCTCACATGGTAAATTAGATGCAAAATGTTTTAATTGTTTTAATGGACAAAGCCAGACAGACATTGTATAGACTCATTTGTGCTTATTCAGTAAGTCAGTTTATAGTAAATCAGTTAGGGCCTAAAAAGAATCTGGTAAACCATGATGCCTGCAAATATCTCCTTCGATCTTTAAAACCCAACTCTGAAAATTACAAAAAAACAAACCCTGCTGTGGGGGGCATGCTCCATAGGGATGAGGAATATTGTGTAATACTAAGTTCTTGCTCCAGCGCTCTGCTCCACTCAGACTTATGAACAGTCCCTTGTTGTCCTCACATACAATAGAGGGCTATAGGCCCTGCATCGTACTTGATGATGTTATTGTTTTGACTGGGGCCCGGAGCATCTTATAGAAGAGGCTTTGGGGACCAGTCACATAGATGGAGCCTACTGGAACGAGAAATAAGGTAGGTATCATTCCCTAGAGTTATTGAGCAATTAACCCTTGCATTGAAACAGGGGCCCCACTGTAAGTTTTTTTTTTTGATTATTTTTTACAATTCCTGAAGTTGGGCTTTATATCACTTCCTGTGTCTTTGTGAAATATCTGTATTTCAAGCCCAGACTGGACATCCGGCCTCTGTCTGTCCAAGTCTGCTCTAAGCCCCATTCCCATCATTCAGTCCAATGCAGCCAATACTTCCATATCTGTAAATCAGCCCAAACTATTCAGATTCTTACCTTAGTAGATAGGCCTTCTAGAATTACTCAGTAGAAATCAATCAAATATCTCTGGTATTGCACAGTAAACGGAAATCTGATTTGTTCCTGTATGCTTTGCACATAATTATTGCTCTTTCTACTTTCACCTTTTTGAATGGGGCTGACGGTTGTCTTGTTTCTTTTACTCTTGTCTAGAGGCAAGGCAGATTGTAGTTAAGCAAATGTGTGCTATGATTATATTTTGTTCTAATGCTAAGACTAGAACATGAATCATATAGCCATGGTTAAAGACTAAGAACAGGAAGTTCCTCATAAATTCATGGTGTGCAAACATGTTAGAAAACATTCAGGCCTATATAAAAGGGTAGTGTAGAGATCAAAAATAACTTGCAAAAGTAGTACCATAGTGTCAAATAAATAAAATGCACTTGTCAGCAGTTTAGAGCTGTCATATTAATGAACGTACTGTATACTGTTACTTGGGTGCCATTGGCTACTATCATAACGCATTTTCCTTTGCCTTATTATTTGAAGGTATAGTCTAGTCAAAAGTGAAAATCAAACCTTGAGATGCATACAGGTAGTACAAGTCTATATCCTGATATTGCTGCAGTGCACCAGTCTAGTCCAGTCCTCTGTGTCTGCTTTATGCTTATCTCAGCACTCCTGCTTCTGATACAAAAGAGCCATTCCTAAACACAACCATCGCAGGTCTCCTTCTGTCTCTAGTATACTGAAAACTTGATTTTAAAAAAATGTCAGTTTAAAGTTTGTCCCAGAAACCAATGAGACTCATTCCTGTCTTGGAAGTTTGGATATGACTGGAGATATAGAAAGCAGGAAGAGAGGAAGTTACACTGGACAGGCTTTAGAAAGTTCTAGGAACCCTGTGAGCAGTTTTTGCTGCATTGGATTACACAGGATAAGAAAAACTAAAGCTGAACTTTAGACACATAAGATAAAATATAATAAAGCAACATGCCTACCTACCCTAAATATTATATTAAAATGTTCCAGGCACTGGCTGAGGGCTTGTTCACACCAGGTACGACGTGGGAATGCATGTGTCCCGAACTGCCTTCTGTAGATGTGTGTGAGTCCCATGCATCTTGGAAATACGTGTGCGTCATTGTCTGCCAAAACCCATAGTACCGCAGAACTGTGTGTTTTGGGGCAGCTTCAGTTGAAAAAATTGTGCCTGCATCTTTTTTTGCACATTTTACATGCATAGGGCAGCCCATTGAAATTGATGGGCTGCCTTAAAAAGTGCCATGCAAAAACATGAAAAAAAATCGCACAAGCTCAGATATACCTCATGATGTGAACAATCATTAAGTGTTTGCAAAATGTCTCTTCAGAATGAGTAAAGCTCCCACTTCTGGCTGTGGAGCCAGGTTACCTCAGCTGCATGACCGTGTGCTAGGTGATCGGTCTGCTAACCATCCACCTGTAGTATTATTGAGTAGGAAGCTACCAGCTACTGATGCTCCATGCCTGGTTTCACCCCTTTTCACCTCTCTCTGCCTCCTATCCCTGTATTAGTGTCATGTGGTTTCCTAGTATCAACAAGCTGTGATACTGCTGGCACTTTACACTTTCGAATGACTCTGATTCTGGTGCCTGAGCAATGGCAGGGGAGCTCTCTGCTTTCCTACCACCACTCACACACACCTACAGCATCACTGTACACACTCAGGAGGCACCCACCCAGGCAGAAGGCTTATACTTACATACAAAACTAGCACTAAAGATCAAATATGTGCTTCAGATAAGGAATGCAATGTTGCAAAGTCCACAATCTTTCTGTGTAACTGTTTCATTCACCATACAAAAGGAGTCCTTGGAAATTGATCCACCATCTCTATCTAGGTAAGCTATCCAAAGCACCATATGTGCTTTGAAATCAACATCAAATGTGCTCCAACTGCGTTATCTATATCTACCACCACCTTCAGAAAGGCTCACTTGTCAGATGGGACGAACCTGAAATGATAAAGGTCAGATGTGCATTTTCATCATTATCCTTTATAGGGAAAAAAAAACATACAGATACAAATACCCATTTATTTTCATAAAGGGTCTCTCCAATTCCATCATTCTAGCTCCATTCCCATGAATTCTCACAATGTGGGAAGGATTTAAGCCTAAAAAAAAAAAACAAACAAAAAAAAAAAAACTAAAATAAATAGAGTGAGGTTAAGCAGGTGACGTCATTACGCTGGTTCATGCTACCTACCATGAGTTTAGGAACGAGTACAGGATATACTACTAATAGAGTTTCTAATGGTGGGACTCGAGTACAGTTTTTTTTTTTTTTAAACAGTATTACACTATTGGATTATATTTCATGTTTAAATCCTCCCCACATTGAGAGACATCCTGGAGCTAAAGTTGCACTGGTGGAAAAGAGATCTTTTATGAAACAATAGGGTGTTTTTGTCTACAGGTTTCTTGTCCTATGAGATATATAATATATAGAGATAATGGTGAAAATGTGCCTCTGGGCTCTATATTCTGAGTTCCACCCTATCAGGAGAGTGATTCTTTCTGAAGTTGGTGGTGGATAACACAGTCAAGCACATCTGATGTGGATTTCCGAATACATGCGGTGCTGTTTATAACTGAACCTGCTTAGATGGTGGATCAATTTCCAAGTACCGTACTTTTTTGTGTAGTAAATGAAGCACAGTTACAAAGAAAGAATGTGAACTTTGTAACATTGTATTTATTATGTGTAGCACATATTCAAACTGTTGCAGTAATTGTGTATGTGGATATAGTAATATGTTTATTTAAACTCAGCTGTTTTTTACATTATAAGGGTGTAACATACATGTAAAAGAAGGACAGTTTTGCCTTAGTGCAGTGGTTCTCAACTCCAGTCCCCAGGGCCCACTAACAGGCCAGGTTTGCAAGATAGCTGAAATACATCACAGGTAATATCACTTGCTGCTCAGTGATTGCAGTATTCTAGTCTGCAACTCCCCAAGGTAATACTTAAAATCTGGCCTGTTGGTGGGTCCCGAGGACTGGAGTTGAGAACCACTGTCTTAGTGGGATGTGATCCGTAGAAGTCGTATAATTTTAGCTGTAGATGTAATTCTGGGGTATTAGAGATATAGTATTCAGTATCAGTCATACACGTGTATGTTCTGCCATTAGCATTTGAAAAGGACAGGGCCAGCTCCAAGGATCGAGTTGACACCTAGATGCCAATAAAACTCTCCCATACAAGTAAACATAGATTGTCACCTTCCAAAAACCTCAAAGGAGAGGCCTAGTTATTCCGTCTAGCAAAATCAGCAGGGGGCGATGAGGAGCCCTGAACAGTGTGCCACCTTTGATTGATATCCCCAGATCTGAGGAATCTATTTTAACTCTCATAAAAGCTAAAATATTAGCGGCAAAGAGATGAAAATGATTCCTGGTGATCGTACACGTGTTGGGCTACAAGTACAGTAACTCTGTATTTGTAGCATGTGTAGAATTTTGGAGGAACACACAAAATCGTTATATGGTGCCTGATCGTGGCAGGCAGGCAGTGATTGGTCCTGTCGTGATCGGTCCGATGCGCTGGTGTCCTATCTTATCCTTGACACAGCGATCAGCGACGTTCTGGGCCGAATTTGACAGTGATCATTTCAGAACACGAAAGATCCTGTGGCCTGAGACTGGAATGTCCCCCAGGGTTGATTGACCAAGGGCTAAAGTCCCACCCACATCCATATTTTAATAAATTGGGGAGCCTGAGATATGGACGTCGTTCTTTCACGAAGCCAGTTCGAAACTGGGGCGTCCCCACATGGTCCGGTATGCTTCTACTAAAGGATAAACTTCGGTAAAGTTTATTTCTGTTATTATCTCTTTTTATTTTCATAGCAAATTTGCAATTATTTATCTTTTTGTCTTTTTTTTATTATATTTTTCTGTAAGTTTTTTTTTTTGTATATATTTTATGCACTGCCCACTTTCGGGATATTAAGTTATAAAATGGGTGGCACAGTGGTGTAGTGGATAGCACTTTCACCTAGCAGTAAGAAGGGTCGCTGGTTCGAATCCCATCCACGACACTACCTGCCTGGAGCATGTTCTTCCTGTGCCTGCGTGGGTTTCGTCCGGGTACTCCGGTTTCCTCACACACTCCAAAGACACGCTGGTAGGTTAATTGGATCCTGTCTAAATTATCCCTAGTATGTATGAATGTGAGTTAGGGACCTTAGATTGTAAGCTCCTTGAGGGTAGGGACTGATGTGAATGTACAATGTATATGTAAAGCGCTGCGTAAATTGACGGCGCTATAAGTACCTGAAATAAATGTAAAAAAAAAAATAAAATGAATAAGTGACTTCTGTGTACTCAGCTAGGACTCTGGAGAGATTGTTGCATTCTAGTGCCTAAGTGCTCGGTCTAAGTTACGTGCCAATTGGTATGCAATTGCTCTGTGTGTTGGCAGATTGCATGCAGATTTGCTGGCCGAATTCCAGCCAGCAAAAGATTGAGAGCATACTCTCAATTTTTCGGTCGGAAAAAGTTCCTATCCGAAAATGCGATCGTCTGTGGCAATTCCGATGCGCAAAATTCCTACGCATGCTCGGAAACAATTTGATGCATGCCCGGAAGCATTGAACTTCATTTTCTCGGCTCGTCGTAATGTTGTACGTCCCTGCGTTCTTGACGGTCATAAGTTTAGCTAACTTTTGTGTGACCGTGTGTATACAAGGCAAACTTGAGCAGAATCCCGTCGGAAAAGCCATCATATCTTTTTCCGACGAGAAATCCGCTCATGTGTACGCAGCATTAGAGTGCACCAGATTGTATGTAAGATTTGTATCTGCCTGTGTGTGGACAGCCAGCTGGATTGGAGTGGAGTCTCCCTCTAGTGGTGGCCAAAGGTAGTGCGGGCTGTAAAAGTACCACAGCCAGTCTTAGTTCTCAGTATAAGTTCCCCCTTATTCCCTCATATTGCTCTACAGTACCTAAAAGTAAAGCAGCATCAAGGTAAAAAGTATTACTAGTAGTAATTATTAAGAGGCAATGCAGAGAGCAGTGATGATGCACCCAGTAAACTAAGCAAAATCTGTAATTATTTTTTGATTTTCATGTTGTTAGGTCACTTTGCAATGCCTCGCTGAGTGTGTATAAAGACCAACGTTTTGCATAACACCAAAGAGTTAAAATGAAATGCTGACAGAATGTAAAGGCAATAACAATGAAGCAGTAGTTTGTGAAGCACACCAGAGTTGTGGTGGTGCAAAAGGCAATGGGGCCAGATGCACATCCATATGCATCCTTTGTACATGGGGCATGTTACGTCTAAACTTTAGGAGAAAAATAAAGGAAGGAAGGAATGGAAGGAAGGGTATAACATGGTTATTGAACACTTTAAGAATAACAAGGATAACATAATATTTTATAGGATACATGCAAGTCACATAGTTACATAGTAGGTGAGGTTGAAAAAAGACACAAGTCCATCAAGTCCAACCTATGTGTGTGATTATATGTCAGTATTACATTGTATATCCCTGTATGTTTCGGTCGTTCAGGTGCTTATCTAATAGTTTTTTTAAATTTACGATGCCCCCCACTGAGACCACCGCCTGTGGAAGGGAATTCCACATCCTTGCCGCTCTTACAGTAAAGAACCCTCTACGTAGTTTAAGGTTGAACCTCTTTTCTTCTAATTTTAATGAGTGGCCACGAGTCTTGTTAAACTCCCTTCTGCGAAAAAGTTGTATCTCTATTGTGGGGTCACCAGTACAGTATTTTTATATTGAAATCATATCCCCTCTCAAGCGCCTCTTCTCCAGAGAGAATAAGTTCAGTGCTCGCAACCTTTTCTCATAACTAATATCTTCAAGACCCTTTATTAGCTTTGTTGCCCTTCTTTGTACTCACTCCATTTCCAGTATATCCTTCCTGAGGACTGGTGGCCAGAACTGGACAGCATACTCTAGGTGCGGTCAGACCAGAGTCTTGTAGAGTGTGAGAATTATCGTTTTATCTCTGGAGTTGATCCCCTTTTTAATGCATGTAAACGTTTATGGGGAACTGCGTCAAATGCTTTTGCAAAATCCAGATACACCGCGTCTACGGGCCTTACTTTATCTAGATGGCAACTCACCTCCTCATAGAAGGTTAATAGATTGGTTTGGCAAGAACGATTGTTCACAAATCCATGCTGATTACTGCTAATGATACCGTTCTCATTACTAAAATCTTGTATATAGTCCCTTATCACCCCCTCTAAGAGTTTACATACTATTGATGTTAGGCTAACTGGTCTGTAATTCCCAGAGATGTATTTTGGGCCCTTTTTAAATATTGGTGCTACATTGGCTTTTTTCCAATCAGCTGGTACCATTCCAGTCAGTAGACTGTCAGTAAATATTAGGAACAATGGTCTGGCAATTACTTGACTGAGTTCCCTAAGTACCCTCGGGTGCAAGCCATCTGGTCCCAGTGATTTATTAATGTTAAGTTTCCCAAGTCTAATTTTAATTCTGTCCTCTGTTAACCATGGAGGGGCTTCCTGTGATGTGTCATGAGGATAAACACTGCAGTTTTGGTTACTTAAGCCCCTCAATTCCCTCGTGAAGACTGAGGAGAAGAATAAATTCAGTACCTTCTCCATCTCCCCATCCTTTGTAACCAGATGTCCTTCCTCATTCTTTATGGGGCCAATATGGTCTGTCCTCCCTTTTTTACTGTTTACATACTTAAAGAGTTTCTTGAGTTTTTTTTGTTCTTCTTTGCTATATGTCTTTCATGTTCTATCTTAGCCGTCCTTATTGCACCCTTACATTTCTTGTTGGATTCTTTATAAAGTCTGAATGCTGATGATGATCCCTCAACCTTGTATTTTTTGAAGGCCTTCTCCATTGCTTTTATATGCATTTTTACATTGGAGTTAAGCCATCCAGGACTTTTGTTCGCTCTTTTAAATTTATTACCCAATGGGATGCATTGGCTAATGCCCTTATTTAATATGCTCTCAAAGCAAACCCATCTCTCCTCCGTGTTCTTTGTTCCTAAGATTTTATCCCAATTTATGCCTTCTAGCAAGGTTCGTAGTTTAGGGAAGTTGACTCTTTTGAAATTCAGTGTCTTTGTATCCCCCTTATGTTTCCTATTTGTGTGATTTATACTGAAGCCAATTGACCTGTGATCGCTGTTACCTAAATTGCCCCGTATTTCCACATACATGATCAGGTCTGTATTGTTGGTAATCAGTAGATCCAGTAACGCTTTATTTCTAGTTGGTGCATCTACCATCTGACCCATAAGAATTGTCCTGCATGACATTTAGGAACTGGCGAGCCTTAGATGAATGCGTGGTTCCCTCCGCCCAGTCTATGTCTGGATAGTTAAAATCCCCCATTATGATAACACTTCCCATCCTTGCTGATAATCCCAATTGTGATAGGAGATCTGTCTCCCCTTCCTCCCTCAGGTTAGGGGGCCTATAGCTTACTCCCAGTATTATTTTCCCCTTAGCTTCATCCCTTTGGAACTCTTCTAGTGATGTCATCTCTCACATTCACTTGTACATTATTCTTGATATATAGGCATACCCCTCCCCTTTTTTTTCCCATCTCTATTTTTCAATTAAGGGTATACCCTTGAATGTTTGCCAGCCAATCGTGAGAGCTATTGAGTCATGATGTTGAATGATATGGAACACACCTTAGGAGTAAAAAAAAAAAAAAAATAGCATTTTCATTTTCCATTAAATGTAATATTTTCAATGCAAAATGATTAGCTGAAATCTGTCACCCTCCAGCATTAACCATTTATCTTTTCCGTATGTATTGCAGATGGGATATACGCCTTTGCATGTGGCAAGCCATTACGGGAACATTAAAATGGTCAATTTCTTGCTGCAACATGGTGCTAAAGTGAATGCCAAAACCAGAGTGAGTTGTGCATATATTTACATAAAATAATTAAGTTAAATGCTTGAATATGGGCTTTTCATCTGGGATGTTACTAGGTTGAGCCTGTAGGACCATAAACCCTGCTTATTATGGATCTTTTTTTTTGCTGTGTGTGTCTGCTGTGATTTCCTCTCCTTCCCTGTCCCAGTGACAATATGGCAACCAGGACATATTGTAACATTAGAGGTGTTTTTTTTTCTGCAATATTCTATCAGCTGCTTATTTTTATAAGCACGTGTGCATGTGGCCTTCAAACTCCCCTCCCCTTTTCTTTTTACTGTTTATTGACACTAGTAGTATTATAAAATTTGATTGCCCTGTGTTATTCCTGACACATTAAAAAAAAGCGATGGTTTTCAAATTCCTTCTGATAATTATATGTTTCTCCTTTTCAGAATGGGTATACTGCTCTACATCAGGCTGCTCAGCAGGGACATACCCATATCATTAACGTGTTACTCCAGCATGGTGCGTCGCCCAATGAAGTCACTGTGGTAAGTGGAGAAACAGTTTCCAATAACCCGCAAACCAACATCCATTGAATTTTTTTATACATTATAATGTCACATTTTGTCTCAGAACCCAAAAAATTGTAAAAAATGGTCTTTTGATTGCCAGGGGTACATTTTATAAAGCCATAAATTGGCCTTCACCAAACATTTACTGGTGGTGAATCGGTTACTGTCATTAAAAACAGATGCACAAGGAAGATTCAACTGCAGTGAATAGTCCTTGAATGTCAGCATCCCTCTAATATACCCCCAGAATTCCAGACTTCTTTTTCCAGTTGCAGGATAGAGAGTAAAAGTTGACCTCTGTTACTATGGAATTCTGCGCCATCTTTCTTTTAAAGGGTAACTCCACTTTCATGGGGAAAAATATAGCAAATAAAGAAAAAAATAATATAGTGTATACACTTGCGACACAAGTCATATTGTAATTGAATGTCATTAAAAATTACCTTTCAATCGGCAGCCGCTGTAATTTTCTTTAAATGCAATCCAATATGGCTACCTGGAGTTTTTCTGTACACAGAGTGTGTACTGAACATACCCCAGAAACATAATTTCCTGCTTGTTATTGGCTCACCAATTTTCCCAGAAATCTGCCTAAGATACAAGTCAGATTTCTGGCATTCCCTGAAACAAAAATTGTCATTTTTGGTAAGATACTTTCAATAGGAATATGTCTAAAGGGATGCAGGCCCAGCAGATTTCCTCATCAGTGCTGTATAGGTGCACAGCTGATAGACAATTATGAAACCACTCCCATTAGACCTACTCGGCGTAGAGGAACAAACAGGGATTTCTTCAGAATAACAGAAGGTAGGAATCTGCAACAAAGGTTATTATAATCCTTGCAATGTACATAGATCACCCAGAGGGGAATGTTTTTTTCTCAACAAAAGTGGAGTTACACTTTAGATGAAATTTTATTTGGTAAAATGCTAACATTGTGCACCTTATAAACTGTGAAAAGAAATGTCTTAATTGGTTCACTACATATCAGATAAGCTCCCCATAACACTTCATATTCCTGGCTTATTTCTGCACAGTTAGCTTAGTATCTACACCTTGGAGCTTACACAAGGCTGGTGACTCTCTAGTCGCTTCCATGGTAGTAGGTGCCTGAGCTGACAATCACCAAGCACCAGCACTTTCACATGAGATGAAAAAGAGTAAGTCACTTGAACCCCATACAAATATGTATTGGGTATTTGTATGTGTAGCAAAAGAACAAAGAAAATATAAGTATACCAGCAAGTAGGCCACAATTAAGGAAACTTGTACAGGCAAAGCTTGGAACTTACAAAAGTCTGTGGTGACTCTAGTCACTTCCAAGTCACAGTGGGGCTGATTTACTAAAACGGGAGAGTGCAAAATATGGTACAACTGTGCATAGTAGCCAATCCACTTGCTCAGTTAAGCTTTGACAATAAAACCTGCAAGCTGATTGGTTTCTATGCAAAGCTGCACCAGATTTTGCATTTTCCAATTTTAATAAATCAACCCCATTAGTAGGTGTCTGAGCTGCCAATCGCCAAACACCAACACTTTCATGTGACATAAAAAACAACAAATCACTTGAACCCCATACAAATATTTTTTTTTGTATTTGTATGTATAGAAAGAGAACAAAGGAAAATTAAGTATAACAACAAGTAGGCCACCATTAAGGGAAGCTTGTATGGGCAAAGCACATGTTCTCTTTATCTCTCATCTTCTCAATTTATAGAAGACTTTTGCATAGTAGAATGTTTGTATCATGACTTACTGCATTTCACTGTTCTTTTCATTAAGTCCAATAAAGTAGGTGTATTATTGTCCTAGCCATTTGTTTCTCCTATGAAAGACGTAATATTATTATTGTTTTTAAATGGCCTTTTAGGGCCAATGCAGATATTTTAGATAAAACGTGTAGTACATACAGGATATTGTCTGTCAATCCTAACATCCTCATGTATGGGTGATAGCCAAATGTATGTCATCAGAGCAGATCCCGCAATGGGAAAGTTATTGTGTAATATTTGTATGATGCTGGTAGGGAAGTGAGACAGGAAAGTCAACTGTAATGTAATATATAAAGAAGGAAACACCTCTGCTCATACATTACATTATTACACTTTTTTTCTAATTATATAAACATTGTTGTGGCTTCTATACTAATTCTTTTTTTTTTTTTCAATAGAATGGCAATACTGCTCTGGCTATAGCTCGTAGACTGGGTTATATTTCAGTGGTCGATACACTGAAAGTGGTGACAGAGGAGACCCTGACTACAGTTGTGAGTAAACTTATCTAATTATGTCTCTGATGTACTGCATTATATACTTTTAATAAAAAAGTTGTTGATCGGCTAGACAATCAGATTTTCCGACGGGAAATGTGTGATGACAGGCAGTTGGTGGATAATCCTACCGTTTGTACGCTCCATCGGACAATTGTTGTCGGATTTTCTGTGGACAAATGTTGGATGGCAGGTTTTAAAATTTTCCGTGGACAAATGTCTGTTGTCGGATTTTCCGAGCGTGTGTACACAAGTCCGTTGGACAAAAGTCAGAAGCAAGGACAAGCCAGAAGCGGTCGGTCTTGTAAACTAGCGTTTGTAATGGAGGATTAACATTCGTGACGTGGCAAATTATGAAATCTCGAAATGCAGCGCAAAATTCTCTTCTTCTTTAATGGGATAATAATGAAGCTGCTTTGCTGGTGATACTGATGGAGTTATTGCAAACTAATTTTCAAAGGCTTTTTTTTCTAGTGATATCAAGAATAATATTCTTATGCTTTTTTTTTTTTTACCACAACACCATTATCCCGTAGTCTTTAACTACTTCCATACCGGGCATTTTCACCCCCCTCCTGCCCAAGCCAATTTTCAGCTTTCAGCGCTGTCGCACTTTGAATAACAATTGCGCGGTCATACTACACTGTACCTAAATGAAATGTTTTTTTTTCCCCACTAATAGAGCTTTCTTTTGGTGGTATTTGATCACCCCTGCGATTTTTATTTCTTGTGCTATAAACAAAACAAGAGTGACAAGTTTGAAAAAACACAATATTTTTTAATTATTGCTATAAGTATCCTAATTTTTTTTTTTTTTTTAAACAAATTTTTTCCTCATTTTAGGCCGGTACGTATTCTTCTACATATTTTTGGTAAAAAATATCGCAATAAGCGTATATTTATTGGTTTGCGCAAAAGTTATAGCGTCTACAAAATAAGGGGATAGATTTATAGCATTTTTATTATTATTTTTTTTTTTTACTAGTAATGGCAGCGATCTGCGATTTTTATCGTGACTGCGATATTGCGGTGGACACATCGGACAATTTTGACACATTTTTGGGACCATTCACATTTATGCAGCGATCCGTGCTATAAAAATGATTACTGTATAAATGTGACTGGCAATGAAGGGGTTAACCAGGAGGGGGCGCTGTAGGGGTTAATATGTTGCTAGGGAGTGATTCTAACTGTGGGGGGAGGGGATTCACAAGGGGAGGAGACCGATCGGTGTTCCTCTGTACAAGGAACACACCATCGGTCTCCTCCCATCTGACAGGACGTGGATCTGTGTGTTTACACACACAGATCCACGGTCCTGCTCGGTTACTGGGCAATCGCGGGTGCCCGGCGGACATCGCGGCCGCCAGGCACGCGCACCGAGACCCGAGCGATGCGGCGCCCCCCTGGGCTGCCTGGAAGGCTGGGCCGTCATATGATGGCGGGCGGGCAGCAAGTGGTTAAGATCAAAGCTACTATGTTGGTATCCCTTGTCAATTTTACATTGTATTTTTTTTAAATGTAACTGCCTACTCCCCAATTGTCATTTGAAGTAAAACACATAGCCAAGTATTATTCTCCACAATTTTTTATTGTGCATTAAAAAAGAAAACAAATACAATTAGACATGCTATCTGCCAATAGAAATTAACCGAAAAGTGCATTCTATGCATCCAAAAATATAGATAATATAACAAATCAAATGATTATTAATCAACCCAAAAATAAAATAAAAGCCTCATGCATGTGTTCTGCTTCTTAATATAGGGGGTCAACAATGCCAAGAGTTGGTGAAAGCAGGGATTCGTCATCCGGAGATAATTCTGAAAAACATCTGAATTATTCTCCTGGAGCTCCCGCAGCAAAGGCATATGACATAGGTCACGATTAATAAAGTAACCAATTTTTGGTCCAAGTACTCCTCCTTCTTCTGTTCCTGGACTGGACTTGGGTCAAAGCAATAACTCCAAGGCCAATAATAAATAACACATTATCTCCTCTGATTCTGCAATATGTCTGGTTAACAAGCGACCGTTCAGAAACAAACTGAAAAGCACAAAATGAAAAGCGCAAAATGAAAAGCGCGAATCAACACTCACCAAACTTCTACTAACACAAAATTAGCAGAAGTAGCCCAAAGGGTGGCGCTAAAGAGCTGAAAAAACACGCAGTACATCAATACATTTGTGTTTGTTGGCCGACAATTCCTTGCCGTTTGTATGCAAGACAAAATCCAGGCACGCGCCTTCGGACAAAAGTCTGGGGTTTTGTCTGCGGAAAATCCGATCGTGTGTACGAGGCTATAGACTGGCCCATTTGTTCTATGAACATTGGGTGAATCTACTTAACAACATTTCATTAGAACTAAACTTACTGAATTTGTGTCTTATTTCAAAACACAATAACTGCATTTACTGCGCATCTGCAGCTCAAAGAAGCGGCTCAGCCCAAAAAAGTACAAGCTTCTTCAAGCTGATATAAAAGCTTAAATGTAAAAGCAGCTTTTTTTTTTTTTTTGAGCTGCAGTATGCAAAAAAAAAAAAAAATCTGCTTTTATTTCCAAAACCTTGAAGAAGCTTGTGCTTTTTTGTGCTCTTTTGCATGTGTTTTTTCTTCAGCTTCTTTGAGCTTTTTTTAAAACATAAGCGCGTTTTTTTCACAAACCCTCTGCTCAGCTTTTATCTTTTTTTTTTTTTTTTTGTGCATTTTCAAGCTTCTTTGAGCTTTTTTGCATGTTTTCGGGCACTTAGGTGTCTTTTTTACTGGAAAGCTCCTCTCAAATTTGGTGGGGGGTTTTTCTGCCTGTAAGAGCGTATGCCTGTAAACTCCTGAAAAAGACATAGTGTGCATGGACACATTGGCCAATATGAAGGGGAGTTTCCAGGCAGAAAAAATTAGACCTCAAAAGCCCGTAGGAGCCGCTTCTTTGAGATGCAGTGTGCATGAGCCCAAATATAATTATTCATGCTCAAATGCTTGAAATAAATTGACAGCAAGGAAGTTACCCCATGCCTTTTAGAGCTATTGTAATACATTAAGCGATCCAAACTTGCATAGGCCAATGAAAGACATCCCATGCTTGTACTAAATACAGCACAAATAATAAATTACAGCCAATCAAGTTATGCTGCAGTACACATGTGCTGGCAGAGAACCTACTGACTGGAGCAGTGAGCAGAGGGATGACCTCATCAATCCTTTAAAGCAGACTTGGGGTAATGTTCTTGACCAAATTTTGCTGCTGCTTCAATGGAGGCTAAGGCTGCTTTAATGCCTGAGCGTTTCGTTTTCAGGCAGAAAGTCAGGCGTTTTTACCGCAATTTTGCCACGATTTTGCCGTGTTTTTGCCGCAATTTTGCCCAGGTCATATGGTCACCAATGTAAAAAGAAGAAAAACGCCTGTAATCTGCCTAAAAGAAAGCTCCAGAACTTGTTTGAGCCTCAGGCGTTTTGGAGCTTCTAGCTTCAGGTGTTTTAGAGTAGAGATGTGAACCATCCCCATAGACAATAATAGATTTTTTCCCCTCCAGCATTTTGTAGCTTCGGGCTTCAAGCTACAAAACGCTCAGGTGTGAATGGGGCCTCAGGATCAGGCTGTGCTGTCTGACAGGATCACAAACTAAAGATACAAATTTACTGACATAAAAAAACATTTCTGTATGTTCTATACCTGAGTCTATAACTACTGTATTTATTGGCGTATAACACTCACTTTTTCACCCTAAAACTCGGGTGCAAATAGCACGTGCGTGTTATACGCCAATGCTTCAATTTTAGCTGCCTTGGAGGGGACAGGGAGGGGGGCAGGATGAGCGCTGTCAGATTACATACAGTGAGAATCTCCTGTTTACTTGGCAGCCTCTGTAATAGGAAGTCCCGTCTCCTGGGCCGCCATTGGACCACTGTTCTGTCTATCATAGGAGATACTCACTGTATATAATCTGTCTGCGCTCATCCCGCCCCCCTCCCTGTCCCCCCTAGGCTGCAGATGGGCATCGATCAGGCTGCACTGATGGCAATGGTGAGGCTGCTGCATTGATGGCAATGGTGAGGCTGCTGCATTGATGTGGACTGATGAGGCTGCATTGATGGCACTTGTGAGGCTGCAGATGGGCATTGATCAGGCTGTATTGATGGCAATGGTGAGGCTGCAGATGGGCACTGACCCTTATTTTGTTTCAAAGTTCCTTATTTAAAATTTACGTTTTTTTCCTGAAACTTCCCTCTTAAAATTAATGTGCGTGTTATACACCTGTGCGTGTTATACGCCGATAAATACGGTAATTGCCTGGATTTTTGCATTGAAACCAGCCCTTCTTGACCAGTTTGTTAGGAACCAGTCAAGAAGGTCAACAGGAGAAGGTCAAGAAGAGGCCAACAGGCAAATGTTTTCCCATTACTAAATTTTACCAATGCAGCCAAGAAGGGTCTAACAATTTTGCTTTAGTTTATAATATAATTTTAGTAATATTACATACATAAACTATGCATTAACCTTTACAAATAAAAAAAAGTATTGCAAGCCTTGAAGTGACAAATGGGGTGTTTTGATGTCAGGCTCAGAAAGGGTTTAGAACACATATGCTCTGAGTTAGCATCAGAACTCCACGGACACACCAGGGAGAGTTTCTGTTGTTTATTTTTTATTTTTGGCAGCCTGGAGAGTAAACACACAACATGTGAAGCGGCTGCATTGTTCCTGCGCTGCTGTCATATTTGGCTTGTAAAACTCCCTAGTCTAACATTGAAGCAATGTTTTCTCTTCCTTTTTTCTTTAACAGATGGTGACTGAAAAACATAAAATGAACGTCCCAGAGACAATGAACGAGGTTTTGGACATGTCAGATGATGAAGGTATGGAAGTAACGTGCATCCTTCCTTTTATCCGTGTCATCACCAGTCCCGCCTTGAAAGTCAGTTCTGTAAAATGATAAAGTGACTGTGCTATCTGTGGTTTACATGGGTCTGAAGATCCCAGATTACCTGCTGAGCTACACTGACTTTACACAAACATTCCTGGCTGTCGGTGTATCCTTATTTATCTCTGTGATTATCAAAGGTTACTGTACAATGCAGGCCCACACACACACATAAGACTGCATGTTTGGTCTGCAGATGTGTGGGGCCTTTGTTGACCTCTGATATGCTCTGCAGTTACCTCCATAACCATGAAATATGGGCGGCTGCCTGACAAAGTATTCGCAGCTTAGCAGCATGCAGTTATCTGATCTTTGGAACTATGCAATGTCATGCAGAAGTTAACCAAAAATGTTACAACCTGGATCATACAATAGACTGTTTAGATAAGCCCTCACGTGACACAGTTGTTGACAAATCCTAAAGGATAAAGTCGCCTTTTAAGAAAAAAAAAATGCACATTTTTTTTGCAGTTAAAAAACTGTGCATTTACTATTTTTTTTTTTAGGAGCCTGGAAAGCATTGCACCCGCGATCAGCAAATTGCTGGTGCCATGACGGACTCCTGCAGATCTGTCAGTGTAAGCTGTCTGCCCATACATTGTAAGGGCAGGCAGTTTTACACTGACAGGAAGAATCAATAAACTACCACCGTAGTAATTCATTGAGAACTACAAGCCGACAGCCACAAAGGATGACGGTACTTGTAGTTGATTCATTCACAGTACTCTACTATGTAGAGGGTTCTTTACTGTAAGAGCGGCAAAGGATGTGGAATTCCCTTCCACAGGCAGTGGTCTCAGCGGGGGGCATCGATAGTTTCAAGAAACTATTAGATAAGCACCTGAACGACTGCAACATACAGGGATATACAATGTAATACTGACATATAACACACACATAGGTTGGACTTGATGGACGTGTGTCTTTTTTCAACCTCACCTACTATGTAAAAATGACGTGGCTGTGTGGGTGGAGCCCCACATGGCCACGCTCTATCCAAAAAGTGACAGCTGTCACAGAGAACTTCTCCCCATACTGCTGTCACACAGAGGCAGTGGATCCCTGAGGGGCAGCAGGAGCTGGGACATGTTACATGTTCCACCCTAGAAAAGGGTGGAACTTGTAACATGTTCCCGAAGGTGAACTTATCCTTTAAACTGGCTCTGTCAGCGCCAATGACATGCTTCAATTGAAAAGTCAAAGGAACCGGGAGGAAAATTTTTAGCTGACAAGCGCCTGCATCCAATCAGATGCAGGCACTACTGGATATTCTGATAACTGGTGGCACCGGCTGTCAGAATACAAAGGCCACAACTAGAGGTTTGTCCATCTGTGCCAGTTAGCATTGATAAGGAAAGAAGTCTAGGAGTATATGGGCAGCAAATAATGGCTAATGGTGTTTTAGCAAGCTTATTTTAGATAATTCTTATAGTCTGATATAGTCCATATATTATTATTATTGTTATTGTTGATGATGAGAAATTTAGGCACACTTGTCCTGTCCAAGCATTACATTTTTGTCTCCTGTTCGTACAGTTCGTAGAGCCAATATACCTGAAATTCTCAGCGATGCTGAGTATTTATCAGAAGGGGATGAAGGTATTTATAACTGCAGCAGATATAACAAAACACCAGTAATATGGGGCTCTAACAACTACAACAGCTACTACATCCTCCCATATCTCTGAGGTCTACGTCATTGAGGTCCACCTGCCAAATTAAGCATCTCTTGCCTTATTAGCATCCAACATGCAGACAAGCAATCATTTCTCAGTACTCTGACCACTTTCTCTGGAATCTAAATATGTTAAAGCAAATACAAGCCATTCAACAACTGCCATTTTTTCTTTTAGAAAAATTCTGCTTTTACTTTTTTTCACTATTTTTTTTTGTATTTCTTTTGCACCTATAAGCATTGCTGGCCTTCTCCAGTCTTTTTTCAGCCACTTCCTGTCTACATACACAGCATCAGCTGTATGTCATTGTTTTGGATCAGCTTCCTAATGTTAACTACAGGCACATCTGTTTGTGGTCACTACCAGGGGCACATATTACAAGGTGACAATGCAGGAGCACAGCTGTTGTCACCCCATGACAAGAAGTCTCTGAACAAGGACCTTCATGGCAGGACCACCAGTTTTTTGTTTTTTTTTTATGAAAGCTGCATTTATTAAGCTTTGTGTCACTGAGCTAGAATAAGCAGGTAGATCAGGAAAGTCATTCGGGTGGTCAGAAGTCCTTATCTGCATAAGGTAAGCCAGGCAGCTAGCCAGCTGAGAAGACATCAATGGCAAGCTCTATATTTTCCATTTAAATATCTTGTCTCCATGATCCCTGAGTGATAGAAAAAGTAGGTGTTTAATCCAGCTTGCTGGCATAAATAAATGGTCCAGCTATTATGAATGCAGTGAAGTTAATTCACTCTTTTTTTATATACATAAAAAGGTCTGTGCCTTATATTCCCACCGTCAGGTGCATGAAAGAGTTTAACGCTGTTTTCTGTAGATGTTGGTTATCCTAAAATCCCTGGATTAATCAATGATAAAACCAGCATGTGACCAAAAAACAGCTAAATCAAAGCAAAAATCAAACCTCAGAATCTGTCCTGGCCATATTTACTGAAATGATCAATGCTTTTAAGTTATTAAAAAAACATGTAGCTGGTTTGTATTGTTTGAGCTCCATGTTACATACTCATCGTTTTCTACTAATTACATGGTGTGTTTTGTTTTTAATCAACTGAATTAATTCCAGTTTTCTGATAGTAACCACACTAAGCCTAATATCTGGTATGACTGTGCTTTCATAACGGGTAATGTTTATTAACATTGGATGAAGTATGGTGCATTAAGAGTTTAAATAGACACATGGAAAAGTGCAAAGAAAACAAACAAACATTGCTTTGCTGTATATATATATTAGGAAGAACTAATGCTAGTGGGTTGGGGCACAGAAGGATTATTGGGGGAAATAGTTTAAAAAAAATGCATACAGATATGTTTCCCGGTAATGCCTTGATAAAAACTGGCCTGATTACATTTTTTGGACAATGTAAAAATTAGTAGGACTTTGGGGCCAGAGGCCAGTGTTATGAGATTCAAGTCAGACTAGGACACACCATATGGAGCAGAGGGAGAGGACTTTAATCCTTCATATGGATTAACTTGTTTGCTGTAGCAAGTGGCATGTGTCCTGGGCTGACTTCATTCTGACTTCCACTAAACTTTAAAGAATTGACTCCACTTGAAAGTGACTCCAATTCTATAATGTGTGTATATATATATATATATATATATATATATATATATATATATATATATATATATATATATATATATATATATATGTGTGTGTGTGTGTGTGTGTGTTTGAGAAAAAAACTAAAATAGAAAAACAATATCCTCAGTACTTTGAGCCATTGAGCAGGCATGACTTCACTTTCACTGGCTGCATACTTGTTGCAAGTAAAGCACTGAAAACAGAGTCAGCCAGGCAGATCCAATTTTCACAAGGCTTTTGGCTATGGGATATCTATCCTACATTTTTTATTTCAGCACAGGTTTGCTCTTTAATGTATGGAAGATTTAAAGGTTGCTACGAATGTCTAGTGAACAAAAAAACGTTGCATAATAATGAGCTCACAGAAACAATAAAATGTGTAGGATTGATTATAAAAAAAAAAAAAAGCTTCAAGCTGGAAAATTTGTTTTAAGAAGAGGATGATCCTATAAATTAAAATGAAAGGGTTGATTTACTAAAGGCAAATTAACTGTGCATTCTGTAAGGGCATTTGCTCCAGAGCTTAGGCAGGCCATAGTTGGTGCAATTTTTTTTCCTGCAAAGCCCCTAGCTGGGAGAAGACAGTGATTATTGCTAGCGGCTATAGCAGCTGCTAGCAATAATCGCAATTAAATCCGGCAGGCTGGTTGTACCCAAGTTGATTGATCAACATTCATCCTGCCCATACGTGGTTCGATTCTCAGCTGGTTCAGCAGATTTGGAGATTCAAACTGTCTATGGCCGGCCTTAAACCCAGTACATACTGTGAGGTTTTTTTTTTGTTTTTTTTTAGTTCAACCCTGCAGGCTGAACGAAAATAGAACTAAAGAACTCAGAATGTCCAATATTCGGCCGTGTGTATGGGGCTTTAGTAAAGGAGGGGAAGCTCTACTGACTTTCATCCTCCAATCATGTGCAAGCAAAAATGCTGCTTTTTTATTTTGCTTGCAAGTGATTAGGTATTCTATGCAAATTGAAGCTTCAACTCATGTACTACGTTCTGGAGCAACTGCACTTTCAGAATGCACTGTCTATTTGCCCTTTCCTAAATCAACCCTGACATTTTGCACACAAAGGGGGTTATTTACGAAAGGCAAACCCACTTTGCACTACAAGTGAAAACTGGAAGTGCACTTGGAAGTGCAGTCGCTGTAGATCTGAGGGGAAGATCTGAAAAGAGGGGAAGCTCTGCTGATTTTATCATCCAATCATGTTTAAGTTAAAATGCTGATTTTTATTTTCCTTGCATGCCCCCCTCAGATCTACAGCGACTGCACTTCCAAGTGCCTAAGAGCGAAAGCGACTGCACTTCCAAGTGCACTTGCAGTGCACTTGTATGGCAAAGTGGATTTGCCTTTAGTAAATAACCCCCAAAGTATCTTATCTGAAAGAGAAACTGCAGAACGGCAAGCTCCTTGTCTGTGATTCGAAGATCGTATTGGCGCTCTAAAAAAAAGGCTACAAATATGTGCTCAGCTATCACTTATTTACTATGTAATGACCACAACCAATTCAAAAGAAAACTGAGGTCCACATTCTGACAATCGCGTACTGAAAGGAAAGACAGAATATTGCTATTTACTACCGGGACTGGATTGTTTGTTGGTGATAATAAAAACAATGGGTCTCAAGATTGAACCAGATATCTGACTAGCTGCAAACAGAGATTGTATAAAGAATAAATAAATAGGCCTGTCTGTCTTTATCCTGAAGGTGCCTAAAAACATTATCCAGCTATCCTCATGCTCCCAGATCTGACAACCGCTCCAAAAACACAAATGTATGGATCAAGCAAGCATTCTTGTTAATGCCTATACAAAAGAAGAAGGAGCCCAGGGTAGGGGCACTTATCTTAAGAGGAAATAATAGTAATCTGAACACATTTTCTAAAATGTTTAATTGCTTCTTACCCCCAGAAAGGCAGGCAACGTCTTGTTCAGTATACAAAAGATTATTACCCGGTCTGGCTAGTAAAGGTCAGATCAGAGGACTGTCATTTCATAGGATCAGGTTAGGGTGAGCATACATAGTGATTTTTGATGGATTTTGCTACCAGTGATTGCAAACAAGCCATTAATCACCCTTTACAATTCTGAACAAGCCAACATGCAAGGTATTATTCTGCTTTTTGCAGTCAACTGAAAATATTGTTAAAAAATATGAACTATCAGTTATAAATGTTAACCATTAAAAACATTTAATGGTTAACATGTGATTGAGTAGAAAGCCTGTGACTGTCAGTCTCCGGCTCTCTGTTCTGCCCCCCCCCCCCACTGGAGCGCTGGGCTGTGGAGGGAGTGGGAGCAGCTGGCTCAGCCTCTCAGTGGCTCGCTGAGAGGCTGAGCCAGCTGCCAGTCCAGGCATTTAGGTGGATCCTGACTGTAAAGTTGGTGTTTTTCTGGAGCCTGCCTTGGTTAAGTGACATAATTGGATATAATGGAGAGTCTTTGGTTGGCAGTCTTTATTTGATCAGTTTAGATGCATTGGTTAATTGATTGTGTGTGCCCATCTTTTAGCTGCATGCTTGGTCAATTCTAACAGGCCTGCCTGCTCACTGACAATGGCAATGTGTAACTTGTCTAAACAGCCAATAAATTGCACTACCCGGGTGTCCTCTGGATGGCCCATAATTAGCTGTAGTTAAATCCACACAATACATCAGTTACAGAGATTCAGGATGGAACCCATTTGTTGTACAGACACATGTGGTACAAGAATGGAAAAGCTCATTGAGGAGCCCAACAGGCAATCAGGAAACCCAGTAGGGAGCAGAGTCTGGGAGAACACAAGTGGCTCCAGGCAAAGAGCTAATGCTCAAGAGTGTTTTTTGTAATAGATTATTCTCTAGAAAACAAAGAAACTATTTCTATGTTAATTGGTACCAGAATAGCTTCTGTCACCTGGAATGCTATGTTAACCACATTAAAGAACTGTTGGACGAACTCAGAAGAAAATACAGTCCACTCAAAACGAATATCTCGAATGATGGAGTGTTATGTTTTCTTTCACTCAGGTACTGTATGTCTCTTGTATCATGATTTCCCCTTCACTCATTTTAAGGTGTTTTCATTCTTGTAGAATTGTTTCATTGTATACTATGAAGAATGCAATAGGAGGAGAGGGAACACTCTTTTCTTGTATCTGGAGGAGCAATGATAGCCATACACAGCTTGGATTTTGGCGGAATCAGCTGAAATTCAAGCTGTGGAGATCCCTATAGGCACTTGACAGACTTTGATTGAAAAATCGAAGTATCCAGGTGGAAAATTGTTGACTAAACCATAACTGTGTCCAACCAGATGCAGTCACTGTTCGGGTATCCTTACAGCCGTCGGTGTTGTTGGCTGCTAGAATACAGCCACTAGCAGTGGACATTCCCCCATCTACCCTGTTAGCATGGAAGAATTTGGCTCAATTCAAAATGTGTATGGCTAGTGATTCAAGTGGTATTAAACCCAAAAGCAAAATATATTATTTTGTATTATATTCCACCTCCTAGATGTGATGGCTGCATTTGTTTTCTTTTCTAGGCTTTCTTTACTTTATTTTTAGCTGGTGATTCATCCAGTAAGTCTGCTGTTTTTCAAAATAACAAGCTCTCCTGCAGATGTAGCAGTTACAAGGACAGTGACAGTGGTGTTTACAATGATCAGCTTTTTATTGATTTATGTCAAATCTTTATCCTATAATGGAAAAAAATGTTTGCTGTAACTGTTTTTAAAGTGTTATCTGGCTGCTTGGCTTTCATTTGTTAGTATATATATATATATATATATATATATATATATATATATATATATACCGTATTTATCGGCGTATAATACGCGCCAGTGTATAACACGCACCCCAAGTTTAGGAGGGAATTTTAAGGAAAAAAACTTTTAGGAGGGAAGTTTAAGGAAAAAAAAACTTACATTTAAATGCCCATCAATGCAGCGTTATCAGTGTTCATCTGCAGCCTTGTCAGTGCAACCTTGCCCCAGTGTCCAGTGCAGCCTTGTCAGTGCAGCTTTGCCCCAGTGCAGCCTTGTCAGTGCAGCTTTGCCCCAGGGCAGCCTTGTCAGTGCAGCTTTGCCCCAGTGCAGCCTTGTCAGTGCAGCTTTGCCCCAGTGCAGAATTGTCAGTGCAGCTTTGCCCCAGTGCAGCCTTGTCAGTGCAGCTTTGCCCCAGTGCAGAATTGTCAGTGCAGCTTTGCCCCAGTGCAGCCTTGTCCCCAGTGGTCAGTGCAGCCTTGTCCCCAGTGGTCAGTGCAGCCTTGTCCCCAGTGCCGCCGACATACACAAGTTTAGTGTGTATTTTTAAATATGGCGCCGTGGAGTTCTATTATACTATTATACTATACTATTATAAATCTATGTAACACTCCCCTCACCCCAGACTGACTATGTTGCTGTTCAAAGATAGCCCCCGTGTGCCTCTTCATCCAGAGTTGGGCACTCTGATACAAGAAGTGTGTTACTGACCAGATTTACAGGTGAAAACAGAAGGAAAAGGCCTTAAAAAATTAATTTAATGCAGCCATCACAGCTAATCCTTGGTAAGCTGCAGTATGTTTTGGTTTTGTGTTTAATACCTCTTTATGGTGAGTAAGAACAACTGGGGATTTGGGTGGACAGGTTTTATCACTGGAGTTCCAAACAAAGTAAAAACTAAGTGATGTCTCAGCTTATGAAACACCACCTATAACTGAAATATCACTTTCTTTTTCGTACATCATGGGACACAGAGCACCACAGTAATAACTGTATGGGTTATAAGCCACCTTCAGGTGATGGACACTGGCATAATTACAGACAGGAAGTCCCCCTCCCTATATAACCCCTCCCACACAGGGAGTACCTCAGTTTTTTTGCCAGTGAATAAGGTGTTGGTCACGGTTAAAATCTGTGCTAAAGAAGCTCCCTGGAAAGGCCTGTCAGGGTCAAGGAGCTGCACAATCGGATCCATTCAAAGGCCACAATCAAGGGCTAAAGTGGATGGTACCCGATGCCTTGGTACAGAAGAACGAGGTTTTGCCTGTAACGCTCCTCTTAAGAGAGCTGGGCCCTGGGATCCAGTATCTTGGTCACATTTCTATACCACAGGTTTGTTCTGGCAGGGCGCTCTACGGGTCCAAGGCAGAGGACCCTACATTAAAAGGGGACCCTGTCCTTGAAGGTCTGGCATTACTCCAACCCGCCGTGATGTGTGAAGATTGGGTCACTGTGAGTATTCCAGTTTGTACCCTGCGGCGGGAATGGTAAGTTAAAAGAAGATCCTGGGACATTCCTATGGACTTCTTTTCTATGAGTAGATGTTGTCTTGCCTGTTCTTATATTTTCAACCACTATAGGGTGTTATTGACCTATGTAGTGTTAAACATCTCATGCTAGCCTCTATGGATAGTTGTGTCAGCAGCACCGACCCTTTAATGCCTGAAAAGTATGCTTCACCATTCTGCTCTCAAGCTATTCTACACTTTGTTGTAATACACAGAATGTATTAATCTAATATGTCTGAGAAAAAAAGAAATATTGATTACTGACAGGCGACCTTTCAGTTTGTGAGCCTCACCTGCATCCTCCCACGGGAAGCCCATTAATATATAAATATATGTTTTATTATTCCGACAAGGAAAGTGTATGGTGTCAGAAACTTGTTAAATATGCTTTTAGCCCCTTGGTGCTGCTATTCAGGATAGAAACTTGTGCGTCACTGCTATTTATAGTGAAGATCTATTTCAACCCAAGGCTTCATTCAGATGGGTGTTGACACCCGTTTTACTTTCAGACTGCATTTGTTATTGCGCCTGCATCTGCCCTGAACTTTGCACAGGAAGCATAAAGAGATGGACGCAGACACAGCAGCTGCCTAGACACATCTGCATGTCAAAATTTGTCGTACATGGATCTGAGCGCAGGTAGTGTGCATTTGGATCAGTGCACCTGCTCCTGAATGCATGTCAAACTTTGACACACGGCTGTATCTGTGCAGACGCCATATCTGCATCTACCTCTAAAGGCCGCCAGCACTTTGGAGCAGATGCAGGCGCAATAACAAATGCGGCATGCATGCAGAATGGGTGTCAATGCCAATCTGAATGAAGCCTAATCATTGTCAGCTTCACCGTTGACATACAAAAATGCAACTAGATTGTTTATCAACATGCCATGTCACCCAACTACTGTATATGGATAGATCAGACCAAATACTTGGTTTTAATTTCAGAATCTGTTGTTGTAATAATAGAGCACTAAACAGAAGAAGAACAAATAGTATATCTGTAGACAAAGCCACCTGCTTATGCATTATATTCTCATTTGTAGACCGTTTTAGTTGCTCCTCTATGAGAGGAATGTGTCTGCTCACTGAAAAGTCCTTCTGCTGTGTCTGTGTTAAATGAGGAATAATGACACCGAGCGAGCGTCAGGGAACGCAGGTCCCTTTGCACGCTCAGCTTCTTTTTAGACAAGTTAATTTATCGCTGGGTGAAGCTGGCACTAGAGAAAATTACATGCAAGGAAACTACAAAACTATTAGTGTGGTGCTGGTCAAATAGGGTAACACTGCCAAGAGAGTGGAAGTATCATTTGCTAAATGCTGACCAAATGTTCCTTACATTTATTTATTAATGCAAAGGCAAGACAAAGACAGGTATGTAGTCCAACCTGAGTGGGAACCATAGATACACTGCAGAAGTGAGCGTAGCCACCCAGGGACAGGGTTGTGTTATTCCTGGGTGTACTAGGTGAAAACATAAGCTGATGCCGCCACTACACTAGTAGTTTTTTTGCTGTTCAACTCAGCGGGTTGAGCTCAGGAAAAGCCGCTGTATTAACAGCCTGATGTTAATACAGCGATCTCTCCTGCTGACCTGTGTTGCCCCTTTCCCCTCCAGAACACACCGGTCAGCGCTGAGAGTGATGATCGGATGCAGCGGCAGCTGGTGGTCAATATTTGGGGGGGGGGTGTCAAACAGACCTGGCCCCATCACTTGCACCCAACCCTCCCAACACGGCTCTCGCACTACCGCCACCCCCCGTGCCCCTCCCTCCCCTCAAGGGCTCTCGATCCACTCGCACTACCACCAGCCCTCCTCCCCCTGCGCAATCCATTGGCCTTACCTTATACTGTGGCAGAGGTGCGGGGAGGAGGACGTGGTGGTGGTGCACTGCTGAATCCAATCTCATGGAAGAGGCTGTTGCTACCGCTGGGGTCGTTGCTCCTCCTAAGTCGCTCTGACTTAGAAAAAGGTCCCTGCACTACTTTTGGTCTGACTTTAGTACGACTTGCATTGACTTCTGTCAAAGAAGTCGCATGCAAGTCGTGCCGAAGGCGCGCTGGGGTCTGACTTCAAAAATTTGCGGAAGTCGTGCAGAAGTCACTGGCAGTGTGAACCTGGGCTAAAAAGAAGATCTTCACCTTAGGAAAAAAAAATTAAAATCCTGAAGCTGCTGACTTTTAATAAACTGTCACTCACTTGTCCAAGGATCCAGCGTCGAAAAGCAGAACTTCCCCTTTTGGATGAAGTTCCACTTTAAATTACATGAAAATGTTTGAAAAATGGATGTGCCTTCCATTGGTGTGCATTGTTATGTCCGTTGACAGGTGTTTATGCACACTAAAATGGGTCCTTGTAGGCAACAAAATAATAAAAAAAGCTTTTTCTTTTCTCGGTAGATTTGCATTGTGTTGATGGGTATTTACATGCATTATGTGCATTAAAATGCATATATGTAGCAGGAAGACAATTGTTTTTCTGTGTCCTTGCAGTGACCTGCGTTCTTTCAGGTTTGGTAAGATGCCAGTCAGTGCAGTATATGTGAACAGGGCCTACTACAGGATGACTTGTAGGAATAATGACATGTGAAGATTGTATCTGAAGTGGGATCTTCTATCAATGGGGGATCTTTAAAAACATTCCTTGTGGGTGGAGCCTGAGTTGCTGGACCGCCCCCTCCTCCTTATCAGTGCTGTACCGCCCATGTCTTCTCCCATCTCCCTCCAACTAATGCCTACTCTACCTCCCAGCCAGCGCCAGCCTACCCTCCTCTTAGCGCCAGCACTGCGCCTTCTTTCTTTCCATTACCGCCTGCCTCCCTACTGGGCGCCTGCATTGCACCCTGTTACCTTCTACTAGCGCCCACATTGTGCCTTCTTTCCTTGCATTAGCGCCTGCCTCACGCCCCGTTTTTCCCTGCCCAGCGCCCTTTTATACCCTACTAGCACCCCATTTCCCTGCCCACAACCTGCCATGCCCAGGTCCCGGTCTGGTATGAATGGCCATTGGTGGGTTTGATTAGGCTGGGCCATGTGGGAGGGGTTTGCCCTCTGCTGTCACTCTGAACCGGCACACTGTACAGAGGCTGAGCTCTGCGAGCTTCTTCATCATCATCATCATCGTCATCATCATCATCGTCATCATCATCGCCGATTGTATCCCAGAACAGAGCGATCACTACACACACACTCAACATCCATTCATTACATTTTATTCATAAACGGTCTGCCAGTGCAAATGTCATTAGATAAGAAATCCAGTCCTCAGGACCACACTGTCCTGGGGAGGTGATCACTACAAAATAAACTTCACTAATTCCTTTCTAATACAATCTCCTGTACACTCACTTAATCAGCACTTGCTCACTCACTATAAGGCCCCTTTCACACTGATACATTTTTCCTGTGTTTTTACTCTGCAAGAAAAATGTTTCCCTTCAAATCCTATGGGATTTTTACAACAATTTACTGTGGCTGCAGTGCGTTTTGAAAAGTCCTGGTGTTGAAAACCGCACCAAAAACACAGCTTCCTGTTGAAATGAATGAAAATTGAGGCAAATGGCGGTAAAAATGCACCGTGATTTACATTTTTGGTGTGCTTTTGAGTCACATGTCCATTTTTCACAGGCCCAGGCAACGCAAAAATGCACCAGAAAATGCATATAAAACACAGCAATAATGCCCACCCTTTTTTGAAGCCTATTAGAGCCTCTGGCTCTAATCACGTGCCTCAAAAAAACACTCCCCCCCTATTGGAATCCATAGTCCGGCACCCTGTATGTAGGTGGGGGGTGGAGGAGAGGGGCGGGATGCATAGGTGGGGGGGCTGTGCCCCTTATTATATATATATTTATTTGATTAACAGTGCTTGTCCTGTGATTTTAAATATCTTTTGATCCAAAGCTTTTAAGGGCAGAGGAGAGATGTGGGGTCTAATAGATATTTTATATCTTTTATATCTTTTCATGTGACAACACTGAAGAAATGACACTTTGCTGAAATGTGAAGTAGTGAGTGTACAGCTTATATAACCGTGTAAATTTGCTGTCCCCTCAAAATAGCTCAACACACAGCCATTAATGTCTAAACCACTGGCAACAAAAGTGAGTACACCTCTAATTGAAAATGTCCAAATTAGCCATTTTCCCTCCCCGATGTCATGTGACTCGTTAGTGTTACAAGGTCTCAGGTGTGAATGGGGAGCAGGTGTGTTAAAATGGTTTTATCGCTTTCACTCTCTCATACTGGTGGCTGGAAGTTCAACATGGCACCTCATGGCAAAGAACTCTGAGGATCTGAAAAAAAGAATTGTTGCTCTACGTAAAGATGGCTTAGGCTATGAGAAGATTGCCAAGACCCTGAAATTGATCTGCAGCACAGTGGCCAAGACCATACAGCAGTTTAACAGGACAGGTTCCACTCAGAACAGGCCGCGCCATGGTCAACCAAAGGAGTTGAGTGCACGTGCTCAGCTTTATATCCAGAGGCTGTCTTTGGGAAATAGATGTATGAGTGCTGCCAGCATTGCTGCAGAGTTTGAAGGGGTGGGGGGGGGGGGGTCAGCCTGTCAATGCTCAGACCATACACCACACACTGCATCAAATTGGTCTGCATGGCTGTTGTCCCAGAAGGAAGACTCTTCTTAAGATGATGCAGAAGAAAGCCTGCAAACAGTTATCTGAAGACAAGCAGACTAAGGACATGGATTACTGGAACCATGTCTGGTGGTCTGATGAGACCAAGATAAACTTATTTGGTTCAGAGGTGTCAAGCGTGTGTGGCGGCAACCAGGTGAGGAGTACAAAGACCAGTGTGTCTTGCCTACAGTCAAGCATGGTGGTGGGAGTGTCATGAGTGCTGCCGACACTGGGGAGCTACAGTTCATTGAGGGAACCATGAATGCCAACATGTACTGTGACATACTGAAGCAGAGCATGATCCCCTCCCTTCAGAGACTGGGCCGCAGGGCAGTATTCCAACATAGTGACCCCAAACACACCTCCAAGAGGACCACTGCCTTGCTAAAGAAGCTGAGGGTAAAAGTGATGGACTGGCCAAGCATGTCTCCAGATCAAAACCCTATTGAGCATCTGTGGGGCATCCTCAAACGGAAGGTGGAGAAGCGCAAGGTCTCTAACATCCACCAGCTCCGTGATGTCATCATGGAGAAGAGGAAGATGACTCCAGTGGCAACCTGTGAAGCTCTGGTGAACTCCATGCACAAAAGTATTTTTACTTATAGGAATCTCTGCTCCCTCAGCCAACGCCCTCTCCTCAATGTTCCAGTGGACTGTCCCCTGACGTCACCACGCCAGGATCTTAGATGACTGGAACATGGGGGAGAAGATGCTGTGGAGGGATTGATCTAGCAGGATCAGGTAAGTAAATCTTCTTTTCAATGCTCACTAGATCTAAACAAGCAATTAACCTCTGCAGTGTGGGTGTAGTAACATTGCAAGTGAGGTTTTTAGATTTCCAAAAGTTCAGCTTTATGCTACATGCACATGGGCATTTCAAAATATTCCTATTTACGCTTTATCTTTCTGCCAGTTGCTGGCAGAAAAATCCAGCTAAAAAAATGTTCAACCCAGAGTGTATTTACACTCGTTCATGTGCCTAATTTCATTCTATTGGCTAGAATATTCATTTGTCCTTGCCACTAGGCTGAAAATATGCGTACACGTCTATGCATGTTTATGTGCACATATGCTTAAAGAAGAACTCCAGGCATTTGTTTTACCACTGTGTCTGCACAGCATGGGTTAACTGCAAATTTTTGTCTAGGGGAATGAAGAGCGGAGATAAACGTACCTAATATCCGCCGACCCTCTAAGCGCAAGACTGATCCCTGCCACTCCTGCACCCCCCCCACCCCCCACACACACACGTTAGAGTTTTTGTGAATGGACTGTTTCTGATGTCATCACGCCCATAGACTGGCGCTAGATGTGAGGATGGCAGGAACAGTCCACTGCTGGACGTGGGGGAGTGCTTTTTTCTGGAGGATCGAAGGATCGGGAAAGTATAACTTTTCCCTGCACCCCTGGACAAAGCCAGAAGTTAACCCATGCCGTATGAGCACAGCCCCACTGCATAGGGAAAAAAAAATTGCCTGGAGTTCTTCTTTAAATTATGCACTTCTCTCTGAATGCAGGTTTAGGACATTTTTTTATTTCCCTAAATACTGCTCTAAAATAGGAGTATTAGTGCCACAATGTGCATGGACACATTGGCTAATACTGTGCTGTGAAAAAAGAAAAATTCTTCTAAAAGCGCATTTCGTTCTGCCTGTGTGCATATAGCCTAAAGGGTATGACAGAAGCATTCATATAATGATACAAATATGAAGGAAGATTTTTCAGATTTCCTGGAGTTCAGCTTTAAGAGTATGATGGAAGCATTCATATAATATTACAAGAATGAAAAGCGATATAAATAAGAAGAATTCAAAAAGAAGAATGCCTAAGAATATTATTTGTTGAAATCTAGACCATAAGGTTAACCCCAGTAGCTTCTCAAATTGTTAAATGAATCCTTGGATTGTTTTATAGGTCAGCTCTTCATGAATGGGCTTGTTAAAAAATTTTGCCAGCAAAATGTCAGCGCTGATCAGTGTATTCTGATAGCGGGGGATTCTCACTGTCAGAATACAATGACCCAGCGGGAATGTGTGGATGGGGAAATTGGCTCATTTATTTTCCATTTAGCCCGCTGGCTGAATGAAAAAAAAACTGAGCCATATATGGCCAGCTTTAGATTGGCTTCTGTTAAATGGTCCTGTTGGAAAACCAGCATTCGATCAGCTGCTGCAGCCAATGGCTGCAAAACTAATCTGTATATCCGGACAGGGTGGAGATCCCTGCATCCATATTGCTTATGTGGATACAGGGATCTGTGAGTTTTTTTAAGTTCAACCTGCTGATTGAATGAAAAAAACTTTGTGTATACCCAGCTAAAAGCCTGCTGCACACTTATGCTCTGTACACATGACCGGTTTTGCCGTCGGAATAAACTCTGAAGGTTTTTCCAACGGAATTCCGCTCAAGCCGTCTTGCATACACACGGTCACACCAAATTCCGACCGTCAAGAACACGGTGACGTAGAACACGTACGACAGGACAACAAGTACGGTGTCTCGTACTTGATTCAAAGCATGCGTCATTTTTGGTACGTCGGATCAACATACAGATGAGCGGTTTTCCCGATAGGAATTTGTTCCGTCGGAAAAATATAGAACATGTTCTCTATATAAGTCCGTCTGAATTTTCGACGTACAAAAGTCCAATGGGGCATACACACGGTTGGAATATACAATGAAATGCTCCCTTCGGACTTTTTCTGTCAGAAATTCCGACCATGTGTACGGGGCATGACAGTTTTTTTTTTAAAAAACTGGCAGCTCCCATTGGAGCAGCTGTACTAACCATTTGACATTAGTACAGCGATCTCCACTGCTGATCTGTTGTGTTCTGAGAGATCACCGCCGTTGACCATTGATTCGGTCGGATGCTGGCTTTCCAGCATACTCATCTGACAGAAGCCGGCCAAAGGAACAGACCGACATACACACGGGTCAAATGTCGGCTGTTTGTTTATTTTTTTGAACCAGCAAGTGTCTGCCAATATTCAGCCTGTGTGTACCCGGCTAAAGGTAGGGTCAGAGGAATGTTGCTTTACCTATAGAGAATGTAGAAAGTGGAATGCGGTAAGAGCAGGGATGTGCGGTGAGGTAAGTGGCTGGTAAAGCACTGGCTAGTATCAGAACCAGATACACACAGGTTACATACGCCATAATCGTTAGAGCGAGAGCAATAATTCTAGCACTTGACCTCCTCTGTAATTTGATACATGTAACCTGTAAAAAAAATGTAAGCGTCACCTATGGAGATTTATAAGTACTGAAGTTTGGAGCCATTCCACAAGTGTCTGCAATTTTAAAGTGTGACGTGTTAGGTATCTATTTACTCAGTGTAACATCATCTTTCACATTATACAAAAAAATTGGGCAAACTAGTGTTTTTTTATTCATGAAACAGTTTTTTCCAAAATAAAAGACATGTTCAAAAATTTGCTGCGCAAATACCATGTGACATAAAAAGTTGCAACAAACACCATTTTATTCCCTAGGGTGTCTGCTAAAACAATATATATAATGTTTGGGGGTTCTGAGTAATTTTCTAGCAAAAAAAAAATGATGATTTTTACGTGTAGAAGAGAAGTGTCAGAAATGGCCTTGGTGGCAAGGGGTTAATTACCATAAGTAAGTAATATACAAATTATTATTATATATTATTTTTAAGGTAATTTACTATATTTTCGAAATTTGTACTCAAGCAGGTGGCTTAATGGACAAATTACTGAGATTTAAAGTTATAACTTCCAACCAGTAATTTCACAATAAATAATAAATTATGTTATAACATATAGCATATAAATATATGATTTAGCTTGAATATAACAGTACCATTTCAACAGAATCAGTTTCTCCCTCTTAACTGTGTGAGAAAAACATGGGATTGTGGGTAAATCTTATACCCATAAACACGTGTTTTTTCCTTGTAGTTAGGAGGGCTGGGCGGGAAGGGAGCATTTGTCTTTTCAGTGAGAGGCGTGCCTCCATTGCAGCATTTTTATTGGACTGGTACCATTGGTCCAAGACTCCAAGCTGTTCATTGAGCTCAGTGCTTTTGACAAGAAGTGAGAGGCACTGTGAGCTCATCCTCTCAGTCTGCTGCAAAGTGTGTCAGCTTGTATTTAAAGTGGCCGCTCTGTATTTAGCTTCTGACGGGCTGCGCAATGAGCCCAATATCTCTGGAACCATAGGTCGTAGGAGACCCCAGTGGTGGGGTAGGACTTAGGCTACATACTGCCCAAATTTGGGATCTCTGTGACCCCAGGTCACCAAGCTACGACTCTCGAAGCTTGATTTTTTTTATTTTTCTTTATGTTCATGGTCCTGCCTCACCTAACTGCACATCCCTGGTAAGAGGTATAGCTATTAGGAGGGTAAAAAAAAAAACCTGTCAGTTCTTGAGGTCAGTTTAAATTTGATACAGCCATTCTGGATGGTCATTGATAGTCATTGCACGTTTTCCTGTAATATTTCATTCAAAATCTCTATCTTGGTTTGTGCACTGAACTTCAGAATACTTTACAAATGGCTTTACATGCATTGCAAGTTTTAGCAGCAGATGAATTTTACTGTCCAGTTTTTTAGGACAGAAATTCAGTACAAATCCTGATATCTGGGTCTGTCAGATATGAATGCATGTGAATATCACTTAAAAATCTGAAGCTCAAAAGTCACTGCAAACTCCAATAACAGTATTGTTACAGATGTTAGCACACTGTGACTGCAGAAACGCTGTATCTTTAAGGCTCGGATTACCAGAAAAAAAAAAAATCCACACCCCCTGGCTGATCCCTATTTACATACAAATACTTCAAGGGCTCACATTTACACCATTCACTGCGAGCAGAGTTTTGCCAAAGTTTGTAATCCAATCAGAAGAGGTATTCAATGGATGTCTGCAGAGCGATTTGTCACCAGGATCATCTTCTACACTTCAGATGACTGCTGTTGTCTATTTTCTTTCCTCTTGGGTTGTTTGTATTGCTGTATTTTGTAGCACACCGTTTAAAGGGACTTTGGTCTTGGAGGATTATTCCGAACAGAGCTGCTGGGCACTTTAAAATGTCTGGAATATGTTGGTTGTCACATGGAAAAGTTAACATGACCCCGTGGAATTAGTTATTTTTTTTTCCCCTCTGTTCTCTTTTGGATTAATTTTAATTCACTGCTTAAGGACGACAAGGAATTTCTGGATTGCCTTTATTCTATCTCAGCTCTAAGCTTCAATGGCTCTCGTAACAAGTAAGGTTTTGTATGCTTTTGCTTTTCACATGTTTGTCACTGCAAAAGGCAGAAAGCAACTTCAAAAAATTAAATCCCTCCTGGCTCTTAAACCTGTTTCTTAAAATAAAAATGGGAGAGGCGGAAAGATGATCTATTCTTTATAAGTAGACTCCTGTGCGCGCTAGCATGCTGTGTATTTTTAGATGGGTTCTGGCCAGTTAAACACACAATCCATCTGTGGCTTCCTGGATGGAAACTGTGGCTTTCAGTGAATTATTCCTATAAAAAAGAATGGAAAGAAGGAGATTGCATTGATTACAAGTCTCTGTAGAAAGGTAATGACTAGTTGTAAAGAGAGAGAGAGACTGTACTGCTTTGAACTTTGCTTTACCCACTAGCTTGCAATGGAAAAAACAATTAGGAGTGAAATAGAGATAAAGGTTCTGGAACCTGTGTCACTGTTGGAATGTAGCTGCTGTAACCTGAGGTGCAAGTGTATGCGGCTAACCCTTTGTGGCCTGCGTTCAACCTGAAAAGAAATGGAAATCAGTCGGGTTGTCCCTTTTGTTAGGGACACTGTGTAATGTAATATAGTCATTTGCATGTGTTACTAAAGAACATTTCATATAAACAGTCCATATGGGATCTGATTATTGTTAGCATTAGTCAGCTAAAAGGCATGACATATGCAAACTCACTTGTCGGGAAAAAAACATGGTGTCATGGGTAGAGGTTGCGATGCATGCAGAAAAATATCGACACCACTTTTTTCAGCATAACAGCGGTCAGAGGAGAATACAGGCCTGGACTGATAATGGCAGCTGTGGCCTTTCCCATAAATACTGGTATGTGCTACTCGTGGTTTGGTATAAGACTTGCAGTCTGGTTATTCTCAAACACCACTCTAAAATGTAACTCCAACTGTTTGTTCCTGCTGTCCATTTTTTTTTTCTATATGACTCCATTGCATTGTGTTTCCCTAACTTGCTCTCTGCTTCAATACAATACATAGGGGAGTAGTGGTCACTAGGACAGGAAGGCATAAGCAGCAGAAGTTCTAACATTTCCTTACTCTACTGGACTTCTTCCTGCCTGCATAATGCATATATGCTGCTGCAGGGCAGGTGCGCCTTATTGCCCAGCTACTGATCATATGCATCCAGGTGGCTACAAGGTTCTGTACTCCGAGAGTGCGCAGATAGCTCCTGGTCTGAGATCCAGCAGCAAAGGCTGCTGATCATCTGAACCCCGTGAAAGCCAATCACAGCCACCATGTGATTGGGTGGCCTTCTGGCATTAACACCAACTAAGGCCTGGTTCACACCTATACATTTTTAGTGTATTTTAAGTTTTGTAGAAACACACTACAGTCCATTTAACGTGGTTTCCTATAGATGTAGTTCACATCTGTGCATTCTATGCAAAGGACCAGGGATTTGTTTCTGGTTTTTGGTTCCATAGACTGCAATGGATCAAAAATGTGTCTTGAAAAACGCAAAACGCACCTGGAATATGCAAACTGCACCCTGCATAGGTGTGAATCAGGCCTTAAAGAGCTGCTGGGAGGTGGCAACAAGGGGTTAAAATATACTTTTGTATTTCTTAACTGGACATATTTCCCATCACTTTTGTCCTGTCAGAAAGCAAGTATACATCTCCTCAATAGGGAAACAAATAGCAATAATAATTTGACAGAAGATCTAACCCTTTATGTTCTATTAAGAAACATTTCGGCCGGATGAGATCTTAAAATTGGCTAGATTGCTAATAGTCTGCATCTGGTTGATAATATGCTAAAGAAATGATTGAGATGCTAATATAGAGATATTGTTTGTTTACTATGAGGGTTGGTTTATATACTGGCTGATTTAGTCTGGCACTGGGAGAGATATACCTGCTAAGAATGGGTGGACTTTTCAGTACACCTTTTGAAAGGTGAGACTTTATATAGCTGACCAAAGGGTTCATGCTCACCAACCCATGTGCTAAAACGCATGCGTGCTGGTGTACATAGCACTGGGTATGTAAGAGATGGTACAATGTATTGTTAAAACACATCACACTGTTTACCTTTTTCTTTTCTTTTTTTACCTTTATTTAATTGTTACAAAGGGGTCGATTTACTAAAGGCAAATAGGTTGTTCACTTTGCAAGGAAATTTCCTCCAGCATTTTATGTTGGGAAATTTTACTTTGCAAAAGGGTACCCAATCGCGTACAAGGAAACTAATGATTAAGTGATGAAAGTCAACAGAGCTTCACATCATTCACTAAGCTCTGAGGAAAATTTTCTTGCAATGCGCAACATTCCTTGCAAAGTGAACAGTCTATTTGCCTTTAGTAAATCAACCCCAAAATGACACATCATTTTACATGGTGTGGTAAGGTGAGGACCTGCCCTTCACACGGATGTACCGATAGGTACTCCCGTGTGAATGAGGCCTAATAGTGCAGCATGTTGAAAAAAAATCTGTACCTTCCATATGACAAAATGATTTGCTGCCCACATGCTTTATAATTAACCAAAAATTTCTGTCCATTTACACATCATCAGTTGCTAATTTGCATACCCCCCCCTCCCCCTTAGATTATAAGATCTAATGAGCAGGGCCCTCTAATTCCGCCTATATTGTAGTGTAATTGCACTGTCCCCCCTCTACATTGTAAAGCAGTGTGTAAACTGTTGGCGCTATATAAATTCTGTATACTAATAATAATAATGTCGTGGGGTTTGTTGCATTCCATAAAAGTGCAGCATCTCTGATTTGTTTCCTATTGCATCACAACCCACCTAAACACAGCATTAAGAGAACATTTGTTTTCTATGTGCCCTTCTGTTGAGTCACAAGCTCAACAGACCTGGTGTAAATGATCTCCAAGACTTCTATACTCCAAGTCAAGTGGTTACATAATAATAATTGCAGCTGGGAAGAGTATTACAACCGTCTGACATTATAAGAATGCAGAACAATCACAGAAAATGTCTACTTTGAAACTGCTGTTAGCAATTTTCTGTACATGTGCTTACATAAAGATGGTTATTTAAGAAAATCTTAACATGATCTGGCCACATTGAGGTTGTTTTTGAAGCCAGCACAGGAATTGTGGTGAAAACTGGAAAACTAGTTTATAGCCCATAGAGCAATGACTTTTTCTCTCTCCCAGGGTTTTATTGTTATATTGTACTTGCTTTGTAGAATTGTATAGCTGACACATACATACATCGAAAAAAAAAATTCTTAGCTGCAGAGCAAATTGAAAGTATCCAACCCAGCTGATTTACTAATTCTACTATGGGTTATCAACAGTTCAGGCAAACCATGCAGACAATTATATTTTCTAACCATTACGATCGAATGAAACCCATGCTTGCAATATAGTCCACTTACATATGACTACTTGCAGTTGATTTAAAGCACTGCACTCCCATCCTGCCAACCTAGTGTTGACTTGAAAATAGCCTCAGCCCATGAGTCTCCGCCAAAGCCATGCCCTCTGACATGTTTTGCTTCACTCACCAGAGCTTAATCAAAGGGTACTTGTAGGGTACTTGATACTTGCAGTGGATTTTGTTGTTCTCTAGGCTTATGTTCCTTCAGTTTCGGAAGGATTGTCATGCTCAGAAAAAACAGGCCACCTGATTAATCCTGGGTTTCTATGGCTCACTCCTATTGTGGTTGTAAATGTAATTATTTATTAAATAAAAAAGGTTTATATTATCCTGCCATGTGCAATTTTATTGCACAGAGCGGCCACTTACCTCTTCTTCTAATGTCCCCCGCCAGCACTCTCCACTCCTTTTCTGTGTGTGCCCCCATACCAAGCCATAAGCTATGGGGGCACATGTGCAAGTGTGCTCCCAAGCCAGGCTGTGTACGTCTATAGATACAAACAGCACGGCTCGACTCCATTCCCCACAGCATGGCTCGGCTCCCGGTGATTTCAGTAAAGCTTTTGAAGTGAGGGGTGAGGGGGGAGAAGAGAAGAGCTGCAGAAGGGTACAGCGCTGGATTGATGTAGTAATCGGGTAAGTGTTTAGAGAAGGGAGGAACCGCTAGTGGAAAGTGTTTTACCTTAATGCAGAGAATGCATTAAGGTTAAAAACCTTTTGACTTTAGAAGCAGTTTAAGGGCTAATTCCGCCTTTTGACAAAAATAATAAACGCACCCATGTAGAAAAAAGATGTGCATTTATTTATTTTTTTACCTTAAGTGATTACCACGCTTGTGTTCCATTGATAACCACAAGTCCTTCTGCCATGGGAGTTTCTTCATCCATAAATTTCAGATTTGCCCATAACCAGGTATAACCAGATCTAACTCATCCAGAGGTGCATGTGTACAAAATATCTATAGAGTTTAAATGAATTTCTGTAATACTAATTTTGCTTGATTTGTGTACCTAGCAAGTCATGTTGGGTATTCTTCTGCTCAAATCTCCAAAAAAAGGAAGCAAATTTATGTTAACATCCTGCACAAGTTTTCTTCATACCCTATATAACTGGACTGGAGTAGTCATCCTAAATTTCAATCATATCCAAAGCCTGAGTTGACATCCAAACTAGTAGGAACATAAATTTAAAGTGTAACTAAAACCTAAACTTCTGTCAGTTATTTAATTGGTATTTCCAGCCCAGTTGGAGTGAATCCCCCTCAATTTTGTATCAGTTCCAATATTGTCACTAAGACAGCAAGTAAGGGAAAAATCTCCAGCAGGGATACAGAAAGTTAATGGAGGCGCCAACACTTCCCCATACTACTGACAAAATGTTTGTATTGCTGTTGTATATCTCTGTTGTTTTAGATTTTCCCCTCACTTCCTTTCCCAGTGACAACACTGTAACTGAAAAGGGAAGTGAGGTGAAATCCCTCAAGGAAAAACATTATATTTCTGATAAAGGTTATAGCGATGTCTCATTCAAATCACCAAAATAGGTTGGACCTAGTTGTAATATAGAAGAGCAGTCTTTTTATTATTAGAAGGTATCTGTTCTTTGTTGCATGGACTTTAATTGAAATGTTTATGTGAGGCATGATAGTGGTGTGTAAGTTATGACTTCCTCTTATTGGAAAACAAGATAACATTTACTTTGAAGATTGATTGGTGTCTTGTGTTGAATGACCTGGTCTGCACTGAACCTTCTCTGTTATGGCTGAAACACATGTCATGGTTTCATTGCATATTTATCTTTGACCCTTATGCTTTTTTATGCTTAAAATTATATAAATATTATGTACACTGATATATATTTATACAGATCCATGCTAAATGGAGAATAGTTAAGTATAATATTAAACCCTGTTTTATGGGCATACCTGGAGCATTGTGGGCAATATAGACAGATACGCCTGGCCTATATCTGTTCCTTATGCCCTTTTATATTGTATAAATATATATTATATTTATATTGTATATTGTTATAACAGAAGAGTATCATCCAAATGTTAAAGGTACAATGTTCTATATAAAAGATTAGGTAAATACAGTATATATTACAGTTTAGAACATATTGTATATGAGCAAATAAGTACAGCAATGCAGATGTTTAAGATGGGAAAACATAAAAGTTCAAAGGGTTTGAATATTACAACTACAGTTTGTTGAGATCCAAGAGGACAAATAGCCTGACAAGTAAATTGGATGGATTTAGAAGATGTAACACATGTATGGTATTTAAACATAATACGAAAGTCATACGAAAATGGAGGAATTTACCATACATCATGAAACCAAGAAATATGAAATCAAAGATTTAATTACTTGTAAAACCAAAGAAGTCATCTATGGCATACTGAGCCCTTGCAGAAAGGTATATGTCAGACGTACTAAAAGTTAGCTGTGGGTTAGGATCAAGGACCACTTAGCAATATTTTTGTGGGAAGCTTGAAGCATCTACTTTCCAAACATTTTATGACTGTTCATATTAGTAGCCTGAAAGGATCCTTATTTTGGGGGATAATGGTTGTGAGACCAGACTGAGGAGTTGGCAATTAACAGTATTCGTAAAAATGCCAAGCCAAGACTCCAACTGGATTTATGAGCTGGACACAATATCCCCTAATTTTTTAAATAGAGATATTACGATTTTTTGCATTAGAATAGATAGAGTAACTTTTTAGTGTCCTTATAAATGTTTTCATATATTTTTTTTTAATAATAAAGTATGGTTGTATGAAATTTAAGAATCAATCTGATTATTCAAGGGTTAATCAGAGGTGTACTATCCTTCCAGTTCAAAGGCAAGACTGCACAGCTATCCACGAGAAAGCAGATAGTCGTTTCCTGTCAAAATGAGTCAGGGTGATGCTGTGTGCATTCAAACACCCGAGTGATGTCACTCCTTGGGTTTGTCGACTTAGGTGCACTACTCAGATACAAATAACAGGACGGACAGGGGCATCCGTTTCTTTACATTTTATGCAACAGTAAACTAGCTAGTGCAATTGTACAAGTGAATATTTTTGTCTATAAATGTTAGTACATATTCATAATGCCTGCAATAGAGAGTTATTTAGCCTTGTGAATTTATAGTTTATATTCTTTTAAGTGGGGTTCCACCCAAAAAAACAAACATACCTGAAAAATTAAAAAAAACAAAAAAACATTTGGAAATTTTTTTTTTTTTTTACTTACCTCTAAATGCCTGTTGCTAGGTGGTCCCTCGTAGCCTGCCTCTTCCTTTGCCTGGGCTAGTGACATCACTTCTGCCCCGGCACAGGAAGGGCTCCGCTGTTCCCTCCCTCCTGTCAATCATCTGGGACCCATTACAGGTCCCAGGTGATTGAGCGGCCAATCACGGCGTGTGGCGCCGCTCGCGCATGCGCAGTGGGTGCCAGGCTGTGAAGCCACAGCCCGGCGCCCACAGTTGAAATACCAGCGCCGACGAGCGGAGGGGGGGGACGAGCGGGGCTTCAATCCCCCGCATCGCTGGACCCAGGGACAGGTAAGTGTCCAATTAAAAGTCAGCAGCTGCAGTATTTGTAGCTGCTGACTTTTATTTTTTTTTTTTTAATGGACCCCCTGGGTGGAACCCCACTTTAACTAAGTGGACTGTTATTAGTACCTTTGTACAAAATTGGATACATTTGTAGCTCCTGGAAATCCTGATAAAAACAACTGAGTCACATGCCTACCATGTTATTTGTGGTTTTACTTTAATTAGGGGATAATTTGATATACTGTATTAGTAACTGAAGCTTTAGCACATTTGATTGTATTTCTGTTGGTTCTGTTGTAACTTATAGCAATGATAATAACATGTAGTGTGTACTCCATCAGGGCTGCATCATTGGCGAGTGCGGCACACAATTATTGCCGCCTAAAGCAACGCTCCTGCTAGAATCTTCTCTTTTAGAAATTATTCTTGTTTTACTGGTCATGACATAATTTAACAATTTGTAAATAAGACATGACCGTGGTTTTTAAAATGATGGAAAAAAGTGTGACCAATAAGTACAGTGAGGCAAAAAAGTATTTGATCCTTGCTGATTATGTACGTTTGCCCACTGACAAAGAAATGATCAGTCTATCATTTTAATGATAGGTTTATTTTAACAATGAGACAGAATAACAACAAAAATATCCAGAAAAACGCATTTCAAAAAAGTTATCAATTGATTTGCATCTTAACGAGTGAAATAAGTATTTGATCCCCTATTAAGCGCTTCAGCGCTGGAAGATTTTACTCCCTTCCTGACCAGAGTACTTTTTACAATTTGGCACTGCGTTGCTTTAACTGACAATTGCGTGGTCGTGCGATACTGTACCCAAAAGAAATCGGCGTCCTTTTTTTCCCACAAATAGAGCTTTCTTTTTGTGGTATTTGATCACCTTTGCAGGTTTTATTTTTTGCACTATAAACAAAAAAAGACAATTTTGAAAAAAAAAACTATTTTTTTACTTTTTGCTATAATAAATATCCACAATTTTTTTTTAACAAATTTATTCATCAGTTTAGGCCAATATGTATTCTTCTACATATTTTTGTTAAAAAAAAAAATGCAATAAGCGTATATTGATTGTTTTGTGCAAAAGTTATAGCGTCTACAAAATAGGGGATAGATTTATGGCATTTTTTTTTTAAATTTACTAGTAATGGTGGCAATCTGCGATTTTTATTGGGATTGCGACATTGTTGGAGACAGATCGGACACTTTTGACAAATTTGCGGGACCATTGACATTTATACAGTGATCAGAGCTATAAAAATTCACTGATTACTGTGTAAATATCACTGGCAGGGAAGGGGTTAACACTAGGGGCAATTTAAGGGCTTAAATATGTTCCCTCCTTAGTGTTTCTAACTGTATGGGGATAGGACTGACTGGGGGAGGAGACATATTGTTGTTCCTACTTAGTAGGAAGAAACGATATGTCTCCTCTCCCCTGACAGAACAGGACTTTTACACACAAAAATCCCGGGGCTGGCACTTATGTATGCGATCGCGGCTAGCCGGCGGCAATCACGCCCGCCGGCCACACGCATCGGGACCCCCGCCGTGCAGCGGGGGCGCGCCCCCTAGAGGCTCCTAAAGGGTACAACGTACCCATAAGGGGTTTCGCACAGCGGTGCCATTCTGCTGCAGTAAATAGATGTGAGACAGTCGGGAACCAGTTAGTCAGCAAGATTTCTGGCTCCCAGGTGTCTTCTATACAGGTAACGAGCTGAGATTAGGAGCACTCTCTTAGCCCTGGTTCACATTGGAGCAATTTGGCATGCGATTTGACATGTCAAATCGCATGCCAAATCGGCGGCAATCGCCGTAATGACACCGTCCGAATCAGTGCGACGCCGCATTTGTGGCGCCGCACCGATTCCCAAAAGTAGTTTCTGTACTACTTTTGGCAACTTCTGGGTGCGATTTCCATTGACAATCCGCACAGATGTCTCTGAAATCGCCCCCGAATGCGGGATTGACATACGGGAATGAAATCGTGCGAGTTCAGCTAATCTTGCATGATTTCATTCCTGCTATCAGTGTGAACCTGGGCTTAAAGCTTGTTCAGCTTGTTACCTGTGTAAAAGACACCTGTCCACAGAAGCAATCAATCAATCAGATTCCAATCTCTCCACCATGGCCAAGACCAAAGAGCTGTCCAAGGATGTCAGGGACAAGATTGTAGACCTACATAAGGCTAAAATGGGCTACAAGACCCTTGCCAAGCAGCTTGGTGAGAGGGTGACAACAGTTGGTGCAACTATTCGCAAATGGAAGAAACACAAAATAACTATCAATCACCCTCGGTCTGGAGCTCCATGCAAGATCCCACCTCGTGGAGGTAATAATCATGAGAACGGTGAGGAATCAGCCCAGAACTACATGGGAGAATCTTGGCAATGATCTCAAGGCAGCTGGGACCATAGTCACCAAGAAAACAATTGGTAACACACTACACCGTGAAGGACTTAAAATCCTGCAGCACCCGAAAGGTTCCCACCCGCGATCCGAATCGCCTAGATGTGAATGGAGCCTAAAAGGAGAAGCCATCTCAGTGCCTCTGCTGGCTATAGACTCAATCTTTCGTGTCTATTGGTAAATGTGACTTTGTGTTAAATTAAGAGATTTGTGGCATTAAATTTGTAAAGCTAGGTATACAGTAGTAGAATTTTGAACGAAAATTTGTACGAATATTCTTTCATTCATTCAAAAAATTTTGAAAATTTTGAAAGAAAAGTTTTAGTACATTCGAATGTTGTCCAAAAGTAGTTCAAGATATTGTTTTCTTTTAATATTCAGTTTTGCAATGAATGGACTTACTAAAAACTTGTACAGTCGAAAATTTTTAAACTCCTTCGCCTTTAGATTTTCCCATCACTGTGGTTGAAAACTAATATCAATTTGACCCAACTAATGATTATAAAAATGAACAAACGTTCTTGGATGATTCCTACAACAAAACATGAGGTACGAAATTTTATTAGTGTATACCCAGCTTTAGCCAGTTTACATTAGTGCTGGGCTGTCATGCTTTAGGACCAGTTCACTCCGAAAATAGCACAAGAATGCACAGTGCGTTCCTTTGCAGTTTACAGGCAGTTCTGTGCTGTGCGATTTCAGCCCAGTCATTTTGAATGGACTGAAATCATACCACACCAAACGTAGCGCATTCACTACTTTTGGAAACTCACTGCAATCAGATTGCATGGTACTTCTGTACCATGAGATGCGGTGCAGGGAAATGCAGTGCTATTGAGGTGTCATTAACTTAATGTTGACACCCGTTGCAGATTGCCTTTGCAGTGCGTTTTGAACATGTGGGAAACACGCAGGGAACATGGGTTTCCTGCACTGCGTTCTGGGGTGAACAGGCCCTTAAACGCCAAGCGTTGTGCTTTATCCATCATTTTAAAATCATGCAAGAACTTTTTCCTATATACAATAGTTTTACAACTCTACACCTATTTGTCCAAGCCAAGTTCCCGTACAGGTGAAAGTTCCTCATTTTGTGACCTTCCATACAAGGGACATTTAGAAGTTAATAGTGTAACCAGCAGCTGTTACCGAGAACAGGAAGTTTATCAGCCTGTCTGCAAGGTGTACATGTTCCAAACTAGTCAAATGAGCATTATGTTTGTAGACCTAAGTAAACATTACATTATTGATGTTATTTGAGATACAGTGCTAATAACTTGGTGGAGTGATTATTCCAACAACCACAGAAGATTCAAAAATGAGCAACTAACTTAAATTTTCTATTTAAGTCTTTCTTTTGTATATAACTTGCTAGTTCTGTTTTATTCATTTTGTTTCTTGTTCAAATAACAGATGACATATTGGACCTCATGTGTGTAAACTAGAGCAAAGTGAAATGACAGTATTGTGTCTGGGTGGTTGCAGACTCCAATGTCAAGGAAAAGCAATCAGAACAGTTGGAAAAAGGCGTTTTGGTCCCCCTCAATATACTGGTGCTGCTAGCTTTTTGTCGTAGCTACCCCCCCTCTCCGTTGAAATAAACATGTATACATGAAGGAGCTGAACTTCTAGCTATATGGAACTCTTTTCAGTGCACTAAAAATGTCTTAGCTTTACGAGTGTAGAATGACTCTGGATTCCAGACCAACCTAATGCATAAGAAGGAGGATGGATGTTCAGACTGATGGATGTTCAGACTGACTGATATGACCACCACATTTTTGTGCATAAATACAAGTGTGCATCTTCTAAGGGCACATGTATATGTGGGGTGCAGATACTCTGGACAAGGGATTATGTTTGAGGAACATTAGTGAGCATTGGGGGGAAAAAACCTTCATTCTGGAAGTCTGGAACAGTTGGTTGCAGGTGTTACAAACAACTCAGACTGAACAACTGCTATCATAATTTGAATCAGGGGTATCTATGAAATGCAAAAATGCAAAAATGGTTATCTGAAGGGCTGCATCCTGCATGGTTGACCTATGGTCACACTTCTTTTGTTGCCCTCAGATCCCTTGCTTCCATATTGAATAGTGCAAACTTGTTTATTGTGATTTTCAGCTAAAAGAATTTGGAAGCTTCGAGATTTCCCTGATCTCTCATTGGTAGCAGCTTTGATACACTTTTATTTTTTGGAATATGTTTTGTCTAAGGAGATCATGAGAAAATGTTCAACACATGTATTTATCTAGCATCTGATGGTAAGGTAAAAGTCAGTTCATAGGGAAGTATGATCTCTTAGCTTATATTTTCAAAAGTGTACCTGACCAACTGGCTAACCCTCAATGGGGGAACCTAAGCCAAAAATGTTCACACTGTAAAGTGCACGGCAATGCAGGCTGCATTGGGCGTTCTGACAACAAATGGAAATGTAGCATGTGTGACATTTTCCCAATGTGCCAAGTTTCAACAGTAGCAGGAAGAGCTACTTTTCTTGCAATCACTGCAGAATGCATGGAAATCAGGCTGGTGTAAGTAAACCCAAATGGACAGTTGAGGTACTCAGTCGACATTGCTTCCAATATCCATAGGTATAAGGCAGTTCTAGCCAGATTGGGGAAATCTTTTGTACAAGAGATTTTTCCACAAACAGTAACAATCTTATCAACTAGAAAGCTTGTTCTTTTGCAGAATTCAAATGCAACGATGTCAGGTGATATCGAAATGATGCTTCCAGGTACAGGAAATGTACATGTTTAACTATACCATCGTTCAACCAGAAATGCAAAAATTGACATGCTTAAAGATGGTTTATCTGACATAAAATGGCTGAAACATTCCAAAATTACTGAAAGATTATACTGGCGATTGTCATACTTAAATAAGCTTTTTGTATGAATGATCTATTTGGAGACGAATAGTCATTTAAAATTTGCCCATTTCTCTGGACTTCTCTGTGGGTAGTCTATGGACACATGCATTGATCTTGAATATAGTCACATAGGGCTTGATTTATTAAAGCTGGAGAGTCCAAAATCTGGTGCAGCTCTGCATAAAAACCAATCAGCTTCAAGGTCTTTTTTTAGTTAAATCTTAATTGAACAAGCTGAAGTTAAGAGCTGCTTGGCTACCATGCAGAGCCGCACCAGATTTTGCACTCTCCAGTTTTAGTAAATCAACCCAAAGTCTTTTCCGGTCGTGTGCTCATGAATGCCATGAAATTAATGTATACATTCATATACCACTAACAGCAGTAGCTCATCAGAAGCAGGCTCAGGTTCAAATTGCCAGATAAGCACTTTTTTCCATTTTAAAGCACATTTCAGCATTTGCAGTCAAATTTGAGAAAACCCCACTATACGCTTCTTAGGTGTTATAGTATTTACAGAGCATACCATAAAGTAATTAAAAAATATATATATTTCTCTCCTTTTATGTCTCTGAAGAGAAGGTGTAATGGTTGATTGTAAGCATTTCTGGAGAGTCTCAGTGTAGTTCTGTCTGGGGATTCACTAAGCTATCTCTCATTAACATGTAATGCAGGAGGCCAATTTCTATATGTTTAACCCTTTGTTAGTACAGACAGCATCAAAGAAACATAAACAGGCCTAGAGTGGAACAAACTAGAAAATAGAAAGAGGTTTCTTCTAACACTTTTCTGTAATATACTAACAGAGAAAAGCTTATTGATATCTGTGCTCGGGTGCTTGGTGTACATATTGTTATCACTGCATGGAAAAAGGCCTGGGGCTGGTATGTCATTGACGTGTTGTCAGCAACTTCACTGAGCGGAATTCCTCACATCATCATTTGAATAAACAGTCGGTTCTTTATTTTTCTCAGGTGAGGATGCAATGACAGGCGACACGGACAAGTACCTTGGACCACAAGATCTGAAAGAACTGGGGGATGATTCTTTACCTCAAGAAGGGTATATGGGCTTCAGTATAGGAGCCAGATCGGCCAGGTAGGTCTCTTTTGTCTATATATGTCATAATCCATATTTTACCATTGTAATACATTTTACCATCTTTTCTTAATTTTCCGTTCATGCAAAACTCTAAATTCATAAGCAATGAAAATATAAGTATAGCTGTGCAAAACTGACCTTTTCTGTTTGATCGTGTCTATTTATATTTATTTTAAAAAAGTGTAATTGTAGTTGGTGTATTGGAGTTTTTGTATTAGTTTTCAGTGGTAAGCACACATACAATAGTAACAAATTAGATTGTATTTCTGAATGGAGGAAACGAAACTGTGATCAGAAACTGTGTCCTTTATATTATGTTATCACAATTAAGTCCAAAATGCTAGCATCTGCTACAGTGTAGTGAATTATATTCAGGCGGTAAGATGTGTTTATAGTATGGCCACTTGAATAGCCCTGGCTACTTTTGCTATATAAACCCATATAAAATATTAATAATAAGATACAGATGCTTGCAGGCAGTGGTATAGCTAAAACAGTATGGGCCCAGATTCAAATACTGCCCAGCTCTCCCATTTACTGTACCTTTACCAATTTACTGCCCTATCATATTGTAGTAGTAAAAGCTTTTTTTAGCGTTAGTAAAAGTTTTTTTGTATAGTTTATTTAATTTGGTTTTCAAGAAAATACAGCTTTCAAAAAGGCATAAGGTACTTTTGGTTCAAAGAGCTGAGTTTCTGAAATAATGACTAGAGAAAAGGCAAAGATGTTCAAACATGGATAGTCTTGTCTTAACAACGTCATAGTATCAAAGTACATAGTAATGTAGTAGAGTAGTAAACGTTTAAATCAAGCAGTGTGTTGTAAGCAGAGATATTCTTGCAGAAGATTCTACAATGCAGAGCTTCACAGGCAAGCTGCTAATGACTACACAAAGTTGCTACTTGTATGCAATGTAATGCATCCCTTGCGTTTGGTCATATGATGCCACATGATCATGTGCAAGAGGTACACTATATTGTCAAAAGTATTGGGACGGCTGCCTTTACACGCACATGAACTTTAATGGCATCCCAGTCTTAGTCTGTAGGGTACAGTATTGAGTTGGCCCACTCTTTGCAGCTATAACAGCTTCAACTCTGATGGGAAGGCTGTCCACAAGGTTTAGGAGTGTGTCTATAGGAATGTTTGACCATTTTTCCAGAAGCGCATTTGTGAGGTCAGACACTGATGTTGGACGAGAAGGCCTGTCTCGCAGTCTCTGCTCTATTTCATCCCAAAGGTGTTCTATCCGGTTGAGATCAAGACTCTGTGCAGACCAGTCAAGTTCCTTCCAATACTTTTGAACATATAGTGTATATACTGCATCATTACTGTACTAGATGTCAGCAGCTTAACAGTGCATTAAAGGGGTTACATAGTTACATAGTTACATAGTAGGTGAGGTTGAAAAAAGACACAAGTCCATCAAGTCCAACCTATGTGTGTGATTATGTGTCAGTATTACATTACATATCCCTGTATATTGCGGTCATTCAGGTGATTATCTAATAGTTTCTTGAAGCTATCAATGCTCCCCGCTGAGACCACCGCCTGTGGAAGGGAATTCCACATCCTTGCCGCTCTTACAGTAAAGAACCCTCTACGTAGTTTAAGGTTAAACCTCTTTTCCTCTAATTGCAATGAGTGGCCACGAGTCTTATTAAACTCTCTTCTGCGAAAAAGTTTTATCCCTATTGTGGGGTCACCAGTACAGTATTTGTAAATTGAAATCATATCCCCTCTCAAGCGTCTCTTCTCCAGAGAGAATAAGTTCAGTGCTCGCAACCTTTCCTCATAACTAAGATCCTCCAGACCCTTTATTAGCTTTGTTGCCCTTCTTTGTACTCGCTCCATTTCCAGTACGTCCCTCCTGAGGACTGGTGCCCAGAACTGGACAGCATACTCCAGGTGCGGCCGGACCAGAGTCTTGTAGAGCGGGAGAATTATCGTTTTATCTCTGCAGTTGATCCCCCTTTTAATGCATGCCAATATTCTGTTTGCTTTATTAGCAGCAGCTTGGCATTGCATGCCGTTGCTGAGCCTATCATCCACTAGGACCCCCAAGTCCTTTTCCATCCTAGATTCCCCCAGAGGTTCTCCCCCCAGTGTATAGATTGCATTCATATTTTTGACACCCAAATGCATTATTTTACATTTTTCTACATTGAACCTCATTTGCCATGTAGTCGCCCACCCCATTAATTTGTTCAGGTCTTTTTGCAAGATTTCCACATCCTGCGGAGAAGTTATTGCCCTGCTTAGCTTAGTATCGTCTGCAAATACAGAGATGGAACTGTTTATCCCATCCTCCAGGTCATTTATGAACAAATTAAATAGGATTGGTCCCAGCACAGAACCCTGGGGGACCCCACTACCCACCCCTGACCATTCTGAGTACTCCCCATTTATCCCCACCCTCTGAACTCGCCCTTGTAGCCAGTTTTCAATCCATGTACTCACCCTATGGTCCATGCCAACGCACCTTATTTTGTACAGTAAACGTTTATGGGGAACTGTACCTGCTTTTTTTTATGTTTAATTGTAAGGGTGCAAACACATCTACAGTACAGTATGTACTTGCAAATATGTGTGTTCTCACACACTCAAGCATGGACATTTTATATGCTTTTTTATTCATGGCAGTTTGCTTGCAGTGCATATTCAATGCATCATAGGCGTGCGCACAGGGTGTGTCAGGTGTGCTTGGGCACACCCTAATCACCCCGTGTGGCGCAGATTCCCCCTGATAGACCCCTAAAATTTCACCAAAGCCCCCTAACATGTTTTCTAAAAAAAAAATAAAAAAAAAAATAATTAAAAAAAATTAAATTGTAGGAAAAAATAAATAATAATACAAATAAAAACTACTGACAATGTCCACTGCCCTACTGACACGAATCTCTGCCCTACTGACACTGTCCACTGCTCTACTGACACATACAGTGACTTGAAAAAGTATTCACACCCCTTAAAATTTTCCACATTTTGTCATGTTACAACCGAAAACGTAAATGTATGTGATAGACCAACACAAAGTGGCACATAATTGTGAAGTAGAAGGAAAATGATAAATGGTTTTCAATTTTTTTTACAAATAAATATGTGAAAAGTGTGGCGTGTATTTGTATTCAGCCCCCCTGAGTCACTGCTTTGTAGAACCACCTTTCACTGCAATTACAGCTGCAAGTTTTTTGGCTATGTCTCTACCAACTTTGCACATTGAGAGAGTGACATTTTTGCCCATTCGCCTTTGCAAAAAATAGCTTGAGCTCTTTCAGATTGGATGGAGAGTGTCCGTTACCAGCAATTTTCAAGTCTTGCTACAGACTCCCAATTGGATTTAGGTCTGGACATTGACTGGGCCAGTCTAACACATGATCCAAACCATTCCATTGTAGCTCTGGCTGTATGTTTAGGGTCGTTCTCCTGCTGGAAGGTGAACCTCCGCCCCAGTCTCAAGTCTTTTGCAGACTCTAACAGGTTTTTTTCTAAGGCCCCTTTCAAACTGGGGCGGGAGGTGCGGCAATTATTAGCGCCCCACTAGCGGCCGAGAAAGGGTTAAAAACCACCGCAAAGTGTCTCTGCAGAGACGCTTTGCCGGTAGGATAGCCGCACTGCCCCATTGATTTCAATGGGCAGGAGTGGTGAAGGAGCGGTGTATACGGTGTAGATGCTGCTAGCAGGACTTTTTTTCCCGTCCTGCTAGTGCACCGCTCCAGTGTGAAAGCCCTCGGGGCTTTCACATTGGAGACAAAGCGGCTGTTTTGGGTCGGTTTGCAGGCGCTATTTTTAGCGCAATAGTGCCTGCAAACTGCCCCAGTGTGAAAGGGGTCTAAGATTGCCCTGTATTTGGCTCCATCCATCTTTCCATGAAACTGTCTCTGCTGAAGAAATGCATCCCCACAATGATGTGGGGTGTTAGTTTTAGTTTTCTGCCACACGTAGCGTTTTGCTTTTAGGCCAAAAAGTTACATTTTGGTCTCATCTGACCAGAGCACCTTCGTCCATATGTTTGGTTTGTCCCCCAACATGGCTTCTCGCAAACTGCAAACTGGACTTTTTATGGCTTTCTTTCAACAATGGCTTTCTACTTACCACTCTTCCATAAAGGCCAGGTTTGTGGAGTGCACAACTAATAGTTGTCCTGTGGACAGATTCTCCCACCTGAGCTGTGGATCTCTGCAGCTCCTCCAGAGTTACCATGGGCCTCTTGGCTGCGTCTCTGATTAATGCTCTCCTTGCCTGGCCTGTCAGTTTAGGTGGATGGCCATGTTTTGGTAGGTTTGCAGTTGTGCCATTCTCTTTCGAATTTTCGAATGATGGATTGAACAGTGCTCTGTAAGATGCTCAAAGCTTAGGATATTTTTTTATTTTTCTAACCCTGCTTAAAACTTCTCCACAACTTTATCCCTGACCTATCTGGTGTGTTCTTTGGCCTTCATGATGCTGATTGTTCACTAAGGCAGTGTTTCTCAAACTCCAGTCCTCAAGGCGCCCCAACAGGTCAATTTATCAGCCTTTCCATTATTTTGCACAGGTAATTTGATCAGTTTTACTGCCTTAGTAATTACCACAGCTGTTTCATCTGAGGGAAATCCTGAAAACATGACCTGTTGGGGGCGTCTTGAGGACTGGAGTTGAGGAAACACTGCACTAAGGTTCTCCAACAAACTCTGAGGGCTTCACAGAACAGCTATATTTATAGGGAGATTAAATTACACACAGGTGGACTCTATTTACTAATTAGCTTTTAGGTGGAGGCAGGATAGCCTTCCTTAAAGAGATGAGTTTTCAGGGATCGTCTAAAGGCGGACAGTAGAAATGACCAGATGGATTGGGGTAGGGAGTTCCAGTAGATGAGAAAGGCCCTGGTGAAGTTTTAGAGGTAAAGAGGGGGCTACAAAGCAAGAGGCCTTTGAAAGAGCAGAAGTGATGATAGTGGTGATATTTTGAGACTAGGTTGGCGATTTAGCTTGAGTCAGAGTTATGTATGGCTTTGTATGATGATAGTATTTTGAATTTTATTTGTTGAGTGAGTGGAAGCTAATGGAGGGATTGGCAAAGACAGATGGTGGACTGTGAGCAGTTGTAAGATGTTTTAATGGCCTGGTACTTGAAAAATTAGTAATGAGAAAATACATTATTTTATTTTATTCAGTATAAAAGTTTTTATACCGAATAAAATAAAATTATGTATTTTCTCATTAATTGTTTTTCATCTATTTATACTTCTTAGAGGCACAATTAAAGTCCCATTCAGTTCTATATACCTTTTTAGGAACACATTTGCATATATTTACGGGATGGTGCCTCTATAGAAGGGATGGTATTTTCGCACTCGCCCCACCCCGACACATTGAAAAATTAGTAATCGCTTTTTGCGCACACTCTCCTCTTGCCTGTGAAAATCTTTACATTTTGAAGATGAGCAATTGAAACATCTTCAGTGATGCCATGTTATTACCGTAATCCCACAATCCTAGTGTAATCCTATTTATCATTTACTTAAGAATGCACCATTATGTTCCTGAAAATTAAGGCAGGGATCAGTTAATGAGCATCACAAACATGAGCCCTAATCTCTTAGCTTCAAAATGACTTCAGTATGGATTGAAGTAGTCATGTGATCTGCAGTTACAGCTTCACCATTAATGTGGTTGTAAACCCTAGAAAAAGAAACAAAAAAAAACTCTGCAAGACAAAGGCATAATGAGCTAGTATGCATAGCATACTAGCTCATTATGAATTACTTACCTGAGATCGAAGCCCCCGCTGCGGTGCCCGTACACAGCACCGGCTGGCGACATTTCTCCCCGAAGCTACTTCCGGGTATCACGGCTCCAGCGCTGTGATTGGCCGGAGCCGCGATGAAGTCACTCCCGCGCATGCTGCCGGTAGCGGCACAGTCCAACTGAACCAACGGCACGTACTGCCATTGCTTCAGTGTGCATGTGCCAATGATGTCGGTACATGAAAATACAGGGGATATCTCCTAAACCGTATCTCCCATCCAGTGTAGCTACAGGTAAGCCTAGGGGCCCTTTCACACTGGGGTGGCATCAGCGGTAAAGCGCCGCTATTGTAAGCGGCGCTTTACCGACGGTATTGGGCCGCTAGCGGGGCAGTTTTACCCCCCACTAGCAGCCGAGAAAGGGTTAAAAACCACTGCAAAGCGCCTCTACAGAGGCGCTTTGCTGGCGGTATAGCCGCGCTGTCCGATTGATTTCAATGGGCAGGAGCGGTATATACTCCGCTCCTTCATTGCTCCGAAGATCCTGCTAGCAGGACTTTTTTTCCCCTCCTGCTAGAGCACCGCTCCAGTGTGAAAGCCCTCGGGGCTTTCACACTGGAGAGACAGCAGCGGCTGTTTGGGGTCGGTTTGCAGGCGCTATTATTAGCGCAATAGCGCATGCAAACTGCCCCAGTGTGAAAGGGCCCTAATTATAAGCTTACCTGTAGCAAAAAGTGGTTGTAAAGGGTTTACAACCATTTTAACAAAAGTACTTTAAGCTCATTCCAGCATTGTGGTGCTTTCTGTGACTATTCATTGTCTGCAGGTCTAAAATCAATTTTTAACATAAAGTGGACCTTGTAGTCACTTTCAAGTCTGTGTGGATAAATGGTCAATCTGTCAATTTACTAGCAACAGTATAATTTTTAAATACCGTATTTATCGGCGTATAACACGCACCTCAATTTAGGAGGGAATTTTAAGGAAAAAAAACTTTTAGGAGGGAAGTTGAAGGGAAAAAAACTTACATTTAAATGCCCATCATTGCAGCCTTCTCAGTGCAGCCTTGCCCCAGTGCAGCCTTGTCAGTGCAGCCTTGTCAGTGCAGCCTTGTCAGTGCAGCCATGTCAGTGCAGCCATGTCAGTGCAGCCATGTCAGTGCAGCCTTGCTAGTGCTGCCATGTCAGTGCAGCCATGTCAGTGCAGCCTTGCCAGTGCAGCCATGTCAGTGCAGCCTTGCTAGTGCAGCCATGTCAGTGCAGCCTTGCTAGTGCAGCCATGTCAGTGCAGCCATGTCAGTGCAGCCTTGCTAGTGCAGCCATGTCAGTGCAGCCATGTCAGTGCAGCCTTCCCCAGTGTCCAGTCCAGCCTTGCCCCAGTCCAGCCTTGCCCCAGTCCAGCCTTGCTGAAGCCTGTGAGCTTCAAAATCGCCGACCGCGATTTGAAAATGGCGCCGCCGGCGCCGAAATACACAGAGCCGGTCCTCGGCTCTTCTCGGCGGCTCTCGTTTACTTTCGGTTTCACTCGGACGGTGAGCGGAGCTATCCGAAACTAGCCGAGTATACTCGGCTAGGTTCGGGCGGCGCTCGAATGAAACCGAAAGCCGCCGAGAAGAGCCGAGGACCGGCACTGCGTATTTCGGCGCCGGCGGCGCCATTTTCAAATCGCGGTCAGCGATTTTTTAATTCTGACAGGTCAGGATCGCAGGGGATCGGCGTATAACACGCACCCGCGATTTTCCCCTGATTTTAAGGGGAAAAAAGTGCGTGTTATACGCCGATAAATACGGTAACCTCTCCCTTTTTACCATTAAAAAGCCAGGTCTGAACTCCAGGCAAGTGACTTTGCCTGGGCTGAAATGTTGTCATCAGTCTTCTGCAGGCAGGGGGAAGCATTTCCTCAGTCTCCTTTTCCACATGAATCAGGCTGAAATATTTGAACTTAGAATACCATAAGGTGACAGGGTGCAGCAGGGAACCTATTTGTGCCAGACGTGCGAACACAGCCAAAATGAAACCTCTCTAGCAGTACACACCAAACTGAGCATATGCAGAGTGACTCTATAGACTGTGTTATTAGGAAATTATTAGGGAACAGTGGAAGGAGGGTAGGATCATCAGAGAAACCAGAATCAAGCAGCCTTTTTACACAATGTGCAGGATTAACCCCTTAGGTTCCACAGTGAGTATACCAAGCGTGCTTTACTGCATATACAGACTGATTTTACTGCTGTGGGTTTAGTAACACTTTAAACATTACTTAGCCTGCATGGCCTGAACATGAAATACTATATCTGATGCTAGTTCCACTTATATTTTAAAGTGGAAACATACCTAAAAATACTTTGCTGAACCTTTTTTGTGATCATCTCAAAGTGCTACTTAAATCTAGGCACCACAAGGTCTGCTGTTACCTCTATGATCCTGAAAAGCATCCTCTGTATCAGGTTTGAGATTACTTTCACTGTGCTATGGAGACCTTGACTTTCTGGCTTGAAGAATCAGCCACATCTGCCCCCTGTCCAGTTTAGAGTCCCTTATTGGCAAATAACTTAATTTAACTACAGACATTTAATCAAAAACTAAATATCATTTGGAGTGGAGCAACCCTTTAAAGTTCAGAGACTGAATGCTTGCAGTTTTAGTCATGCGACTGAAAATAACCTGTGTAGGTTGATCCTACAAGCCTTCACCCATGCATAAAAGTTCTCGATGACTAGATCTGCATAAATGGATGCTGCATTCTCAGTACTGAGTCAGACAACTGCCTACACTTGATCACAGTCTATGAAAGGTTGGCTTGCATTTATTTTTCCATAAAGACCATATGAAACCTCCGGCACTCAAGCATTTTTACTGTTATTTTTGTGATGACAAATTTGCCTTTTCTGTCAGTACTTCAGAATTGTAAGGCTCCAGCCCCCAAAGGTTCTGATAAGTAGCAAAGCACCCCATGCATACATAGAATATTCACAAAAGATACATATGTAAAACAGAAATTCTATAATAAAAGCACATTTACTAATTTTTCCATTTTAGTGTTCATTTTCTGTGTGTTTAGTTTTTACTATAGAAACCTAGATCCGTACCAACTAGTTTGGCAGGCAGAAGGATTGAGCCTTACAGGATAATATAGCTCATGATTTTGCATGGCTCTGGAGGAGCCCAACGCCCATCAATTTATCAGGATATTACACTTTACATGTGGAATTCAGGCCTGTTAAGACTCTGTGGGCTGAGATATTGCTGTCTGTACTCTCTGGAGTTTTGCGAACGCTCACACAGCCTCACATTCTCTGTGAAGCTTATTCAAAGCCTGAAACAAACAAGGCAGTGTGTTTGCAGAGATTATTGTCTGTATTTTGGATTATGGTGCAGTTTGTTTTCTGTCCGGCAAATTTCAGCTAATAAAACTTTTTAGAGTTACAGCTCCCCGCACTTTTAAAAAGTGGCCATTTTGTGTAAAAGTATCTTATGCTAACTGGTAAAGAACACACCTATGGTAAAAACAGATCAATTCCAAGTCTATAACAGCAATCTATTGCTAATTCCATTGCCTTTTGGTTCTCCCAACTGCTGTTTAAATGTATTAAGAACTAAAAAAAATAATATGAACCTGTATTACTGTGAGACCAGCCAAAACAACAAAGCTGTTGGTTCGGTAGCCAAGCTAAGGTGCCTACATGTGTTCTAGGGGCTAAGCACACCTTCAAATGTGACTGGCTGCTCAGACATTGAGCACTGCTTTGTGGCAACCAGTTGACATTGTCACATGTGCCTCATACCAGGGAATCAGCGGCAGCAGTGTCAAAGTTGGAGCAAGTAGCTTACTGTACCTGTTGTACACCAGCTTTATTCGTTTGGCCATCTAGTCATATGTTAATACACGTTTACTTTAAATTTCAAAGTGACTTCTGCAGCAGTTTTGTATTTTGATTAATTTTTTAACTAAAGTTGTTTTAATTGGCCATAGGACATCAAACAGTGATCCCATGTATTTGTATGATTTAACTTCATTTTATTGATTCTCAGATATACATGTAGAATGAATTTGGAAGACTTTACGTGCCTTATTTGCTTAGCACATACAAAGGGCTCCATTATGTTACAGTAGGTGTTCTAATCTATCTTCCAAACTGTGCCAACCAAAGGTATCTGCTGTGGTCTGCCTGAAGTACTCATAGAGCTTGATCATTCCCCACTTCTGCCAAAAGCATCAGAATTGGGAGGTGATGATCGTGCTGTGTGTATATACTGTATGTATATAATATAAAATAATATTCTTTTGAATTGGAAGCTTTAGTTGAATATGTCATGGGTTCTACAGTTTATAGATCTGAAATTTTTTTAATATATACTTTCAAATATCTTTTTTAAAGCTTATAACCCGAGATCTGTAAAGAGCCTAATCAATTGGGCAGTACATACCTAATCATTTCCAAATATGCGTATTCATATTTTATCTTCTATTTTGGTGTTCTTTTGCTTATCAAATCTACATGTTATATGCTTAGATTGTGGAAAATTTTCCTCAACAAAATTTTAAAATGGTATAAACGTTTACAAACAAATGCAACTTAACTTGTGTATAACATGTAGATATAATTAAACAGTTTGATCATTTCTACGTTTACATTTACTGCGTCTGATTTTTTTTTTTTTTTTTTATTCTTACTTTTTTTTTTCCTTGGTCATAATAAATTACTTTAAACTAGTCCTAAAGTCAGGTAAGAAAGCATGTAATTCATTCAACATGTTGCTTTTTTAACGTTTGCTCATTTTCATTCATATTGTGCTGTGGTGTGATATTTATTTTCTCCATTTTCATCATCAAAAAATTGTCATGATATGCTTTTTATGTTTCAATGAATGAATTGAACAATTCGGCACAGGTGGGTTAAGGCAGCCTTTTCTGTTTGCCCCAGAAACCAAACACTGGTATTATCAGCTGTTAGGTAACCATCACCTATGCACCAGACAGGTATTTTGTGTGGATCCAAGCTTTATGTGACCCCAAGCATATTCTTACCAGGAACTGTTTCTCAGAGATGGTAAAAGACTAGAAACTATGAGGATATAGCACCTGAAAAACTCTGCTCACATTATTTTGGGACTTTAAAGCCCAATTGAAACTCCCGTTTAAATCAGCTAACTACATCCTAGGTGCATCAAAACAAAAGGCGTTCAATGTCAGTTTACTTTATTTCTCAAGCAACTATAGCCTGAGTAGAAAGGCCTGTTTTCTGCCAGCAGCTGTAAAGGGTGACCTTTTCTCTTTGTGTGTAAGCAATAGTCTCTCTTCAGAGGTCTGAAACACTGCCTCCTGAGTCAGACCTATATCTCTAAAAGCCCTTGGTCCCTGCTGATTGGGGAGCTCTGCTTTCAACAGGCAATGTGTCAGATTTCTGCACAGAAATGATTTCTTATTCACAGGGAGCAAGGGTCCCACTTTGTAGCATGCTGGCAGGACACAGATCATTCTACTTTGATAAGGTTGCTTTAGAAAGAAAATAAGTTGTAAGACATTGAAGACCCTTTGTTATGATGCACCTGGAATTTATTTACAGTACCTTGAAAAAGTATTCACACCCCTTGAAATGTTCCACATTTTGTTATGTTACAACCAAAAACGTAAATGTATTTTATTGGGATTTTATGTGATAGACAAAAACAAAGTGGCACATAATTGTGAAGTAGAAGAAAAATGATAAATGATTTCCAAGATGTTTTAAAAATAAATATGTGAAAAGTGTGGGGTGCATTTGTATTAAGCCCCTTTACTCTAATACCCCTAACTAAAATCTAGTGGAACCTATTGCCTTCAAAAGTCACCTAATTAGTAAATTTAGTCCATCTATAAATTTAGCTGTTCTGTGAAGCCCTCAGAGTTTTGTTAGAGAACCTTCGTGAACAAACCGCATCATGAAGGCCAAGGAAGACACCAGACAGGTCAAGTTGTGGAGAAGTTTAAAGCAGGAGTAGGTTATAAAAAAAATATCCCAAGCTTTTAACCTCTCACGGAGCACTGTTAAATCCACCATCTGAAAATGGAAAGTGTATGACACAACTGCAAACCTACCAAGACATGGCCGTCCACCTAAACTGACAGGCCGGGCAAGGAGAGCATTACTCATAGAAGCAGCCAAGAGGCCCATGGTAACTCTGGAGGAGCTGCAGAGATCCACAGCTTAGGTGGAAGAATCTGTCCACAGGACAACTATTAGTCATGCATACCACAAATCTGGCCTTTATGAAAGAGTGGCAAGAAGAAAGCCATTGTTGAAAGAAAGCCATAAAATGTCCCATCTGCAGTTTGTGAGAAGCCTTGTGGGGGACACAGTAAACATATGGAAGAAGGTGCTCTGGTCAGATGAGACCAAGATTAAACTCTTTGGCCTAAAAGCAAATCGCTATGTGTGGCAAAAAACTAAAACTGCACATCACCCTGAACACACCATCCCCCCCGTGAAACATGGTGGTGGCAGCATCATGTTGTGGGGATGCTTTTCTTCAGCAGGGACAAGGAAGCTGGTCAGAGTTGATGGGAAGATGGATGGAGACAAATACAGGGCAATCTTAGAAGAAAACCTGTTAGTCTGCAAAAGACTCAAGACTGGGACGGAGGTTCACTTTCCAGCAGGACAACGACCCTAAACATACAGCTATTGCTACAATGGAATGATTTAGATCAAAGCATAGTCATGTGTTAGAATGGCCCAGTCAAAGTCCAGACCTAAATCCAATTCAGAATCTGTGGCAAGACTTGAAAGTTGCGGTTCACAGACGCTCTCCATCCAATCTGACAGAGCTTGAGATATTTTGCAAAGAAGAATGAGCAAAAATATCACTCTTTAGATGTGCAAAGCTGGTAGAGACATCCCCAAAAAGACTTGCAGCTGTAATTACAACGAAAGGTGGTTCTACAAAGAATTGACCCAGGGGGGCTTAATAAAAACGCACGCCACACTTTTCACATTTGTTTGTAAAAAATTTTGAAAACCATTTATCATTTTCCTTCCACTTCACAATTATGTGCCACTTTATGTTGGTCTATCACATAAAATCCCAATAAAATACATTTACGTTTTTGGTTATAACATGACAAAATGTGGAAAATTTCAAGGTACTGTAGCTGATATAAACTGAAGGCTTGATTGGGCTTCAAGTTCTTCCCCAAGTTAAGCGTACTCAATGGTTACCTCCACAGTGTGGATTTATAAATTGATACAACCGGAGAATGCGTGTCTAAAGACTTGAAATAATTTGAAAAGGCATATAATATAAGCGTGTTGCATTGCTTCTCAATGCTTTGTCAAGCTAAACTCAAAAAAACTGCTGTTGGGCAGGATAACTCATCAAATTTGTGTAGAAGAGAGTGTGCTTGCATAAAGTATACTGGCCAATACAGATTAAAAAATACATTGTAGAATAACATAGATTGTTACAGTTTCCTAGGCCCTCCATTAAAGGATCACAGCCCCCCACCCTCAGGCTCAGTATCCGTGTGTCCAACCCACACCCTCCCAGTAAAACCATAAGCAGACCTTCTCTCTTCACTCATGGCGTTTTTCTGGATGCAAGATTAATTTGGGGCTTTCATTCTTATTGCCTGTTGTCTCTAAAAATTCCAGCCAATGCTCAACATATGATGGCCTTGCACTAACCAGCCAGAATGCTTAATTCTGAGAGGCTTCCATTTGCCACTGAAATATTCATATAGATCATTGTTAGTTAGCTGTAATAAACAATTTATTTGTGCTGTTAACTTCATGTGTTCAAACCGTCTTAATGCCATTATTTTGCTACTGCTCTGATGAATTAACTTTGAACTGCATGTAGTCTTTTTGACCGGAGCGAGGGTGTCTTGGTGAATGTTTGGTTTGAACTGGATTTGGTTTGTGTTTTAGTTATAGGTTTTGGTTTGAGTTTTGCCTTTCATGTACCTTCCAGGGTTCAATCTGAAATCAAACTATACTATAAAGTTGGATGACATTAGCTTAAATACAGCTATATCTATGTTTTCCTTTTGTAAGGCTCACCAAAAGATAATGATTATCTCTCACATTTATAATACCAAAATTAAAATGATTTAAGCTCTTTCCTACTTGCATTTTTCTGAGCTCACCATTTCTGTGTGTCAGTGATCACATTCATTTTTATCATATTCCATGTTGCCCTGGAAGCTGCATTCATTCTTCCTTTGTGTTTTGTTTTTTTTCATCCATTTCATTGTCATCTGCGTGTACTGTGGTATATTGTAAATGCAACAACAGCCTCCGCTCCTTCAGTTCGGATAGGTCCTACACACTAAACAGAAGCTCCTTCGCTCGGGACAGTATGATGATCGAAGAACTCCTTGCGCCTTCAAAGGAACAGGTATTTATCCAGTTTTTTTATGCTGAAAGCTGATATGAACATTGTAATGATGACATCTGCAGTAATATTCCTAAAACAAGATGGTTGGTTAAGGTAATCTCAATATAATAAGCTGCCGTTTAACTTTTTAGTTATTTCATAATAAATTAAAAATGAAGCATTTATCCACAATACTAAAGTATACAGATGTAACACACATAGCCCAATCATCTCTGAGCTTGACCTTGTTTGCAATTATAAGCATGTACTTACTGCTTTCTTAATCTCGAAGACCTCAGCATACACTAGCAGACAATGCTTACCAGCTCAGACAGTCCATCCCTTTTGTTCCCTTGCTTCAGGGATGTGGTGCAACAATAAAATCTTATTTAATAGATTCAATTGTATCATTCAGATGCAAAGGTGTGAGATCAAGCTTTGAGTTAACTATATTCTTTATAACATCTGTATGTTTCTCCTGCCCTCAAACTAGTACTCAAATAGCTTCAATGGCCACCAGACTTTCCTACACTAAAATTTTAATAATGTTTGGCTACAAAAGGTTTAGGCTGTGTCTTTTTAAAGGATCAATGTTCACAAAATACATATTTAAGATTTGGATAAATGTGAAGGCTTTGGCTCCCTCATCTTTTGGCAACTTTCCATTGGTGGAATATCGGCACCGTAAATTCTTACTTCTGTCACGGAACACAGCCATATCAAGGTGGTCTCATTATTCCTTTTGTATTCCACATTTATTAATTCAATTTACAAAACAGACTGAAGATACCATTGGTCATGCTGTTGACACAGATCTTGGTGTCAAGGATATTCGTGGGTTAACTGATCAGAGCACATAGTTTAATTTTGAGTGGAATTAGCTTGTAAATAATAATTAAAAAAAAAACGAATTAAAGGGGGTGAAATAAAAATGTATTAGAAAGTCTCCAGTTCTCTAATGACATAAAATTAAATTTCCTGGGGGATTTAATTGCTTCAAGTCCAAACAACATAATCGGTATGTGCTCCTGCTGGATAAGAAAGTATACAGTCCTGCGAGTGACCTTCTATTAATCCATCATTAGGCGGACATGCTTCTTATTTCATAAACAACCCTCAGCTGTTCCTCTCAAGATGTGTGCCAAGGAGACAGAAAGCAAAATGTTATTCAGTAATGGGAAGTGCAAACTTCAGCAGCAACTGGTTCATAGTGGCCCAGATTTATTAACGTTGGAAATTCAAAGGATGAGAACACACTTAGGGTTGCTTGTACGTGTACGCCAATGTAAAGGACTCCAATTTAATTAATCCATGATCATTATAAATTGCTAGTATGTATTTTGAACAGCTCAATCTGTAAAAGCCTCTTGTAGTAATCGCTGCACATCAGCATTCAGACTGAGAGAGGAAGGGGTTCCACTGTACTGTGGACTGCACAATCCTTCTTAAAGTGGAGTTCCACCCCAAAAAAAAATCATTAATGTACATAAAAAAATAAATAAAATAATAATAAAAATAAAAAACATAAAATAAAATAAAAAACATTTGGAAAATTTTTTTTTTTACTTGCCTCTAAATATCTGTTGCTAGGGGGTCCCTCGTAGTCTGTCTTCTTCAGCGCCTGGGCTCTTGACGTCACTTCCCTCAGCGCAGGAAGGGAGATCAGCTCTCCCCCCCTCCCTCTAGGCAGTCATCTGGGACACGTCACAGGTCACAGATGACTGTGCGGCCAATCACGGCGTGCTGCGCAGTGGGTGCCCGCAGTTACAATGCCGGCGCCGCCGAGCGGAGGGGGAGACGAGCGTGGATTCGATCCCCCGCATTGCTGGACCCTGGGACAGGTAAGTGTCCGATTATTAAAAGTCAGCTGCAGTATTTGTAGCTGCTGAATTTTACTTTTTTTTTTTTTAAGCGGAACTCCGCTTTAACTGTATTGCACAGTGCTACAGATCTAACAAATAGAGGTTAATGATTAAAGGAGAGATCACAAAGATAACTTCATTGCTGCTGTTCCTTCACTTTCCAATCAGCCAGTCTTGAACTGTATTTTGTTGAAAGCGGTGAACATAAGTAAAAGGCCAGGCTCCTGTATAATTTCTGACAGGGGTGCCTAAAGTAGAAAAAAGGTAAACATGATAACAAATGTTTAAAGTGTTACTAAACCCAGGAGTCTGCATTCACTATATCTGGTCTCCCACAGTACACAGAACATGGAAATGCAATTATTTTTGCTATATTAACCACTTCAATACCGGGCACTTTCGCCCCTTCCTTCCCAGACCAATTTTCAGCTTTCAGCGCTGTCACACTTTGAATGACAATTGCGCGGTCATGTATCACTGTACCCAAATGAAATTTTTAGCATTTTTTTTTCACACAAATAGAACTTTTTTTTGGTGGTATTTAATCACCGCTGGGGTTTTTATTTTTTACACTACAAATAAAAAAAAAAACGAAATTTTCAAAAAAAATGCATTTTTCTTAGTTTCTCTTATAAAATTTTGCAAATAAGTAATTTCTCTTGATAAATTTTGACCAAAAATGATGCTACATTTCTTTGGTAAAAATAAACCAAATCAGTGTCTATTTGGTGTTGGCAGTGATGGGGGACAGACACTGAAATGTATATAGGGACAGGGGTATATCAGTGGTGCTTGGTGTACTTTGTGGGGTGATCTGTAACAGCTCTCTGTGTAAAATCATCTTTACACAGAGAGCTGTCACACATCTGCAGATTCCCCCTCCCCCGCACTGAGCTCTCACTGAGCTCGGTGGGGAGACCTGTCACAGAGACGCGCATCTCTGTTTACATTGTGATGGCTGTGATTGGACACAGCCGTCAGGTGATCGGGAGGGCCAATCACAGCGCCCATATCCCGATCTCTGCTCAGCTGGATCCTGTGAGCAGAATGCTCATAGGATCGAGCCACAGCGCGCCTCGTGGCCACGCTACGAGCACACATTCTGAGGGACGCTCCTGAACGTCCACTCAGAACGAGGAAAGGACCACCCAGCCGTTTATGTGCAGTGGCCGGGTGGGAAGTAGTTAATATAGAAGTCTTGAGATTTCTATCAGTGTGCAGCTAAGCACTGGATGAATTTTGTAAGAGGAGTTTCCATTCTCCTCTAACTATCCTATGAGGCTGCATAACCCCTGACCCTCTGTCTGGACAGTGCTGATTGGCCTTGTGCTGATCACATGCACCCGCCCAGACAAAAACTCTCTAGCAATACACACCAAACTGAGCATGTGCAGAGTGCCTCCAAGACTCTGTACTATCAGCAGATGGGTTGGGGACAGTAAAAGAAGGGGAGGATCAGAGAAGACAGGCCATTTTACACAATGCAGAGGATTAACCCCTTAGGTTCCACAGTGAGTATAACAAGCATGATTTACTGCATATACAGACTGAATTTACTGTTGTGGGTTTAGTAACACTTTAAGTAAAAAAAAAAAGGGTGTGGGATCCTGCCAGAAGTCCAGTGCTGTCCTCCATCCTGTGCACTCTGCAGTCTTAACAGCCCTTCTCAAGTTACCACCTGTGAAATGCAGAACACCTCCCTCTATGTTATGGAGCTGAAGGGGGGTGTTCTGTTATCCAAATCTGTACTAGGTAACGGTTGGCAGTTCTGTTCGTATAGATATACTGTACAGTGAAAGAGTGTAGTCACATTAGAACAGAAAGTGTGCTATTGGCAGGATCAGCAGGTGCAGTTAAAGAAGAAAGCCTGAAAAACAAAAACAAATGCAGCCACCAAATAAAGTATGCAATAATGCAATTAATTATATTTTTGTTCTTGGATTTAGATACACTTTAAATGGTGTAGCAGTGTGTCATCCTAGAGAAACATGACTGGGAAAAGTATAATGGAACACTGAAGCCTATGGATGGCCAACATCTGAATGTTACAATGATTAATTGAATGCATTATAACGGAAATGTCCAGTATTTTTTTATGGTTTATAACACCACTTTGCTTTTCTTTAAAATTATTGTAAAGAAATAAATTTTACTTTTTTTAAAATAACAAACCTATACTACTTATATACTCTGTTGAATGGTTTTACACAGAGCAGCCCTGATCCTCCTCTTCTCAGGTTCCCTAACGCCATTCCTGGCTCTACCCTCCTCACCAAGTGCCCCCATAACAAGCAGCTTGCTATGGGGGCACTTCTGTGTGTTCGCTCCCAAGTCCCATCCTCCACTTCACTCTACTGGCTGTGATTGGCAGCAGTGAGAGCCAACGGCTCCCTCTGCTGTGTCTGAGCCAATGGGGAGGGAGAGATCAGAGAGAGCCTCTGCTCTCGTGCACATTCCTGGATGAAGATCGGGGTAAGGTAAGTATTTTTGTTTTTTTTTTGGGGGGGGGGGGGCTGCTTGCATAGAATGCATTAAAGTAGAAAAACTTTATGCCTTTAGAACCACTTTTCATTTTCGGTGTTTTTAAGTGACTGGACAGTGGGTCACACAGAGACGGTCATTAATATCAAGAACAGTACTGAAAACAAATCTGTCCCCTTTATACAGCTCAATAACATGATCATTCGAAATGAGAGAACTTTTTAATCACGCTATTACAGGCCAGTATTCGGAAACCATCTGCTTAACTTCAGGATATTGTCTAACATTCCTGCTACAAACAACTGTCAGGTGAATAAATAATATATTTATTAAAGAAAAGAGAAAGCTCTTGGCAGGAAAACATCCTTGGGTGCACCTGGACTAAAGGTAATTGTGAGCCACTTGAACAGGATTATCCATGTTGTATGAGTCTGTATAGTAAACACATGAAAGTTTCCATCATGTAGATATAGCCAACAAAAGTAGACTATGCGTAGTGGAGGAATCATTCCATTTGCTTCCTGTCTGTGTTGTGCAAAAAAAAGTAGATAGCAGAGGAAATGGGGTGAAGTTTTACCCCATTGTAAGCTTCCAGGGTAGTTCAAAGTGAAATCGCTACTGATGATCGTCCTATTTGATAAAGAAGTTTGTACGTACCTCTTTCCTGGTACAGACAAAACAATCTTTTGTTACAACCAGAGAGTTAGTATATGGATACCAGAAAAGTAATATTGTCGAATCAGGATATTGCTGGCTCCATAAAATGAAGAAGCCGAGTGTGGTACTGAGCCTCCACCTTTAATCTAGCCTTTATAGCAATGGTGGCAAACTTTCTACCCATAAACTGCCATATAAAGACTGCTGATATTACAGCCTCTTTACAAATCAAGCTTCCAAATTTGTGCTCCCTACAGCCCTGACTTGTGCCACATCTGATGTTTTTTTTAGCGAGGTCCACAATAAGTTTAGAGGAAAAAATAAAACCTAATATTATAAAGGGTGTGGATAGCACAAAAATAGAGCAAATTAGTGTGACCCCCCCAAAAAAAAATAAAACTTTAGCTATTAGAAGTCAGTATAAAAATTAATTTCTTTCTTCACTGGCTTGAGTAAGCACCTAGTTAAAGTAGTTGTAAACCTCTAACATAAAAAATGAATAAAGTACATCCCTATAGTGTATACTTGCCACTATCCAAAGCGTTTCTCTTTGATCCCTTTGCTATCTGCATGAGTATCTGATAATACTCTATGCCAACACCACGGCCTCCCTGGAGATGGACCACCCCCCTCCATCACACAGCAGGTGACTCCTACTCTGTATGTTTTTATATGAGCTTGTTAGAGGGAGTATGTTCCTTCCCAGCTTTCAGATTACATGGCCTTTGTGCTTTGTGCAGTGTGTCTGTGTGACGTCAGATCCCTGTCCCTCTTTCTAATGCTGAGAAAAATCTTTTGATCTGGGTGTTTTAGAAGATGTAAAGGAGAGAGCTGCAGATACAGAGATACAACATATGTAGGAGGATTTGTTTCATCTCTGTTTATTACATGAAGCCAGTCACCTAATGTGATTGTAAAGGATAAAGGTTTTTTACCTTCATGCATTCTATGTGTGCAGCTTCCTCTGCAGCCCCCCTAATACTGGCCTCAGCCTGATCCCGATTCAGCGATGTGCACAAGAGCCAAAGCTCTCCCAGGTTTCTCCCTCCTCATTGGCTGAGACACAGAAGTGGGAGCAATGCACGAGAGAAGCAGCTTGCTCTGGGGGAGTTCGGAAGGGGGGAGGGGCCAGAAGCACTGGCAGGGGGACCTGAGAAGAGGAGAGTCGGGACTGCTCCGCGCAAAAGATAAATACAATAAAACCTTGGATTGCAAGTAACGCGGTTTACGAGCGTTTCGTAATACGAGCTGTTTTTTAAAAAAAATTCTGACTCGATTTGTGAGCGTTGTTTTGCAAGACTAACAGGATTTAGGCCTCTGGGTTATGCAGTACTGCATTTGGCCAGAGGTGGGGAGCGCCGGAGACACTCGGTTCCCGAGTGTCTTCCGAGCGTCTTTGACCTGTCTCCGAGCGTTTGCGAGTGTCTCCCCTACCTCTGGCCACATGCGGTACTGCTTACACTAGCAGTGACACTGGAAGAACTATCTGATTTTCTGTTGATTCCTTAGGGGAAACTCGCTTTGATATACAAGTGCTTTGGAGTACAAGCATGCTTCTGGAACAAATTAAGCTCGTAATCCAAGATACTACTGTATGACTGTCTGTAGGGGTCCTAAGGGCCCAAATAGGTGCCAAATGACAGCATGCTGATACTGGGCCACAGGTTGGGCACCAAGGCCTTATATGTACTGTGGCCATACTCTGATTTCAGCTTTGCATATTTTAATTTTTAAAATAACTCTGTATATTTTGCAATTATACATTTATACAATGTGTGTGTTTGGGTGTGTATACACACGTTTATCCTTGTGGAGCATGGGAATTTCCTACTCAGAATTCAGTCTTTATATGCACATGCCTTACATTCTTCAAGGAAATACGTTCAGCATGATAAGCTGTCTTCATTCTTTGCACATAGAAGAGAGCAGCTTTTATATTAGTCTTTAGTTGTATAAAGTCTCAGCTTAAACTCTCTAAGCTCAGCTGAATGACCAGTTGAGTGAACTAGTTGCAAATTCTCAGTCATTCATTGTTAGGCAAGGGCCATGTATAGAGATGTCTGCTGGCAAAGTCTGTGTATTGTAATGCACATGTCAATAAGGACTGAGGGAAAGATCAAAAGAAATTAACATTTGCTGCTTGTGTGCCAGACCCCTTGTGAGGGTACTATTTGCAACCTACTATCTAATTCTCAGGTTTAAAGAGCCCAATGTTTTTGCAGTCACTTCAAGCTGAGTGGTTACATCAAGAACTATAACTGATAGTATCAGAGGACATATTGATCTATGACATGGCAAAATATATGGGCCTGGTTTGTAAACAGCCATTTTATATTTACTGATGTTGGTCCTGGCCTAAAACAGTATTTCAGTTTTATTGCAGTTGTTTCTAACATTGGTCTCAACTGCTTACTAATTATACATGAGGTTGGACGGTGATTGCATTTAATTGTGTGTTGTTATTGTATGACATATTTAGGAAATTTTCTGAGGTTCCACTCATTCTATTCAAATATTGCATATCTGGATCTTTCAAAATGCACGTATGACCACATCGAAGAGTGCTGTTAACCCTCAGTATCTATTTTTCATGTAAAAAAAATACTTCTATTTAGAGTTATGCAGAAGAAGCATGTTTGTAATCCAAAGCACTCCTATATCAAACCGGGTTTCCCCATAGGAATCTCAGATAATTAGTTACACAGTGACTACTGGTGTATGCAGTACTGCATGTGGCCAGAGGTGTGGGAACCTAGTGTCTCTGAGCTTTACCGGCGCCCCGCACTTCTGGCCAAATGTGGTACTGCACACCCCACCGGCTTGGATGCTGCTCGTCTTGCGAGACAACGCTTGTAAATCGAGCCAGGATTTTTTTTTCGAAATAGCTCGTATTGCGAAACGCTCGTAAACCGTGTTACTCGCAATCCGAGGTTCCACTGGTATTTCACTTAGCTTGGCAGTCCTGAGATTATAACCTTGATCTCTAAGCATTTCATGTATTATTTTATTAAATAATTATATCTGTCCTGCTTTTTAACAGTCTTTAAAATTGTCTGTTGCAGCATCTTTCATTTACAAGAGAATTCGACTCAGACTCACTTAGACACTATAGCTGGGCTGCGGATACGCTGGACAATGTCAATCTCGTCTCAAGTCCAGTGCATTCTGGGTAAGTTGGAAAAAAATATGTCTGATCATGCTCTCCAGCCATAGAAATGTGACTGTAGATGGGAGCAGTCCAAACATGGACACTGCCCTTACTTTATTTTGGGTGATCTTCAGGAATTACAGATGAACTTAAACAGAAGAGGTAAATATGATCCATAACAAGTACTAGTACCCCAAAAAATATCATTAGGGGAAATACATAACTTGAAGGTAAATTAGAGCTCTACCATTTCTAATTTGTTTACAAATGAGCCATATTGTGTAAGAATGGTTTTACTAAAATGTGGTATCTACATAGTCTATATAAAGACTTTGCTATATGGGATGTTTGCTGATAAAATTTCTGGACTTTGCGAATGCTGGATTATGCCCAGGGCTGAGTGACTATCTCAATTGAATGTGAGATACTGTCTGAGTTGCAGGGACCTGCAATAAATGCAAGTAATTGTCGCATTGCTTGACCATTTAAGATTATTGTTGGCCTCTACAGTTAGTGATCAACCCTCCTGTCAGCTGTAGGACACTAGTAATGATTCTCTGTCGTGCAGCAGTGCAATTACGTAACCTTTTGTATAGTACAGCCTTAAAAGAAACCCATCAAAAGGGCAATATTTAGTCTGTTATTGCTGACTATGTACTGAAAATGTTAGTTGTATGGCTATCATGCTGACCTTCTGGCATCAATACTTTGAATCACTGACCAGTCAAAAGCATAAAGCTCAGGAGCTCTGACTTTCTTCACACACATACCGTACTTGTACGTATTGAAGCAGTTGGGCCAGAATAACCACCTAGCAACTAGCATTTTCAGATATTAGCACTATCAGGCTACATATTTTGTTATGGCGATTGCCTTTTAATAGGAAACTAAGCATAAAAGGACAGCTAATATCTAAGACAGAAGAAACCGCAAATCTAGCACTGGAGATGGCTGTTGCCCACGTCTTAAAAGATTTGGGAGAAGACACCTCTGCAGCATCACACATAATGTCACATGTCTAGTCTTGGAACCAAGAGTCAGGCAATGGTAGAGTCCAGCATTGGAATGGAGATTTAGACACAATGCCATGTAGCAGACATATGTTCCCTTTTAAAGAATATAATTAAATGTTTCCAGATTGATAAGGTGTGCTATATGTTTACATCCACATAAAGTTCACAATAAAAATAGAGAAAAGGATAGCCGTGGATTGTGTGTAGACATATAGAAAAATCAACAACACTGGCATACAATCAAGAAATTTATTACAATAATGTTTAAGAATTACATAAGTAGAGAATACTGCAGATAAGAAAAATGTCTATTTTTGGTTCATATTGGATGGAAAATGGTTAAAAATACTCCACATGTAAACTCAACGTGTTTCAAACATTCTTCTTCAGAGTACATGTGAGTAGAATCAAAATGCTACAACCCCAACACTTGTTCATAAAGAGGAAGTAAACTCTTTAAAAAAAAAAAAATCCCCCTTCCCTGCAATGTAAAGGCATAATGTGTAATGCCCCGTACACACGGTCGGACTTTGTTCGGACATTCCGACAACAAAATCCTAGGATTTTTTCCGTCGGATGTTGGCTCAAACTTGTCTTGCATACACACGGTCACACGAAGTTGTCGGAAAATCCGATCGTTCTAAACGTGGTGACGTAAAACACGTACGTCGGGACTATAAACGGGGCAGTGGCCAATAGCTTTCATCTCTTTATTTATTCTGAGCATGCGTGGCACTTTGTCCGTCGGATTTGTGTACACACGATCGGAATTTCCGACAACGGATTTTGTTGTCGGAAAATTTTATCTCCTGCTGTCCAACTTTGTGTGTCGGAAAATCTGATGGAAAATGTCTGATGGAGCCCACACACGGTCGGAATTTCCGACAACACGCTCCGATCGGACATTTTCCATCGGAAAATCCGACCGTGTGTACGGGGCATTAGTATGCATTGCATACTAGCACATTATGAGCACTTGCCTGCAAACGAAGCCCACACTGTCCCCACTGCAGGCCACATCCATCTTCCTCTGATCTTCCTTCTGGGGCTGCGGACTCCGGCTGTGTGACTGGCCGGAGCCGCGTGACGTCACTCCCGCGCATGCGTCTAGACTTGCCTATAGGTACAAACACTGCATGGAGATTTACAACCTCTTGAAGGATACATTAATAGGTAGTATAATGGAATCCTCATTGAAAGGAACATCTCTATCCCATAGGGGAAATTCACATGGAGGAGCAAGATAAACTAATGTTCAACAAGTAGTGTAGTTTCCAGCACAGAGGTTACTTAATACAAATCCATTGATGTGTATCAGATCATATGGTACGGGGGATCAACAAACAACAATAAATCTTTAAATAACTGCTATAAAAAATCCGGAAGTGCATTCTTGAAGGCTCCTCCATACACTGAAGCTGAAATAAGTCTCCTACATATAGCATTTTTGGTAAAGTAGATATGAAGATCATCAAGGCATAACATGCATCATCTCAGGTTGAGCCATATCCAAATTGGATATTTTCATTGGATATATCTATTATGGCTAATTCTGATATCACACATGTTATGCCTTGATGATCCCCTTATCTACTTTACCAAATATACTATAGGTGGAAGACTTATTTTGCCTTCAGTGTATGTTTTTTATAGTAGTTATTTAAAGATTTATTGTGGACTGTTGATCTCCTGTATTGTAGGATCTGACACATTATCAATGGATGTGTGTGCTGGAAACTACACTACTTGTTGAACAACAGTTTATCTCGTTTCTCCATGTGAATTTCCATTTTCCCCATTATGGGATAGAGGTCTTCCTTTTGGATGGTGTAGTTATACTACCTGTTGATGTATCCTTAAGAACAAGTGTTGGGGTTGCAGCATTTTGATTCTATTCACTTGTACTCCTGAAGAAGAATGTTCGAAACAGGTCGAGTTTGCATTTGGAGTTTTGTTTAACCATTTTTTTTATCCATTTTTCAAAAAATAGTAGTATTTTATTATCAGCAGTATTCTCTGTTTATATTAATTGTAATCATTGTTGTAAAAATTTGCTTGATTTTATATCAGTGTTCATTTTTGTATATGTTTACACACAATCCACGGCTACTTTTGTCTCTATTTCCCTTTTAAAGAACTAGAACATCTCCTAGATTGCAAAGTCAAAATGTCAAAAAATAGGCAATTAAAGATTAGGATAAAAATTTCTGCTGTTCTGCTGAATAGGTAATTGGACACCACATCGGTTATCCCTTCTTCGTTGTAAATTATTCTGTAAATGTACTTTATTGTTCTCATTTGCATTGGTTGGTATATTAATTTCATTTTAATTAAATGTTAGCAATTTAATAAAAAGCAATGCCAGTAGCTATATTTAGTTTAAATAAAATTCATTCTGTGAGAATAAATTGTCCACAGTTGTTAACAAGTTTTGTTTAGACTTCCTCTGGAACAGTACAGTAGGTCACGTTATAATTGGTTGATGCCATAAAACTGTGCTGGCTTAGTGCAGTAATTCAAAGCAACCAATCTGATTTCTTTTTTGTGAAGTCAGAGCAGTAAAAGTCTTTCTGATTGATTTCTAGGGGTTATTAAACGTTTGACCTTCACATTACTGAAGCCCTATAGTGTTATATGACATAAGTAACAAAAAACAATGCTGAAGATAATGTCAGTGTTTCCCACAGGGTCCAACTAGAAGTCGACACAGTATGCTTATCTGGAATCCACTAGCTAGGAAATTAGGCAGCTCATTAGGTTCATTTCCCTCACTCCTTTTTTTTTTTACATATACATAGGTTATATACGCTTGTTTTTTAAGCAAAATTACAAACATGGTTCTTTTAATGGTGGTACTGTTATAAGAACTTGTTCACACCGTGGGCTGCATTTGCAAGCTTTTTCTCAATGCAATCTAAACCCATAGACGAGGCAAATAGCATTGCTTTGTATAGGGCCTGTTCACACCAACATGCTGTGTTTGTGTTGGTGTGTTGTTGTGATAAAATGATGCAGAAATTACCTTTTTTCTTTCTTGTACATCACGGGACACAGAGCCTCAGTAATTACTGATGGGTTATATAGGGTATCACTAAGTGATTGGATACTGGCACACCCTAAACAGGAAGTTCAGCCCCCTATATAATCCCTCCCCTTACAGGGATACCTCAGTTTTTACGCCAGTGTCTTAGGTGTTGGACGTGTAAAGATGTCCTGTGCTGAGCTCCAAAAGGGAATATCCTAAATCCTATACTGGGGCAAGCCAGGCGAACCAGTTCCATTCAAAGTGTCCTTTCCAGGCCGAATCGGATGGTACCCGGGCCTCGTGATCCGAGGAAACAAGGTTTCACCTGTAACGCTTCCTCTTTTTAGAAAGCTGGACCCCGCATTTCAGAATTTGGTTTTCTAGCCTTATTTCTGGCCGGGTGCTTTATAGGCCCAGAACTGCGGATCCCCCTATCCGTAGGGGGCCCCAGTCTCTGAAGGTTTTCCAAACGGAGCCCACCGTGAGAGGTGAAAATTGGGTCTGTATAACAGAACCCTGCAGCTGGATAAGGTAAGGGAGATTCCACAGAATTTTTTAATTCTAGTAGGTTTCTCCTTTAAGTAAATGCATGCTGTGCCTATTGTCACCACCGGGGGCTGCCAAGAGCACATACCATCTCATGTCTCGATGTTCACGCTGCACAGCTCCTCCAGCTGAGCTCTAGGTAGGATGGGATGGGGGGCTCTCCTCTGGGACATTCCCCCAAAAAATAGGGGGGGCCGCAAGTGGTCTGTGAGGTGGTAGTATACCGCACTGTTGCCACCGCCGCCATTGCCATGTGCAGGCCCCATCACTGCCGGCCTCTCTCCTTCCTCCTCCGCCCCCAGCCTCCCCTCCACGCTGTCCCGGAGGGTCGGCTCACGCGGGAAGCACACGTTTTTTGAAAAAACGAGGGGGGTGGTCAGAGGAGGGGGGAGGCGGAGCATCAGCGCGACGTCCAGCGTGCCTGGACGCCCACATCGCCGGCTGCAAGGCTTTAAGTAGCACACTTTGCAGGTGCACACAGCCTATGGAAGGACACAGAGCTGACGGTCGCATGTAAGGTGGGACACAGTCATTCTCCTAGGCAGCATTTACTAAAAGAAACACTAGACTGGGCATTGGTAGCAGGGCTGTTGCTGGACTACATCGCTCAGCAGTCAGTGTTCATTTTTTTGTGATACCTCCACCTTGTTGCTTTGCACTATGGGTAGAAGAGGTACAAATACCCCAAGAACCAGAGGCTCTAGGGGATCTCCTTCAGGCTCTGAGGACCCCCTTTCTGCAGCACCTTCCCCCCCTGAAGGACCAGGGACGGCTGGCCAGGGAGAGCCATTGGGGTCAGGGGCTGCATCTGCTTCTGGCACTTCAGCCCCTGTATACATTACACAGGAGGTTTAGAGGATTAGAGGAAAGATTAATGGCCGTAATTGCATCTTCACTTAGTGGAAGAAAACGCACTAGGTCTTCCTCTGTTTCCCGGGACCCTCAGGCAGAGGAGCTCTGGGATAAGGGAGATGAATCCCTTTCAGAGGATCGGGATGGGACAGATGAGAAGGACTCCTCTGAGGAATCAAATAGAGAAAGGCCCTCCTCGGCTTCTCAGAATGAGAAAGTCTTAGTGCAGATCCTTGCTGGATTGGTCCGCTCCACATTTAAAGTACCCGTATCTGAATCGGTTAAAGAACCCTCTTCTTCTTTGGGGTCACTGAAACCTCCTCAAACAGCACATGCTTTTCCTGTTCATAATTTACTTGAAAAGCTCCTTTATTCTGAGTGGGATCACCCAGATAAACGTTTTTTTTCCGCCAAAAAAGTTTTCAACACTTTATCCTATGGAAGAAAAGTTTATAAAAATGTGGGGGATACCGGCAGTTGATGCCACCATTTCCTCCGTAAATAAAAGTCTGACTTGTCCTGTAGACAGTGCTCAGATGCTCAGGGATCCTGTGGATAAAAAGATGAAATCCCTGTTGAAAGATGTTTTCTCCTTAGCAGGTTCAATAGCTCAACCTGCAGTGGCAGCGATCGGAGTCTGTCAGTACTTAAGAGACCATGTTAAGCAGGTCATCAAAGTTCTACCTGAACAGCAGGCCCAGGGGTTGGCTAACCTTCCAGCGGCCTTATGTTTTGCTGTTGACGCCATCAGAGATTCTATCATGCAAACCTCTCGTCTTTCACTTGGGTTGGTGCATATGCGTAGAATCTTATGGTTGAAAGGTTGGTCAGCTGAAGCACCATGTAGGAAACTTCTAGCTTTATTTCCATTTCATGGTGCAAGGTTGTTTGGAGAAGATCTGGACAATTATATCCAAAGGATCTCTAGTGGGAAAAGCACTCTCTTACCTGTTAAGAAAAGGAGTAAGCGTCCCTTTTTCAAACGGACTCTTTCCCCAGTGCCAGGGAAAGAAACAAGAGTCAACCCCAGGGACAAAAGAAGTCCTGGGGGAAGAAGCCTGCTAGACAAGACACTAAGGCCTCTTTATGAAGGGGCGCCCCCGCTCGCTCGAGTGGGGGGAAGACTGCTACAGTTCTCAAAGCTCTGGCAGGAGGATTTCCAGGACAGATGGGTAATCTCCACGGTAACCTTAGGGTACAAACTGGAGTTCCAAGAATTTCCCTCTCCTCGTTTCCTCAGATCAAATGTCCCAGGGATCCAGAGAAAAAGCAGTCGCTCCTTCTAGCGTTAGAGCGGCTTTTGTCGCAAGAGGTCATCATGGTGGTTCCCACGAAGGATCAAGGATTGGGATTTTATTCCAACCTTTTACGGTCCAAAATTCCATCGATTCTGGATCTAAGGGATCTGAATCGATTCTTAAGGATTTGATCCTTTCGCATGGAATCAATTCGGTCAGTAATCTCCATCCTGCAGGTAGGAGAATTTCTGGCATCGATAGACATCAGAGATGCATATCTGCATGTGCCCATTTTTCCTGCTCATCAAATGTTCTTGCGCTTCAAGATAGGAGGGCGCCATTTCCAGTTTGTGGCTCTGCCTTTCGAGCTAGCCACTGCACCTCGAGTGTTTACAAAGATCTTGGCTCCTCCTCTGGCCAGGTTAAGGGCTCAAGGTATAACTGTCATAGCATACCTAGACGACCTGCTCTTGATAGACCGGTCGGTAGCCTGTTTGAACGGAAACTTGAGGACCACAGTCAAGTATCTCGAACACCTAGGTTGGATCCTCAACCTAGAAAAATCTTTCCTAAAACCAGTAAGAAGACTGGAGTATTTGGGTCTGATCATAGATACAACCCAGGAGAAAGTATTTTTACCTCAGGCAAAGATCACTGCCTTAAGGGAGCTGATTCTGGTAGTCAGGACCAAAAAGGGTCCTTCTATCCGCCTTTGTATGAGGCTGCTGGGAAAGATGGTAGCTTCATTCGAAGCAGTTCCCTATGCTCAGTTTCATTCAAGACTGCTGCAACACAGTATCCTGTCGGCCTGGAACAAGAAAGTTCAGGCATTAGATTTTCCGATGCACCTGTCTCATGCAGTGTGTCAGAGCCTCAATTGGTGGTTAATACCCGAAAGCCTGCAGAAGGGGAAGTCCTTTCTACCAGTTACCTGGACGGTGGTAACAACGGATGCCAGTCTTTCAGGTTGGGGAGCAGTTCTGGAACAGTCTGCGGTCCAAGGGGTATGGTCCACAGCTGAGAGGACCTTGCCCATCAACATTTTGGAGATCTGTGCCGCATATCTAGCCCTAAAGGCCTGGACTCTCAGGCTACAGGGTTGCCCAGTCAGGATCCAGTCCGACAATGCCACAGCAGTGGCTTATATCAATCATCAGGGAGGCACCAGGAGGGCTCAAAGGGAAGTGAACCAGATCTTAGTCTGGGCAGAAGAGCATGTGCCATGCATATCGGCAGTTTTCATTCCAGGGATAGAGAACTGGCAGGCGGACTATTTAAGTCGCCAACAGTTACTCCCAGGGGAATGGTCTCTTCATCCCGACGTCTTTTGTTCCATATGCCAAATATGGGGGGTTCCAGATGTAGATCTCTTTGCATCCAGATTCAACAAAAAGATAGACAAATTTGTGGCAAGGACAAAGGATCCCCTTGCATATGGGACGGATGCGTTGGTGATTCCGTGGCATCGGTTCTCACTGATTTATGCATTCCCACCTATTCTGCTACTGCCACGACTCCTTCGCAGGATCAGGCAGGAAAGGAAGTCGGTACTTCTGGTAGGAACTTGGTATGCAGAAATAGTAAGGATGATGGTGGGTTCCCCGTGGACCCTACCGTCACGCCCAGACCTGTTATATCAAGGTCCAGTGTTCCATCCTGCCTTACAAACGCTAAATTTGACGGTTTGGCTATTGAAACCCACGTTCTGAAGAGTCGTGGGCTTTCAGGTCGTGTGATATCTACCTTGATCAATGCAAGGAAGCCAGCTTCCAGAGTAATTTATCATAGAGTCTGGAAAGCTTATGTATCCTGGTGTGAATCCAGGAGTTGGCATCCCAGAAAATATGTGATAGGTAGAATTCTTGATTTTCTACAATTGGGATTAGAGATGAAGCTGGCCTTGAGTACCATCAAGGGCCAGGTCTCAGTATTATTTCAACGGCCACTTGCTTCACATTCTTTGGTCCGAAACTCTATGCAGGGGGTGACACGTCTTAATCCTCCGGTTAAGGCGCCCCTAAACCCCTGGGACTTGAATTTGGTTCTGTCTGTTTTACAGAAACAGCCTTTTGAACCAATACGTCAGATTCCCTTAATCTTGTTGACAAGAAAATTAATTTTTCTGGTAGCCATTTCTTCTGCTAGAAGAGTGTCTGAATTAGCAGCTCTTTCCTGTAAAGAGCCTTATTTGATCATACACAAGGATAGAGTGGTATTGCGCCCTCATCCTAGTTTTTTACCGAAAGTGGTTTCAGATTTTCATCTAAACCAAGATATTGTTCTGCCTTCCTTTTTTCTTGATCCCTGTTCTTCGGAAGAAAGGTCACTACATTCTTTGCATGTAGTAAGAGCAGTCAAAGCTTATCTGGAAGCAACTGCTCAAGTTCGCAAAACGGATCTTTTGTTCATGCTGCCAGAAGGTCCCAATAGAGGACAGGCAGCGTCAAAATCTACCATTTCTAAATGGATTCGACAAATGATTATTCAAGCTTACGGTATGAAACATAAAATTCCTCCGTTTCAGATCAAGGCACACTCCACAAGGGTTATTGGTGCTTCTTGGGCGGTGCATCACCGGGCCTCTATGGCTCAAATCTGCAAGGCCGCAACCTGGTCTTCAGTCCATACATTCACCAGATTTTATCAGGTGGATGTGAGAAGGCATGAGGATATCGCCTTTGGGCGTAGTGTGCTGCAGGGAGCGGTACAAGGTCCTCAGGTCTGATTACACCCTACTTGGTTGTGGTTCCCCTCCCCTCAGATAGCATTGCTCTGGGACATCCCATCAGTAATTACTGAGGCTCTGTGTCCTGTGATGTACGAGAAAGAAAATAGGATTTTTTATAACAGCTTACCTGTAAAATCCTTTTCTTTTGATGTACATCACAAGACACAGAGGTATAATACACTTATATTGCTTTGCTACAAAACTGAGGTATCCCTGTAAGGGAAGGGATTATATAGGGGGCTGAACTTCCTGTTTAGGGTGTGCCAGTGTCCAATCACCTAGTGATACCCTATATAACCCATCAGTAATTACTGAGGCTCTGTGTCCCGTGATGTACATCAAAAGAAAAGGATTTTACAGGTAAGCTGTTATAAAAAATCCTATTTTTGCAGAGCAGCATGTTACAACCTGTTGCAGTGCATAGGATTACCAAGTAAAAAAAATAAATAAAGGCAAGCAATACATTAAAGCAATGCATTGAAGTGGACATTCACATTGTACACCAGCACATGAGTGTTTTGTGCTGTGCGTTATGTACTGTGCAGTGTGAACACAATGTACTCTCGCTGTAAAGCCTCATACACACAGGACATCAAAAACACTGCTTTTAAAGGCATTTGACTGACTTTTTTTTCTGCCTCTAAACACCCCTCTTTGTTAGCCTATGTGTCCATGCACACATGGGCATTTAATAGTAAAAAACAAATAACTCCGCGCCAATGGTGTCAATATTTTGGTAAATCAAAAAAAGTGAATCATAAACATAAATTTAAACGGTGAAAAAAGTAAAAACACACATATATCAAGCTGCTCCCCAATTTGAACATAAATGATCAGATGGTAAAAAAGTAGATAGGGGGCGCTAAAAAAATATAATAACATTATTAAAGTGCACCAAAAGGAAAATTGTGCTTAATGTGTACCTTAAGTTAATAAAAAGGGAGAAATACATTTATATAAATAATGGCAGTGGAGTTTAACTCATAACACACAAAACCAACACAATGGTAACAGTCCAATAATAAACTATCACAGTAACAGTGAAAAATAAATTCTAAAGTAGAGTGATATCTTCCAAAATGTGCCAATTCCTTGCTGATGATAGTTATAAAAAGTTCCTTCACCAAAAGAGTCCTCAGGGACGTTCAAAACGAAACGTACGTTTCCCTTTTTATTAACCTAAGGTACACATTAAGCACAATTTTCATTTTGGTGCACTTTAATAATTTTATTATATTTTTTTTAGGGCCCCCTATCTACTTTTTTACACATGGGCATTTATAGGCATTTAGATGCAGGAGCATTTAGAAGCAGGAAAAAAAAATCAGTTGAGTGTTCAAAAGAGGGGCGCTTGTTCACGAGTTAATGCAATCTATCAGACGCATAAACATGCATGCAAGATACAGATTTTGATGCGTTTTTTTAAGCTGCGTCTTTTCATCACCTGAAGCAAAGATAGCCAGGGGAGGAAGAAAAAAATTCTGTGTGCATTAAGGTTTTATGAATGGTTAGTGATCAGAAATATATATATTTTTTTATTTTGTAAAGTTAAGAGGATTACCACAGTATATGTCCTAATTTGTTTGTCCTAAGCTTTCATGGAGGAGAGTTGCATTTCTTTCCTTTGCAGTACCATGTAGATATATAGTCTAACATGACTTTTGCTTGCTCTTTGCTGAATTATATGATTTTTGTTTTGCTTTTTTATATTATTTTGCAGCTATTATTCTACTCTTCCAGTGTATGATGCAAGGTGATAATAAGGATCTGTGTGTGGTTTTTGCCTGCTGCATTTGTACTAACAGTACTAACTTAATTTTGATATTTCTAGCTAGGTGCCCCACTGTATTTCTATCTTTATTAATACCAGTAACTTTGTAATATGTTATACAAGCATGTGAATATACAGGCATTCACTTAACATACTGTAGTTACTAAAATCTCATAGGCTTTATTGTGCTAAATGTTAAAATGTTCTGCTTTCATTAGAATAATACCTGGGAGTCCCGACATGAGGGCCTTGTTGTATGTACAAGTAGCCATGTTGATACATATTGAACAAGTACGTTCTTACCGTAAGGAAACCTGTCCTGAAAAATGACAAATGACACAAGGCTGCAGGAGAATTTCAGTGCTGATATCAACCACAGGATGAAATAGGGTGAAAACAGTATTTTAATTTTAAAAAATGGCAAATGTTTCTGATACACAAGGCTGTAGCAAAACAAATGTCATTCCTTTAGGGTTTCCTCTGATCTTTCCCTCTTGATAAATTTAGGGGGGGGGGGGGGGTTGAAAACTAATTTAATGTGCAGGAACATCAAAGATCATTAGGGGAGGAAATTATCAGTTGTCAATCTAAATAACAAAGCTTCAAAGCAAATTTAAATGATTGCAGAGCATATACGACACGTCTCTTGACATGTCCAGACAAAATGAGAGGTTTTGCTTCTGGGTGGCTTTTAAAGCGGAGTTACAGCCTTTTAAAAAAATGTGTAGTAAATTAACTCTTTTTTGTTATATAGTTGTGCAAATTAGTCACTGTCACGCTCCCATCTTCAGTGTGGGCATCTGAAGCCCACTGGTAGCTCTCGCACATGCACATTTCATACAAAGCGTGGCGCACTCGTATTGCAGAGGCTGCCCATTGACTCCTGGGATTGATGACACTTATATCCCAGGAGCCAATGGGTGGTGGGGGTACAGCAGACGTTCACCTGTGTAATATCCAAAAAAGGTAATGGGCTCTTAAAAAATCGGGTGGATGCTGCTTAAGGCTGCTTTCACACTGGGGCGGGCGTTGACGGTAAAACACCGCTAGTTTTAGTGGAGCTTTACCGTCATTTTAGCAGCACTATTTAACCCCCACTAGCGGGCGAATAAAGGGTTAAATGCGCCCGTGTAGTGCCGCTGCCGTAATGCCGCTGCAGGCGATTTGGCAGTAGTGCCCATTCATTTCAAAAGGCAGGAGGGGTGGAGGAGCGGTGTATACACCACTCCTTCACCGCCCCAAAGATGCTGCTTGCAGGACTTTTTTTAACGTCCTGCCAGAGCATCGCCTCAGTGTGAAATCACTCGTGCTCTCACACTGGGACTGCAGGGGAGGTGTTTTTCAGGCGCTTTACAGGCGCTATTTTTAGCCCAAAAGCGCCTGAAAAATGCCCCAGTGGGAAAGGGGTCTTAAAGTGTATGTACATTTTTTTTTTTTACTGTGGATGCGTATAATAGGATCTCTAATTGTTATACTTGTTGAAAGTCACATCCCTTAAGGGTAAAATTGTTCTAAATGTTCAAATCCCAATTTGTTACAGATGATGATTATTATGGTTGTAATGCTTCTCGTTGTAAATCTTTTTGCTCTTTATTAAAAAAATATTGAAAGTGAAGTGTATATCCAGCCAAAGCTTTTGTTTTTTTCGTTTTTTCATAAATTGAGGAAGGGTTAGAAACCTTTTTACTGCCATATGGTATCCGTTTATCCCCAACGTCCTGCCTTGCTGACAACATTTAACTAGATGGCAAATGAGGGGAACTCTTCAGCACAGAGAGAAATAAAAACATTTTACTTCAGTAGAATAGGAGAATGCTAGAACCCTTGTCAGGTTTTTGTTGTCTATGTCTCTGTTACTTCCCAACAGCAGGGCAGGAAGTAAAGGTAAACTTTCCAACAGAGTCCTGGATAGCAGTAAAAAACCCAACAGGAGTACTAATCCTTCTCCACCCTATCCAAAACATGAAAAAAAATTTTTGGCTCGACATACACTTTAAGGTGACAAAGTCCTGCACTATGAATAGTACATGATTAAGGAAACCAGAATTTGTGCATGCAGAGAGGGTTACGTAGAGCACAAACCTATAGTTCAATCAGGTAATGAAACAAAGCCTAAAGCTACATCTTTTCTTGTTTAATTTAACTATCACAATGAGATACAGTAGAGATGTTTTGTTTGCTTGAGCATAGGAGGGTTTTAGGTGCTCAGGTTTTACATAACACAATGCGTGGGAAACCTGAGGATAGCCTATAACCTGTCAGATGACTCTGTCCCTCATTTCATAAACCAGTTCAAATCAAAGGCACTTTGTGTGGCTGAGACAGACATTGCTTGTTTGAATTCACTCTCAGTAGCTGTTGCCAGCAGATTTCTGTCTTAATTGTGTGATAGATGGAAAACTCCTGTTGTAATGAAGAAGAAGCAAAGTATATGTTCAGGTTGGAGGACTTGCCAAGCTTTACTCAGTAGGAAAACATCTGAAACGTAGACACGGTTTTCAAAGCTCCCTGGTCTTTTGTCAGAAACCTGAAATACCCGTTGTCAGAGTACTGGAAAAAGATGGCTGATGTAACAGTTATACAACTATATTTGCCCTTTATAGTTGCCTAGTATGGTTTGTTTAGAGGGGTGACACCAATGTTATGGCTATAGTTATCGGCAAGAGACAGCCATGGAGTGGAGCCATGTGTATTTGTAATCTTCTCCCTTTGGGTAAAATATTCAATAAGGTTAAAGCAATAGATATTTAACAATGATACTTTCATATAGAGAAAGGATCCACTTTGGATTAAATAACGACTTTTAATATTTGTGCTTCACCAGCCAAAATATGAAGCTGAATAGTGTATGATGAGATAAGATCATTAAAACATATACAGTATTTTACCAACTTAGAATTAAAATGATGACAGTAGTTGGTCAGGTTCAACTGAACTTGAGTAAGTTTAAAATTTTTATTGCCTCTTCCAAGCCACTTCTAACAAGCCAGTTCTAACCAATGTCAGAAATATATCTCACTTATAAATCCACAGTTGCACAGATACCTTATTCCAAGCACCATGGAATGTAGCAAGCCAGATGCTGGCAGTCCAAAAACAGGATAGGAGGTGTGAAAGTTGTGGTACCACCCTGTTCTATTTAAACCAGTCTCTTTCAACCAGGGTGAACAGGCACCTTGGGGTGCCTTCAAGTTTCTTCAGGGGTGCCTTGGCAAAATGCCTAAAAATTGCCCACAAATTGTATACAAGGCAGCGGGTGGATAAGGCTTGTCTTTTAGTTACACAAAGCCACAGGTTTTCATTGTGCATCATTACAACCTTCTATGACATCATTGGTTGATGAAGAGGACGTCAGGTGCCTGCATAGCATCTTTGTTTGCCCCTCCCCTGCCCCTCTGAGTCAGTACTGGGGACACATTAGCTGAGTGAGGGAGAGAAACTGAGGGAGAATTGGAATACTAGGCAGTACCAGTGTGCAAATGTGTATTTACTTTGAAGGAATAAATCACTTCTAAAGTGTCATATATGTCTGGGTGCTGTTGCTTTATGTAAAAACTTGTTTAGTTTTTTACATTTTAGAATGGGGTGCCTCGAGAGTGTGCATAATTTTAAAGGGTGCCTTGACATAAAAGTTGAGAAACACTGAGTTAGACAATCCCATCCTACACACACGATGAAGTTGTATTCTGTCGTATGAGAATTATCATAGTTTCAGTAACCTCTTCATTTTCGATATGAGACTAGCACGCAAACAAAAAAAACAGACGATAATTAGTATGATAATCTCATCGTGTGTACGAGGCTTGAGACAAAAAGTGAGGGAATATCTAAAATTCGAGTTGTCACTAGAACAGAAATACCTGTGGAATTTTCCAATGGTGACACCTGTTCTTGTGACAACAGTCCAAGAAGGAATTTACCTTAGTAGAGATATGTCCCCTCACTTGTGGTTTCTACAGAACTCGTAAATGAAGGGAAGCCACTTGTGAATGGGGCACAGCTGGCAACAGAAAAACCTGACTGGGGTTTCAACCATTCCCTGCTCTTTCCAAAAGAAAAACAACGTTTTGGCTTTAGATATACTTCTACTATGTGGAAAAGGAGTTTTAGATGAGCATAGTTGAAAAGAAATGGCATAGAGCAGATTTTCACAACCTTTTTAACACGGAGGAACCCTTAAAGCGGGAGTCCACCTAAAATAAAATTATTAAAAGCCAGCAGCTACAAATACTGCAGCTGCTGACTTTTAATAAATGGACACTTACCTGTCCTGGAGTCCAGCGATGTCATCAGCCGATTAATGGCTCTGCTCTCGGCAGCTGCTGCCGCCGTTCTCTGTGAGGGAATCAGGAAGTGTTGCGGCTTCACTTCCCGGTTCCCTACTGCGCATGCACGAGTCGCGCTACGTGTCCTAGGTGGTCCCCACTATCTCCTGGGACCTGTGTGTTTCCCAGGAGACAGCGGGGGGGTGCGGGAAGGGGCGTGACTCCCGCAGGAGTCTATTCCAGGAAGTGGGTGCAAATACCTGTAGTAGACAGGTATCTGCACCCCCCTCCCCCCTGAAAGGTGCCAATTGTGGCACCGGAGGGGGGGAGGAATCAGATGAGCGGAAGTTCCACTTTTGGGTGGAACGCCGCTTTAAAGCGTAGTTCCAGCCTCTTAAAAAGAAATTTAAAAGTCAGCAGCTACAAATAATGTAGCTGATGACTTTTCATATAAGGACACTTATCTGTCCAGGGATCCCATGATGTCGGCCACCCGAAGCGTCCTCCATTGGCTCGGGTGCAGGCTCTGGCATTGCAACTAAGGGAAACCAGCAGTGAAACCAGTAGGGAAACCTATCGTTCAAGACCTAGTTGTATTTTTCCCGGAACTCTGCTTTAATATAACTTTTCGATCTCAGGAAACCCCTGCTTATAATGACTATATTTACAATACACTGGGAAGAATGATCCTTATATTTGTGGTCATTGGAAGAACCCCTCCCCCTTTAGAGATTAATAGAGAGAACATTGATATCAGTGGTTACTTTATTGAGAGGCAGAAATTGTTCTTTGTTTAAAGAACCCCAGTCAACCTCTGGAGAAACCCTAAGGTTTTTTCAAAACCCTGGTTAAGAAAGTCTGGTATGGGGTACAGTATATCGTGGGTAAAAGGCATTGTTCATATTGCAGAGATAGAAATTATAATAGTAGTCAATAGATATAGAAATTAGAAAAAACATCACAGCTATAAATTTTAATCAAAATTACATTTTCTTAGACAACAGCAAAAGGCAGTGAATGAGACAGGTAGCAAATGATTATGCTTTCTTGTGCTGTTCCTGCCACTGTATGAAAAGTTGTAAAATCCTTCCAGCACCCTCAGCAAGCACAGATGGATATAACATGCCAACTTCTTCAAAGGCAATTTGCTGTTGGCAATTGTGTCACTTTGCTTTCCTCTTTCTCATGTCGTGACACCAAGTTATTTCTTTGGACTCATCACAGAAAGAAAGGAGCAAGCAGTATAATTATGGATTGGAGCATTAGTGGATATACAGTGTGGTGCATCAACTACATACGAAATAAGTCGGGAATATCGATTAAAGTGTTATTAAACCCACAACAGTAAAATCAGTCTGTATATGCAGCATAGCATGCTTGTTGTACTCACTGTGGAACTTGAGGGGTTAATCCTCTGCATTGTGTAAAAAGGCTGTTTTATCCTGTATGCATAGATCCTTCCCTCCTGCACTGTCTATCAGGGGGAAGGCCAGCTAACACAGTCAAGGTAGCCAACTGACACATGCTCAGTTGTGTCTTTTATGCTGGAGAGAACAGTTTCTAGTTCTCAGAGCTAGCCAGGTCACATGATATTGACATCACACATGTGGGCGTGTATACAGGCTGCTGTGAAAATCTCCTCCTACCTGAACTCTCAGCACTGGAGAAACTGTGCAGTTTATCAGGTAACCGTGGTATACAGATCATCCAAAAAGGTATATAGTGGCAGTATTTTAATGTAAAAAAAAGATTTATAAGTTATGGGGGTGGGGGATAAACTACTTTCATATTACTGGGTTTAGTAACACTTTAAGGCCTGGTCTCCATAGCTTTACACAAACTAAAATTTAGTACTTTAAATTCAGAAAAGCAGAAATTATTATTAGATTCATTTAAGCCATGTCTCATGTTTTAGTTTTGTATTAATTATGCTGTCACAAGTGTTATTTTGTCTGAAGAACACTCTGTTTTTGAGATGGAATCTTTGGGTAATTACCCCATCTAGTTTTATATGTGATGTGTTTTGTATTGTCTTGTTTTTTGCTATCATACTTCACGTGCTGTCTGACTAGTGTCCTGAATGATCCCTCCTACACATGATAACAGACTTTTATTAAGTCACTGCAAGCCTTGATGAGCACTGGCGAGTCCCTGAAATGTGCTGACTGCTCCTGTGACTCTGGCAAATAAAAATCAGCTGAAACAATACATCATTATTTGCGTTCTCACTTTTTGACAGTCTTTTTGCACATTTAATTGCATGGAATTCAAATTAAAAATGTATTTGAACTGAATCATCATCTGCTTTGTTGCTGAGTGTTCTAATTTTTCTCTTTCCTTTACTATTTGAAAATGTTTGTAGGGGAAATTAAACATTAACTCTGGTTTGTTTGTTATGCATGCTGTTCTTTGTCAGTTGTTCCCATTGTTTAAAATAAGCCTAACACTCAAAATTCTGTATCTTGTAGTTTTTTGGTTAGCTTCATGGTGGATGCACGCGGAGGTTCTATGAGGGGGAGTCGACACAATGGAATGAGAATTGTCATACCGCCAAGAAAATGCACGGCGCCTACTCGCATCACCTGCCGTCTGGTTAAAAGGCACAAACTGGCAACCCCTCCACCAATGGTAGAAGGAGAAGGACTGGCAAGTCGGCTGGTTGAAATGGGCCCATCAGGGGCTCAGTTTTTGGGGTAAGTCCTTATAACCTAAATCCTTGAATGTCAATACCATGTTTTTTTGAGAACATTTTAAGAAATAATTTTTCATTTAATATTTCAACTAATATCTGAAGTAAATCTGCACATGATTATTTCCGAGTGACATCCAAATGTACAACCTATGTATAGGCACAGATGCATAACGGTTAAATAGAACAGCAATGGGCATTTAACATTCTTAGGCTTTTAAAAATAATGTGGCATTTTTTACCTCTGCAACTCTTTATTTAGCTAGTGAGTCTTAAGGTTGCCATACATTATGCAATTTTCTTTCCTTCAGCAACGGGTTGAATAAAAGAAAATCACTCAATTCCCCCATCAATACTGATTGTGACTCCCTACTGCTGCGCTATTGTATCCTCACAGTGAGAGGTTTCCCCGCTGTCAGAATACAGCGGGGAAAACTGTATAGATCGACTTCAGATCGACTTCAGTTTAACCAGCCTGCCCATAGATGGATCAAAATTCTTGAACCAGCCAAATTTCAATCCTTCAGTGGCTAGATTTAGAACGATTGATCATTTCAGTATACTAAGTCTTTTAATTTAAACAATCCAGAAAATTCTACAACACAATGACATTTCAGTATTGGTCTTTAAATTAAATGGTTTTGAAGCAAATTAGCTTCCATATATTTAGATTTTGTTCATACTTTGCAATTATACAATTAATAGAAAGCTTAGCACTGTCCCTTAGAGACAGTTTTTCTGTTCAAATAGTTTAATTCAGATTTTTAAGAAATACAAGTATCAACAATAAGAGATGGTATTTACACAGTTAAAGGATAAGAGCTTAGCACTGATTGAAATATCATGTACGTTGACAGAACAGTACTCTTGACTGAGCAGTCCCTCTGGTCAACACTGATGGGCCGTACACACGATAGGATTTACCGACAACAAATGTTGGATGTGAGCTTTTGTCAGAATTTCCTCCAACAAATGTTTGAGAGCAGGTTCTCAAATTGTTGTAAATTCCGAGCGTGTGTACACAAGTCCAACGCAAAAAAGTCAACGCATGCTTGGAATCAAGCAGAAGAGCCGCACTGGCTATTGAACTTCATTTTTCTCGGCTCCTCATACGTGTTGTACGTCACCGCGTTCTTGACGTTTGGAATTTCCGACATTTGTGTGACCGTGTGTATGCAAGACAAGTTTGAGCCAACATCCTTCGGAAACAAATCCACGGTTTTGTTGTCGGAAAATACTATCGTGTGTACATAGCATTGGAGTGTTAACCAGAGTGACTGCTGATGTAATGCCATTGTATTAACATGGTCCTCGAAATCTGCAAAATCCTTCCCCATTTGCATTTTCTTTTGCTTCCTCTGCCTTTCTGCCACAGCTAAATCAATCAGTTCAAATCTACAAGCAGAGGGCTTATTGGGAACCGTTAGACTTATGAATTTATATTTATGCTGTTATGCACATACAGTGTAACATTTGAGTTTGCATTTCTAAACTTTGTCGTGGACTTTCTCTGATATAAGGTGGACCTGATCATCATTGTAATACAGGACCTCTGGATCTAAACAGCTCATCTCAAAATGAATATTTCACTTTTTCTTTTGTTATCTTTTGGAGACTTCAGTGATGAGGTGTTCCCACCAGAGTTCTCAGTTCCGTGTAATTGATGAGCTCATGATAGTTGATTCTCCCCCAATGCAGTCTTAATATTATGAATAATATTTGAAATTCAGCTGTGAGAAAGTAAAACCCTTGTTAGCTTTGTTGTTTGCAGTGAAGAAATAAACTCTTGTAGGGAAACCTGTCTCCTGGAGTCTCTGAGAGATTTAAAGAAGATGGCAAGTGGTTGCAACCACCAGTGCCTAGTGGTAGCTGAAATACTATTTCTGGTTGGAGGTTTAAATGAATAGGGTTGTAGCATTACATTTTGTAACCCCATCATATGCTGTTTCATTTAACTTTTCTTTTGCAGACAACAAGTGCAAGATATGAACTAAGCCTCAAAACCTAGACTGCTAAGTTTTAAAATGTCGCAATACAACCCTTTTTAAAGGCCACAGTATCACCTTTTGAGGCAATTCTTTGTGTCTGTAATGATATTGTCAATCCTCTGCCTTTATAGTGGTTGCACATATTCTTTTAAAGCATACAGCTATGCTTTAGATTTTTCTCTTAATGGATGTCCCTATAATGCATGCAGAATTTTCGTTTATTTTTCAAAGCAGGCACCAGACAACTGGTGTAGCACCAGAAGTCAATGTCTGTAGTTGCCATCCAATCCTAATACTCCCCTTCTTATTTCTCTTCTTGCTGCATGGATCTTATTCAGTAAACTTCATCTTCCTACCAATTCCCCCCCTTTAAATGAGGGAGAGAGCTTGATTAGCCGAATCCTGCAGCTTGGGCCTCAAGGGACAAAATTTATAGGGTAGGATGCTGCACTGTTAAAATGAAAAGGATACAATTTCATCGAAGGGTTTTATTTTTTGTATTATTATTTTTACATCCATATTTCTTTTTTTAGTTTGTCACAGCATTCAGTGCTTTTATGTTGTTGAAAGGATAGTGGCTTGTCTTTATTACCGCTGACTTTATTGTGCTTTTCTAGGCATGTTATTCTCACAGCTAACAAAATTTTAAGTTGCTCTTTTTGTCTGTTGTGTTTTTTTTTTTCTTTTATTTATTTTTATGATGCATCAAGCACATTGTCATTTTGGGAGAGAGTATTTTATTTTATTTGTTCAAGAGAAGGTATTTGCAATTAACTAAAAATCTTACAATTATATATTATCCCTTTTCGCTATTTATATTATTTTGCTATTGGTGTAGATTTCAACAGAATTGCTAAACTGTAACTTTTCTAAGAGAATAATTAAAACTATATAGTTATTTTTAGGAGCTGTTTAAAAATATATGTATTTAAAATGAAAGTGATATTATGTGTATAGGGTGGGGGAGCATTAATTTCCTACACATAGCTCATTACTTGTGTAGTTACTCCATTAAAGAATGCTGCAAAGGGATAATAGTACTGTCCCTACTCCTGATGCTGTGCAGGTTGTATATCAAGTTCTATTATTCTTTAATGCAGCTCCACTAAGATATCCATTATGTGACCCACTCAACTCCACATAACCAATCTCCCTTTGAAAATCTATACAGTCCGCCATAGTGCTACCAAACCACATATAGACTACTATCCATTGAAATGATTAGACAACAAGCAGAAAATGTATGCGGGTAGCATTATACAGGATAAGGTGTATTTTTGAAGAGAGACTGTGTGCTTCAATCCAGGCTCAGGGAAGCTATACTACAGGTAAGGTGAAATATATGTTCACCTTATATTGGTGGTTAGCAGTGGCTAGTACACTTGTGAGTGCACTTATCTATTAATTAGTCTAAGGCAGCCCTTCTCAGCCTTTTAACCCCAGAAGAACCCTTGAAATAATTTTCAGATCTCAGGGAACCCTTCAAAAAAAACAATTCATTGATGGTCAGTGGGAAAATGCCCCTTACATTTATGGCTAATGGGAAGAATGGCCCTCTTATGGTGGTGGTTGGATGCCACTTTTATAGACAGCTAAAAAGATCATTGGTGTCATACAGCGGAGCTCTGCCAAATGGCATTGACTCTTGAGCTATAAAGGCACCATCAAATTAGAGGTCAATGAGCCACAGGTCAAGGAACCCCTAACAACCTCTGGAGGAACCTTAGGGTTCCACAGAAACCTGGTTGAGAATGGCTGGTTTGAAGGGAGGTCAAACAACACAGAGCATCATCCTGCATAGCAAAGTTACATATACAGTAGCTCACAACAGTGAGTACACCCCTCACATTTTTGTAAATATTTTATTATATCTTTTCATGTGACAACACTGAAGAAATTACACTTTGCTACAATGTAAACCAGTGAGTGTACAGCTTGTATAACAGTGTAAATTTGCTGTCCCCTCAAAATAACTCAATACACAGCCATTAAGGTCTAAACTGCTGGAAACAAAAGTGAGTACACCCTTAAGTTAAAACTCTGAAGTCCGAATTGGGCCCAGTTAGCCATTTTCCCTCCCTGCTGTCATGTGACTCATTGGTGTTACAAGGTCTCAGGTGTGAATGGGGAGCAGTTGTTTTAAATTTGGTGTTATTACTCTTACTCTCTCATACTGGTCATTGGAAGTTCAACAGGGCACCTCATGGCAACAAACTCTCTGAGGATCTGAAAAAAAGAATTGTTGCTCTACATGAAGATGGCCTAGGCTATAAGAAGATTGCCAAGACCCTGAAAATGAGCTGCAGCACACTGGCCAAGACCATACAGCAGTTTACCAGGACGGTTTCCACTCAGAACAGGCCTCGCAATGGTTGACCAAAGATGTTGAGTGCACGTGCTCAGCATCATGTCCAGAGGTTGTCTTTGGGAAATAGATGTATGAGTGCTGCCAGCTATGCTGCAGAGGGTGAAGGGGTGGGGGGGTCAGCCTGTCCATGCTCAGACCATATGCCGCACACTGCATCAATTTGGTCTGCATGGCTGTCATCCTAGAAGGAAGCCTTTTCTAAAGATGATGAACAAGAAAGCCTACAGTTTGCTGAAGACAAGCACACTAAGGACATGGATTACTGGAACCATGTTCTGTGGTCTGATGAGACCACAATAAACTTATTTGGTTCAGATGGTGTCAAGCATGTGTGGCAGCAACCAGGTGAGAAGTACAAAGACAAGGATGTCTTGCCTACAATCAAGCATGGTGGTAGAAGTGTCATGGTCTGGGGCTTCATGAGTGCCGCCCGACACTGGTGAGCTACAGTTCATTGAGGGAACCATGAATGCCAACATGTACTGTGACATACTGAAGCAGAGCATGATCCCCTCCCTTCGGAGACTGGGCCGCAGGGCAGTATTCCAACATAACAACCCCAAACACACCTCCAAGACGGACCACTGCCTTGCTAAAGAAGCTGAGGGTAAACGTGATGGACTGGCCAAGCATGTCTCCAGACCTAAACCCTGGGTCTGGCTGTCATCTGGTTGTCATCTCGCAACCTGTGAACTTCGTGTTCCCTCTCTGCAGTTCGCACCTCGGTTTATTGGGCCTTTCCATATTCTTCACAGGATTAACTCAGTGGCTTACGCATTAGACCTTCCTTCTAATATACGTATCTCAAATGTATTTCATGTCTCCTTAATAAAACCTTTGGTCTGCAACCATTTTACCACCTTGGTGCCTTCCTCACCCTGTACAGGTTGAGTATAAAGTACAGTCATACAGTACCTGGTGCGTTGGCTCTCTCCACAGTGACTCACCTGTTGATGATATCCTGCTCGTCAGTCCTGCCTACTTAAGCTGTCCAGTCCAGATGATCTCTGCCTTCACCTTGGTCACATCTCTAGAGACCCTCTCCTGTGTTCCTGTTACAGACTTGCTTGGCTGACATTCCTTCTGGCTCCAAATCCTGCTTGTTGTTCTACTACGCTCATCTCTGGCTCCCTGACATTCTGGCTTGTCTTACTATCCATTCTGGTTCCTGAACTCTGACTAGGTTTTGACTACATTTACTCTGTTTACATTTTTTATTATTATTAAACTAGTGTGATTTGACTGTTCTTCTGTCTCAGTCTGATTCATGGTTTCTGACACATTTCTTCAGTGTTGTCACATGAAAAGATATAATAAAATATTTACATAAATGTGAGGGGTGTACTCACTTTTGTGAGATACTGTATATTTTCCATACCATTTTCTGTGCAGCTGTGGGGACCTTTGCAAAAATGCCCTACATTTTGGCAAGCATGTGAAAATCATATGCATCAAGCCACAGGCATCCAGATTTAATGGGTGTTTTAATGATTAGATGACAATCAGTTGTAGGAAATTGACCCAGCAATTGTACTCTTCACTTTGCACATCCAATAAACTAAACAGCTTATATTGAAACTTAACACAGACTGTTAACTAGGTAATGAGTAAAGAGTGACATCGTTGTGATTATCATGATGGTATGATACTATTGTGGGTGTAATTAGTTTAAGGTCTTTGAACCAGAAACAGGATAAAGTAGAGCAGACAATGAGAAATTAACTCAACAGAGAAATTCGATAAAACATTATAGAGCCTATACATTACACAAGCATGGATAATGCTGAGCAGGGGAACTTATTGAAATTATTGTCTTTTTAGTGTACATGTGTTTTATGGCTTTTCCACAGAGGTATTTATTGGTTATATTAGCTTTTCCATAGTTGCTCAAGGACATGTGTTTATTATTTTATTTGCCTGAAGACTTGTTAATTCATCTTAGACTTCCATAACCTTGTATTTAGGATCATGCCGCTCTGCAGGACTTCAGCCATCCTTTCGTTTTATAGCGGGGTCTACCCTGTTCCCAAAACTTAGGGCAAATTCACTAAAAGTCATTCCGTCATTCCTACAGAGAGGGTAGGGACAGATATATAGTTACTTTATATCTATTTTGTGAATCGTTATTTAAAGCCTTGATGGCATATAGTAGTGGGGGGGGGGGTAGGGAATTGCAGCAGAAGAGTTTTTGCACATTTATGTCATGTCAACTAGCCACATTTGACTGTGATAATGCAACGGTGTGTGAGATTGACATGTAAGAAATGTTGTAAACTCATTCTGAGGTGGCCTATGTTAAAAGTATGATTCATATACCCTAACTCTTTATTACTTATGCCCCAGAGTGAGCAGATAGTGGAGTTAAATACAGTGCAGCCTTCTTATCTGAGAATTAAAAACAGTTATGCCTAATGTGTTCAGTACTGGAAACAGTCTTCTTTTATATAATGTTTGCTTATAAATCAGCCTAGAGAAAACAAGTCTTTGTTAGGATGGCCAGAACTTCAATTACTACATTTCAAGACAACCTAAAGCTAGAGAATTTTGTGAGGTGAGCGCTAGTATTTACAGATTGGAGGGTCACGTACTTTTTCCTCAGTTACCTTGCTTGTTCAAAACAATTTTCAGTAAATGGCATTTTAAAGTAAAAAAAAGTCTAGGTCTTTGTTAAATTACAATAATTTATGATTTTTGACCTGGGTGAAGATCAGATTGCTTTTTAGAAACTGTTAATTCAGAATTTCAGAAAATTCCCCAAAGGTATCATTGATATATTGGTTTAGTAAAGTACAAAATATATAATGTCACGAATGTTGGTGATGCTAGTGAAGACACTTCTGAAGCAAATGGTATGTGAACAGTAGAACATAGGATGAAACAGAGCTAACTTTCATAGCTGCAAAACAGGTCCACAATAATTGTAGAAGCCCTGTGAGTTCCTAATGGAGAAAGGTTACTGCCAGGTAACATTATGTTGACAAGGCATAAATACATGTAGATTAACAATGGAGTAACAACGTCAAAGAGAGACCTAGACTTTTTTGTTTGGCATTCTTTTGCACTCTATGCTCTCTACTGTTTTCAAAATATTGTGGCTATCCCTTCAAATTATGGCTCAACAATATGGTATTAGTGGAGGTTTTTTTTACTTTGGTCTTCCCATGGAGTACTATTTTCAGAATTGACCTAAATAAATACTACTTTCTGTAGTGTCCTACTATCAACCATGAAGCATTACCTTCAATGTAAATTTCTTACAGAATACAACATTAGGAGCTGTTTCATGGATTTATCCAAAAATCCTCTTAGACCTCGTCTAGCTTTAAACTTATGTTGTACTTTCATACTTACTGGTAATAAAAAATATGGAGAAAAAAATAAGACGATGAAATTACTATGAAATACCTTCTCTGTGAACAGTCTTGTTCTACACCATGCACACTGATTATGTGATCTCTGACAATATGCAGACAGTATCTGACCTATTAACCTGCAAAGATTGTATTGACATCACCATTGCCCTGTGTCCATTTCTTTGGCTGAATCTGTCAAGTCTACACTGTTTGTATGTCTAAAGGATTGTAATGTCAAGATTTCATGATTTACTGTAAACAGTTTAACTCTGTGAGTATTACATAGGAAATGACTAAAACGGAATTTGCAGATGTGGTCCACAAGATGATATATTTTCTCCTTCTACAAATCTCCTCTTTCGGACCTGAAAACTACCATAAAGATGTTGTACATTTTTTTTTTGCTCTGAAAAAAACTTGAATAACGTATGTACAACCTCTGTAGGAAAAGATAGATACTGTCTATTAATGAGACAAAAAGCTGCACAATCAGACTTTCTATTTTTATGTTAATTTAGTTATTAGAATTGGTAAATTAATTAAAATTTGGATGAATTGTTAGAACCAGCTGGATTTATCCTATCTGAAATTTGATTTGTATTTCTATTTTAGCGGATTATGCAGCTTTTGTAATTGGTTGATTAAATGTCATTTATTTTTGGCTTTTAACGTGTTAGGCTTGGTGTCACAAAACGTACAATAGAATGCTTGTTGGTGCTCTAGTTTGAAAGCATTTATTTTGTTTCTATGCAGACCTGTGGTAGTAGAAATTCCCCATTTTGGATCAATGAGAAGTAAGGAGAGAGAATTGATTGTACTGAGAAGTGAGAATGGAGAGTCATGGAAAGAGCATCAATATGACTGCAAGCTGGAGGAGCTGACTGAGTTACTCAATGGCATGGATGAAGGTAAGTTTACATATGATGCTGCAGGGTCACTAAACCTAAAGTAAAATTCAGCCTATGAAAGAGTTTGCCAGCTTGTGTGGCTTGTACAGATATGTTTACTCACATGATGTTCAAACCCAATACAAATATAAATACATTCCATGTGCATCAAGATAAAAGTTGTTCAGTGTTTTTACTGTTCTTTTTTTCTTAAAGTGTTTGTTACCCTAAAAAAAAAAAGGATCCTGTTCCTTTAAAGCATGTTATACAGCACAGTGCTTGTGCTGTGTAAGTTGGCCCTCTCTATCACCTGAAATACCTGGCTGATCCTGCCTGGTTCTGCCCTCCCCCTGTAAACTGACAACGATTTATCATGGCTGCTGAGCCCTGACACCGTGGTCAGCTTACGTGCCTCCGTCATCCGCAGCTATCTGTGTCTCCCTCTGTCCTCCTCCCCCTCCCCTCCCTGCCTGTCAGCTCTCACTAGTGCTGCTCTGCTCCTTTCCTCGCTGCTACAAAACAATGTTATGTTTATACCATCCCCATTGTTAGATAAGAACATGTGTCCTAGTGTCTGTGACTCTTCAGCTCTCTCCTCCTCTTCTCCCTTCCTTTCTGGCTGACGTCAGCGTGAGTTCTTGGCCCTGCCTGATGGAGCTGGGAGGAGGCACTGTGAAATCAGGTAGAAATCAGCTTTCTTTTTATAAAGCACAGATACTAGGACACATGTTCTTATCTAACAATGGGGATGGTATAAACATAACATGGTGGCTTAACAACCACTTTAAGCAGCGATTGCCTTAATACGAAAGCCAACCCCCTGCCAAAATGCTGCAGAGTGAGAAGCATACTTTCTGTAAAGAAGCAGTTATCTTATTGCAGAGGCCTGACAGGCCCTTCCTACTGAATTAGGCCTGTCAACAGCAAGCAGTCTGATTAGAAAACTCTCAGACTCAGCAGAGGGTGTGTCAGACCTCTGTAAAATAGATCACCTCTTAAAGCTGAAGTTCGCCTTCTTAGATAAAATAATAAATGTACATATTTTTGCAGCAAAAAAACAAGTATGTTAACTAATTTTTTCCAATGGAAGCCTGGAAAGCATTGCACCCATGATCAGTGGATCATGTGTGCAATGTCAGGCTTCTGCAGAAAAGCCCTGAAGCTTTCAGACTGTACCTCCATGCAAGCTGTCAGTTTTAAAGCTGCAAGGCTTCCGAATGAACTACTAAAGTGCTCATCAGCACCCTTGCAGTTAATTCAGAACTACAAGCCATCTGCTGTGGTGGATTACGGTACTTGTAGTTCATTCATTCAGTGGAAACTGTGAATGAATGATGCAGCTGTGTGAGCAGAGCCCCACATGGCTATGCTGTTTTTGAATTGTGACAGTGGGTGCAGGGAGAAGATTCCCCCTCCTGTTGTCACACTGAGGGGGGATCGGGGAGAGAGGCAGCAGTAGTTGGAACATATTACATATATATGTAATTATGTAACATGTTCCAAAAGGTGAACTTATCCTTTAAAAACATAGAGCAAGAGTCCAACTTTGCAGCTGCTGGCCAGACAACCAGGATGTGACTGCATTGTAAAAAGAAAAAAAAACTGTAAGGCTTGGTTTACACTAGCCAATGATCTGAAAAGTGATCCACGGTGGTTTGCTTTCCAGAGTGCTGCTTTCCAGAGTGCCTTTCTTTGACAGATTATAATGAGGCTAATGTACCACAACTGTGAGCCAAGCAGATGCAGCACAGCCCCATTGACTTTAACCTCTTAAACCCTCTTAGGACATACCTGTACGTCCTCAGGTTGAAGTTGTTATACCAGGATGAGGCATCATCCTAGTATCAAAATTTTTAGCCGACGATGGACTTTCTTGAAAAAGGGGTTAAAGCGGCTATATATCCACTAGATCACTTCTACAGGGTGCAGAAGGCCGCCCGCACCATCGCCCGTCTCCTTTACCGAACTCTCCTTAGTCATCAGGGAGCTCAGTAGAGCCGCTGCTTGGTGTTCATTTACTCTGAGATGGAAGATGGTACATCCATACCCGCCTCCCCTCTATGATGGAAGAAAAGTAAGCAACAAGGATTTTGACACTACCGGTTTTGGTTTCATGTTTACAAGTCGTTACCAACTTGTAAAGCATCTGATCAAACCAATCGCAGTTTAATTAGAGGCTTTTGAGGGATTTGAAAGTGACTGATATCAAGTTAGGTTCAGTTACTTGCACTAGCGTTTAAAGGAGTACCATTTATATATGTTGTACTCATGAATACGAACCTGAATTACTTTGCATACTTATATCTGCCTGGGTTTCATCCTTAATCCACTAGACTGTAAACTTGTCAGGGCAAAGCTCTCACCTCAATGGAATTGTGTTGTTTATCTGTATTAAAAGTAAAAGCAAATCTAAGTTAGGCAGGTACAGTTACTGGAATGCATAATTACATACATTTGTGTAAATAGTTATTAATGGTCATCATGTTTAAAGTTTATTACAACTCAACCTACATTCATAGACATTAAGTGGGAGATGGGAGATGATCGCAGGGCTTACATATACTGTATGTGTTCCATTGTGTCCTATTTGTGTGTATGTGCAATGGCTTCAGTGGTCCATAGAGTGATATGGATAGTTGGACTTTGCTGCTCTGGCTTGAGAGAGGATCATGCTGGGTGCAAAATAATATTGATATTTAGGGTGTATTTAATTATGGATGCTACTCTTGTAAATCTATGCTTGTTTAAATAAATAATAGGCAGTAATGTGTCGATCATATTTATGCAGTACCTAGTGTGGTTAGACACACTGGCATGATCTTTTTGCTCCTAGGCTCTAGAGCAGACTTTCTCGACCTTTTTACCCAAGGGGAATCCTTGAATTTTTTTTACAGGTCTTAGGAAATCCCTGCTAAAACAAATTTATTAGGAATCAGTGGAATGCATGCACCTTACATGATAACTAGTAGGAGGAAAGCACCCCTTACAGTGGTGGTGAAAATGCCCCCTTACAGACAGCTTAAAAGAATATTGGTGTCATGCCGCTAACTGTGCCAGATGATCATTGCTCTGTGCAGCCTATTGCATTAGGTTATGCACCCCAAAGTTCAAACACACATGCCTTTCTTTGCAGCCTCAGCGGCACAGGGCAGTGTATGAATGGGAAGTGCTCTGTGCTGAGTGGCTTCCTGTTCATTCACAAACCGTAGCATAGTAAACACAGTTTACTATTGTTCAGTTATGAATGGACACAGTGAGCGAGTGTGTTGACTGGGTTCATTTAGAAAGGGAACAATTTACTAGCCCCTTCCCCTGTTCTCCATTCTGAAACATCTCCTGCAGCAGCGGTGGGGAAGAGGAGAGGAGGGAGGCGAGCAGCACTGCAGGGCTGGGGGACCAACAAGGTGGAGGGGCCGGGAAGTAGGGGGAATCAGCAATGCACACAGTGATTAGGGTGTGTCTAGACACACCTGGCACACCCCTGTGCACGCCCATGCGGATGATTTGGTCCTCGAACTATGCAGGCACTATAGAATGAGAGGTCAATTAGCCACAGTTTAAATCACCCCTAGCAATCTCTGGAAGAACCCTACAGTTACATGGAACCTTGGTTGAGAATGACTGCTCTAGAGAGAGAAATTACTAGTTGTGGTTGCTTATACAATGTTAGCCCCTAGGTATTTCTTAAATGTTCCTTTTAGTGCCCTTTCACATGGGTAAACCGATTGGGTCAACCTGTCAGTTTTTTAGATGGACCTTATTGGACCACCCATTGCCCTCTATTGAGCGGCGGATGTCAATGAATATGTGTCCATTGACACCCACCGACATCCGATCTGACCCTGACCACTAAAAACAGAATGATGGGAGATCCATTCCCCATCAGTTTGGTGGATTGGATGACAGTCGGATGGAAACGGACAGCTGGTACGCTTCCATCGGTGTGCCCATAGAGAGTGTGGACTGTGTCTGTGTCTGCTCTGCATAAGCGGAGCAGACTTGGACCTGTCATCCTCCTGCTCAGTGGGGATCGGTGGAGAAATTCCCAGCTGAGCAGGCTGATCTGCTGGCGGACTCTGCCAGCGTGAAAGGGGCCTAAATTTCCTTTATTTATAATGACCAGAGCGCCACTTTAAAGCCAGTGAAAGCTTCTCTATTGATTAAAATCATTATTCTGGGTTAACCCGAAACATTTATATCTGTTTGGATCTCCTAAACCAAAAAAAAAGTGTCAACAGTACAATTAATTAAGGTATGTAGCATGTACTGTAAATGCAAATGTTTCTGTAACGATTGATATCTGTTATTATCTTTCTTGCGTAATTCTTTACAAATGACAGATGGCTATGGTTGCATGTCTCTATGTAAACACTTTCCATCTCCCATTTCCTGAGCAAAGCTTGCCTTCAGGGTCTGCTCTCAGTGGGAACAATGGAAGCCGATGAGACACCAATGCACCTGCCTTCCCTATTCATTGTATGGGGACAGCTGCGGTCTTTATCTATATTGTGAAAATAGGAAAAGGTAAACCTACAACAACAATGCAATCCTATATGGCAAAGGAGTAGGTTGTAGCTCGTAGAAACTGATCCTGCAGCTACTGTCTTCCCTAATGTTCTAACTTTTTAAGCTGTCATCTTAGACACAATCATTTAAATATAGAGAATTTGGTATATTTTGAAACCCAACTATTACTTCTCTCAGGGCCACACTAGTACCCTGTTTCCCCGAAAATAAAACCTAGCGTGGTTGTTGGTGATGGCTGCAATATAAGCCCTACCCCCCAAATAAGCCCTAGTTAAAGTCCTTGTAGGTCTTATTTTCAGGGTAGGGCTTATTTTCTGGGAAACAGGGTAGGGCTTATTTGGGGGGTAGGGCTTATATTGCAGCCATCACTGACAATCACGCTAAGTCTTTTTTTCTGGGAAACAGGGTAGAGATCCTATCCAGCGACAAGACGACTACAAAGAGAAATGCTTACGGTTTCCATGTGCAACTCCCTCACTGGTTGGATGAATATGACCTCACTCTCTTACCAGTGACTTCAATACTGTTTCAGTTTTTAATATGATCCTGAGTGATAGCGGTTGCATGTTCGACACCAGCCTTATGCAGCTATGCACTGACATGGGAGATATAAAACAGCATTTTCATGAGAGAAAGGCATATTTTAAAGCAGAACGCCAACCAAAAGCATCAAGATACACATGAATAGCCCATTTAAAGATAAAAACAAAAACGGATTTTGCTGCAATATTTATCCTCACTCCAGAGATTTCCCCCACATTACTTTTGTTTTTCCGCTAGATGTCTTCAGTCTAATGGTCAGCATCATTTAAGCCACTTCCTCTGAGCCCAGGTTTTGGAACCCCCAGCAAATGACTGGACAGTGAATAGAAAAGCAGCACAGTGATGAGCTCATCTCTCTGTCACCCTGTTTTCTCTTCCTATGCCTCATGTTTACACACAAACTGATTGGCTCATTGTACTGCTTCTTCCTCTCACACTCAAGCTCTGCTATACAAGGGCTCCAAGAGACAGAAATTTTGGTTTAAGTGTTAGATCATAATAAAAATATACTATAGAAAACAAGATCAAGACATTTTCTGGAAAAAATGGGCTTAAAATTTTCTGCGTCTTTTCAAACACATAAAGTGGTTGTAAAGGCTAAAGATTTTTTTGCCTTCTTACATTCTAAGCATTAAGGCAAAAAAAAAGAGAAGGGTCAGGGATGCGCTATGCAAAATCATTGCACAGAGAAGGTAAGTATGACATGTTTGTAATTTAAAAAAAAATAGCCTTTCAAATCATTTTAAACTATCACTACACTGTAAATGATACTCACAGCCAGGGCTGGATCTGATCTGTGGGTGCAGTAAGAAGTCAGGGGGCAATCTGTCACACAGTGTGATAGAGATTCAGAGAACCTGTACTCCCTGTTCACTTGGGGCATGTCTGTATATGAGGTGTCCCTATCAGAGTTCCCCTATTACATCAGGGTTACCCAAACATCAGTGACCCCATCACAGTGCCGCCTTACATGGAGTATACCCATCAGAGTGACCAATTTCATCAGTTGTCCTCATCAGAGTGCCCCCTTACATCAACTGTCTGCATCAGAGTGCCTTTTTACATCAAATAAAAAGTTAATATTACCCAACAAATTAAAGCACTGTATTTTGGAATCAACGTCTTAGATCCTCTGCCCTAGGCAAAGGCTCACAAGTGTCTTACAACACATGAAGTCCTGAATAAACTGTAATATAAGTATATAAATACAGATATAGTACAGAAATGTGATTGCTGCATAAAATGAAGAGATTTTCTATTGATTATCTGCTTACTATGTGTACCGATAATCCAAGAAATGAGGTCAACAGAGAATAAATGCAACTCAGATAATTGTAGCAGGTTTTGCCATGTGATAGCTAGAAAGTATTTTTTCTTCTGTCAACCATCTAGCATAGTTGTGAACAATAAAATTTTAATATGGTAGAAAGAGGTCTAGATGGGTGTATTGCAATTTCCTATTATTGAGAGCCTAGTTATTACAGCCCTACACAGAAAATATCCCCAGATCTTTACTATTCAAAACACAGGCCTTTTTTATGCAGATTTATCTATTTTAATTTCACATTGTTAACTATGTCATAAACAAACCAATTCTGTGTAAATTATGGTGTTATGGCGCCACCTTGTGGACATATTTGTGTATAGCACTTTTAATGGCAAGGTACTGGGTATCTTCATACAAAGATGGTTCCTTCTTATCCTAACAGTATGCTATGTAGGTATTGGGCAGGAATTATGGGTGTCTTCCCTTCCTCTCTCAAAGTCATTTTAAACAACTCCTACAGCCGAAAAATAATCCTTTTAGAAAATGTGTTACCATGTGCTTTGGTCTGAAACCAATTCTAACAAGGGTCAAGCCAGGCTAAGTGCCTGGATGTCATGGTTTTTAAGTGGTTTAAGCTTTACTATAATACATATGCTGGATCTTGGCCTGTCTCACAAACTGTTAGAAGTTTTTGCTGGCTAGGTGTGCACTCTCAAACACTGCTCTTATCATATTAGACATAAACCTAATTAGTTACAAATGTTTTACATTTCAGAACTGGACAGTGCAGAAGAACTGGAGAAAAAAAGGATATGCAGAATCGTTACAAAGGATTTCCCCCAATACTTTGCTGTTGTGTCTCGGATAAAGCAAGAGAGTAACCAAATTGGACCAGAAGGTGGGGTTTTGAAGAGTACAACGGTCCCACTTGTTCAGGCATCCTTCCCAGAGGGAGCACTGACTAAAAGAATTCGAGTAGGCCTTCAGGTAAATTGAAAACATGTATGCAACTTTGTACATCGTATACCTATAATTTCAAAAAGGAAATTTAGGGGAAAAAATGTCTTTAGGCCTAGACTGTGGAGGAAATAGAGAGAGTTTTGTAGTAGCATTGGAACATACGGTATATTGCAGTGAATTAGTTGTATAAAGGTCAGTTGAATCCTCAAATTATTTTTACATTTTGTTTTACGTGCCTTCATAGAACTATACTTACAGTTCATTCCCCTGAGATGCTCATATATTTTGGGATTGCAGAATAATGCTAAAACTAAGACTAAATCTCTTACAGCCAGTAGGTTTTGAGGGATACAGTTGTAGACTAGCTTAGATTAGCTTAATGTATGACAATTCACTTCATAGACCTAAGATTGTAGACTTAGTTTTATTACAATACAAGATTAATACTTTGGATTTACTCTCTGTTCTGCTTTGTAATCTGATGCTGATATTTGAATATAGTGCAACATTAGCATGCAGGATATGTTTTTGTTCTTCTTGGCCACATTGCAAATGGGTTCAGCTACCCAATACATTCAATAACACTTAGGACAAATGTCATTTGAGTTGATGGAAAAATCTGAAACAATAGATGTTTGATTGCTGAGTCATTAGATAATGCTAGGTGGTACAATTAATTCAATGATGTTCTATAGAGCAAATTAATTATTCAAAACATTAACACATCACAGGCACAGCCGGTACCCGATGAACTTGTCAAGAAAGTAATTGGAAACAAAGCAACATTCAGCCCCATTGTCACAGTTGAACCCAGAAGACGGAAATTCCACAAGCCAATAACTATGACAATTCCAGTACCGCCACCGTCCGGTGAAGGTGTAAGCAATGGCTATAAAGGAGACACAACCCCAAGTTTGAGGCTACTGTGCAGTATTACGGGTAGGTTTTTAACATTACCATTATTTCATAAACAAATGCAAAGACAAACATGATTATTTCATTCATCATTTTTATTGTACTCCTAGATGCTGGAATCTAATCAGTTGCTAGGTATAGAGGCATATGAATGTTTTTTGTTATAAATTATGCTCTATAGAGCTCCAGTTTTGAAGGTTGGGCAACCACACCCAATTGAACCAATAGCACCCTTCATAAGGTTAAGTACATGGGCAGAGACATAGGGGGTTACTAAAGGCAAATGGTCTGTTCACTTTGCAAGAATTCTCACTTTGCAAAATAATTTTACCTTAGCTTAGTGAATAAGGTGACATTCTGCTGACTTCCATTATCCAATCATGTGCAAACACTGTGTTTTTTTTCCTTGCACATTATTGGGTATTCTTTGTGAAGTGAATTTTCACCACATTCACTAAGCTAAGGGAAAAGTCCCTTGCAAAGTGAACAGCTTATTTGCACATAGTAAATCAACTCCATAATGTTACATGGTTTTGTATCTTAGATATCCTTGTTCGATAATAGAGTGTCCTGCTTTTAAATTTGACTCATTCTGGATAATCCTTTAGTTGGAAATGATTCTAGTAGTAAAAATCCTGTGAGGTGACACAGTGGATTTGAAATCTAAAACTAAAGTATCTTTTCATGGGAGGTCCAATACCATAGACAATTATTCGTTGGTTTGTACACAAATGGATTGTCTGGACAGATTAAGGGAAAGATAGCTTGCTGCCTTCAATCTCGCAACATACATCTCCGTGTGAAGGTAGCTTGTGCCCAGAAAGTGCCAGAGATCTATTATTTTTTTAAAATATTTTTATTCAATTTATAAGTTTTTATCACGCTTTTGTCAGGAACACCCATGAAGCTATGCAATTTACACCCTTCAATTTTACTACACAGAGAGGCCATTTTTTTGTGAAAATAACTTTTATCATGATAGGTTGCAGCCTGAGCCTAGTACACATGATCTGAAAATCGGACAAAAAATACCACGTTTGAAGCGATTGTACGATAATCTGATCGTTGGTACTTAGCCTTCGAGAGCCAATCACGACAGTTCATCCAAAATTATACGAAGGGACAAACACGAAAATTTTTCTCGTACGATACCAGATCATACAATTTTAGTTTATTCAGTACAGTTTTCCCCCAAAAATAATTGCAACAAGACTATGCATGCTCAGAAATGAAAGTATACATTACTAAAAAATACAATACGTTACGTCATTTCCGAAGCTGTATTCTGTCCTATGAAAATTTTCGTAAGTTGTGTAACCTTTCCATTTTTGATATGAGACTAGCATACAAAAAAATGGCAATCATTTGTCCGATATTCTCATTGTGTGTACAAGGCTTTTTACTCTACCTCCAGTGATAACTATACACATTCACTCTGGTTGTCTTCCACAGGTGGGACTTCTCCAGCTCAGTGGGAGGATATTACAGGGACTACGCCTTTAACCTTTGTCAGTGACTGTGTCTCTTTTACAACCAATGTATCCGCCAGGTAAATTGTATACATTAGGTGTCAATTACAGAAATTGAAGCAGAAAATATAGATTGCTTCCATGTTAATTGTTTAAGATTTATTTTATATCCTGTGCTGGCAGTCTGGCAGTGTTTTTTTTTTTTCCTGCCTCTAAAAGCCCCTGCCACTAAACGCTGCTAAAAGCCTATATGTGCATGAACACATAGGCTAACATGCAGGGGGGTTTAGAGGCAGGAAAAAAAAAATAGACTCCCCTAGGAGCATCTGTAAAAACGTCCAGTGTGCATGAGGCCTAACCTCTCCACCGCATTGCACAGCCACATAAGTGATGTATCTATTTACTTGTTCAGCAGTAACACTGCCTATGTCACCTTTTTACCTGCAGCCTGCTCACTAGACATTGAGTTATATATCAGCTCTGTCCTATGAACAGGGAAAGACTGAAAGCTGTAAAGTTTTTGTCACACAAGCAATCCTGTTGCTGGCAACATCTTGCAAGCCACAGGATCACTAAGAGACCTCTCTTTTATGGAATAGCTCCATCGGTGCTCCATTACTAGTGAGCCAGATTCTGTGAAATAACACCATCTAGGGTAAGTGACCAGCACACCTAATCTAGTGCTGGAGAAAAATTGCACAGAAATGCCACTGTGGCACCAGCCTAGGACTCAACCAGGAAACACTACAGTGAACTTCTTGCTATGCATTGTGACAGAGATGTGTGGATTACAAGTTCACCCAGCCAGAATTGCATGTAAGTTTTCAGATAAAGTTGTCTCCCTTGTTTTGGTTGTTTTTCATATCCTCTTGTAATGACTTGTGGGCAAAGCTTTTGTTTGTTCATAGATCCAAGGTCCCTCACTATAGCACAGACAAATATGTAAAGCCATATAGCCAACTTGTGTGCAGCAGTACCATCAGTTTTAGATACCTGACAAAGGCCACTTATATCATCAATATTATGGCATATTGTTTTACTAGTAAATACATTTTTTTTTTTTGCTTTTATATATGTTATATATCCTTTTTATGTTTTTTTTTTCTGTAGATTTTGGCTGGGTGACTGCCATCAAATCCCCGAAACTGTAAGCCTAGCGACACAGCTTTACAGGGAGTTGATATGTGTTCCCTATATGGCCAAGTTTGTTGTTTTTGCTAAAATGAATGATCCTGTAGAAGCCCGACTGCGCTGCTTTTGTATGACTGATGACAAAGTGGACAAAACCCTGGAACAGCAAGAAAACTTTGAAGAAGTTGCTAGGAGTAAAGACATTGAGGTACATTCTCAGATCTCCATGGTTATATGGTTAGTTTATTGTATGATCTGAATTAGGGAAATATTGTCAGAAAACTCTTTCCGACTTACTCAGTAAGGTAATACAAGTACTTGGGTTGGGTGCAAACTAATTGGATTTAGGGTTCCCACAAACCTAAAAGGGCGTTCACACAATCCTCCACCCTTTAACAGTGTCTTGGAGAAAAAGAGTCTATAGGCCATAACTAGAACCTTCAGGGCCCCATTGCAAGAAACCCTGAAGGGCCCCCCTGACCACTAGCCCCTTCCCTCCGAGACAGGTGGTGGAACACTAGGGTCCAGTCACCAGTGCACTTGCGACCCTGGTAGTTCCACCACTGCTGTCAGTAGTTTTTTTTTTTTTTATTGTTTTTTACCATTTTTTTTTTTACAATTTTTTTAAAATCATTTTTTACATTTTACAGTTCTTTTAGGAGCCCCGTTGGGGGGCTTTGGTGAAATATCAGGGGTCTAAACAGACCTCTGGTGTTTCACCTTTCAGGCAGAGAAGAGAGATTGAGGACACAGCCTTCAATCTCCATCTCTGCAGCCTCTTGGTCACAAATAACTCTGTATAGAGCTTCCCGTTAATTTACAAACTGAAGCACAGTAAACACTGTTTACTATGCTTCCGTTATGAATGGACAGAATCATCCATTCAGAAAATGAAGGGGCCGGTAATTGACATATTTACCATCACCTTCCCTGCTCTCTATCCTGACACATCCCACGCAGCAGCCAGTGGGAGAGGGGAGGGGGGGTCAGGGGAGCACACAAGGGCCCTGGGTAAAAAAGAAGAGTAACCTAGATAGGAGGGGTGGCGGGGGCAGCATATAAATGAACCAATTCCCTCCATTTCCTACTGCAGCTGCTGAATGCCTGCAAGAGGGAGAGGAGGAGAAGCAGGCCTAAAACCTAGTTTTACCTTGTTACACCCTTCCCCTTTAAAGATACTGACATTCCGGGCCTTGAAATTTATGGTGTGTGAAAAAAACGTAATTTTTCTTTATTTTCTCATCCACATAGGTTCTAGAAGGAAAAACAATCCACGTTGACTGCTACGGAAATCTAGCTCCACTAACTAAAGGAGGACAACAGCTTATATTCAATTTCTATGCTTTCAAAGAAAATAGACTACCGTTTTCTGTAAAGGTAAAGTAAATCTACTTTGTATCCTACTGTTTTAATGTATACCCTATAGTACCTTACTATTTACTTGAAAGTCATTTCTGCTTGAGTTCTAATAAACTGTTTATCTTGAAGCAGTCGACTGAAGTGGACATTTCTTTTGCTTCAAAGGGAAACTATAGTGTATTTTTATTGAACACATATTTTGAGTTTTTATTGCATTTAAGTCAATTTATTTTAACTCTCAGATTTGTAACAGCTTATTTTTCCATATGTTTGTCATTACATTAAATACGGCCTCTAGAGTAAGCAAAAACTTTTTAGCATTGGCTGAGATATCTGCCAGACAGGTTGTGTATTGCTTTCAAAGAGTTGGCCGACCCATAAACTTGCATTACGAGGAGGGCCAGTAAAGCACTGCGAGGGAGGAAGCAGAGCAACCTGAATATGTGATAATTAAATATGGCTAATCATAGATAAATATAACTGAGCAAGGTGTCTTTAATTATATTAGATCAAGCTGAAATGTGTATATCTTAAAAGAATCATTAAAAATACTCTACATTCCCTTACATTTTTCTAAATCCTTTGGCGTCAATAAACAATGCACACGTTTGCAACAGAACTGGCTTTCACCATAGTTTGCTTTTATTGTGTTGTTCGCTATTAGGCCAGGTCATTGTGACCCAGAAAACCTGTGTGTGGTAATTTTTTTTTTTATACTACACAAGACTGCATGTGAATACATGTTCATTTTACAAGTATTCCTCAGACATACTTCATACATGTATCTGAAGTAATAAAACAAAGGACAATTTGCCTCCCATGCTTTAATTTTGCACCCTAGGTATTTTTATAATTCCACACATTTTTTTTTTACACTTTATAAATTACTTACTTGCTTCATACTGAAAATTAACATTTTACATAATTAGTGCAAGCCGAACAGTCTATTTAGCTAACCCCTCTTACCCAGCAGCATATGCTCAACATTCTTTGCTCCCATGCTGATCCATTCAGCTGCTGGAACTTGGCTAAGAAAGCCTTATGCTCCAAACGGACTTGTCAGAGTTCACAGGTTGCTATGTTCTCCTACCTGGAAACCCAAGTGAGAACATTAGTCCAATCATGAGGCACCTGGTACTGTCATATGGGAAAAAGGAAGTGAGTCACACGCTAACCCATACTCAGCAGTGAGTAGGGTTTTATTTCTCTCCTGGTAGCCAAACAGAATAGTGAGGGAATGAAGAGAAGAAGAATTTATGCTGCTGGAGAGAGGGAAGCCATGTAAACCTTCTACATTTCTCTGTATTAGTTAAAGTGGTTCTAAAGCCTCAATGTTTTTCAAGCAACAATAAAAAGCACTCCCATGAGTGTAGACAGGTAGGCTGCACACCCCATACAGTGCATAAAAGAAACCAGAGAGAACCCCCTATCGGGGCTTTTAAGCAGCCAATGGAGTACAATGAATAGTTGAAAAAATTGGATTTTATTAGTACAAAAAATATATAAATAACATTAAAAGAAAAAATTCATAGAAATGAATGCTGACTGTTAGAGTCAGGACACGAACTGAGTATGGCATACATATGCAACAGACAGCAACTTGCAGTGAAAACCAATGTATGACACAATGTATGAAGGCAGCCTGTATTTCCCCAATTGTAAGCGTTTTAGATAACAATAAAAGCCTCTAAATGAAAACAAAAGGCCATACAGTATATGTGGGACAACAATAATTGTGTATAATAATCCTGACGCGTTTCGACCCTTCCCGGGTCTTCTTCAGAGGATAGCTGTCCACACTAAAAGAAAGGGGGTAACATATATCACATATCAAACATAGCATCCAATTTCCACAGTGCCAGAAACCATGCAGGCATACCCTGTAATGTGACTGAATAAATTGTATAGTTACCTATCACAGAGATTGTGACACTACAGTGTCATTCTTGGCATTGCCAAAATGTTTAGGATGAATACACTTATTCCTTCGCTCCCCTGTCTCCCCCGTGTCAGACCAGTTCCCCCAGGGACGGGTGATGGACCAGATGAGCCTTGCGAGAGATCACGCTTACCAGCCCCCCATGTGGGAGAGGGAGGGAAGGGAGGGGGCGAGACGGGCAGTCCAGAACCGCACCCGGGTAGGATTCACGTTAATGCTACAAATCAAAAATGGAAAATGTTGAAGGGTCAGTTGGTTCGTACCATATAGTTGGGAAATTTACCAACCATGGAATTCAATGTGCTTACTGTATTATGAGTCCATGGATCTGCAGGAGGGCATTGCTAGAGGGTGAAGGAGAGAAAGGAAAAAGGGGGGGGAGGGGAAGAAAGGGGCGGGGGAAGAAAGGGGGGGGGGAAATGGAAGGGAAGGGGGGGGGAAGGAACATGGGAAGGGAAGGGACGGAAAGAAGGGGAAAGGAAAGGCATGTGAGGAAAAAGTGAAAAGAATGGAGAAAAGAGTGAGTAAGGGAGGTGTGAGTGAAATGCGATTGAACTGGAAATTAGCCAATGCCCTACTGACAATTATTCACCATGCGACTTCAAAATGTGCCAGAAAATTGATAGGGTAAAAGCACCAACAAACCACAAGGAATGGGACAAGTGAGCAAGGGGAGAGATAAAAGAAAAGAAGCTGCAGTGTATGGTGGGGCAAGGGGGAGGATGTGAAACCAACAACCAAAATAGAGGAAAGGGGAGGGGGGAGGGGGGGGGGGGAGGTTTGGGAAAAGAGGACAAGGGGGGGGGGAGCCGTAGGGGAGGTGCACACAAGGAAGTGATAAGTGACTGGAAGGAGTGAAAGGTGATGAGGAAAAAAGTGAGGGTGTAAAGGGGAAGAAAGGGAGTGACATATAGCGTGGAAATAAGTGTGGGATACTCAAAGGTGATGTAGGGGAAGGAAGGAGAGGTGCGACAGTGGATAGAATGAAATAACAGGTGATTGAAACACACACAAGTGAGCGTGACAAAAACACTAAAAATCAACAACACAGTGACAAGTGCAAGGGTGGTGGTGGGGCTAATTACCCAGTCAAGCTGAACTGAATAACAGAGTGGATACATTCGTTATTCTGCAAAAATTAAATTGAGGATAAGAAATAATGACAGGATCAAGAATGAATTGCAAAAAAGAAAAGAAAAAGCAAAAAACGAATTGCTGGGCAGCATGTATGAACATATTGCCATCATTACGGGTACACTTACCACTTTGATGAATAGATCAGCACCTTGCCTGGCGTCTCTGCATCAAAGAGAGTCCAATAAAGTGCCTCTGAGGTTTCCTCTATTTATGAGGAGTGTCAATTGACTAACTCCCGTCAGGTGCAAGTATGTGGCTGCCCTCCCCACAGCCCACCCCCCGCCTCTAACCACAATGGGGGGGAGGAGGCGAGCAACACAGCTGTGTGCTCAACGTGACCCCCCCGGCGTTCCGGAGAGGACTGCTCCTCCGGGTATCCCCGTACGCCTCCGTCGCAACTGCGCAGGCGCCGCTACGTCACGCGCACGCGCACTAAGGCGCGCGCGCGTGAGCACGGCGTCCGGAAGGGATCCGGGACGCCGCTGGCAGGGCAAGAGGTGCCCACCAACGGTGCTGCCACCTAGTGGGCACATTCAGGAGACGCGGGCCCGAGCATCTCCCCTCTCACCCTGCCAGGAAGGCACATGGGTGCACCCCCGCCCCCAGAGGGGGAGGACAGGCACTGAAGGAGAGGTGGCAGCGAACGTCATGCCATAAGTCATACATACAAAATACTGCAAGGGTCTCTGGTGTAAAATCAATATTAACGATCCCCACCACTTGTTCACAGGGCACTGCATGCATGATCCAAGCAGGGCAGATTAGCTACATGCTGACCATGCCATAACATATACATCGTTCATTACATGTCAACGTTAGTTTAAACAGGGTTATACACTTCTAATGGCATCGTCCGCTTGCAAATGCATATTTACATCACGTATAAAAAAAAAATAGAAATAAATAAATGAATAGATAAATTTGCATAACATTGCATGTTATTATGTAATTATGTAAAGAACTTAGAACTGTGTTTTTAGGCTGGATTTTCCTCAAAAAGAAAGAGCGTTTGAACATGTGTGGTCCATTAACGTTTGATACTATAACCTACAACAACTGTATGCACATCATACATCTATACATAATGGGGAAAAAAAAGGGGTGGTGACGTAGATTATTATACATGGGGAAAACCAGGCAGTATATATAAGACTGGGAACATTGAATGAGTGAAATAGTGGTGGAGACTTCCACTTGGGTCAGCATGAGAAAAGGAAAAAAAAAAGGAAAAGAAAAAGAAAAAGAAAAAAAAAAAAAAAAAAAAAAAAAAAAAAAAAAAAAAGGGGAAAAAGGGGGGAAAAAGGGGGGAGAAAGAAAAAGAAAGGCAAGGAAATACAGAGGGGGGAAAAGGAAAGGAAGGGGGGGAGGAAAAAGAGGGGGGGGGGAAATTTTTGGGGGATGGGGAGAGGGGGAGGGGGGGGGGAAGGGGGGAAGGACACAAAGGGGGGAGGGAAGGGGAAAAAAAAAAAAAAAAAAAAAAAGGGAAAGGGGGGGAAGGGGGGGAGGAAAGGGGGAAAGGGGAAGAGGGGGAGGGGGGAGGAGGGGGGAAAAAGAGTGGTGGAATAAATGGATCCAAGCGGCAATATGGAATAGAAATGAGAGTTTTATCTTCCAGACATTATTGTGTCTTCCCAGATGAGAACCCCTGCAGAAAAGGGGCATATGAAATTGATTCGTTTAAGCCTGGTGGAGAGGTGGCCTGCAACTGGAATATCCATCTCTGCTCTTTCTGCAGCAGAGACTTATTCCAGTCGCCACCTCTAATGGGAATCTGTATTTTGTAGAGGGCCACAAAGGTGACTCTGGGGACACTATAGTTGTGTGTGCTAATTATATGCCTTCCAATTGGGAGGTATGGGTTCCCCACCTCCATGCTGTAAACATGTTGGGAGATGCGCTTCCAGAATTCCTGCCTGGTCTTCCCCACGTAGAATGCACCACACTCACACTCCATCAGATATACGATTCCGCGGGTGCGGCAATTCACAAATTGTGTAGGTGTGAAAATGTCGCCGTTAGGCAACATAAAGATTTTATCCTGTTTGATGAGTGAACAATATGAGCAAAGCCCGCAGGGGAAAGAACCCACTGCAGGACATTGCTTCAATCTCATGTTTGCGTTGGTATATTCACTCCGAACGAGCTTGTCACGTAGTGACATAGCTCTTTTGTACGTTATGGAAGGTTTTTCGTGAACAAATCCACGCAGTTTTGGATCATCCGTAAGGATGTTCCAATGGCGCTCTATAATCTTTTTAATGACCTGGTGTTGTCGAGAATACCGCATAATGATTCGGGTAGGGTTGCATTCAGAGCCTTGGGGGTGTTTGGGTTTAAAAAGTAGCTGAGATCTAGAGTGTTCTAAGGCTTGGTTATAGGCTTTTTTGAGGCAAGATCTGCTATAACCCCTTGCTAGGAGTCGATTTTGGAGACCCTCTGCTTCTTTTTTGAACAGAGTGTCATTTGAACAGTTTCGCCGAAGGCGCAAGTACTGTCCGTAGGGGATCGAGTTCTTCAGTGGAATCGGATGAAAACTCTCAAAATGAAGAACCGTATTCCCAGCAGTCGTTTTTCGAAACAGAGTGCTGGAAAGGTGTCCATCCCCGGTGACTGAGATGGAGACATCTAGGAAGGTGACGCTGTGGAAATTGTGGGTCATCGTAAACCTCAGGTTACGGTCGTTTACGTTAATTTTGTGAAAAAATTCGAGTAGTTTGGTCTCAGGTCCCTCCCAGACGACGAAGACGTCATCGATATACCTCAGCCATTTAGTTATATGGCTGGTGTACTCGACAAGGCCCTCGTCGTCCAGGAGGGACTTCTCCCACTCCCCCAGGTACAGGTTGGCGTAAGAGGGGGCACAACAGGTCCCCACCACTATTTCACTCATTCAATGTTCCCAGTCTTATATATACTGCCTGGTTTTCCCCATGTATAATAATCTACGTCACCACCCTTTTTTTTCCCCATTATGTATAGATGTATGATGTGCATACAGTTGTTGTAGGTTATAGTATCAAACGTTAATGGACCACACATGTTCAAACGCTCTTTCTTTTTGAGGAAAATCCAGCCTAAAAACACAGTTCTAAGTTCTTTACATAATTACATAATAACATGCAATGTTATGCAAATTTATCTATTCATTTATTTATTTCTATTTTTTTTTTATACGTGATGTAAATATGCATTTGCAAGCGGACGATGCCATTAGAAGTGTATAACCCTGTTTAAACTAACGTTGACATGTAATGAACGATGTATATGTTATGGCATGGTCAGCATGTAGCTAATCTGCCCTGCTTGGATCATGCATGCAGTGCCCTGTGAACAAGTGGTGGGGATCGTTAATATTGATTTTACACCAGAGACCCTTGCAGTATTTTGTATGTATGACTTATGGCATGACGTTCGCTGCCACCTCTCCTTCAGTGCCTGTCCTCCCCCTCTGGGGGCGGGGGTGCACCCATGTGCCTTCCTGGCAGGGTGAGAGGGGAGATGCTCGGGCCCGCGTCTCCTGAATGTGCCCACTAGGTGGCAGCACCGTTGGTGGGCACCTCTTGCCCTGCCAGCGGCGTCCCGGATCCCTTCCGGACGCCGTGCTCACGCGCGCGCGCCTTAGTGCGCGTGCGCGTGACGTAGCGGCGCCTGCGCAGTTGCGACGGAGGCGTACGGGGATACCCGGAGGAGCAGTCCTCTCCGGAACGCCGGGGGGGTCACGTTGAGCACACAGCTGTGTTGCTCGCCTCCTCCCCCCCATTGTGGTTAGAGGCGGGGGGTGGGCTGTGGGGAGGGCAGCCACATACTTGCACCTGACGGGAGTTAGTCAATTGACACTCCTCATAAATAGAGGAAACCTTAGAGGCACTTTATTGGACTCTCTTTGATGCAGAGACGCCAGGCAAGGTGCTGATCTATTCATCAAAGTGGTAAGTGTACCCGTAATGATGGCAATATGTTCATACATGCTGCCCAGCAATTCGTTTTTTGCTTTTTCTTTTCTTTTTTGCAATTCATTCTTGATCCTGTCATTATTTCTTATCCTCAATTTAATTTTTGCAGAATAACGAATGTATCCACTCTGTTATTCAGTTCAGCTTGACTGGGTAATTAGCCCCACCACCACCCTTGCACTTGTCACTGTGTTGTTGATTTTTAGTGTTTTTGTCACGCTCACTTGTGTGTGTTTCAATCACCTGTTATTTCATTCTATCCACTGTCGCACCTCTCCTTCCTTCCCCTACATCACCTTTGAGTATCCCACACTTATTTCCACGCTATATGTCACTCCCTTTCTTCCCCTTTACACCCTCACTTTTTTCCTCATCACCTTTCACTCCTTCCAGTCACTTATCACTTCCTTGTGTGCACCTCCCCTACGGCTCCCCCCCCCCTTGTCCTCTTTTCCCAAACCTCCCCCCCCCCCCTCCCCCCTCCCCTTTCCTCTATTTTGGTTGTTGGTTTCACATCCTCCCCCTTGCCCCACCATACACTGCAGCTTCTTTTCTTTTATCTCTCCCCTTGCTCACTTGTCCCATTCCTTGTGGTTTGTTGGTGCTTTTACCCTATCAATTTTCTGGCACATTTTGAAGTCGCATGGTGAATAATTGTCAGTAGGGCATTGGCTAATTTCCAGTTCAATCGCATTTCACTCACACCTCCCTTACTCACTCTTTTCTCCATTCTTTTCACTTTTTCCTCACATGCCTTTCCTTTCCCCTTCTTTCCGTCCCTTCCCTTCCCATGTTCCTTCCCCCCCCCTTCCCTTCCATTTCCCCCCCCCCTTTCTTCCCCCGCCCCTTTCTTCCCCTCCCCCCCCTTTTTCCTTTCTCTCCTTCACCCTCTAGCAATGCCCTCCTGCAGATCCATGGACTCATAATACAGTAAGCACATTGAATTCCATGGTTGGTAAATTTCCCAACTATATGGTACGAACCAACTGACCCTTCAACATTTTCCATTTTTGATTTGTAGCATTAACGTGAATCCTACCCGGGTGCGGTTCTGGACTGCCCGTCTCGCCCCCTCCCTTCCCTCCCTCTCCCACATGGGGGGCTGGTAAGCGTGATCTCTCGCAAGGCTCATCTGGTCCATCACCCGTCCCTGGGGGAACTGGTCTGACACGGGGGAGACAGGGGAGCGAAGGAATAAGTGTATTCATCCTAAACATTTTGGCAATGCCAAGAATGACACTGTAGTGTCACAATCTCTGTGATAGGTAACTATACAATTTATTCAGTCACATTACAGGGTATGCCTGCATGGTTTCTGGCACTGTGGAAATTGGATGCTATGTTTGATATGTGATATATGTTACCCCCTTTCTTTTAGTGTGGACAGCTATCCTCTGAAGAAGACCCGGGAAGGGTCGAAACGCGTCAGGATTATTATACACAATTATTGTTGTCCCACATATACTGTATGGCCTTTTGTTTTCATTTAGAGGCTTTTATTGTTATCTAAAACGCTTACAATTGGGGAAATACAGGCTGCCTTCATACATTGTGTCATACATTGGTTTTCACTGCAAGTTGCTGTCTGTTGCATATGTATGCCATACTCAGTTCGTGTCCTGACTCTAACAGTCAGCATTCATTTCTATGAATTTTTTCTTTTAATGTTATTTATATATTTTTTGTACTAATAAAATCCAATTTTTTCAACTATTCATTGTACTCCATTGGCTGCTTAAAAGCCCCGATAGGGGGTTCTCTCTGGTTTCTTTTAAGCCTCAATGTTTTTCTTTACCTTAATGCATTCTATGCATTAAAGTGGTTGTAAACTCAAAAGGCTAAAAATGATCTAGCCTCCATGTGTTTGTTCATTAAGCAGTGCAGTGTGGTTGTGTTTTTACTTTTTCCAATTGTAAATACTTTTTTCCTTGTGCTCATTTGTGGTTACGTCCTCCCTCTGCTCTGGATCCCAATCTAAGGGAGCCAAGTGGGAGGGGTTGAGATTCCCTTCTGTTTAACAGTATAGTCAGTGAATGAAGGGGAGGAGAGGAGAGGGTAGGGGCAGTGAGATTGTGTTCTCGCTACACACTATGGAGCTGACAGGGAGAGAGGAAGGGGAGATGTAGAGACGCACTGGAGAGAAGCTACATTAAGGAGGCACAAGGAAGCGGGGGAGCAGGGCCAAGCCGCGCTGTCTGTTTATGAACGCATACAGTGCGGCTTGCGATCAAGTGCCCCCATAGCTGCTTTCTATTGGGGCACGCACTGAATAGGAGGAGCCAGGAGCACCAGTGGGGGACCCCAGAAGAAGAGGATTGGGGCTGCTCTGTGCAAAACCAATATACAGAGCAGATAAGTATGACATGTTTATTAATTTAATTAAAAATAAAGCTTTACAATCACTGTAAGGAAAGGTTCTTTTTTTTTTGCAAATACTTTATATTGGTTTAGTGCAATAAGTACAAAACAGAGCCTCTGTGCATACCCCAGGTCACAAGGCTCAATACAAGAAAAAAAAAAACCTAAAACCATAAAAAAAATAAAAACAACGATCACCTAGGGCTTGTTATTAAAAAAGCAGGAATAAGAATGCTGCTCCGCAGTAGAAATATGGTCATCAGGAAAGGAAAACATATAATGAACACTGTTAGCAACCTTCCACCTCCATTTATGCAAATGTTGAGGAACTTCAGATTGATAAACCATCTGAGCAGTGAAAATAATAATCTGATTAATAGTCTAATCCTGACAGAAACCGTAATTTAAGGTAAGCTGGCCTCTGGGCTATCCTGCTCCACTGTGGTGGCATCAGACTCCAACCATACCTACCTTTTTACATTTTGGGGGGCATGACGTGTTTAAATATGTTTCTTTGTATAAAGAAAGGTTCACTTTAAAGGACAACTTCTCCTCTACTGAAGTTGCTTTTTAATCAACCCTCTCCACCACCACAACGCTGAGTGCAGCCCAACCTGTAACACTCCTTCAGGCCCTGCCAAACGCTGAACAGCCATAGCAAAAAAAACCTCCAAAGGCTCCTATTTACACTGCACATGCATACCATGGCTTGTTCATTCCTAAGGGATGGTTGTATTCACTGTGGCCTCCAGCAGTCCTACAGATGGAAATGAATTAAAGAACAACTTCACTAAAAGTTAAGTTAACCTTACTAAAAACAGGATTGTGAAAATACATTTTATTTTAGCTATGATAGCACTTATGGGGTTTTTTCGAGATAAAGTAAAACAGTACCAAAAGTAGAGAGGGGTCTGTGCAGTGGCGGCCCATCCATAGAGGGTGCATGGGCGCCGCCCCCACATACATGCATCTGGCACCCTGATCTACATACAGGGACGCTGGACCATGGATTCCAATGGGGGGGGTGTTTTTTGAAGCATGTGATTAGAGCCAGGGGTTCTAATAGACTCTAAAAAAGGGTGGGCTCAGGGCGCAGAGCACTGCGATCCGAGCCCACTGAGTTGTGAGACAATAGCAAATCAATATTCGCTATTTTCATACTAAATCTCCTCCCTGCCAATCAGGAAGCGCGTCTGAGACCCGTTTCCCAATTGGCCAAAACGTTGGGCGATCCTGTTGGACACCTAGGAGAAGGAGGAGGAGAGAGGTCATGCACAGCAAAAGCCATGGAAGAAAGGACACCGGAGCTACTCCCAGCCTGCCGCCAGCCACCCGCTGTGCTGAGGAGACCGGAGCCCCTGCTGCCAGCCTCCTTCGGCGCTGAGGACATTGGTGTAAATAAACTTAAGTTGTAGCTGGTCTAGAATCTCAGAGTTTGTTTTAAGGAAAGTAGAAACATGCCTACCTACCTATCTTTTACTATCGAAGGTAAGAAAAATACCTGTTAACAGATATGCCATATAATACAGAGAAATGGCTTATATGTTCCTTCAGTCATATTACACACATTATAAGATAATGGTGTACTGTTCACTATTTTCACAGATAGCAGAAAAGAGAGCTTGCTTTTTTTTTTTCTTCCTATAAATTAAATAGTCATTATGCTTTTGAAGTGTTTGAATCTTATTATTTGATATCTCTTGAAAGCTGATTTCAAACTCTATTTGCAGGTGAGAGACCCCAGCCAAGAACCTTGTGGTCGCTTGTCCTTTTTGAAAGAACCAAAGACAACAAAAGGCCTGCCACAGACTGCCGTCTGCAACCTCAACATCACTCTTCCAACCCAGAAGAAGGTAACTGGGCATTTTTTAAATACCGCTTTGTATTAATACTTTGTACTTTTTTTTAGAACTAATCCTTGGCATGCTGGGGGGAGACTGTAAACAGTTTCTACCCAGAGGGGGTAGGAGTAACTTATCTCCCATATATTGTGTTGTAGATTTTTTTTCCTAATCCTCAATCCAGATGAATTCTAACCTAAAATCAACTTAACCCCATATATCTGGCCCTCAAAGTAATCTTATATTGTTCACCTTTAATGACATTTTCCAAAAAATCCCTATGCATTACAGTGTCCTCAGCACAATAAATATGCAGTCTCCCATTTTGTAAAATTATGCTTACTTTTCAAGCTGCAGATTTCATTGCCCTCCCTTCTTTGTCCCACAAATAAAAGTACATACCAAGTGTTGTATGCGGGTCCACTGGCAACTCACAAAAGAGCACACGCTTCATTCCTTACCCATGCATGGGCAGTTTGCTCATGCAGCTCAGCATTCTGTGAGCGTGACTGTGCATGCATGGGTTGGAAACAAGACCAAGGGATCTTTGCCTAGAACTATCATCACATAAAAATGATGTCTGAATAAAACATATTGGAAGAGGTCCTATTTCACAGTTTTTTGTATCTGCCAAATGTATCCAGAAGAATGTTGTTACTCTCTCTTTACTTGCCAGAATAACTTTATATTAAGAATAACTATCCAAAACTGATATTTCTGCTTGCACTTGCCGGTTCTTTAGATTTCTTACTGATTCCATGCTATCCCCTCCCTCAAGGAAACATTGAAGGGGTCACTCTATTGTAGTGGACTCCCCAGTTATTTTTCTATTGCATTTTGAAGAAGTCAGTTGATCAATGTGGCACCATCAGTTATTTGGCTTTGTAATGACTTTAGATTTACTGTAAGTGGAACCATGCTGGAAAGGCGGAATTAGACAAAGGACTAGTAGGAAATATTGATCTTCCCCCTTTACTGGTGTACTATATCTTTTTCTGCAATATAAGTTCAATTCACAAAGATAGCTCACTAGGATAAGAATACTTATATTCAAAAAGGTGACAGTTATTTTCAGTTCAGTCCAATTAGATTTGAAAATTATAGTCCTATAGTTCAAAATAACTACTGTATATAATTATACTTAATTTTACTTATCAAGTAATTATACTTATTACTGTTATTATAAATAATTATACTTCTTTTTACGTTAAAGCCTTGTGAATCAAGAACCTATGTGTCTAGGTGGAGGCAACCATCTTGGTAGAGGCATAAGGCACAAAGTCATAGCCTTTAGCAAGGAGAACAGTGAGCAGCTCTAAATCTCCAGAAACTAAATGTCAGAGGCTCAGTGATTTATATGCCACACTGCAGACACATGTCTATGAGGCTACAAAACTGGAGTGCCTAGGAGCTCTTACATACCATGAGGTGGACTGCTATTTTTCAACCAGAATAACACTGATGAATGTTCCCTATAACACAGCAAATCTTTTCTTTTTTTACACTTTAACAAGACAGTATATGAGCTTTCCACAAAAATCCCATCACCTGTATTAATTTCTATTTGAAACCATTTACTTGTGCATACTGTACATTTTACTTTGCATAAACTGCCACTTAATGTTTAAAACTATATTTTCTAGCCCATCCTAATTGTGTTGAAATTCCATTATGTAATACTTTACTTTAATGGGTCTTTTCAAACTTTGTATAGACCAAAGGAATATATAATACATATCTGTTGTTTCCAATGTGGTGTCATGACTGTGATTTCTGTTAAAGTGGATTACTTAGTTCAGAACGTGAGTTTGTATTCTTCAGATAAATCTGTTTGTTCCTTCACATTTGGCTCTTAATTTAATTGTCCACTTAGTCTCTTGTGTCACTGTTTGCTGTTCATGTGCTTGCGCTGCTGCCTGCCTCTCCCTTTCAATGTCCTAATATTTCTTTCCCTGCTGCCCACTATAATTTACCTTATCTCTGCAATGCATATTGGATCCAAAAGGAAACAGAGTCAGACCAAGATGATGAGGTAAAAATCATGCACTTTGTTCTATTTTAATCAACCGTAGATATAGTTATAGTGTCAGCCATGTCAGTAATGACACATATGAAATGCCCAGGCTTCATGATATATATGCATGGCATTAAGGTCTATGATTCCAGTGTGCTTCGAGCACATGTAGTAAGTCAAAGCTGAACTATGCAGCTTGCGTATTCTATATGTGTCTAGACATAGAAGGTCGACGGTCCCTTTTTAGGTAATTTATCCTGTTAAGAAGCTATTCTGTTACAATACATGTTGTTTTCATTCCTGTGTTTGCACCTCTCTATCTCTTCTTTCCTAACTTGTCTCCTCCTCTACCCTATTATTCTTTTTGCTCATTTTCTTTCTAAGTTTTACTTTTTCTTTCCTCTGCCTTTTTTTTCCATTTCTCTCTTCTCATTTGCATTCCTTTTCTGTCTTCTCATTTCCATTTCTCTCCTCTCGTCTAATTTCCATTCTTCTCACTTGATTTCATTTCCATTTCTCTTCTATCGTCTTGTTTACATTCCTCTCTTCTGGTCTTGTTTACATTCCTCTCCCCTCTTCTTGTTTACATTCCTCTCCCCTCTTCTTGTTTACATTCTTCTCCTCTCTTCTTGTTTACATTCTTCTCCTCTCTTCTTGTTTACATTTTTCTCCTCTCTTCTTGTTTACATTTTTCTTCTCTCTTGTTTACATTCCTCTCCTCTCTTCTTGTTTACATTCTCCTCTCTTCTTGTTTACATTCTTCTCCTCTGTTCTTGTTTACATTCCTCTTCTCTCTGCTTGTTTACATTCCTCTCTGCTCTTCACATTTGCATCACTCCCCTCTCTTCTTATTTACATTTCTGTCTACATTACTGTTCTAGCTTCTCTCTTACTTTATTTTCTTCTCATTTACATTCCTTTCCTCTTTGTGTCTTTACATTACATCCTCTTTTTGTTTACATTACTCTCCTCTCTTCCTATTTCCTCCTCTCTTCTCGTTTCCATTCCTCTCCTGTTTTTACATTTTCATTCTTTTTCTCACTTGAGATTATCATTCCTCTTTTTTCTTATAGTTTCCAATGTTTTTTCGTTGCCTCTCATCTTATTTCCTTTCCATTTATCCTTTCTCTGGTTTCCTCTCCATGATTCCTTTCCTCTGCTCCTGTTTTCTTTGTCTTGATTTTTCTACACCCTTGTCTTTGTTTTTGTTTTCTCCACCCTTTTTTTTGCTTTTTAATCTCTTCTCCTCACATTCCTTTCCTCTTGCCTTATTTCCTTTCCTTTCTTCACCTCTCCTCTCATTTTCACTTCCCTCTTTTCTCTGCTCGTGCTTTCTTTCTTATCCTCTGACCTTCCTTATCCTATTCATTTTTTCTGTCCCTATCCTGACCTCTTATTTCCTATGCTCACTTCTCCTGCTTATATGCTCACCTTTCCTTTCATTTCCCTTCCTCTTCTTCTCTTTCCCTTTTTCTCTTCCACTCCCATTGTTGATCTTCACTCCTCTTGTTTCCTGTCATCGAATCAATTATCTTTTTCTCTTTTCCCGGCATTTTTCATTAAGGCAGGTCATACACAGTTTGGTTCTCGGCTGGTTCAGCAGGAGCCGGCTGAGATCCAAACTGTGTATGGGCATGCTGAGTGTACCAAATTGATTAGCTTTACCTGTGATGATCGCTAGCGGCTGTTATAGCCGCTAGCAATAATCACTGTCTTCTCGCGGCAGGGACGGCTTCTCCCACCCCCACCCACCAGGAGAAGACAATGGCCCAGCAGGAGGGATTCCCGCATCAACACTGTGTTGATGGGGGAATCGCGCACATTTATTTCCTGCAACCCATGGTTGCAGGAAAGAAATATGGTCCGTGTATGACCGGCCTTACTTGTTTTTAATTTATTTTATCTCCCCTTCCCTCATTACTTTCCTCCCCTGTAATGGTCTTTAGACATGTGCATTCGTTTTCGTCCGAATGCATTTTCGTCCGAATTTCAGGTATTTTCGTTAACGTTTTAACAAACGATAACGAAAGTGCAGAATCCGAAAAATGAAAGATCCAACATAAACAAATGTTTTATTTTCATTTTCGTTGCTACAACAGTTCGATATAGATAGGAGATTCGACATGATGCTGACAATAACAATCTGTGTCCATCAAACCTGTGGTCAAATGTGCCTAACCTTAACTCTATTAGTCCAAGATTATTCTACATAGAGAGAAAAGATTCGACATAGAGAGAAAAGATTTGACGTAGGGAAGAAAAGATTCGACGTAGGGGAAAAAAGATAAATCAAAATAATGATGATGATGAATGTTATTGGCTGATTGTAACCAAAGAGGAGGAGCAGTAAAATAGCTAGAACTAAGTACACACGTACTTTGGCTTATGGTGTCTGTTGAAAGTTCTAAGAAGATTAGACGGAGCAGGTAAACTATAAGGTGTCGTACAGTTTAGCTGCTCCGTTGAATCTTCTTTGAACATTCGACAGACACCATAAGCCTTCAATGACCGATTTGACCTCAATTTGGATTTCCGGACTAATGCAATTTTTAGCGAAAAACAAAACAAATAAAAACGAATTTCGGGAGTAACTAAATAAATGTATTTTTCGGACGAAAACGAAATTCCGAAACAAAATATTTCAGTGTGCACATATCTAATGCTCATTGATCTCCACTCCCTTTTTGTTTTTTCTTATTTTCTCACTTTCTTTCCACTATTTTCTTTCCTTTTTCATTATCTCTTTTTCTTTCCTCTACTTTCTTCTCCCCTCTGGCATAAATGTGATTATTTTTCCGTTAGAAATAAATCCAAATTTTTATTATACCAGTTTTTTTTTTTTTTTTTGGAGACTAGAATGTGGTATGCTTGGCATTATTCGCTTATACCTGCTTCCCAACTGAACATGTTATTAACCACCTGCCCTATGTTATTTAGTACATGTCCCTTTTCCAGAACTGGGAAACAAATTCTGGTCTTATATATATATATATATCATTGCAGTGTCAAATATGTGGTTATTCTAAAACTCTTCATAGTAGTGCAGTACAATGACTCCTAAACATCCAATTCACATTGAAGAGGTTTATTATTTTAAAGAGAAGTATGGGTTTGGTGGTTTTTCGTCCATTATACCTACCTAGGTGGATGCAGCATCGGTCTGATGCTGCATCTGTCCCTCGGCGCCTCTACACTGAGAACCGAGCGATCGAACACCGCCGATGGCTCGGTTCTCACAGCTCCCCGAGCAGAGAGCTGCTGACTGTCAATCAGCAGTTCTCTCCGTTCTGCTTCTCCATGCTCACTGGAGCGCTGAGATGTGGAGGGGCGGGGAGCAGCCGTCTCAGCGGCTCACTGAGAGGCTGAGATGGGCCTCAGTCCAGGCACCTGACGGATCCAGACTTCCATTGTTGGGATGACATGGTGCCTGGACTGATTCCTGTGACGTCAGCAAAGAGCGGACTTAAGTCCGCTCTCTGCTGAAAACGGGTCACAGGAGTGGAAAACGGATTGCACTCCTGTGACCCATAGGAGAAACCCAGCCAAACGAGCTTAGACTGGACTTCTTTTTTAATGGTGAGGCAACTAGAAAATTAGATTTCAGTTACACATGGGTAAGAATCCCTCACTGGCTTCTTATATACTTACTGGAAACTCCAGTGAGTATATAAGTTCTTCCTAGGACTCCAAGTTGGGTGGGAAAAGTGTCAAACTATGGTTCCTTGCTCGATTCTCACATACCTTGGAGGTTCTAGTTTTCTTGTTCACCTTGGGATGTTCCTACACCTTTCTTTTCATTTTCCATATTATAAAATATCAGAAATATAGGACAGGGAGAGTGGGATCCCCTTGCAATGGGACCCCATGTAAGATATAAGAAATTTGGTTTATCACTCTAGTATCCATTAAATCTGAAATATCCCTTCCTGTGTGGACCCTTATAATAAGATAATAAATACAATTTTAGTTTGCATGATTCTAGCAACAGCTTCTATATAACAAATAATTTGTTGTTAGCATAACCAAGTAATGTTTTCTTCATTCCAAAATTTTTAATGCATACATTTGTGTTAAATGCTAAACAATACCACAGTAGATAAAGCTGTGTATTGTGTTGTGTTGTTTGTTCTATGTGCTCTGTGTAATTTGTTTATTTTGTTTTAATGTATGTGTAATTTAATAAATAGTTGTTATTTGTGATTATTAGTGTTCATACCAATGGCTTAATAATTAGTAGACTGACATTATAATTTTATATTTATTTTTTATTTGCTCCCCAGATGGAGAAAGTGGACCGTCGTCAGAACTTTGTGTCTTTAGCTTTGCGTAAGCGATACAGCTATTTGACTGAGCCTGGAATGAGTGAGTTTAATAACCTTCTAACAATACTAATTACTCTAAAAGAACAGTTTACTTTTTGACATCAGATCATATTTTCAGATGCTTGAGAAGATGAGGAAAAAATATCACAGTAATATAAAATTCCAGATATTTTGATAGCCTGAATGTGATTAGCTGATTAGCTTACTTTTGGGTTCCTGTCCATTTGAATATTGTATATATTCATATATGAATAAATATTCACTAGTGTCAGGAAATGTTGTGGTTTGGCATTGTAGTTCCACATTCTAACCACAAATAAAAAGGCCATGAGTATGGAAGGTGGCAAGAAAAGAAAGAAATGCGAAATGCAAGATATTCATTGTCACCTAAATGGTAAAGTAGAATAGTAAAATTTCTATATATTATACATGGTTTTAAGACACAATTTAGAAATGCCATAAAATGAATTCAAGTAATGCAAGGATGTGGGATTCTTTCATAACTACTATACTCCTTGCCAAATAACATAGTTGATATGCCAGGTATTAGAAAGGGTATTTGATTAAAGTGATAGCTGCTGCACTAGGCTTCTTGTCACAAAAAAATATATAATAATTAGTGTTTCCACAGCATTTACTTGTAGTTCCATGTAATATAATTTATGAAGATGAGGATCAGATGCTACTTCAAAGTAAACCAAAATTTTGGCTATGCAGGACACATTAACACAACCCACCACAGCGCATATACAAACTTTCCTTTAGTTTTTACACCACTCTGTTCAGCTACCAGGAGCAAACAAATGACTTGTCCAAGCTACAAATTACCACAGTTCTAGCTTATATAGGGCTATAAACTCCCTTTGTGACAGTGTTGATTGGTCCAGTAATGTCATGTGGGGTGGGTCACATTCTCCTAAATACTCTTTAAGTATTGGGCATTCCCTGCTCCATGCGCTGAACAGAACAGCAGGCAAGCCAATGAAAGTCGAGTATATGCTGGGGAGAGAAAGCTGGTTAATGTAAACCTGTTGCTTTGCCTTGATTGGGCAAAGCACAGGTTTGCTTTGAAGAAGAAATCTTTGGACACTTGTTCTCAATACCCATGAGTCTGATTTTATTTCTTGTAAAATGACTATACACTATACTTTTTTAAGCTCATAAATATGTACAGCTGGAAAGTAATTGTCATTCCAAAATGACCTTATGAAGAAATGCCTTGTTTTCCACTCAAATTAGCCCCAGCACACATCTTTAGCCCTTTGTGTATTTAAGCATTCAAGGTATGGATATTTTTACTTGTATTAACTATGTATATACCATACCTGTGGAAATCACTATGGCAAGCTCCGCTACTACACTGATCTCCACTAGCTTCCGAGTCTCGTGCCGAGCGGCAGCATTGCTGCATTGTGAGCATAGGGGGTTGCCTACTTGGCACCATTCAGAGAATGCTTTGCACTTTCTCAATTAATGCAAGGCATTCTCTGATTGGACACGGTGGAACATGTGACTCTTAGTTTAATAATTGGTCCAAGTGGGACCAATATAACAATGCAGAAATATCCATACCTGGAATTCTTCCACTTACACACAAGTGCTGCACACGATTTACATAAAACATTTGCTGACTAGTAGTAGAAATGTGTCTTAGCTTAACAATTTCTATGGTTTCCAACTGCACATTTTTTGACAGAGGGAAAGTTTGAGGTGAGATTAGCAGAAAATTAAATAAATAAATAAAAGCTCATTAATGTCTTCCTGCTTTGGTTGGTTTTATGGCATTCTGTCAAAAATATTAAACTGATGCAAAAAACTGATGTCATGATATTGTGCTAAAGGTAAACTCTTCTTTTAAAAAATATGACTTAGTAAGCAATGGTTTTCCAAGACCAGTCTTATTTTAAGGCCTTCCATGTAACTATACTCAGCCGTCATGAATTATGCTGAGGTGGAAGTCCTTTGCATGAAGCCATATAATGGCTGTTGAGTGACTGGCTTTGGAAAATATTTGTATAATGTGCTTTTTAAAGATACAATCTCATAATCCATCGCTTGTTCCAACATAACATTCCGTGCACGCTTAAATCCACAACTTTTTTTAAGTTAACCTTGCTTGACCATTTTCTCAATGATCACACATCTCACCTGTCATCAAAACACAGAGGCTTCCAATCCATTTCATGTTATGTTTAATTTGGTTTTATCAGAAATATAAGATGAAGAAATGCATGAAAAATGCAACAAAAACTACAATGTTAACAGAATTGTTCTGAAAACAATGGATCTTATTGGCTTTGTGATTGTGCAACTTATTTCTAAATTTTGCATGAGAGAGAGACATATATTTGAAGGTTTCCCCACATTTTGCACCGTACTTGCCTGTCATATACATGAATCTGGAGTGTGCATGAAAGATTCTGGCAAAAGAACAAAGTTAACACTGTTTGTAGTTGATATTGTTTTCAGTTGACAGTAGTGTGTGTGTCAATATTGTACAACCAGAGAAAGAGCAAAAGACAATACTAATTCCAAACACTAACTCTACACAATTATACTGTATTTTTCAGGGGAATACAGCTTGTTTTATTAATAAACGGCACATCAGAAAGTCAATAGGAAGCTTGAGTAGCAGTGTGTGTTTGTAGTCCATTTTTATGTGTTGTCTTTTCTGTCTTTCATTGTTATTTCTGCTTCAAGTCTTTTCCTTTGTTGCTTATATCCTTTGCTCATTTTACATCCATGCAGTCCCAGCTATTTTTTTATTTGAGCCCATTCAGTTTCACCATAACCATCATTTTGACTCATATAAACAGTTGTACTTGCTTTTTGAAATTATATAATCGTTACTGACCAATTTTTTTCTCTGGTCTCTCTGTTTTTCCAATCATTTTTTCGTTAATTTTGCTTTTAATTTTGATTTACTCATGAAAGAACCAGTTGAACGGAGCACAGGAACAACAAGACCTGTCCCTGCCACTTATGCTTACAAGCCAGGCTTTCCAACAAGACCCTATCAGTCATGGACAACTGCTCCAATTACAGTCCCTGGGCAGACCAAATCAGGCTTTACCTCCCTGTCAAGCTCCTCCTCTAATACACCATCAGCATCCCCATTAAAATCAATTTGGTCTGTTTCCTCTGCTTCTCCAATAAAATCCACGCTAGGAGCTTCTACTACATCTTCTGTTAAATCTGTTAGTGATGTAGCATCACCAATAAGATCATTTCGGACAATCGCTTCTCCAATAAAAACTGTTGTGTCTCAGCCTCCGTATACAATTCAAGGCTCTACAGGGTCACCAATTAGGGCTTCTACAATAGCAGAAGCTCCTGCTTTCAAGGGATTGTCTTCCACTTCAGTTTTCACTTCTAGAACTTCTCCAGTGACCACTGCTGGGTCTCTTTTAGAAAGATCATCCATCACAATGACACCTCCCGCCTCCCCTAAATCTAACATCAATATGTATTCTTCAACTTTGCCTTTTAAATCAATCATTACTTCTGCAGGGTCACTTTCATCTTCAGCTCTAAAATCAGTGGTTTCTCCTGCCATCTCTGCTACTTCTAAAGTGAATATTGCATCTACTCTTTCTTCACCATTAAAGATTGGGAATGGTCCAAGTGAGGTTGGATTAATGAACGGGTCTGCCTCACCTCTAAAGTACCCACTTTGTTCAAATTACATCAATGGCTCAGCTGTAAATTTGCAAGACCGAATATCAGCAGTTACAAAATCAGCAACTGCTTCAGTTAGCACAACAATTGAGACAGCGGAAAAAAGCTACTCCATTCCCACTACTTCACAAATGTCATATTCACCTCTCAAGTCTTTCACATCAACAGCTTCAGCTTTTCAAACCATAAGAAATCCCCCTACTGGTGCAGTTTACACATCTTTTAGGTCTGCTCTGTCCTCTACTACCTCATCTGTTACATCCTCAACCTTTACTGTACCAGTATATTCCGTAGTAAATGTTTTGTCAGAACCAACCTTAAAAAAATTGACAGAGTCTGCATCATTGACTAAATCCGCTGCTGCTCTGTTATCACCATCAAAAAATGCATCAGCAGACACAACCAGTCAGTTTAGTCGAATTTCTTCACCTCTTAAAACATCCTTATTTTTGTCTCCTGCTGCCCTCAAGTTATCTGCTACCTCTCCATTGTCTTCAAGTCAGGAGATCTTAAAAGACGTTGCTGATATGAAAGAAGACTTAATAAGAATGACAGCAATTTTACAGACTGATACTTCTGAAGATAAACCATACCACTCAGAATTAACTAAAGAAGTTAAAATTGAAGACGAAGAGCCATTTAAAATAGTAGAGAAAGTAAAAGAGGACCTAGTCAAAGTCAGTGAAATTTTGAAAAAAGATGTGTTTTTGGAAAAAATGACATCTCTTTGTGATCAGGGGCAATCACCAGAAGATGACTGGGTAGAATTTAGTAGGGAGGAACTTGAAGAAGCTAGAGAGTGTGCCAGCACCATCCCACTATTTTACCGAACAGACAAAGTGGAGTTAAAATCTAGAACTTTATCTGAAAAAGACTATAATTTAACAAAGGTCATTGATTACTTGACAAATGACATTGGTGGTAACACATTTTCAAACTTGAAATACAAATATGATGATGGGAAAAAAGAAGGAGAAGAAAAGCAAAAAAGAATTCTGAAACCAGGTATAGCGCTACAGGACCATAAACTTAAAATGCCCCCATCATCAATGAGATCTTCGGCTTCTGAAAAAGAGTTGTGTAAAATTGCAGACTCTGTCTTTGGAACAGACATGATTTTAGAGTCACCAGATGATTTTTCACAACACGAGCAGGACAAAAGTCCTTTGTCTGATAGTGGATTTGAAACCAGAAGTGAAAAAACGCCATCGGCCCCTCAGAGTGCTGAAAGCACTGGTCCTAAGCCACTTTTTCAGGATGTACCCATCCCACCAGTGATTACTGAAACAAGAACTGAAGTTGTGCATGTTATAAGAAGCTATGAGCCTTCAAGTGGGGAGATTATAGAACCCGAAAAGGGGGAAATTCCACAAATAAAACCAGATAAATCTTTTATGGAGCTAGAACAAAGTTCACCTGGATCCATAAAAGTCAAAAGTAAGGAGGAGGACCACACAGGGCTTTTAGGAAAAGGAGTAAGAGTAAAAGAAGAAACTCATATCACAACTACTACGAGAATGGTTTATCATCAACCTCCTCCTTCTGAAAAAGCAGAAAGGATGGAGGAAACTATGTCTGTCCATGATATAATGAAAGCTTTCCAGTCGGGCCGAGATCCATCTAAAGAGCTGGCAGGTCTGTTTGAACACAAAACTTCAGTAGCTTCGGATGTTCAGAAGTGTACAGAAAGCCCACAACAACTTGCTGAAAGGGACACCAAAATGAAACCAAAACTGGAGCGCATAATTGAGGTCCATATTGAAAAAGGTAACCAGGCTGAACCTACAGAAGTCATTATTAGAGAAACAAAAAAACATCCAGAAAAAGAGATGTATGTGTATCAAAGGGACTTAAGTCAGGGAGACCTAAACAGCAAAGATATGGTAACAGAAAGAAGTAAAATATTTTCATACTCAGATGAACAAGGGCAGGCTGAAGAAGAGGAGCTAACCGTGGAAGAGTCCTTACCATCTTATTTAGAGTCTTCAAGAGTAAATACCCCAGTATCTCAAGAAGAAGACAGCCGCCCAAGTTCAGCTCAGCTTATCTCCGATGACTCATACAAAACATTAAAATTATTGAGTCAGCATTCGGTAGAATATCATGATGATGAATTATCAGAACTAAGAGGGGAGTCATATCGCTTTGCTGAAAAAATGCTCCTTTCTGAAAAATTAGATGACGCAGAGGAATCAGACCATGCTCTACTCCTTGGGTCGGACTTCCATCGTACTGAAAAGCACTGCAGAGAGCGAGAAAGAGTGATCCCAACCCCTAAAAAGGAAATTCTTTCAAAAATATACAAAGATGTAACTGAAAATGGTATAGGTAAAATGTCCACTGATGACTCTCGTGATAAAGTGACAGTGTTGCATTATGCTGGAGATCCCAAAAGTCCCAAACATGCAATGTGGATGCGATTTACTGAGGATAGGCTAGATAGGGGTAGAGAGAAGTTGCTATATGAAGACAGAGTAGACAGGACTGTCAAAGAGGCAGAAGACAAACTGACTGAGGTATCCCAGTTTTTTCGGGACAAAACTGAAAAACTGAATGATGAACTTCAGTCACCAGAGAAGACAACCCGCAGAAAGAACAGTAAGGAGGTAGCCTCAGGTCACAGTTCTACTAACAGTAGTCCTGAAAAACTTAAATATACTGAAATGAGAACATCTAGTGATGACTGGACAAAAAACCCCCAGTTTATGACTGATGGAAAATGTGTCACCTTGGTTGACGACCGAAGAGCTACAAGTTTGCCTTGCAGTCCAGAAAAGAGGGCTTTTGACCAAAAGGCAGAGAGTCAACAATCAGGTTCACAATCTGGCTTCCAACTAACACAGTCAAAGCTCAGCTCTATTAAACTAAAATTTGAGCAAAGTATAAGTCTCAAAAACAAGGACAGTTCACAGGAAGAAAAAAAACATGAGTCTCCATCAAAAATTCCTGTGAAGAAAACACAGGACAATCGACTTCCATTTTTCCAGTTCCAAACAAAGGACAAACAACAAAAAACAATTGATGAAATGAATGGAGAGCTACCTTTGCTCAAAGAGTCTATTACAGAAGCCATTAATGAAGAATGTTCCAAGTTCAAAGAAAGGATTAAAAATAGTGCTGGATTTTTAGATCAAAAACCTGACAAATTGATTGGAGGACTAAAAGACCAATATGTACCACAATCAACAAACACTACAACTGGCCATACTGTTTCTCCGGACAAGAAAGTTTACAGAACATGGGAAATGTCTGGCAGTGCAAATCAGAAAACACAAAAGGAAAAGCTAAAACATGTGATCATACAGGACAAAGATTCAGAATTGGATGGAGCTCATCTTCCAGCCCAACAAACTGTTAAAGAACAAACACCGACCAGGAATGGATCTACCACAAAAGAAATAAAGGAGAATTATGTTAAATCTCCTTCTAAAAAACTTTTATACACTGAACTTGCTCGTAAGGATGTAGGATATACTAATGAAGAAAAACTTGAGAGCAGGAAAGAAGGGACAGGTTCTCATATCTCTACAATTAATGAAGAGAGGAAAGGATTAAGCAGTGTTGATAATATTAGCAGCCATTTAAAAATTAATAGGGAAGGCACTAGTGCACCAATATCACCAATAACTAAGCAAATTAAGCCTGATATTCTTCATTCTGCTTTCATTACAGATGAAAGCAATAGACGCACTAGTAGTGGCCTGCAGGGCAAAGCACAAGATTACCTTGGGTTTTCATCTTATAATGAAGATACTGAGCTCTCCCCTGTTAAATCCCCAGATTCTTTAGAGATTAGTCCTAGCAAAGACAGATTAGCTGGCTTGCATGAATCTATGACATCTGAGGACAGAAATTCAACAGTGAATGCAGAAGTGTTAAAGGAGATAAAAACACTACCAGTCTATGTTAGTATTGTACAGGTAGGAAAACAATATGAGAAAGAGGTGCAACAGGGAGGTGTTAAAAAAGTTGTTAGCCAGGAAAGTAGGACAGTTCAGGAAACTAGAGGTACACTTTTTTCTATTAAACCACAGAAACAACCCCCATCTCCTCAGGGCAGCCCTGAAGATGATACCCTGGAACAGGTGTCCTTTATAGATAGCTCAGGAAAGAGTCCTTTAACTCCAGAGACACCTAGTTCAGAGGAAGTCAGCTATGAATTTAATTCCAAAACTCCTGACTCCTTAATGCCATATATACCAGGAAAACCAAGTCCAATACCTGAAGTATCTGAAGAATCAGAGGAGGAAGAAGTAGTCAAATTACCATCTATTAAACAAAACATCCCAGTTCCTCAAAATATTGACATAGTAAAACCAGTTACTCTTAGCAAGGACTCAAGCAAAAGAACAAAGGACAATAGAGTGGCATATATTGAATTTCCTCCTCCGCCACCTCTAGATTCTGAAAACAGTGATTCAAGTAAAAAAAATTTAGAAAATTCAACAGATAGTGAAATGGAACTTACTGAAGTTAATTTACAAGATGATCAGGACAAATTTCTTTCACCTGAACCAGTAATTAGAGTGCAACCACCGTCTCCTGTCCCCCCTGAATTAGATGCCACTGATTCTAGTGATGATGAATCTGTTCTCCAACCTGTTGCAATTAAAAAGTATACCTTTAAAATTAAAGATGAAGAAGTAAAAGAGTGTACAAAGATAAATGGTTCTGGGAAGCCCTGTCCTCAAAAACAGTCTATCGAAACAGATATGGGTTTAAGTTCCCCAACCAATGACCTAGAGCAAAATGGTAATGGCAACGACCAGTCTATTACTGATTGTTCTATAGCAACCACTGCAGAATTCTCACACGATACTGATGCAACTGAGATTGATTCTCTTGATGGTTATGATCTGCAAGATGAAGATGATGGGCTGACTACTGAGAGTGAGGCAAAACTTGGGCTAATGCAGGATGTTGAAGTTAAAAAGGAGCCGTGGACTAAAGAGAGTGTTCTGAAACATAGTGATCGCAGCTTTAGCCAAAGTAAGCTTGAAGTTATAGAAGAAGAAAAGGGAGTAACTGAGGAGTACAAGCCATGTAGAAAGATATCCGATGGCGAAAAGAACACAGATCAAAGTGACAAGAAGGAAGAAGGGGCACAATCCTATTCCTTAGAAGGAAGACATCCAGATAGACCAGTGTTTCCAGACACATACTTTAGTTACAAAGTGGACGAAGAGTTTGCAACACCTTTTAAAACAGTAGCTACAAAGAGCCTTGACTTTGATCCCTGGTCGAGTAAACCAGGAGATGATGATGTGTTTGAAACCAAATCCAAAGATGAAGAACCCAAGCCTTTTAGTCTGGCTGTAGAAGATCGTTCTCAGGCAACCACACCCGACACAACTCCTGCCAGAACTCCTACAGATGAAAGTACACCAACTAGTGAGCCCAATCCCTTCCCATTTCATGAAGGGAAGATGTTTGAGATGACTCGCAGTGGTGCTATTGACATGAGCAAGAGGGATTTTGTTGAAGAAAGACTCCAATTTTTCCAGATTGGTGAGCATAATTCTGAAGGGAAGTCAGGGGACAAGGGGGAAGGGGACAAAATTACTTCCATCACACCTCCACAGTCAGGGGACATCTTGGTAGATCCCATCCTAGAAAAACAAGTAGAGACATCTACAGTTGAACATTCTACCATCATCCAGGGAAATGGAGATTGTCTTGATGCAACAAATGGTAATAATTCATTGGAGAAATCAGCAGCTACTACCAATTGTAAAGTTGATCCTAAATTGCGCACACCTATAAAGATGGGCATATCTGCCTCAACAATGACCACGAAGAAAGATGGCACTGGAGAAGTGGCAGATAAAACAGAGGCTGTGCCAGATTCTCATGTACTAGATAATGATAAGACTGTTTTGACAAACATATCAACCAATGAGACAATCATTAGTCACATAGAAATACATGATTTTCAGACAGAAAACTATAATAATAACAACAACTTGGATTCATTAGCTTTAAATGTAAACAATAATGCAATTAATTTGGTATTAATTAAAGACTGTGAATCCAAGTCTGTGGACAAAGGTAGCAAAACGAAGGACAGTGTTAATAAAGAACAGGGTACAGTTAGTCTAGACACGGATAGGGAAAAGAAAAGAGCCCAAAAAAGTCAACAGAAACTGACAGATTCATCAGGGAGTAAACCAAGATCTAAACTGCCAGTTAAAGCCATATCAGTTAAACCAGTAACTAACCAGTCCAGCAATACAAACACTTCATTCAGTAGAAGAACAGCGTTTATTAAGAATGAGAAAGACACAAGACAGGAACACATATCCAGTATAGATGTTAGGTCTTCTAAGATCCCCATAAAGAACATGAGTAAAGTAAATACAACAATACAGAGAAAAGCTGCATCAAAACCTAAGCAGAAACAATTAGAGAAGGAGGCAACTAAACCGACTCCTTCAAAGTTACCAGTAAAGGTAAGATCTTTGCCTTCTGCCACTTCAGCAGCCAAAGTAAAGAATCATGAGTTCAGTGAGGTTTGTAAACACTCTATTGAATATTTTAAGGGAATTAGTGGTGAGACATTAAAGCTTGTGGACCGCCTTTCTGATGAAGAGAAAAAGATACAGCCTGACCTATCTGATGATGAAGACAGTACATCGAGAAATACGTCATTATCTGAAGCCACCCAAGTCTCCCAGCCTTCAGTAACATCGAGGTCTGCTAAAGACATGAAAGCAGACGCAACATCTTTAAAATCAAAGATTGAAAAGACCGACAGTGAGAGAAGGAGCAGTAGAAGGACTGGTGAGAATTAAGGCAGTCAGGTTTCTGGAGCTGTAATAGCTCACATCGTGGATATCCAGCCTAGTTTGTAAACCTCTCGACTTGTTGACCTTAGTGCATGACCTGTCGTGATTGCTTGTGGAGTGACCTCTGTTAGTTTCCATTCTTCCATTGTCATCTGTGTTTGTTGTCCACACTATTCGTTCTGTCTAGAAAACATACACTAGTTATCTAGAGAAGCATGCCAAAACATTCAGAGAAATGACACTACCCATGATTGTAAACATGTTTCTAGCCTGTACATAGACAACACCATCCAACACCTGTACTCACCTTCTGTACACTCAACTAGCATGTATACATTCATTCAGTAACTGTGCTCACGTACTTAAACTCTAGTCATCGCACATACAAAATTACAACCTATAATAGTTAATTTTATTTTGAAAATCACTAATCACATACACTTTTGAATTTTGTAGAATAGATCCACAACTCTGCCACACATGTGTGAAACAACAAAATGTTATTATAATTGTACCTTTGTAAATTCCAGGTCCACAGAGTCCATGTGAACGTACTGACATAAGGATGGCCATAGTTGCTGATCATTTAGGACTTAGTTGGACAGGTAAGACAAAATGGTTTCAAAACATTTTAAATATCATCTGTATTATAAAGACTGTGATTAAAAATATATAATGATACATTTCCTTTAGGGGGTAAAGCCACTACTGTATTATACAATTTGCATTTATTGATTATATTAAATAATGTTACCTAAATGATTAATCACTGGGCTTTCCTTCCATTAAAAACTTGGAGGGTTCTTTATTCTCCCTACCATATTTGGACTCTTGTTGAGTTTGGGAAAAGTGGACATTGTTTTATTACCAGAGTAGCATGTTAACTAGCATTACAGAGATGTAAATGAACTAGAAAGTTTCACTGAAGCGAATAATTTGTATATTCATTTTTTGTGCACTTTACTGTACAGTACTGTGTAGAGTACAGTAGTACAGTATCATTATTCTTGTGAAAAGTAAGATATTATAGACCTATTACAGTATGGTACTTTATAGCTGATTGTGTTGGGTACCTAGACTAACTTTGTTGGACGAACAAACTGGACTTGCGAACGCTCTCTCAAAACGTAACTCGTTCGTATGTAGGGGATATACTGTATAATATTTTTGAGGCAGAATGAGTGGATAGACTTAGCCTCAGTTTACACTATGAACTGCATATAAATTGCACAGGAACCGCAGCGCATTCATGTGCAATTTACATATGATTCAAAGTGGTGTGTTTTAGGCTCGGTTCACACTGGAATCGGCTGCGGATCATACAGAAACGCTGTGCGTCCCCATTCTCCGGTTCAGGGAAGAATCGGGGCCAAATCATTGCCTGAATTCAGCCCTGAAACTGAGCTAAAGATGCACACGTTTCTGTGTAGTGCGCTCTGCAGCTGCCCCGGAGATATGTGAACTGGCTCCATAGAGAGCTGGTCACATTCTCCTTCTATGCGAATTGGATGCGGGGAAAGCTCGCTTCCAATTTGCATAGGTTTGGACCCAGGCTTAAACCCATTCATTTTGAATTGGCTCAAATCGCACCACATCACACCAAAGTCGTGTTTGCACCAATTTTGGAACTGCACTGCAACCTGACTTAAACTGCGTTTGCAAACTGCCTTTGGGGTGCCATTATGATTGCACTGATGCCCACTGCAGATCGCAAGGGCAGTGAGATTTGAATGTGGTGCGGCAAATGCGCACAGATCGCAGATTTCCCGCATCACATTCTAGGTTTAGTGGACATTTGAAACATATGTTCTTTAATGTTGTTTTTTTTTTTACATTTTTACATTTCAGAACTTGCAAGAGAATTGAATTTTTCAGTTGATGAAATTAATCAGATTCGTGTGGAAAATCCTAATTCTTTGACCACACAAAGCTTTATACTGCTAAAGAAGTGGGTTATAAGAGAAGGCAAGAATGCAACAAGTAAGTACTCTTTCCTTGCACTTATTTATTTATGTAGTGGGTAACAGAATAATCTTATACAGTAGGTATTTTATCAGTGTTCAATTAAGCTTCGGTTCACAATAGATGCGGTGCAAATTCACAGCAAATTTGCTGCAGATTCCACACTGCTTTAAAGTCGCAACCCCTTCAATGCGAACCGATTGCTGAGTGTATGTTAAGTTAAGGACACCTCGTAAATGGTTTGCAAAACGCAATGCGATTTACAAAATCGGATCACATGGGTGTAAACACCCATGCGACTCGATTCTGGTGCAGCAAAAAAATGGTCCTGCATGAGTTTGGTGTGATTTAAACCATACAAATCCATGACTCAAATCGCACACCCCAGAGACACCACATGTAATTTGCACAGGAATTTGCTGCAATTCCTGTGGGAATTACACGCAGTGTCCCGCACCACATGAGTGTGAACCTGGGCTAATACTTATAATTCCTTGTTGGGTGGCAGCCATTGATTACAGAATACTGACTTACCTGCCAGAGTGATTGCTTGCACCATCCTGCCATAATCTATACTACACAATCTTTGGCTTACAGGTGATTCTGTCCTCATTGATACCCAGCCCTCCCACTGTCGACATCGCTGAGATAAGCTTGCTGAAGATTCTTCAGCATTCGGCGTTTCTGGGAGTGTCAGGTGTCCGCTCCCACCCCCCCTACTTCCCTCTATGGTTTTATTATGGGGCACAGTACTGGCATAGGGACTGGCAGAAGGACCAGAGAACAGTGAGAGATCAAGCATATGAAATATCCAGATTTCTTAGCAAGTGTATTTGTAGAAGATTGTGGAATTCAGTGCCAGGAGGACATTTTTTTATTTTATACTAATAAAGTACTTTATATAATATAATAATAGTCACTTCCAGTATTGCAGTCGAGTCTAATCCCTACATTACTATAGAAACAAAGTGGCTTGTCTTCATACTACTATTGAGCACAATGGTAATGACTTTTGCCTATTTATGAAATATAGAAACTGATTAACAATGTTTTAAATATGAACCTAGCAATTTTGCTTTTTTATAAAGCTACCCGATGCAAAAGCTCCATTTGTTTTTTTAACAATGATTACATAATCCAGCAAAAGCAGAGATTATGGCTGGGTTCACACATGCGGTTTCTCCGCATTTAATTCACATGACATGCAAGTGTGACTGGCTCTCAATAGAGTCGGTTCACACAGGTCCAGGGCAGCCGCAGTCCTGGATTTAAAAAGGGTCCTGTACATGTTTGAGTCCCATTCAGGTGCAAATTCAGGTCAAAATTCTGACCTGATTCGCACCCAGACACGCATCAAACCCCAGGCACGAGCCAGTGGCCGCACATATGTGAACCCGTCCTAAATAATCCAGTAAAATGGATTTTGCAGCAAGACTTTTTTCTTAAAGCGTTATGGGGTTGATTTACTGAAACTGGAGGTTTTTTTGTCAAAGCTTGATTAAACAAGCTGAAGTTAGAAGCTGATTGGCTACCATGCACAGCTGCATCAGATTTTGCACTCTCCAGTTTATTTAATCTGTCTGCTTTTAACCATTTTAACACTTCACTTTAACATTGCAGCACCCCATGACAAGCATTTATGAAACGCACACAAAAAAAAAAAATTAAGAGAGAATGTGGATTTATCCATTAGTTATCTTTTATTATTTAAAGGAAAAACTTGATGTAACTAATCTCATCATTATGTCTTATGTATTTTTTAAAATTAGTTTTAGGTGCAAACTCTGATTATAGATGTACATAGGGGCAACCATCTTTCAAAATCACATATTCATTCTCTAAACTTATCTCAGTTGTTAGAAGAGACAGAGTAGTTGCACTAAAGCTGGGAATACACTAGAATATTTTTTAACAAAAATTTGTAAGAAAACTCTTACGAAGATTCTTATGAAAATTCTCAGTGCATTCAATGTTTTGATTTTAACATTTGATTTTGGAATGAATGTAAGTTACTGAATGAAAACCACATACACTGTTAGAAAAACATTTGTTCGAGAATTTTTTTTTTCATCTGGCTGTTTCCAATTTTTCCCCACTGACAAATAAAAAAGTAAACAAGCATTCTTAAAATGAAAATTTTTGTTCAAAAATCTACTGGTGTACTGTATACCCAGTTTAAGTCACTAAGGACTCCCCGAAGTAGCCTATCTACAAATCTTTATTTAATACAATGAGATAAATAGTGAATAGCAAAGTTTACAAAAATATGAAAGTCAATTCAATCACTGTTAAAATAAATCATAACTTGCACTGAAAGAAAATACGCTACATTTGGTCTTTTTCGAACGTGCATCTGGAAAAGTGTCAGCATTGTACTCACATCACAATTTATTATGCATTTAATGAATGAAAGATGTATGGGTATATATTTATTGCATTGCCTGTATCTCATTCACTTTTTTACACAAAAATAACTTGTGTACGTTTTGTTTTAAGCTGATGCCTTAACCAATGTCCTAACGAAGATCAACCGAATAGACATTGTGACATTGTTGGAGGGTCCAATATTTGACTATGGAAACATTAGTGGAACAAGAAGTTTTTCAGAAGATGGCAATGTGTTCAATGACCCTGCTGTTGATGGTAATTATATAGCTTGCACAGTATGGCAATAATGAAAGTATAGGTTTGTAAAGGGAACCCACTACTGTAAAAAAAAAATCTTTATTCATAAGTAGAAATACAGTATTTATCTGTCTAGTGCATTGGAGGGAATGTTGACTGACACTGAATGTTTGGTTAGTCATCCTATTTTAACTAAACCTTTGGATTCCTTCATAAGACAGGGTTACAGAAAAAGTAGAATATCTGTCCTTTCTTCTGCATAAGAAATGCTGAGAAGAAACCATCAAGTCAGACACCAAAAACCATCAGTTTGTTTTCTATGTATTGGGAGGAAACCTGGCAAATAGTGGAATGCAACACAGATTGGGGAGAAGATACAAACTTGTGTGCAGATAATGTCCCCAGAGAAAGTAAAATCCAGTCCCTCAGTATGGTATGGCTAAAGTACTAAGTGCTTAGCCAGTGTATTGGCTAGGTGTAGTTGCACATTGCTTTATGGTAAAATGTTTAGGCCGGGTTCATATATGTGTGAACTGGATGCGGGTTTCCCCACATCCAATTCGTATGACATGCGAGTGTGACTGGCTCTTAATGGAGCCGAAACACAGAGGTCCTGGGCGGCCATGGTCTCCATTCCAAAAGGGTCCTGTGCGTGCTTGGGTCCGGTTCAGGTGTAAATTCAGGCAAAAATTCAGACCTGATTTGCACCTGAACCAGTTAACAGGAACGCACCGGACCCCATGCTGGGAACCGGGGCCGCATATATGTGAACCCGGCCTTAATGAACTTGGCAACTACATGTTTGTAGAGATTAGAAACAAAAATAAATCACTTCATTTTCCTGTGTTATTTGACATGTAAAAAAAAGTTATAAAAGGTCTTACCAGTACTGCTGTAATTTCTGTCCTTTTAGCCAGGCTATTGCTGTTATTAAAGTGACACTAAACTGGTTTACAAAAACGAAATCTTAGCTCTAAAAGTGCATTCTATTGATGCCTGTCTCCTCCAAATCTCCAAATTATTATCATTTATTTTTTTTTATGTTGCTGTAAACTGACTTTGTGTTAGAGGGTGGCTATGTTTGTTCTCTGTGGTTCCACTGTATGTAGGAACATAGCCACCCTCTCTTACTCACTCCCACAATGGAATACAGACTATGGACTATTGGATTTGTGGTGTGTATAGAGCAGTGCACATAACCGCAATTAACATGCACTGCTTGTTCAAAACAAACTGAAATCAGGAGGATAAAGAAAAGGGTTGGGAGCACATTAAAGAAACAATTTAACGTAAAACAGACAAATAAGTAGTCGTGTATGGTCTATCTTTTGAGAATAAGGGTATTGTTTGGTGTCACTTTAAAGCATATGTTTACATACCAAATTGCATATAAGCTTTGCTTACAGTCATAGTCATTCAAAAGTGAATGCTGTATTTTCATTATTTCAATTTTTATTTATCCATGAAATTCTTCTACATTACTTTTTATTTTGTTTGGGCTTAAGGGTTTACCACATCCTAGCAACATTTTGCCTTTTGAACAGGATTCGAAAACCAGCAGCTTTAAAACATGGCCTCTCAGGCTTTGTATTATGCACAGTAGATACCTCAGTTGTATCTTTTGTCAATGCCTGTGGGTAGTTCTGAATGCTTCTGATAGCCCTAATGGGGCAGACAGATTTTATGGTGAACTTTGGAGGCTGGTTTCATTTTAAGGTAAAAGTAAAGGTACTGCTTATGTTTAGATGTAGTTAAGGATTCTTGCTTTGCTTTCTGATCATTTAAAAGCAGAATCACTAACACTTGCTGGGATCACTTTTAGAATATGAATTTTTATCCTGGTAGTGTTGAAATATTCTGTAACTGCTCCTGTCCTTCTGATTCCTCTGTCCACCATGCTAGAGTACCCACTCTCTGCCTAGTAATGCTACTGGTTTCATCACGCCCTAACATAGGCATGAGCCATCATCGCCTTCATATTTTGTTGTTGGAAGAAAATCATTTACAGAACTACTTCAAAGTAAATCCTTTACTTCAAAATACAAATTGGTGTCATTTTGTATTTGCAGTCTGTTAAATGTGAAGATTTCAAATTTTGTCATTTTACTGCGTATTCCAATAACATGCATGTGAAATGCACTGCTTCCTTTTGCAGGCTTGTTTGTTTTCCTTAGCTAACCTGCTTCTCAGTCTGCCTCTGCACTCTTGTATGATTGGGTACTCTTTTGTTCCCGCTTCTCCTCTGAATGTTATACGCCTCATCAAGACCAGACTTTGGCTTCTATACTCTCGATCTAAAGCAATCTGCTGATTAAGCTGTTATGAAAAAAAAATTACTTTTGTCAAACAAAAAATGTCTTTCTGAATCATGAACTTCAGTGTGATTTATGGAGATACCTAATTCACAGGCATATAGTTGAAAGTTATGATTTACTTTAGGTGATCCTAAAGAAACTGAGGAAACAATGCTATTTGCAACCCACATTAGCCTTTGTATATTAACAGAACTAAAATAATAATACACATATATTTCATAACTGCATGATTAGTGATTACCATGTTGTAAAACGCTGCACAAACTTTTGGCGTTATATAAATCCTGTATTATAATAATAATAATATAATAATTACCCAGGAGGGGAATCTGTAAAAAAAAATGATTATCCAAAAAAATAAGCCTTATGGATTTCTCATTTGGGAACAAACTGCACATAACTTGGGGCTAAAAATAAGCCCTTGTATGCAAAGGTTAACAGTTTGCACCAGTATGCGAACAAAGTGGTTAATAATTTTTAGTCTAACATTACCTTTCATTCCATATCAGATGATTTTAGGTTTAGCATATGTGTAGGCTTTTGCTTTTTTGTTAAAGCAGATGTGACTGGGATTTTTGCAGCTCACAAGAGCTCTCATGGGGGTTGATTTACCTAAGGCAAATAGGCTATTAAATTTGCAATGGAATTTTCCCTTAGCTTAGTGAATGAGCTAAAGCTCTACTGACTTTCATCATCCAACCATCTGCAAGCAAAAATAGTTTTTTTTTGTTTTGTTTTTTTTTTAAATATTTTCCTTGCAAAGTGAATTTTAGCTAAGCTAAGGTAAAATGCCTTTGCAGAGTAAAAATTAATTTTGAAGCATGAACAGCCTATTTGCCTTTGGTAAACCTACACCTTATTATCTCGCCAGTACTCGTAGACACACAGCGAATAACAGAGCTTTCAAATTAGCCTTCTGGGCTTATTGTCGTCTCCACCACTTATGGTAATTCTGATTTTAGAGCTGAAATTAGATATCACTAAAACCACACTAATCATTTTTGGTTCTGGACTTTCAAAGTATAATAAAATAATTTGAATAAACATCTAAAAGAACCACTACAAAAAGGACATACCTTATAAATGGCAGTTTTGATTTCCAGTTCCAGCTCCAAAGCAATGCAAGATCTGAATTGCAAGAGACCTTATTGCCCAGTGAACTTTTCTCTTTTGGATCATCCATATGCAAGCAGCTAGCATTCATTTTCCAACCACTAAATAACATTTACTTTTTATCACTGTAATTCTGTGTCTGTGTTTCATGGCTCACTTTGTGTTTCTTTTTCTTTTCTCTTTGGTCAGTGCTTCTGATCTTACCCATGACTGCGAACTCTCTTCACTCTCCAAGATCACCCTACTCATCACATTCTACTCATCCGCTTGTCCTTTCTGTGCCAGAAATATTCTTATAGATGGCCCATATTTAGCTACCCGCTCCTGTAGATTATGTAATGATGTAGAGTTTCCAGGGACACTGGTACACCTAATATCAACATTGAATTTGCGTGAAAATTTAAATGAAAGAAAAATAAAACAAAATTTTAATTGAACTAGATTTTAAACTTCCCATTATACTAATAGCAAAATAGCAAAATGTTAACTTCATTTCATATCATGTCTCATTGCAATGTATTTCTCTTCATTTCATGTATTCATTTTATCTTAACACTCTTCTTTATGTTATTGTTTATGATTTCTTTAATGCGTGGTTTCATAATCCATTCCATTCAGTTGAAGTGTACTGTTTTCCTCAGGTTACCCAACCATCCAAGTGGAACTGGAAACTCCCACTGGCTTGCGTTATGTGCCTCCCACCCCCATACACCAAGATGATTTCTTTAGTGATAACTCTAGCATAGAGTCCCCCTTTAGAACTCCTAGTAGACTGAGTGACGTATTAGTAAATCCACAGGGCAATGGAGACATTTTAGCTGCTCCACCCATGGTGGCTGCAGAAGACACATCACTAGATGACGGCAGACTGGACTATTTAATTCACAGTCCTGGTGCTTCTTATGAAATGGCCATTCATCGGGTGAAATTTGAAGATGTAAAATTGCACGATGAACCCCTAAGTGAGGGTAGCTACATTGAAGTTGAAAAGGCTGCTCAAAGAGGAGAGGAATCTGTGGCGCATGAGAGAGATGCATCTGGTCCTGAGGAGGAGATGACCGAAGAAAGGCTTAAATTACTATTTAAGCAACTTCACCTTGAAGAGGTAGAGTCAGAGGAGATGACTGAAGAGAAGGTGCAGGCTATCCTCAGAAATGTTCAACAAGCAGAACAAGAACTTTCTTCAATTTCAGGTTGGCACACAGATACAATGAGCACCCTGGCAGAACATACAGAGCGGAAAATCGGCAGCGAACTGTTGGAAAGATTGGATGACAGGTATGCAATGTGCCCTGCACCAGAAAAAAATTATTTTATGTAGACGTATGCTGTAGTTATAACATTCAAACATCTAGAACTTCGTTGAGTGTTTTTTGTTCAGTGCCACATTTCTAGCGGATTTCAAATTGTAAAACAGTTAAGTAATTGACTTTATTTAAATCACTTGTTACCTATCTTGCTTGATTATGCTTTTCTGGGCAATTGCATTTGTCATTGTGCCCACTGTAAACAGCCATCCCTAACTTGTGACAATGTACTTTGTAAAGCAGTGTTTCTGCTCAAACAATTGGAACATTTGTAATTATAAAATATGATATTTTTGCATACTTTCAAAGCACCCTACTATTGTGGTTGAGCAGCCAGAATCTATGTTGTACTTTTCTCTTGCATCATAGTCTTTTTACAGATTCTACTTTCCAGCAGGGGGTGTCACAACTAGTTACTGGTTTCTGATTGGCTGCCAGGCTGGATCAATCAAGAGCCAACTTTGAGTAGTCTTCCCCCATCCCCTCCCAGAGTGGGGATTCTGCACTGAACGTTGGAGCTTGATAGGCATGTAAAAAAGTCAACTACTGCTGCCACTGCATTAAAGTTTTCTGTCAGCAGTTAGTGATGTTTAATGATATTAAGCCGGTCAGAGGTGGAGAACAGTGACAGAAGCTTAGGGTTTAGGGTTTTGCTATAAGCAGTCTGAATAAGCAGTTTTATAGATTACACCAAAAACATGTTATCTTGCATGTGGGCCTAAAAGCTCAGAAGGACACTTTTGAATCTGTCATTTTTAGATGAGAAGATAGTCCCTGCATTGCCAAATGACTATAGTTTTGTTCTTTATGTTGTAGCCATGAGACAATTACCTCATACCTCAAAGGAGAAGTAGGAAGACTGGAATCTAGTGTCAGTCCTTCTGAGTCACTAACAGAAGGGAAGACCAGTTCCAGCATGCTAGAGATGGACCCTGTGAAAGCGAATGACAAACAGAAACCAAAATCACTCCAAGGAACAAATGGAAGAGGAGAGCAGAAGGTGGTAATAGGAGAGCATAAGAGCTCATTACCTGTTAGTGCTAAAAGGACTGGCTTGGACGAAGGCAGATCTAGGCCCCACTCCCATGCAGATGAAGGAGCATCTGCAGAAAAGGTACAGTTATGACAGAATGCTAATATTTGTACACATGAGAAATATTTATTCTATATTTGTCAACAGAATGGGTTGGCAGCTTTGCCTGCTTAAGAAACTCATATCTTCATCTTGCTATGACTGGATTATGGTTACAATAGAACATCAGCTGGAATGAAAGAATAATACCACCCAACAGTAAGGCTTAATGTAGATGGGACGTTTTTACAACCTCTCCTGAACGATTTAACGTCCGTTTTGCCACGTTTGCGCTTAGAATCGTTTGGAAAAATTTTTTTTTTTTTTCAAAATAGCCAAAAATGAAAAACGCCTGTAAACGAAACGCGGCTAAACACGAGTTACTGTGTTTAGCTGTGTTTAGAAGCGTTTGGCACTTGAAATGCCTCTAAACTCATTTGAACTCATTTTTTTGCTTTCCAAAAAAAGCCTCTAAACTCAACTGCCTAGAAACGACTATAAATGACCCTGTTAACATGTACTGATAACATAACATAGAGGAGAGTTCACGAGCAAAAATGCCCAACCACTCCTAAACATCCATTTAGCAGCAGCAGTGTACATGAGGCCTTACCAGTTCTATGTTATGAATTCATTTATTAAAGCTCATACCATGTTGTTAACTAGCCAAACGGTTCCTGAAAAGAGCTCAAAGTGCAGTGTGTCATTTGCTGACTGTTACACCATATGTTAGCTCAAAAACAATGTTATGCCATTTTACTGGGATTAGTAAGGCCTACTCCTGAGTACATACATATAGCAGCCTTAAAGCTGAGTTCCACCCAAAAATGGAACTTCCGCTTTAAGGGAAGGTGACGCCCTGACATACCCTCTTTTTAAAGGATCCCAGCTCCCACTTCCTAGATGATTGCCCGGCCAGTCACGGCGCGACACGTGGCTCGCACATGTGCAGTGCGTGCCCGGCTGTGAAGCCACAGCCGGGTGCCCACAGTAACAATGCCGGCGCCGCAGAGAGGAGGGGGAGACGAGCAGAGCTTTGTTCCCCCGCATCACTGGACTGTGGGACAGGTGAGTGTCCAATTATTAAAAATCAGCAGCTGCAGTATTTGTAGCTGCTGACTTTTTTGAACTCCACTTTAAAGGTCAAAAAAGTATGCTTGTCTCAGTTGGGAACACATACCGCACAATAACGCTTCAAAACTACAGGTATTTTTAGAAATTTCCAATTCGTGGTATTTGGTATAAAATAAGTGGCTGGTTTTGAGTTGAACATATGGGTCATTCAAGGAAAATTTGTCATACACATTACAATCTAAATGCACATCTTTAGAACTACAAACAACTAAATACTGCAAACGCCTGCCAAATTGAAAAGATTGTTTTGGTAGGTAGCTGTGTTCTCTGAGGGAGATTGCACATAGATAGTACAATCAGATTGTAAAATATGTATGGCTAACTTAAAACAAAAATGAAAAACCAAATGAACAGTTGTTTTTCATGTCTATTTTTCCAATATGTACGTAGAAGCATCAGTTCAATGTTATAATTTTTTACTAAACCTGCCTTCCTGAAACATTTCCAAGCAGTATATCACAATACAGATTTATTTTGTATCTGCTCACCTGAGTTCGTTTAAGCACAGTCAAAATTTCTAAGCCCTGATTAATAGACATCTGCACAGCCAAAAAATTCGTTAGTTTTCATTTTCGTTTCGTTAGTTTATTATTTTTTTCGCTTTTCGGGTCATTCGTTATGATCGCGATTCGTAAATTCGTTCATTCGTAAATGCATTCATTCGTACATTCGAACATTCGTACATTTTTACATTTGTACATTGGTAAATTCGTACATTCGTAAATTCGTAAAATCGTACATTTGTAAATTAGAAAATTAGGAAATTTGTAAATTCGAAGTTTGAAAATCCAAAAACCCAAAAATTCAAAAATATGAACTAGTAACTATTAAATTATAGGTATTGTAATTTCCTTTCAAATTTGACTGTCAGTGAACGTAACAAATACGAATTTATCCGAAGTTACGAATTATCCAAAACAAATGCTGCATCTAAACAAATGGAACGGAACAAATTAATAACAAATAATAATAATAAAACATTGTTATTATTATTATTGTTATTTATTATTATTAATTCATTACGTTCCATTCCCTTTTTTCGGATCATTCATAACTTTGAATAAATTTGTATGTGTTACGTTCACTAACAGCCAAATTTGAAAGGAAATTACAATACCTATAATTTAAAAGTTACTAGTAATTACTAATAGTTAAGTTATTATTAGTTAACTATTATTTCAGATTTCCGAATTTTCGAATTTACAAATTTATGAATTCACTAATTTACTAATGTACGAATGTACGAATTTACATTCGTAAATTGCGAATGTACGAATGCCCGAATTTACAAATGTCCAATTTTATCGAATTTACAAATATTCGGAAAAAATTTGTTAAATGGGTTTTTGTTAATTCGGATATTCACGAATTAACGAATTTGTCGAAATTTGTTAAAAAACTAATTCGGAACAAAACGAATTGCACATGCCTACTGAATAAAGGGGAGTGTGTTTGGCCTCCGAAATGCATTAGTTTTATTCTGCTATGAATTCATTTTATCAATAAATTACCTTGAGAACGCGTGCCGTTCTCTTTGGATTGTAGTCATGTGGATTCTCAACTCTGGGTCCTTTTCCTGTTCTTGACAGAAGTCCCTGTTTTGTGGGGTGCTGCCGAAACTGGAGCCAGTGTACCCAATAACATTATCTGTGACCCTTCGAAAATCTGAATCCAGCTCCCATTTTGTTCTTGTGTTTCCTTCTTCACAAAAGAAGGCAGGATATGGAAGGGGAAGGCACAAGTCTACTCCCACAAGTGACAAGGACTGAGTGATCAATTGCCAGGTCTAAACACTGTTAGGGGACACATGGCCAATATATGCTGGTTCTCAGGAAGTTTTTTGCATAGGAACTTCTACATGCTGTGTTGGTACTTTGAATAGAGAGAACGTGAATTTAGAAAATCTGGTCATATGATATCTATTATCTCAAGGAGAGGAGCTTAGTTTAACAAGTTTTCTGAAACTACGGCTTAATTTAATTAATTAATGGTCCTTTTGAGAGAAATCTTTGAGCAACATTAAACCTGCCACACAAAGTCAAAAGCGATTGGCTCTGAATTTATCAAATAAAGGTTAATTTTAGACATTAGGCCATTTACTAAAACATGTTATGGAAGTAGCTGCATCTGCTAGAAACAGCTTTGAACTGTGTACAAAACGTTTGGGCTCTCCTGATCAAATTACATGATTTGTGAAATGCTTTTCCTTATACAGTAGTTCACAGAAATGTATGACATCTTGCATGTATCACATACTTGAAATCTTGGTACAGGAGTTAACCACTTGCCGACTGCAGTGATTGCTGTCATGTGAGTTGTAGCCCATCCCCCTTACAGTTAGAACCACTCCCTAGGACACACTTAACCCCTTCATCGCCCCCTAGTAGTTAACCCCTTCCCTGCCAGTGTCATTTACACAGTAATCAGTGCATTTGTATAGCACTGATCGCTGTATAAATGACAATGGTCCCAAAATAGTGTCAAAACTGTCCGATGTGTCCGCCATAATGTCGCAGCCACAATAAAAATTGCAGATCGCCGCCGTTACTAATAAAAAAAATAATAATAAAAATGCCATAAAACTATCCCCTATTTTGTAGACACAATAACTTTTGCGCAAACCAATCAATATATGCTAATTGCAAATTTTTTTACCAAAAATATGTAGAAGAATACATATCGGGCTAAACTGAGGAAAAAAATCTTTTTTTATATATTTTTGGGGGATATTTATTATAGCAAAAAAGTAAAAATATTGAGTTTTTTTCAAAATTGACGCATTTTTTTGTTTATAGCGCAAAAAATAAAAATCACAGAGGTGATCAAATACCACCAAAAGAATGCTCTATTTGTGGGAAAAAAGGACGTCAATTTTGTTTGGGTTCAACGTCTCATGACCGCGTAATTGTCAGTTAAAGTGACACGGTGCCGAATCGCAAAAAGTGCTCTGGTTAGGAAGGGGTAAAATCTTCCGGGGCTGAAGCGGTCAAGCTACAGATAATTCAATTCCATGTATAAACAGTAACTCAGCAAAAGAAATTACATATTTAGGTTTGCTTCCGGTAAAGGGTTTCACTTTTGACTTTGAAAGTCAGCAAAACATGGAGTTTGACCAGGAGCGATCAGACTTATGTATATGATTGAGTGATAAATAATGTAGCGCTGAGGAATAAACACGTATATCTATATGCACATAAATGATACGTGAATCATTCATAAATGAAAAGCAAAATGGAAATATGAAAAAGTCCAATGGGTGTAAAGGTCCTAAAAAGGACCCGTGTAATTCCACCACCAAATAGTGGCTAACCAGAGATGGAGTACACTGGCATAGTCCGGCATAGAGAGCATCAGAGATGGTACATCTTCAGCCAAAAAAGTGGAAGGCCGGACTGGACCGCAAAGGAACTCAAGCCCAAAAGGTTATGAAAAGAAAAAATGCCTCCATATAGTGTAGGTCAAAAAGGTAGGTTTTTTATTTCTAAAAACTGGCATACATCAATGAGATAAAAATTGTGATCACAGAATAAAAGAGAAAAGGGGCAATGTGGGAAGCAGAGAGCCAAGCCCAATGCGTTTCATCCCAAAGGACTTAAACTGGGGCATACTGGTCCTTTGGGACGAAAGGCCTGATTTACAGCCCTGCACCCTTGCCTTAATGACTCGTTGTCACTGACATTCAAGTCCACCTGTTCCGGTAAGAGTAGATATACTTCCACTTTTTTGGCTGAAGATGTACCATCTCTCATGCTCTCTATGCCAGACTGTGCCAGTGTACTCCATCCCTGATTAGCCACTATTTGGTGGTGGACTTACACAACTCCTTTTTAGGACCTTTACACCCATTGGACTTTTTCACATTCCCATTTTGCTTTTCATTTATGATTGATTCCCGTATCATTTATGTGCATATAGATATGTGTATTCTTTGTCACATTGTTTATGTAGCAGCTTTTCACTTTTCTTTCATTTTGAGCTAGCACAGTATTATTTTCCATTTATACTTATGTATATGATTATTTATTATGAGAATGAATTACAAAAGTTAATTGCTTTATAGAGAACCCCG